>JAEQBH010001565.1:0-696949 GCA_016808115.1 Tetrastigma voinierianum | reverse complement strand
ATCCTCCCGCAACCTTCTTTCTTCACATCCACTTCATTTCTTCATCTTTGATGGTTGAAAACACTGCGGAATCCCCTTTGTATCCTAAGAAATACCGACATCAAACTTGAACTAATTGGTCGAGGTAACGCAAAAGCCCGCGGAAATGGCCTCAAAACAAACCCGAAATGGGATTAGTGAAACTAAGTGGACTCCGGCACATCAATTGGTTTAATTGATATGATTAGCGCGCAAACTCAAACCTATTGTGAATAGGGCTCAAATAGCTTTTTAAGCACTAATCAAAAAACCCTCAAAAAATGCCCTTCAACTTGACAAAGTTAAATTCCAAAAACCAATCGTATTAAAAATTACAATTAACCACCTTAACAACATTTCAAGCCAACCACTTAACTTTTTAAGCTAAGATTTCACTTAAGCCATAAATCAAACACATGGTGGGCATCTATGTTCCTTAAACCCTAACTTAGGAATTCACTTACAAATCATACCCAAACCATGAAATCAACCACACAATCAAGCAAGATACATACAAGGAGCAAAACCCATGTATTAACTTTGAAAAATAACCAAGTTTTCATGGTAGAGAATTACCAACCTTGGTTTTTCCCTTGCTTGATTCTTTCCCAAATGAAGTACCTCTAGCTTAATTGATGTGCTAACCTTGCTCTCCACCTTCCAAGGACCAAAACCGTTGCAAAAACTCAAGAAAAAGCCAAAGAAATCATCACCTTCCCTCTAAGTGAAGCTCACGGCCATTTCTTCCCTAAATGGGTTGATTTTTGCTTTTCATTGCAAATCTCAAGAAAATGACAAACTTAACTAGTTAAGCCTCCATGATTTGTACTTTCACCCCTCCACTTTCCCTAATTGAAAGTGCCACAATTCTTTGAAAACTCTACAATTTCATCCTTTAAAACAACTTTCAAAAATACTACTATGGCACTCAACTAATTAAGGAAGCCCTCGGTGCACATATGCGACCCTATGGTTACACGTACCGTGCACCCTCTCGAGATGGGGTGTTATAATGGATCCATCCCCCAACCTAGGGCCTTTAGGTTTGGTTGAGTATTCGGGGTGAAGTTTGAGGAGAACTAAATGCCCAATGCCCTTAACTAACTGGTGGAGAGTCGCTAATGAATCCCCGCTACAAGGACACTCAACTAAAACTTGTAGGCACTAATTGTCTTTCATTTTAGGTAGTTTAATGTGAATAAAATGGGGTACATTCTCATCATTTCTTAGTTAAACTCTTCCAAATAGGTGAGTTGAGCTTAAGTTTGGGGGTATAAGAACTCTGATATACATTGGAGATCATGATTCAACTGCACTTAGATTCTTTAGGAAAGGTCATTGAGAATTTGGGGGGTTGATTTGTTAGGTCAACTATTCTTTTCTTGGCTATGTTCTTTAGAAAGTCTAAAACCCTAAGGATCTTAAATTGTGGCTGAAAAGGCTAGCATTGTCAAGTTGTGTTCATTTTGGTCCTTCCTTTAAGCATCATGTGTATCATACTCATTTCATTTGTGTTTTGGTGTGTTATTTTCAAGTGTGATTTGTTTTGAGTCAGTCTCTTGATTGCGGACAAGCAAGAGCTAAGTTTACGGGTGTGATGAGTGTCCAAAACACTCATTATATACCCGTGTTTTAGTGTGTTTACGATCTAGTTTGTACTTAATTATGTGGTGTTTTTGCTTCATATCTAATATTTAGTTTTATCTTTAGTCTTTCAGTTAACATGGTGTAGTTGGAGACAAGTGGAGGCTTGAAGATGGAGGAATGTAGAATCTCGACTCCAACGTTGTACTCGCATGTTGTGACCTCAGGTCGCGACGCCGACCACTCTTCACCATCCAAGCTCAACGCTATGTCACTTGGAGTTGTTTGCAAAAATTTTTAGAATAAAAGAAAAAATCACAGAGAAGATAGAGGGAGATGACGTACGAACGCGAAGAAGAGAGAAGGCAAAGACCCAAACTGTAAATGCAGTCTTGTTTAATTTACTCTTTTCCTATCTTGCTTATTGTAATGTATGGATCTTCAAACAATGATTATTATTTATCGATTATGAACTAACGCATTAGGCTAGGGTTTTGATGTAACCCTAATCTCAAATTAATGGATAAACATTATTTATATATTCTAGTTTTATTTTTGCAATTATTGAATGTCTTATCTCTATATGAAATTATTACTTGTAAATCGATCAACATAGGTATGTTTCACAGTTAGGGGTTTTGAGATCGAGATGATAAAACCCTAGGAACATGAATAAGATATCGTATAATCACTAAAAGAGTAGAGATAGCATGGTTTTATATGTGGTAACAAGGGTTTGCCTATAATACATTCGATAGTCTTAGGGTTTAAGGCAGAGATGCAATATAACCCGCTATTAGGATAGGTGCTCAATGCTTTAGAGAGATTTATACATATAAAAGATCAACTCGCCATCAATAAATGCAAGTTATATAACTGAGTTACAGTTTTCTAAATATCCATAAGTTGTGATTGTGTGAAGTCAAAACCTTAGATATTTAATTAATTGGTAAAAATACACCTTAGTTGTCTTAAGTAAATTACTTAGAGCATCTATCGTCTAAAGTTGATGGATCTAAATAATATTAGGGTAAATTGGTTCAGTAGTTGACACCCAAACTCCTTGTGGGACGACCTTGACTTATCACTAGATTGTAAAAACTCGAAGCATGCACTTGCGCGAACGGGTGGATTTATAGAGTAGTTAGCGGCCCGTCAGGTTTACCTAACAAGCTATCTCGAGTCAAAAGGTAGGTATCTTGTTCATACCAATAGCAATCGTAAGCAACTAACGAATCCAACCAAGAGCGACCTGGGGTTTACCCAACAAGCCATCTTGGATCAATAGGTAGGTATCTTATACCAATTGTAATCCGATGCTACTATCGAATCCAGTGCTATCAACTGTTGATTTGTACACTATCATTGGGTTATCGATTAGAGAAGTGCTTTAAAGGCAATCGCCATTAGCACTTATTGTACGCACTACATATTATTTAATATGTAAGGCTTCTTTATTAATTTGATATTTATACGTTGAATTGATATAGACCTTTAATCGAATTAATAAAGTCCATGATATATAACATAGCATGAAGGAATTCATGACGGGATCATGATAATAAGATTCCTATCATGTGCAATTATGTTAGTGTCTAAATTATCCCTAGTCATAAGATCAACGATCGACATTGTTGATTCTGATAGACTTACACATGTCATACTTCGATCGACTGGGCAAGAGATCTTATAAATCGTGATCATGAGTTGATTCGAAGTTGACATGTGGGTGCTTTGCTAAGAGTAGCTAAGTACACATCGAGACCTACCATGAGATAATCATATGGATCATCTATTTAAATGTAGATGATTATTTCATCATAGCAATAGTGCAAATATCGTTAGACTTGAGGTGCTCAAGGATATCTTGGATGCTAATTCTATACATTGACCTCGATCCATGTAGCCTCTTGGAGGTCGCTCTTTAGATGATAGTCAGGTATAGCTTGAGTTGTTCGAAGGTGATTGAGTAGCCAACAAAGGATTCACCACTTCTAATAAAGGGAGGGTATACCTATGGCCTCTTGTAGGAATCATTACTCGAGAATATCTGGCCAGTGAAAGTGCCATGAGGAGTGTCTTCAAGTGCATAACTAATGAGTAATGAATCCGAGGACAAGATCAAATAACACTTAGGCTAGATGTTGCATAGCCAATCTAGTGGGAGCTACACATTGTCCATGCTCTGAATCGAGTGGGGTATACAATGGTGAAAGAACGAATTGCACGGTATTTGTCTATTGAAGGGTATGCAGTTAGACCACTAACTCTCCAATCAATTGGGGTATACAATGGGGTATACAATGTTGCTAGATGTCGCTCATGACTTGCTCGATTCAATAGTTGAATCACTCACAACAAAATCGAACCTAATGAGCTCGCCGCCAATTCTAAAGAGTGTGGAGTTGATATGAAACAGATTTGGATGTGATCCAAATATGAGGGGAGTTTATTCTTGAGAATGGAATTTCACGGGATTAGTAGAATCCCGGATTCGAAGGCCCTCACTTAGAGAGATAACAGGCTTAGGGCTTGTTCTTCGACTTAAGGCCGTGAAAGAACACGCCATAACGCATAGGGATGCATGTAGTCTATCATAACTTATGGTGGGTAGCGTATTTATTTCTCAAGCTAGAATTTTCCTATAAAAGGATCTTTATGGAAAACCCTAATAAAATGGAAGGCCAGTTGTTCTCTTATCTCTTAGAAGTGTTCAAGAGAGTTTGAGACCGGGTTTTTGACTCCCTCTTCGAAACCAGACTTGGCTGGCATCGGGATTTTTTCTGAGACCATTGCCTTGGAGGTTGTCGACTCCACTCTTCATGTGGAAGCCGTTAGAGGCAAACCTAGGACTTGGTTCTCTTTGGTCTGGCCGTCGACCAGATCTAAGTTTTGAAACCGACACAAGGTAATTCCGCACTCTCTCTGGTATAGAACCGGATTTGATGCCTTAAGGGGTCCTTGGGAAGGTTTTGTTGAGAATTATTTTTTTTTCACTGCTTTTGGCATGTGATGCCTTCCTCAACACCCTTCATTATCAATCCTCATGATACGTGTACATCTCACACTTACCCAACTATGTCTTTATCCAACATTAACCTTGGCCGCCCAATAAGCCAATGGTTAGTTAAGGCCAACCCATTAATCAAGAAAACTCATTTACATGGATAGAACATGTCCTTATAGAGTAAGGCTTGGGTTTACCCAACAACCCCAATTTCCAGAAGAACTCAGGTTCACACCATATTAGTGGAAGACGTTAGCCTTAATATTAATGATATAGGGGTTTCTTTAGATAAGTCTCATCATTTCATCAACATGCTTTATCCATTCATCTCATGAAATTATAAAGATAGTTACTCTAATTATATGGCAAGATTATGGACATTCTAAAATCAATTCCATGAGCCAAAATGGAATTGACTAGGTCAAACCTAGGGATATGCATGATTATTACAACCCTTGAAAAATAAATCAAATTTACAATCTTCAAGGTCTTCTTTCTTGGCACCTTCTCCATACTTCTTTCTCTTTTTGCATCTTCACCAACTTATCCTAATCCTATGTAATCTAATTACATACATTTAATAAGAAGAACCTCAAGTTACATTTGAGGGGGATTTAGATGAGAAGAGAAGTACATAAAGAAATTAGAGAGAGACAGGGATATGTAGGCCCTATTTACCCAAAAAGAAGTAATAATCAAATGCAGTATGCTCAATCACCATTGGGTAAAGTCAATAATCATCCACCATGCCAACGTACACCCTTAAACTTGCATTCTCTAATGCAATCCATTGAAAGTTAAATATAATGGTACACCATGATTTCAAAAGCACATGAAAAGGTTTTTCAACACTTGAAATAAAATGATCCATATCATTTTGTTCAACACTTGAACTACAACCTTTGTTCAACACTTGAACTAAAATGATTCAACAACTTGAATCATGAACCCTATTCAACTCTTGTATTACAAGCCCGATTCAACTCTCGAATCTTTAACCAATCCAACTCCTTGAATCATAAAACCCGATTCAAGTTTTAAATCTCCAACTAGTTCAACTCCTAGAACCATAATCTTGATTCAACTCCTTGAACCGAAAAATTGATAAAGAACTTTATCCAAAGTTCTTTTAGAGCACTTCTCTAACATAATCCTCCTCCACTCAAGATCGATTTACTCAACTCATAAACAAAGTGGATGCCTTTTGGCATGATCATCAAGAGTTTTAAGTGAGTGTTAATCAACAATTTGAGGAGCTCGAAGCTCAAAATGCCGTAATTTCAAAGCAGCTAACACAACTTCTCTTCTTTCACACCTCCAGTGCTCTACCAACAACTCCATTCCCAAAGCCATAGAGAGACCATGGAGATGACCAGACTTGATGATTAGTGCCCAAAAAGTGCTATTTTGAGCCCTATTTGTTGTAGGTTTGGAGCACTTTTTGTGTACTAATCAACCAAATTAACCCGATTTGCACATTAAGGTCCCGACTTTTCTAATGATCGCATTTTATGGCTAATTTTGTAGTTTTTGCAAGCTTTTTATGCCAAATTTGTCGAGTCATCCAAGCACGAAGAATTCGAGTCGAACTCAGCATTGCAAATAAGAAATCGAAAGGAAATAAGAGCAGAAGAGGCAAGGGAAATGAATAAAACGCAAAAATTCCGCAACTTACTCCCGATTTTTGCCCTGACCTCGCTGACTTTTGTTATTTTTCCAATTTTTCCCTTCTTCATGCATAATGAGTATCGAGGGTATTTGTATTTTTGCTTATTTGAGCACTATATAAGCTCAAATGAAATCTTGTAGAAGGATCTTTGATTTTTGCTTTTGTCGAATACACAACCATCGGGCAGAGTTTTCCCACTTTTCTTCTTCGCTTCATTTTTCTCAATCGCAAAACATCCTCCGGTGATGACAACTCAGAGGATGGTTGGCTAGACCGCTTTTCTTCTTGAAGAGGAGGGCTGCTGGACTAGGGTTTTGAGGTAACTGTTGGTTCTCTGTTTTTAATGCAAGTTTTTATTAGCATTTATGTTCCTATTTCGTACTCTAGGTTAGAACCCCTTTGATGTGCCTTGATTGACCAGTATTTGGCAATCGTTTAGGGTTCAGTGGATGTTTATTGCTAAATCCAATGAGATTCATTAGTTGCCTTCTATTTGTTACTGTAGGGTAGATCAAGTATATATGTTTTCACTATCGGGGAGCATTAATGTCCAATAAATGCTATATTTCAAAAGGAAAATTATTAGGGTTCAGTTTTTATAGCCAAATGAAGATCTGATTCGGGAAATTGATTCGTGCCACAGTAGGGTGCCGGAATCAACAATATTTATATCCTAAATTCCTTCTACTGTCGTAGCAAAGCTACCGGCAAAGATAGCGCTTCGCTTCTCTCTAGGGTCAAACTTAGGGATGGGTTTTCAACGGATTGGTAAAGTGGAGTTCAAAATGGTGAATTTCACTTGGATTTTTAAGGGTTTGCTAAAAAACATGGGAGTTGGCGGTTCAAATTAAAATAAAATAAGTAAAGAAAATGTAAAATAGAACCCCTGAAGTGTCAAAGAATGGGTTTAGGGTTTCAAGGCAACCAACACAGTCCCTGGTCTTTTTTCCTCGCGATTGGGAGGATGACATATAGTCATTTCCCCAAACCGATCTTCATTCGTCTTAAACCCAAACCCAAAATTTCCTTCTTGGAAACATAGCATTTAACTGGGCATAAATGTCCCTAACGATGATAACATATCTCAAAACCCACCCTACAAAGAACTAATAAGAAACAACTAACTAGGATAACAGATCTAGTGGATAAGCATCACTGTAACCAAAAGCTTGCTAAATACTAGCGAGGGTGTGCCTAGAGATTTAAACCCAGATTGAGAGAAATGAAAACACAAATACCCCATAAATGCTGCAAGTGCTAAAAAACAAAGAACCGTGAGTTACCTCCAAACTGGTACCCAGTGGCCTTCCTCTTCAAGGAGGAAGAGGTTCAGTTGCCAACCATCCCTGAGTTGTCATCCTCGCAGGAGTGCTCGTAGCCAGGCAGAGATAAAGGTTAAAATGGAGAAAAGAGGAAGCTGTGGGGAAACTGCCACCCCTGGTTCTGTATTGCCGAATTGATTGAGTGTTATAGACCTTGACTCTAGCTTATATACTGCTCAGAGCAAGGGAAGTTACAAAAAGAACCAAAACCAAAAGCTATTATGCGATAAAATGTAAAGAAACAAAAAATTGCAACAAAAATCTGAGGCGTCAAAAAGCAGGAACGGGCAAGAGAAGCGAATGTGGCATGATGAACGCTGGTTTCTGGATGAACAAAGGGTAAAGGCAAAAGCACTTCAGCAGCGTTCCATTTTCTTCTTCACATTTTGCCTTCCTTGGTCTGACCGGCAATGCTGAGTTTGACTCGAATTCTTCGTGCTTGGATCGACTCAACAATTTCGGCATAATTAGCTCGCAAAATTGCAAAATTTGCCACAAAATGCGATCATTAGAATAGTGGGACCTTAATGTGCAACAAAGATTTGAATGATTAGTACACAAAAAGCACTCAAAACCTATGACAAATAGGTTCAAAATAAACACTTTGGGGGCACTACAATCACACCCTAACTCCACACATTGCTAAATTCCTTAAGAATGTGCAAGAAGAAAAATAAAATAAAAAAAACATATAAAACTATAACAAAAATTATGTTGCAACTAAAAGGTTGTGAAGAAGCAATGTCTAACCCTCAATGAAAATTACCGTAAAATAGCCCAATAACTACCTCGAGAGAATGAATGCCATAAAAAATTGAGTATCAAAAGAGCCTCCTTCTCGATGACTCAACCAGGAACTTCCACCAAAATCTAAGTGTTTGTTTGATCAGTCCTCAACAATAAACTGCCAAACTGCACTCTCCCCCCAACCAAGCTATTGCCACAACCTAGCATGCTAACCAACCCAAATAGATCATGACCCACTCTTATTCCACAACTATTTTTGTGTTGTAGGGGTGCAATGCTGAGGAATCGACCTCACCAAAGTCCATGTAACGGGGATCTACCGATGACTCAATAACCACTAAGGCTTAAGGCACCAAGTCATGAGGATCTTTCAATTACTAACTCTTCGTGTTTCAAATCCCGACCCAAATGATTTCGAGACTCAACATCTACAACTCGCTAAACTTCACCCATCCACCGTAGCAATAACACTAAGTCAAGGGTTCAACCAAATAAGTGCAGGCACCGTGCTTTAAAGGCTTTCGCCATAAACCCCTCGACCGTGTTCGGTTTCGGGCAAAAGCGCTGCAATTTTTTCTTCTTTTCTTGTTCTTTCTTTTTTTCTTTGGAAGACACATTGGCCTTTTTATCATAGTCCTTAACCTATTACAAGTGGTCAAACTAAACTAGGGTAGTTTTACAAAGCTTACGAGGTAGGTGCCAAATCTCTATTGTTGAAACCGATGTGCACTGTGTGTGGTTAGCTAAAGGTGGGAAGAAAATGTCAAAAGTAGAAAGGGATTCAACTAATCATCCACTAACTAGGCATGACATCACTCTAACATCAAGGATTAGATAAAGTTTCACTTTTCCCAACTTCTACAAAGTTAGCAAAACCACAAAAAATGGAAAATGGGTGCTATTTTTGAAAAAAATAAGTTGTATAGTATAACAGCTTCACAAAGAACAACCTCGAAGAAGCCACGAACATCAAAAATGGTCTTGCTCAAAATAAATAAAATAAAGCCACTTCCTTCACAATCGATCCCCAACCAAATGTCTCACTGTCTGCAATGGGCCTGATTGGAAAGTTAGGAGAAGGAAGTTACCTCCCTTGATGATGCGCCGTTGTCGATGTGACTTCACAAGCTTTCCATCGGGATATTCCTTCACTCCGTTTAGCTTCAAATAAACAAGAGAAGAAAAGAGAGGAAAATTGACCGCGGGAGCATTTTGAAAATTACACTTTTATAATAATTTCAAAAGTGTTCTTCTTAGCTATATTTGGATTCTACACTCTAAGCTTCCTAAAGGCACCAAAAACACCTAAAACGGAGCTCAACTAAAAGTTACGACAAAACAAATGGGGTCATGGAATCTCGAAAGCAGTTCAGGAAATTTGCAGTGTCAAGTGAAAATTAAAATCTGCAAAAAAAAATTCTTTTTTTTTTTCAGGTGAGACAAATTTTTTTTTTAATATATATATATATATATTATTCACAAAAAGACAAATAACGCACGCTGGGAGAAAATACAGCATATGCGAAATTTCGCAGGATGCGAAATTTCACAACCTGCAAAAATTCGCAGGTTGCGAAATTTTCTGGGTGAGCTCTTGCTGTAAAATTTTTACCCAAACTATAAAAATAAACACATAAAAAGTTAAGAAAATTTGCAGAAAAATGAAAATTAATCTAAAAAAAAATTAACTAACAATTAGAAAAAATCTAAGAAGAAAAATTAAAGAAATCAAAATAAACTAAAATAAAACAAAATAAAATAAGAAAAATCGTAATAAAAATGAGTGAACTTTTGTTCACTTAAACCAGCTTGCTCAAGTCTTGTCCAGTGGTGCTAAAGGAATCGTGGAGTTTGAAATGCCGAGGTTGGTGTCAAATCAACCAGCACCCGAACCATCTACTATGCCATGCAACGAGAGTGGCTACTAATGTCTTGGATGTAGTGGCAAAGGCTTGGACTGTAGCCACTAACTTCCTAAAATTGTGCACATGCAATGCATGGATGGCCCCTGCTTACCGGGCTTCTCTCGTGTGTAAATCAGGTTGCACATATACCAGGATATGCAATGGTTCAGATAGAGTGCTATTGCCATGGGTTGTAGGCGGCCTAGGCATTGGCAGCGTTCCACTCTGCGGAAATGGTTTCCGAGAACATGCTTCAAAGCTCTTCCATCGCTTCCTTTCCATCAGCTTCTCGCCAACAATGTACAATGTTCCTCCACCATGTTGTCACTTAGGTACACTTCCTCTGGATTCTCTTCCTCTGAATGAACATGTTGCTGATTGGTAAGCCTTGAAATTGATGTCTGCAAGTTGTCAATTTTATAATCAATTCCACTTTGAAGCCCATCTAATTTATGGTCCAGGGAGTTCTCCATAGTATGAATTCTTTGGCTTATTTTGGCATTGAATGTCTTTTGCTCTTCCACAAAGTCACCCACTAGCTTGGTAAGGTCTAGAATCAGTTTCGCTTCAACCTGTAGATTAATGTGGTTGAGGCTGAGACGAAGAGGCATACTGTGGATGTGGAGGAGGTGCATACTGTGGAGGCACCATGTAGGAGGGTGCACTCACCCATGGAGGATTTCTATAGTCCCTCATGGACATGTATGCATTGGGATTTCTCTCCATTGGGTATTGACAGTGTTGCTTTCCCTATAGGTGCTCCATTGGACCACTATTCAAGCCAAAATGCACTCCTGCAGCAAGAACAAGACAACACAAACAATCCTGCAGCAACTTTTTTTTTTTTTTTTTACAGTGAAAAGAACTAACAAAAACTGACAGTAAAATGATAAAAGGAAATTCACCAAAACTTGTGATAAGGATCACAAGTGTTCCACAGCTCGTCAAATGCACTTAGGCACCATCCCCGGCAACGACGCCATTTGATTCGTACTACAAAGAGGGTGCCTTAATCAATAATATTTATAATTTAAATTTCCTTCTATCATTTTAGCAAAGCTACTCGGGCAAAGATAATGATCTAGGGTCTAACCTGGGGATGGGTTTTCTTTCTGGTATTAAATTATTTGTAGTGGAGTTCAAAATGGTGAATTTTAATTTGATTTTTAAGGTTTGCTAAAAACAGGAGTCGATGGTTCAAATTAAAAATAAAATAAGTAAAGAAAATGTAAAATAGAACCCTTGGAAGTGTCAAGCCACCGGTTTATGGTTTTGGCAACCACATGTCCTCTGCCTTTTCCTCGCATCGGGAGGACGACATATAGTTTTCATTTCGAACCGATCTTCATTTGGCTTTAAAACCTAAATCTAAAATTTCCCTTCTGAAACATAGCATTTAACTCGGCATAAAATGTGTCTCCAATCTGATAACATATCTCAAAACCTACCCCACAAGAACTAATAGGAAACAACTAACTAGATAACAGGGGATCTAGTGATAAGCATCCACTGTAACCAAAAAGCTTGCTAAATACACATTAGTGAGGGTGTGCCTAGGAGATTTAAACCTAGATTGAGAGAAATAGAACATAAATACCCATAAATGCATGCTTAAAAACAAAGAACTGTGAGTTACCTCCAAACCGGTGACCCAGCAAGCCTTCCCTTCAAGGGAGGAAGGTGTCTAGGCTGAACCATCCTCTCAGCCGTCATCCTATGAGTGTTTGGTAGCCGAGAAAGGGAGAGAAAAGGAAAGAAATGAGGAAAGGAGGAAGCTATGGGGAAACCGCCACCCCTGCCTGAGACGTCAACTGATCGAGTGCGGTTACGCACCTTGACTCCAGCCTATACGCTCGTGAGCAAGGGAAGCTACAAAAGAAACTAAACCAAAAGCTATTACAAGGATAAAATGGAAGAAACAAAATTACAACAAAATCCTGAGGCATCAAAAGGTGAACCGTGGGGTTTCGCCGGATGAACAAAGGGCAAGTGGCAAAAGCACTCCCTGGCTCCATTTTCACATTTTTCTCTCTTTCTTTCCTTCAGTCTTTGATCTCGCAATAACAGCTTGACTCAATTCTTCGTGCTTGACTCATTCTTCAACAATTTTGGCATAATTAGCTCGCAAAAATTGCAAAATTTGCCACAAAATGCGATCATTAGAATAGTAGGGACCTTAATGTGCAAATCGGGTTAATTAGAATGATTAGTACACAAAAAGCACTCAAAACCTATAATAAATAAGGTTCAAAATAGCACTTTTTGGGCACTAATCAGAAATGACTATAGGTCATCCTCCCCAATGCGAGGAAAAGGACCAAAGGGCCTCTCATTTACCTTAGGACCTCAACCCCAAAAGAGCCTGATGCTTCAAGGAGTTATTTTTCATTTTATTTCGCTTATTTTCATTCAAACCATTTCACCTCCAATGCTTTTACAAACCCCAAATCATAATTGGAATTCACCATTTTGTCCTTAATTGCACATCATTTAGCAATGAAGAAAAACCCATCCATGTTTGACCTAGAGGCCACTATACTCGGGTAGCCTATGCTACGACAAGAGGAGGAATTAGTTATAATTTTAAAGATTCCGCACAACCTATTGCGACCAATCAAATGGCGCCATTGCCAGGATGGTGCCTGAAGTGCAAGCTGCTGATTTGTTAAACTTGTGATCCATCACAAGTGGTTATGAAACTTCAACCCTTTTTGTCTTTACTTTTATTTCTCCTTGAAGCTCATCAAGAAGTTGATTAAATTTTGTATTGTCCATATACTTCTCTTCTTTTTATCTTACTAACATTTTAACCTTTTGGGTAAGTCTGCTTGTTTCTTGGCCGTGTTTTGTGTTGCCTTTAATAGGAGTTTATGCACCACCGATAGATCACAACAAAGTGTGATTAGAAAGGGACTGCTCCTCAAGAACAGAACTGTGAAGTGATCTTGAACAGTGATCAGATAGAGCTTCCCCCTGAGGAATAGTAGAGCCAACAGGGCGTATAAAGGAACCCCAACGCAAACAGAACTATGAGGGATCATATACAACCCCGAGAGCCGAGTGCACCTCCGTACAGGCCTCCTCCGTGAGAAAAATTATCAAGCCCTACATTAAGTCTCCCGCTCCCCCACTTTCCATGGAATGGAGAGTGAAATTGGCTACTCACACATCCGAGAATTCGAGGAAGTATGCAATACCTTCAAAGAGGACATCTCCACGTGGATTGATGAGACTCCAGTTCTTCCTCTAACTCAAGCGGACGAGGCTAAAATCCGCTCAACTCTCTAAGGTCGAGAACTACAGAATTTGGGAGATATGCAGGTCGAATTTTTAAAGAAAATTTTTCAAAGACCAATAAAAAAAACTAATAGTTTGAAGAGGCGATTTACACCTCGTCTTCAAGAAATGAGAAATCTCTACCAATGTCGGAAAGGTACCAGAGACCATCAATGCTATCCTCACCATGGCTTTATGATTGATGTCAGGTTAACTCACTTCACAATGGAATGTCCCCTGCTATAAAGTAGTTGTTGGAAACTATGTGTGGAAGGGACTTCATGAGAAAAAATCCAGAGGAAGCCATGGACTTCTTGAATTACGTATGAGACTTCAAAGTTTCGACTGAACTCCAACCCCAGGAAGCAGAAAAGCGCGAGGCCTACACCAATCAAAGGGGGGAGGTATGTACCACCTTAGAGGACATGGAGATGAAGGCAGTTATCCACCTTGTTTAGAGCCTAAGGCTGGAGTGCATTTTCTGAAATGCAAAATCATCATGAGTGTGTGCAATACGAGGCACCTGTGCCTAACCAACCGCTTCATTTGTCTACCCATCAGCACCAAGGAGACACCGTCAACTGTTCCTTCGTGAGTGGATATGATGGCTAAACAACTCTAATATTGTGGGCTAATGCTGCCACCAACCACGTTCCCCATTGATGTAAAGAATACATACAACTTAACCGAGTGAACCATCCTAACCTCTCCTAGGAAGACAAAACCTCCACCATATAGCCACTCGCACAAAGCCAGCCAGTGAGGATCCTCATCCCAACCATAGCCACCAACATCCTCATCCCCGCTGAGGAAGATCATGAATTTGAGCAAAGTGTGGCAACTTAGGAAGAATTGTATGCGTTGAATGCCTGACTAATGCAGGATTGATACAATAAAAGTGTATTAATTAAACAAGAAGATAGAGAACTACGGTACTGAAATTCCCAAAAATTTGCACAACCCAAGAAGACTTCAATTTCAAGGTTAACCAACCAGCAAAGCCAGTGTGCGTGAAAAAGGGAACTTCCCTCTCAAACACAAAACTTAATCCCAGGGGGTATGAAGTAAGCTCTTCCAAATGTAGCCAAATCCTAAAGATAGGATGAAGTTAAAGCAAGGATCACTTCTGAGAAGGGTAAGGAGGATAAACAACCAGTCCCCAAACTAGCAAGAAGGCCAGAGGCAAAATAGTTTAAACTAGAGGAGGAGGCTACGATCAAAGAAAATGCAATGGAAAAAGAGCACACCCCACCTTTCCGCGAAGCACTAAAAACCACAAAAAGGCCATCAACCAAAGCCGAAATATTGTGAGGTGCTAGTTGCGTGAAGCCCGGGCTCATCCCCTCGCTTTACATGATTAAACAAGTCCCAACGTTATGCCAAATTTTTTTGGGCCATGACCCAGGTGTATAGTAAAGAGAGGGTTAAATGTTGACAAGAAGGCATTCCAACCTAATGTGTCTATCATTTAGCGTGAAGACTCTGGGCAGAAAGTACAAAGATCCGAGTCGCCTCTACCATCCGGTGAACATCGTGAGGCAATTTTGTGTGAAAAGACCGCTTAGACTTAGGGCCAATGTAAAACCCATTCTGTCTTTATTCGATGCTGTAATAAGCAACTCGCCTGGGAGAATTAAAACCCACTTCCATCACAATTTCCTTTGCAGATAGATCCATAAAAATACCAAAAGGGCACTGTGGAGGATGTTTTAATACGAGTGGACAACTTCAACTATCTTATGACTTGCTGTGCTTGATACGTAGAACTGCTGCAGTCGGGGACTAATTATAAAAGTCATCATCCCCTAAGACCATTCTTGGCCTAGAACTCAACATCTTTCACTTGAGTAAAAAGCATATGCAACTGAATGAATAGCCTGTAAGGAAGAAGTTTCGTACACTGATACTATTCTGGAGAACAAGCTGATTAAAGAAATGCAGATGTGCAAGTAAGGAGCTATCCGACCGTTTCAAGAGTCAGAGGAACCTAATACCTATGCATTGTACATGGGCCATGGAGAAAAATGGAAGAAATTATACCTCTATCGATCAGTGGAAGCTAGCTTCAATGAGCCTCAAAAGTCAGATCTCAAGCTCGCTTATGGAACTAAAAATATGCATACTTAGAAGAACATGAGTAGTGCCTAGTTGTCATATCCTCCCTACTCAGTACTTCATAAGAAAACAACCTGCTGGACATCCTCAAGGAGAACAAGCAAGCTATTGGGTGGAAAATCACTGACCTAAAGGGAATTAGCCCAACAATTTGCACACATCATATCTATTTGGAGGAGGAAGCAAAATCAGTAAGGCAGTCGCAAAGGAGATTGAATCCTCACATGCAAGAGGTGGTACGTGCAGAAGTCCTAAAATTGCTACAAGTCGGTATCATTTACCCCATATTTGATAAAGGATTCTGGGTGAGTCCAACCAAGTGTCAGCCAAAAAATCAGTGGGCAACTACTGTGCATAATGAGAAAACGAGGAGCGCCCACCCGCTCTTACCACAGTTGAGGGTATGTATTGATTACGTATATTGTACCGAGGTGATGAAAGGATCACTCTCTACCCTTCGCTATGGATCGCCTTTCTCAAAGAATTTCCGCTTAACCTCTTATCAGATCCCGGGATGGCTATTCAGTTACTTCAGATTGAGATCATAAGACCAGAAAAGACCACCTTCTCACTCCGCCATTTGGCACATATGCCTGTCGTGAGGATTCTTGCCTATGTAATGCCCTCGCCACATTCCTGATGCATGCCCAAAGATCTCTGATTTGCGGAGCGTGACATGGAAGTCTACACGGACGATATTACGCCTTACGATGAGCTTCAAGAATGCTCGATTAACTCGGGAAACAAATCCCGCTGTAGATGTGGTTGAGAAGAACTTGGTGCTGAATTAGGAAAAATGCAATTTTATGGTCAACCATGGAATTGTGTTGGGACATATAATTTCCAACAAAGGAATTGAGGTTGACAAGGCAAAAATTGAACTGATTTCCAAATTGCCTTCTCCCACAAATGTGAAGACTGTGAGGCAATTCTTAGGGCATGCACGCTTTTACAGGAGGTTCATCAAGGATTTTTCAAAAATTGCCAAGCCTCTTTATAAGCTACTGGAGAAGGATGCCAAATTCGTTTGGGATGAAGACTGCTAGAAGAGCTGAGGAGCCTAAGGGCCTACTTAACCATCAGACCAATAGCGGTGAGCCCTAATCGAAGTTACCTTTCGAGGTTATGTTCGATTCAAGCGACTCCGCTTAGCTGGAGTAGTTCTCGGGCATAGAGAAGAAGGAAAACCTTATGTGGTCTACTATGTAAGCAAAACGTTGAATGAGGCAATAGAGGAATTACACCACCATAGAGAAAGAGTCGTTGCAGCTGGCTCATGCCTGACAAATAGCACACTCGTAGGGTCGGACATCGTAATCTTCATAGACCATTCGGCTTTGAAGTACCTTCTCACCAAGAAAAATGCCAAGGCTAGACTTATTAGGTGGGTCCTCCTCCTTCAAGAATTCAACCCGCTGATTATGATGTGCGGTGGAGAATGTTGCCGCGATCATCTCTCGCGACTAACCATAGCACACAACACTCACAACCCTCCAATTAATGATGAGTTTCCTCGGGGAGTCCCACAAAGGCGGAAAATGCCCATGTGCGTTCACATTGCCAATTTCTTGGCAACAGAGAGCACAAGAGACTGATGCACAAGACAAGAAGTTTTTCTTTGCAAAAATTCACTCCTACTATTGGGAAGAGCCCTTCTTGTACAAATTTTTTGTTGAGAATGCATGTGGAGGCCATTTTGCTTCCCAGAAAACTACCATGAAGGTGCTACAATCTGGGTTTTATTGGCCTTCTCTTTTCAAGGATGCCCACACCATATGCAGGGAGTGCGACAAATGCCAAAGATTGAGGAAAATCTCTCGTCGTCACATGATGCCTCTGAATCCGATCTTGGTAGTTGATTTGTTCGATGCTCAAGCATTGACTTTATGAGACCATTCTCCATCGTTAGGATACATCTACATTTTGGTGGGAGTCGACAGGTCGAAACGGGTCAAGCAGCTCTGGTGAGCAAGAGGACCATTAAGGTGGTGTTGAAATTCCTGAAGGAGAACATCTTCTTCAGATTTGGGGTCCCCAAGGCCATAATCAGTGATGGAGGTTCACATTTATGCAACAAACCTTTTGAGAACCTCCTAGCTAAGTATGGTGTAAAGCACAAAGTGGCCACCCCTTACCATCCTCAAACCGCTGGTCAAGCTCGAGCTTCGCTTGGGCCATGGAAAATCAAAACAATTGATGAAAGCGGTGAGTCTAACAGAATGACTGGTCTCTCAAGCTGTTGGATTCCTTGTGGGCATACAAAACAGCATATAAGACCATCCTTGGTATGTCCCCTATTTATGGTAAGGAAGGCGCGTGTCACCCGCCTATGTAACCGACTATAAGGCAGGCGGTGGTTAAAAAGTCAACATGGATACGGGAAGAAATCGCCTTAAAGGCCTTTGATATCACTGAGCTAGAAGAGCTGAGAAATGATGCCTACTTCAACTCAAAGATTTCAAAAGACAGATTAAAGAAGTGGCGTGATCAATTGATAGCCCGCAAAAACTTCAAACAAGGAGACCAAGTGCTGCGTTATGACTCCAAGCTCCACCTCTTCCGAGCAAGCTTAAGTCGCATGGATCGTCCATTCATCATCCACCAACTTCTACGGATCATCGCGTGGACCTACCAATTCCGCGACGCCAGGAAAATTCGTCAATGGGCGTAGGCTAAACCGTATGCAGCATATTACGCGAGACGCGATGGTGATCCTCCCGATCCTCCATAAATTCAACAGATACTGAAGTCAAGCCGTCTCCACTGAGATTGAAATGCCACTCCATTTTTATTTTTTTTTTGTTTAATGAATTTTATTTAGTTTATTCCAAGTTTTATTCGTAGCTTAATTATGATTGCATTTTCTCATTCTCTTATGCACATTCTCACTTCTTCTTTAATTGCTTTGGTATGTAGCGTAACTTCCACCCTCTCCATCTCTTCCTAACCCAAATGGCCAAGACCCTTGAGGGCACAATTTAGGCCTCGGGTGCGCTTCCTCTCCACCCCTAACGTTGCGTAGCACTCCTTCTCGTCGCAGCTTGTTGCCGCATCCCCGCCCTGCTCTACCGGCTCCCGCTTCCACGCAAGTATGACACGAGGGTTGGGCCTACTCCGCCATCTCATACTCACCCGCGTCCATCCCGAAAGGCCCCACCTCCAAAGAGGGCACTGTGACTCAGCCCTAACAAGACCGTTCGAGGCCCCAAGAGCCCCATTCGCCACTGCTCGTGAGACCACGCACGACCTACCCCTGATCTGCCCCGTTTCTATTATCCGTGACCCTTCTTCCATTGCGAATTCCCATTATAGGCAATTTTGGATTGCAATACTGTGAAGTGCACTTCGAGACATATTATAGATTTTCCAAATTTTTGTTATAGATCCCAGCTCGTAGATTCCATGAGGGGCGAAAATGGGGTACTCCCTAGAGCCTTTTATGACCCCGCGCCTGCCTACCCTGGTGGTCATTAAGTTCTTACCATACCATGACATCTGCGAGAGTACCTCATCCCACTATTATCCATTTTCGATCAATGGCCGCGAGGACACTTCAAGCCGTCGACATAGTGGCCGCACTCCATTTCCTCCCTATTGTCCTTAGCCAACTCTAGACTGATGTGCCGTGGCCCCACCCCTCGCTCTAGTGGAGATGGGCCCGCATATTATCCGTAGATATGACAATAGGTCTATACTTTTCCGAAGACAGCTCCCCCCGAGTATGCTCCTTATCGATCACGTATTGTGGTGCAATGTCTTCCCGCTCCAACATAATGTATAGCGGAGATAAGCTATATTGGAGGCTCTATACTGCATATCTGAGGGTTTTTGGTTCAACCTCGCCTGCTACTCATGACATCCTTGTTCCATTTGAGGACAAGGTCCACCGCAGAACCCGACTTGGCCGACCATTACCTCTTGTTTCCAAGGCTATTATACTAGGTGTTGGGAGCATACGGTTTCCCCGCTCGAGCCCCCGACAGAGCCACCAACATTTACAGGCCATTCTTACTATTGAAAGGTGGCGGGGCCTCACCCCGTGCCTCGAACTTCCCACCTCAAGACATAGCTGGGGATATAGCAGTTAACCATTCTCAGAGGATACAGAGGAGCCCTAGAGTGCACCATCCACAGCTCTAGCAGTCACTGCTCTACTACCTTCGTCGTCGGCATCCTCTGCACCTCCAGTGCCTCCAGCTTCTATAGCGTTAGTTGGACCTAGTACTTCAATGCCATCACCACATCATATCTCCATATCCACTCGGGATTTTCTCGCTATTATGGATGCAGTATTCACCTTCTCAGCCACATCAACATCTTTTGCGGCTGCCCATACAGCTTTAGTTGAGAGGATGACATGCACATAGATCGCCGCCGCTCAGACCACCACCTTGCTTTCACATAACCACGCCATCCTCGGGCAGATTCAGAGTCACCTAGGCCTACCTCCTATCTCTCCATCGCACTCCGCCCGGTCTCTCTCGCTCATCCTCCCAAGAGCACCAAAGATCAGCCACCCACTCAACACCCTCTAAAGCTTTTTTGGACATGCTAGTAGCAGCAACAGCATATTCTCCTCCAGCTTCATCAGCAGCTCCTCAGCTTGCCCATGCAGAGGATGACATACCACCAGCTACTCACCATTGAGGAGGTAGCACTTCCTTCTCTAAATTTCCTATCCAAACCCCATTGCGGACAATGAGACATTTGGTTGGAGGGAGAGTTAGCGAAGGAAGTGGCTTTTACATTTATGTTTTATTGCTATTTTGAGCAAGTTTTTTTTTTATTTGTGAAGATTAATGACTTGCTGTTTAGTTTCTATTTGTGTAGTTGTTTGTTTTGGTTGTAAAGCTGTTAGTTTCTTTTTGTAAAGATAAAAAATATAGCCATATATCTTTTATACATACCATACAAATGCCACACTTGCTAGCCAGTAAAATTATATTCCTTTTTTTTTTTTTTTTTTTTTTTTTTTTGTGTTTTGCCTTAGTTGCGCTTGAAAATTGAAACATTGTCCAATTTTGTTGATGTTAGATTGATTTCATGCTTAATTTAGTGGATGATCAATTAAATTATTAGTTCTTTCAACCTTTTTCTTCCACCTCTAGCTAATCACACATTGTGCACATATGGTTTCAATAATAAGCTGAAGAACTGTCTAACCTCCTAAATCTTGCAAAAGCCTATCCTAGTTTCATTTACTACCTTCAATAGGTTAAGGACCCCCAGGAAAAGAAGGCCAATGAGTCTTCCAAAATAAAAAGAAGAGAAAAAAAAAGAAAAAAAGAAAAAGAAGAAAAATTGCTATGTTTTGCCTCAAACCCGAGCACGGTCCGGGTATACACAAAGTCTTTAGTCCTGCGTCTCTAAGCCAATTGCTCGGGAGCCACCGACTTAGCGGCTCGCCATACGGGTGAAACGCGAGGCCGAGCAAAGTCAGAAGCCGGAGTCTCGAAGTCATTCAAAGTCCAGGGTGAAACCTGAAGAGTTTGTGGTTGAAAAATCCTAACTTGATGCCCTAAGCCTTAATTGGTTGAGTCATCTGGTGGATCCCCTCGCTAGCATGCGGACTTTGGGCGAAGTCTATTCCTCAACACGTGTTAGGCATGGTGCCCTAAAGCATGTAATTTGTACCGGCTTTCATAAAAACAATTTTCTATATTTGGATTCTTATACATGTGTTGTATAATTTAGTAAATATTATAAAATCCCAAGTTTATTAATGTAACTATAATCTTAGTATATAACAGTTATATATGAGATGATTAAGATTATAGATAATAAACTAAACTCTCCATAGTAAATCAAAGTAGCGATCTTTGATCTATAATACTACTAGTACGGTCCACTGAACATTAAGAATGCAGTAATCTTGATCTGGATTACTGATGTAGTGACATTAAAACTGAAAGACATGAATCGATTACATAAGACAGACTGCATATGGATTAATCTCTTTTAAATAATATACCGTTACAATTAAGAGTTTAAATCAGCCTCACTAGATGATCATATGCATTGATCTTAATCCCTGAGTAGCCATGGACTCCTCGTTTATTTCAATGGGTGGCCTTTTGATTCATAGGTTATGGTCTGCCCCCAAGACAAAGCCCAATACTTATGTCTCGAGGCCCATCGAGATAAATTAATGAACATGTCCTACAGATATGGAATCCAAACCCTTCTTAAGGGAAGCCGGATAATTGGTTCCCTTAAGTGTTAATTTGGCACTGAACAGTTTGAGCGCTCTAATTTATAACAGGTTTATAAATTACCTCTTCACTAGTGAATTAATGGAACTTAAGAATAAAGATATCACTAGGGGGTAAAACGGTAATTTCACCTAGCTCTAATGATGGACCAATTTTGGAGATTGAATTGCATGTAATGATCATATCAATGGACATCTTGAGTACCACTACGTAAATTATTCTCAGAATTACAAGAGTTCAATTTCAGAGATTTTTGTATAGAATACTATCGAGCTTCAATAAATTAGATTAATTGATTAAAGAGTTTAATTAATTATCAATTCCTTATTGGAGCTGGGTTGTTCATGAAAATCCATAGGTCCCCTGCCGCCTGTAAACAATCGTACATGATTAAATTAACAAAGAAATCCCTTTGAGGGCATAACAAAGAAATTGTCTAGCAACTATGTAGTAATTATTGGATAATTAAATGTTAATTAATTAATTATTTAATTAATTAATTAATAGTAATTACTATATGGATGAAACGGTTTATTTGAGAAATTAATAACATTAATTAATAATTGAATTAATTAATTAATAGTAATTACTATATGGATGAAACGGTTAATTTGAGAAATTAATCCTATTTATTTGGTCACTTAATTTGAATTAATTTTAATTCAATATTTAAATATGCCACTTGATCCAATGGTTGAGATCAATTCAAGGCATATTATAAATAGAGGCAAAACCCTAGGCGTCAAGGGGTAATAAAAAATTAGAGAAAAAAAGAGAAAGAGTTTCACTTTTTTTGCCTCCATCTAACCCTCTTGATCTCATGTGTTGAGAATATCAAGAGTTCTAAAAGAAAAACCTTTATTATTCTATACGCCCACACGCACTTCAGAGGGAAGAGGAAACGACTTGGAAGATCAGGAAAACTAAAAAAATAAATAAATAAAAGGATTCTGGAAGACAACCCTACTTAGTTTAAAAATCTCCTAGTTGATTGAGGCAATTTCTTCTTTATTGTTTGTTGATTAGTATGCATGTACCATAGGATCGTGAAAAAGAGTTTTTAATACTTTAAAATGCATCGGGACTGAAAAATCTTCCGCTACAAACTTTATTTTGAACTTTAAACCCAAATCGTATCGAATTGGCTTCATGTGTATATGCATATTAATGTGTATGTGGGCATTCTTGCATTATTTGATAATCTTGTGGATGTATAATTGTTATATATTGATGAATGTTTGAATGTATGGAATTTTTAAAGAGTCGTTAATTGTATGGTGTTTTGGATTAAGATTTGTTGAATTTTTTTTTAGATCTTGTGTGTTTAAGTACTAGGCATAAGCAGTTTTTTTTTTGTAATTTATTTTTGTAAAAATCTGCACACAAGAAGATCATATCAAGATCTAGAAAGTGATCACCGTATGGATTGTAGCCACACCTCCTCCTCAGCTTTATACCTTCAAAAATCATCTTATATGGACATCTATAGAGCAGAAGTTATGCCTAAAATACTTTAAAGATGTTCGGGTGGATACGGACGACTGAAACAACCTCAAGCCTATTCTTTTGCCTTTCATTACTTTATTTTCTACTCACGCTTATCGACCATAGTGAAAAGGTTGTGACCCAAGTCCAAAAGGCCTAAAAGTGTTTTAGGGTCTCATGGAGAAAATTTGGGCTTGGGCCTTGTCAATAAAGAGTTATTGAATTTTACCCAAAATAAGTTTTGGGTTATTGAATCAAGAGGTTGTGGATCTAAGCCAAGATTAAAGAGTTGAAGCAAGTATAAGGGAGTTATGTACTGCAGTAAGCCCAACCTTTGTAATTTATTATTCATTTTATTTATGTTATTTACAAGGGTTGTAATTTTAGAAACACTCCACACACCCGCCTCGCTTTTTATTTATTTATTTTATTCTCTTATTGTTATTGATGTGATTGACAACATGTCCATGAATTTAACATGCCATACATGAATGCCCACATTTAAATGCTTTTGCATATATCATTTTTCCTAGAACATGATAATTAGGATTGTCCTATGCTTATCTTGTTCATCTTGATGAACAATTAATTAAATAATGTTCTTAGTTTAATTAGCTAAACTTGCAAAATTCACATTAATTTAATTCTGTGGTTTTCATAGTATCATCTTGAAAAACCTAGATTTTTCCAACGCTAATAAAATAAAGATTTTATTGATTAATGGTAAGCCTTGACTTAGGCCCAACCATTTTTATATACCAGGTTTACTCTAATAGTTAGCCCTACTTAATTTATGGATTATTGTCTAATTAACTTAGTACCAATAAGATTAGACTCTACAATTTGATTAGAGTTCACATCTTAGTAATAATTATATAGGATATAATAATTGGCTAGGGATTATAAGACATATGATGTTTTATAAATAGAAAATACTTCACTTGAAAATAGTGAGGGAGAAGGTTATATGATAATATACCCTACGGCTCCACAGTGCAACACCGTGAGATATAGATAGGGCCTAGCGACGCTTAGATTTCATCCTCCCTACGGAGGGTTTCTATCTATATTAATATCAAGGTTGACTTCCTTAGAGATAGGATTGAGTGATGTATTTCAGGATTGTTCTACCCTACGGCGGAAATTTTGAGTTAAGTCATTAAATCTAAAATAATGGGTCGCACACTCACAAGGGTATGGTTAAACTGTTCATCATACCTTGACCAAATTTTGACAGTAGTTAATAAGTAAAAGAAAATATGAGATATTTTGATTTTTGCTTATTAATTTGAGATAGTCTCAAAGTTGATTTGAAATTGGTATGATGGACCCTACGACGCATATTAATTGTTGAATCAATTTATCGTGGATTAGTATAAGGTTTTATGTGTTTTACTTGCTGCATTCATGCATCACGTTTACTTTTCCAAAGCTTATGATATTTATTTTCATGTATAGTGATTATTTGAGTTATTTAATTTCAGCAATCATGTCATCAAACAACCCCATTATCGCTTTACTCGCTAATGAAAAACTGAGTAGTGATAACTTCATTAAATGGAAGTCAAACATTAATATTGTGCTAATTTGTGAGAACCAAAAGTTCGTTCTCACTGAGGAATGTCCTCCAGAGCCCCCTGCAAATGCTTCTCATACTGTACGAGAAAGATATGATAGTTGGATTCATTCCAACAACAAAACCCGTTGTTACATGCTTCCTAGCATGAACGATGTTCTTAGGAAGAAGCATGAGGACATGGAGACTGCATATGAGATATGGGAATCTCTCCAGCCATGTCTGGGGCAACAATCGATCATAAGCCGCCATGAAGCTACCGTAGCCAAGCATGAACGCCAAGATGAATAAAGGAGTTTTAGTCAAGGTACATGTTTTGCAACATGATCAACCCGATGCACGAGGCGGAGGATACATGGGGCCACATTAATGAGCATACCTGTCAAGATATCCTCGAGTCCTCACACCGACTTTCTCGGTGGTTCACTACCAACTATGTTATGAACAAGCCGGGGCAAGACAACATGACTCGCCTCGAATGAACTCATATTTGGAGGCCATAAGTAAGACTAGGCCTAAAGAGGGCGAAGCAAATGTTAAGCCGAGCATGTTTCATCTTCCTCTTCTCGTAGCAATAATAAAAGAGAAAGAACACACAAGGTGTCCGGGCACAACCCAAGAAAGGAACCAAAGGCAAGGGAAAGAAGAACAACCCCAAGGATAAGAAGCCTAAAGGAAAGTGTTTCCATTGCGGGGTTAAAGGTCATTGGAAGAGAAACTGTAACAAGTATCTCTCCGAATTAAAGGACAAAAAGAAAGGTAAATATGATTTACTAGTTTCAGAAGCCTGCTTAGTGGAAGATGATTTGTCAACCTTGATAGTTGATTTAGGAGCCACTAACCATGTTTGTTCTTCTTGGGTGCATGCTTAGTTCTCAAGGAACTTGGCCGATAGGACGTTACTATGAGAGTCAAGTGTGTTGGGAGGTCATCTCAAGCAGCTGCGTGGGAGTCCCCGCAAATTCTAGAATAAATTTTTGCTTTGAATAATGTATTTTTTTATTCCGGTTTTAGGAGAAATTTGATTTCTGTTTCTATGTTGCATGAACAATTATTTAGTATTTCTTTTATTGATAATGAGATTGTTATTTCAAGAAATGGTTTAGATATTTGTCATGCAAACTTGAAAATGGGTCAGACGCCTTAAGGACAATCAGCGATCATTAAATAATTCGACTATTCAAAGTAGAATATCTGGGCCCATCAATATCAAAAGTTTCCCATAGTGATAACACGTATCTTTGGCATCTCGTGTTAGGCCACATTAACCTTGACATTTTAAACCGTTAGTGCTGATGGTCCTTTTAAGAAAGCTAAATGTTGGCACTCTTCCCTGCTTAGAATCCTGCTAGAAGGTAAAGTGACTAAGAGACCTTTCTCAGCAAAGGGCGAGAGATCCAAAAAACCTCTTCAACTTGTACATGCGACGTCTGCGGTCCATTAAGTGTACAAGCTAGAGGTGGTTATGAATATTTCGTTACCTTCATTGACGATTATTCAAGATACAATTATGTTTACCTAATGCATAAGAAATCTGAGACTTTTGGAAAGTTTAAAGAATCATGTCGAAAAGCGCTTAGGTAAATCACTAAAAACTCTTTGATCAGATTGAGGAGGAGAATACCTTGATACAGATTTCAAGGATCATTTGCTAGAGCATGGAATCCTATCCCAACTCACAGCACCTGGAACACCATAACAGAATGGTGTTGCAAAAAGGAGAAACAGGACGTTACTAGATATGGTTAGATCAATGATGAGCTACTCCTCGTTACCAATCCCATTTTGGGGATATTCACTACAAACCGCGGTCTACATTTTGAATGTAGTTCCATCTAAGTCAATCCAAAAGACACCCTTAGAGTTGTGGAATGGACATAAACCTAGTTTACATCACTTTCAGATATAGTGTCCGCACACGTGCCGAAGGAGCACTGCAAAGCTTGGAACCCCGCACAGAAGTTTATGTTTGTAAGCTGTCCAAAAGGCACGAGGGGAGGTTTGTTCTATAGTCCTTCGGATAAGAAAGTATTTGTATCGACAAATGCGACTTTTCTCAAGATGACTATATGACAAACTCAAACCTCGCAGCAGGTCAGATCGAGGAACTACGCTCGATCGTGACGTAAAATCACCATCAACTACCGACGCATCGAAAAAGTCAAGAGACCACTTTTCCTATTCAGAATATCCCGTACCTCGATCGAGCGGAGGGCAGTGACTACTATCCCGTTATGGACATGAAGGAGAAGTACAATTTCTAGTGTCAGTCACTAACCAGGATGATCCATTAACATACCATGATGCCATGGATGATTCCGACAAGGACAAATGGCAAGATGCTATGAACCAAGAAATGGAGTCCATGTACTCTAACTCTATCTCGAACTTGTAGATCCACCCAGGATGCAGGCCAAAGGGCAATGGATCTTCAAAAGAAAAAGAGGCATAGATGGAAAAGTGGAGACTTTCAAAGCTAGGCTAATGGAAAAGGGTTATACCCAAAAAAAGGGAGTGGACTATGAAGAAACTTTCTCAACGATAGTTATGCTTAAGTCTATTCGCATTCTTTTATCCATAGCCGCTTGTCTCGATTATGTGATATGGAAAATGGATGTCAAGACGGCTTTTCTGAATGGCGATCTTGAGGAAAGCATCTACATGATGCAACCAGAAGGTTTTGTGCTGGCCAACAAATGTGTAAAGCCCTGGGCAGTTGCTTAGGTCCATTTATGGATTGAAGCAAGCTTAAAGGTCTTGGAATCTGCGTTTTGATGAAACTATCAAAACGTATGGTTTTGAGCAAAATGTTGATGAACCTTGTGTTTACAAGTACATCAAAGAAAAGAAGGTGGTCTTCTTGGTTCTTTACATAGATGATATTCTACTCATTGGGAATGATGTAGAAACATTATCGAATGTAAAGAAATGGCTAGCCGAGCAACTTCAAATGAAAGATTTGGGAGAAGCAAGCTATATTCTTGGGATCCAAATTATAAGAAATCGTAAGAACAAGCTTTTGGCATTGTCTCAAGCATTTTATATCATAAGGTGCTAGCTCGATTTTCATGCAAGATCTCCAAGAAAGGTCTATTACTCGACCTCGACATTGAATTATCCTTCCAAGGAGTAAAGGTCTCTAAGACACCTCAAGAGGAAGAGGATATGAGACGGATTCTCTATGCCTCGCCAGGCAAACTTCATGTATGCCAGTGTCAGGTACAAGGCCCGGGAGGACCCGTTATGCGCAGGATAGTCGGGCCATTACCAATCCAATCTCGGAATGGGTCATTGATAGCAACAGCACATTCTCGGCATCTTAGGAGAACGAGAGATTATGGTGCTTGTGTACTCGTGTGGAGACCTAAACTTCTATTGATATACTAATTCTGATTTTTAATCGCATATATAGTCGAAAGTCTATTATCCGGTGGTCAATATTCACTCTGGTGGTAAAGCCATAGTCTTAGAGAAAGATCAAACAATCTAGTATTGTGGATTCAACCATGGAAGCCGAATACATAGTGGCTTGTGAAGCAAATAAAGAATCAGCTGGTCAAAAGTTCTACACTAATTGAAGTAGTTCCAAACATGGAAAACCACTTGTTTTAGTATCAGACAACAATGGCTGTGGCGAACTCCAAAAGAACCAAGGAGTCACAAGAGGCGCATATAGAAAGGAAGTACATCCGATACGAGATCGTACAGAGGACGTAGTCGTTATAAAGATAGTGTCGGAACAAGAACCTTGTGATCCTTTTTCCAAGACTTTACCCTAAAGGGCAGGGATCAGTTTAAGAGACATGTCTCACCTCGCTAGGGAAAGTGGGAAATTGTCGGGTGGCGGTGCCCTAAAAGCATGTAATTTGTACTGCTTCATGAAAACAATTTTCTATATTTAATTCTTTATACATGTTTTGTATAATTTAGTAAATATCATAAAATCCCAAGTTTATTAATGTAACTATAATCTTAGTATATAACAGTTATATATGAGATCAAGATTATAGATAATAAACTAAACTGTCCATAGTAAATCAAAGTAGCGATCTTGGATCTATAATGCTACTAGTACGTCCATCGAACATTAAGAATGCAAAGTATCTTGATTCGATTACCATGGAAGACATTAAAACGGGAGGTGCTTTATATAATCTGACATAGACAGACCATACATCGATTAAACTCTTAAATAATATACCGTTACAATTAAGAGTTTAAACCGTGTCTAGATGATCATATGAAGATTGATCTTAATCCTAAGTAGCCATGGACTCCTGTTTCATTTCACAGCTTTTGATTCATAGGTTACTGGCCTCCGTCCCAAGACGTGCCTAATACTTATTTCGAGGCCCATCGAGATAGGTAGCTGGGAACATGTCCTACAGATATGGAATCCAAACCCTTCTTAAGGTAAGCTTGATAATTGGTTCCCTTAAGTGTTAATCTGGAACTGAATAATTTGAGTGCTCTAATTTATAATAGGTTTATAAATTAACTGTTCACTAGTGAATTAATGGAACTTAAGGATAAAGATATCACTAGGGGGGTAAAACGTTAATTTCATCTAGCTCTAATGATGGACCAATTTTGAATGATTGAATTCACTGTAATGATCATATCAATGGACAAACTTGAGTATCACTATGTAAAATTATTCTCAGAATTATAAGAGTTCGGGCCGTATTTTTAATGGAATAATATAGAACTAATAAATTAGATTAATTGATTAAAAAGTTTAATTAATTATCAAATTTATTAGAGCTTGAATTACAGTCCATAGTCCTGCCGCTTTATAAAATAATCGTATTGTGATTAAATTAACAAAGAAATCCCTCGAAGGCATAGTTGTAAAAGAAATTGTTTCATAGCAACTATGTAGTAATTATTGGATAATTAAATATTAATTAATTAATTATTGAATTAATTAATTAATAGCAATTACTATATGGATGAAACGGTTAATTTGAGAAATTAATCCTATTTATTTTGGTCACTTAATTTGAATGAATTTTAATTCAATATTTAAATATGGAACTTGATCCAATGGTTGAGATCAATTCAAGGCATATTATAAATAGAGGCAAAACCCTAGGTGTCAAGGGGTGATAAAAAATTAGAGAAAAAAAAAAAGTTTCACTTTTTTTTGCCTCCATCTAACCCTCTTGATCTCATGTGTTGAGAATATCAAGAGTTCTAAAAACAAAACCTTTGTTAATCTGTACGCCCCACACGTGCATCTCAGAGTGGTAAGAGGAAACGACATGGAAGATCGTGGAAAACAAAAAAAAAACAAAACAAAACAAAACAAAACAAAAAGGATCTTGAGTTGTCAAATCATACTGCGTAAAAAATCTCTCAATTTGATCGAGGTAATTATTCTTTATTGTTTGTTGATTAGTATGCATGTATCATAGATCGTAAAAAATTTTATTAATTTTTAAAATTCATCGACCAAAATCCTCCGCTTACAAACTTTGTTTCGGAACTTTAAAAACCTACACAATGCACCCCGCAACACAAAAAAATTATGGAACAAGAGCAGTGTTCCGATCTAAAGCGGGGGAGGTAGCTTGGTAGTTTATTTTTGAAAACTAATCATATAAACACTTAGATTTTGGTGGCAATTTGTGTTGATTCTAGAGAAGGAAACTCTTTTGATGTTGAATTTTGTATGGCATTCACTCTCTCGTGATGGTTATTGGGTAGAGTTTCGGTGATTCTCATTGAGGGTTAGGCATTACCCATCCACATACTTTTTGAAATACCATTTTTGAGAACATAATTTTGTTATTATTTTATTTGCTCTCTCTTTCTTTCTTTCATTGCTAAGGGACTAGCAATGTGCCTGCTGGAGGAGTGATTGTGCCTAAAAGGTGCTATTTTCAGCCCTATTTATCAGAGGTTTCAGCACTTTTGTGTACTAATCAACCGACTAAATTCGGGAGCCTTTCACATTAAGGTCCCGACTTTCATCGATCACATTTTGTGGCTAATTTTGTAGTTTTTGCAAGTTATTTATTAAATTTGTCAAGTCATCCAAGAATCGAAGAATTAGTCGAATCCCTTCATCATGCGCAAGAAAATCGTATGAAAGAAGAGCGTATTATAAGGAAATGAAGAAATGCAGAATTTTAGCACTCCTGCGAATTTTCAGGCGTGAAATTTTCGCACTTACCATGATTTTTGCCCTTTTCGACCCCGTTTGACTTCCTTTTTGTGATTTTTCTAATTTTGCCCTTCATGTATAATGGGTATTAAGGGTATTTTTGTATTTTTGCTTATTTGAGCACTATATAAGCTCAAATGAAATCTTGTATAAGGGATCTTGATTTTTGCTTTGCTGAATACACAGCTGCTGGGCGGGAGTTTTCCCGCTTTTCTTCTTCTACTTCATTTTCTCTCATTTTCTCGGCTGTCAAACAACCCTCTAAGGATGACAACTCAGAGGATGGTTGGCTAGACCGCTTTTCTCCTTGAAGAGGAGGGCTACTGGACTAGGGTTTTGAGGTAACTGTTGGTTCTCTATTTTTAAAGCAAGTTTTTATCGGCATTTATGTTCCTATTTCGTACTCTAGTTTAGAACCCCTTTGATTAACTAGTATTTAGCCATCTTTTAGGGTTCGGTGGATGTTTATTGCTAGATCCACTGAGATTCATTAGTTGCCTTCTATTTGTTACTGTAGGGTAGATCAAGGAGATATGTTTTCAATGTCGGGGAGCATTAATGTCAAATAAATGCTATATTTCAAAAGGAAAATTATTAGGGTTCAGTTTTTATAGCCAAATGAAGATCCGATTCAGGAAATGACTATAGGTCTTCCCCCCCAACGCAAGGAAAAGGACCCTAGCTTCATTTGGCCTTTTGTAGGACCTCGAACCTCAAAAGAGCTCGGGATGCTTCAAGGAGTTCTTTTCATATTTTATTTCGGGCTTTATTTTCAGTTTCAGAAACCATTTCACCTCCATTGTTTTTACAAAACCCCAAATCCAAATTGGAATCTCACCATTTTGAACTTAATCGCACATCATTTACAAGAAGAAACCATCCCCGTGTTCGACCTTTTTTAGAGCCACCATATCGCAGGTAGCTATGCTACTTCATAGTAGGAGGAATTAGGTTGAGTAAATTTTGTTTATTCCTAAGACAACCTACTACTTAATCTCTAATCACTTGATCATTCTTAAGGGAGTTCTTTATACTTTATCTCTTTTATTTCATTAGGGACGATGCAATATCTGAGTTTATGGGAGGGGTTTGATTTGATTTGTGTATGCTACGTTATGCTAGTCCTAAGTCATAATGTCTTGTTAGTCTTCTTAAGCAGTTCTTTCATGCTTGTCTTCAGGTTGGTTGCATGCTTGCTTTCTTGTTGTGTTATTTGTGTTTACATGTTAGTGTCTTGCATGTGTTAGTTTAGTTTAGTTATTGTTTTGTATTAGTGTTTTGTTGGTGTCCTTATTTGTGTCTCTTTCAAGTTTTAATGTGTTTAGAATAAATATGAGTTGAATTTGGTGCCATGCTTGCCTTTTAAAGGACAGTTGGATTTCAATTTCAAAACTGTGAGCCTAGTTTAGGATACTTAGGTATTTACTTGATTTAGGACTGTTGTGCATGATTGGTTATGGATGACCTCGTTTGATCATCCCCTTTAGTTTTCAAGAAGCTAATTCTATGTGAACTTAGATGCACACACGCATTAGATCTCATTTATACACCTTGGTTCCAGCCTCCCTTTTTGAAATTGAATTTTCCTTAAGAGATCTTAACTTTTTTAGTGACGGGACACCTCCATAAAGAGTGGCAATGAGCCCCAATTTTGAAAAAAACAAAATGTAAAAGATAAACAATGCTTACTTTTAGTGTAGTTTGTTTTGCTTAGTTTATGTTGTTTTAGGTTCTCCTTTTGCTTTGGGGACAAGCAAGGATTTGAGTTTGGGGTGTAGATTAGTTTATATTGTCTATATTTTATCCCCACATTTTGGTTAGTATTATGCATATTTTTATGATTTTAATAAGTTTTCTAATACCTTTTTTGTTCATGTTTGTATTTAGGGCCAATTCCGAGGAAATTGAGCAATATGAAGCATAATGGAGCTTGAATGGAGAAAAAAAGGGAAGAATAGCACAAATTAGTGAAGAATTGTAGCTCACATCTCGATCTGTGAGCCACGACGTCGCGACGTGGCCGAGATTTCATGTCATGAAAACCTTGCACGCTATTTATCGTGAGAACCATGACACGTGATGTGAGCCCATTTACAAAGACAACAATCTCAGCCTAGTTTGTGGAGTGAGCCTATATAGAATGAGACAGGCTTAAACACAAGTCCCTCGGGCATCAAGGAGTCCAAAACTCATTAGATTTTTTAATCCATTTTTCCTCGAGTATGGTTTACAAAGATAAATGCTGATTTGTATGTAGAATGTGGATATTTTACTCAAATTTAATTTATAGAAAATACAATAGATGCTAAAATCTCGCCAGAAACCGTATATACACCCACCTTACAAGCAGAATTCGAAGGTCGCAACTGAAAATCGGAGGCAGCGACAGTGAAGCTAGTTGTCGGGCCATTTCCAAGTCACTACATCACCAAAAATCAACTTTGATAAGAAATAAGACTCAATGAAGTCGTGGATCAAGAAAGAGGTTGCGACAAAGGAAATGTGGCTCAGACCAGCGAAATCGATACCGTGCCAAAGGAATCGCGCATCAAGCGCGACATCACCATGTCGCGGACGCCACCGAATAAATCGGCGGCCCGACGCCGGCCGATGTCGCTGACGCGATCCCGCCAATGAAGCCACAAGAGAGGTCTTTGCAAGAGAACTTAAGTTGCAAATTAGTTTTAAATGAAAGGCACATTTGAGGTCGCGACATACAATTGAAGTCGACATAAAAATTTTGAACTGAGTCTCAACAGAAGATCAAGTTGCGCACTACTTGGTTAATCAAGCGACCACAAACGATGTCGCGACCACTCACTTTAGGTCAGCGCACCAAGAAATGAGTAGAAGAAATCGGTGTCGCGACCGGGAAGTCAAAGGTGGGAAAAAGAAAATTAAGGTACCAAAATAAACTGAGGTTAGACCAAGAAAAAGAAATGCAAAAGAAAGAGGTTCGATATCACCTTGAGGCTCAACGACAAATAGAAACCGTGAAAGCGTAAGACCACCGCCAACACGGCCCACTTCCACCAAGAATCAAAGTCACAACAAGAAGTCATCCTACAAATAGAAAGGTGGTCTAACATAAAATCTGCGCCGCAACTCGTAAGCCGTGGCAAGAAAGAGCAACACGTCGCTGGGCTACGAAACCGCCACGCGACATCAACTCCCTGGCGTCACCGCAAACGGGGCGTCGCGATGCCATAAACGATGTCGCAATTACGCCGGACCGGCAACAGGTGAAAACTGTCGCAATGTAAGGAAATAAAGGTCGTGGATCGAATGGAGCAAACAGTGGAATTCATGTCGCGACATCAACTTGAGGTCGCGACATGTGTACGCTGAGTCAGCCTTCTTCAGATTCCACCTAGAGCTTCTTTGAGGATCTCGGCCCAATCTCTTTTGACAAGATAACAGACGCTTTAAATAGTAAAAGTAGTCTTCCGTCTCTCACTCACCGTAAAAAGTTAAGAAAAGATATAACTCAAGGTATAGTTTAGAGTGTATTTTTATTTTTATTTTTTATTTTTTTTATTTTTTTCTTTGTTAATTTCTTCGGATTTGAATCAGCGAACTCCGTGCGTAAACTAATGTCAGAGTTTTATTTATGTTATTTTCTTCTTAAAATTATTGCCTTAAAATTTATGAAATCTAGACAAATTTCTGGAATTCATTTCTTCTCAGTTTTATTGCAATTACAGTGGTTGTACGTGATCGATACTCCATTTCTTAATTCGCAATGCAAGATCAAGTGCTCTCGCCGATTTGATTTTACATTTAGTTACAAATTTTTCCGCATAAATTTGGGTAACTTATTCGGGGCTCGATTTCATTTGGTGTCGCTTTTGAACTGATAAGTTCCCAATAGTAGTACCTAATACCGCCTTGAGGGAATGTATCTTGCTCGATATCCAAGATGCCCTCTCAAGGACACAGACAGAGATTCTCGAGAGCCGGTGAACATTCTTTTTATGTATGATAGACTACCATCGACTTAACCTGTTGAGCTTCTCAGCGCTTCATTTTGGATAAATTCCCATTCGCTCATAATTGAAGTTGAGGGGAGTACGAATAATATAAATGATCGTAGAGTTCACCTTAATTAAAGACAAGTTCTTAACCCCGTAGCAATGAGATCTAATCAAGGGAAAAGAACGACCAATAGATCCGAGGTCGAGCCACCTTTAAGTGGTAGAAACCTCATGGAAAATCCTGAGAAGGAAATGCAAAAGATCTGTTGTCAACAAGAAATGGGTGTGAAGTATTGAGAAAGAAAAATACTCAGATCTTGCAAGAGGATTGGGAATACAAGTAGCTGGTTTGATCTTGTCTTCAAGAGAAGCAAGGGTATCCAACCAGTGAATATGGAGAAATCCAATTGCAAAATTTAGGAAATCTTGAACAAATCCAGATCCATACACAAAACAAAGCAATGTATTTTAGTGTAGGAATCGGATCAAGCGCATTGTAATTCATCGATAGTTTTCGCTTTCTATAGGAAACTGATTCAAATTCCAAGATTTTAGTTACGATTTATTTTAGTCATTTAATTTGTTTTAGCTTAGTTAAACAGGTTAATAGTCTTAACCTTTATTTTCTCTAGATACAACTTCCATTTGAATCTTAGTCCAAATAGCATGGAAGTTTAGTAGTTGGGAAGTTGATCTTTAATTGCACACCCTGAATGATACCGACTTACATTTAGATTTTACTACTAGATGACTCAGGCACTTGCAGTGTCATAGACTAAACCCTTATTTTTAAATCACGAACCTTCGGGAAGAAATATTTATAAAGCAAATTTATCCAAAAGTGACATATATGCAAGAGAAATGTAAGGCTCTTACAACTATGTGAATTTGAGGGGTTTTTAGTCTATATAAAAAGGGACAAACAAGCTTTATGGGCGCCGTTGTCGGGGATTGAAAGAATTAAATAGATCAATATTCTAATAAAAGAGGGAAATGCTAATTTGGACATTTTATAAAAGAAAAGAACAAAAATAGCTTTTCAAGTAGTGGGTACATCAACCACCGATCTTTAACAAGCCATGTCAAAATATTTGTTTAGTTTGACTATCCTATTAACTGAAAGTGTGTTTTGATTTCTGTAGTTCTTTATCGTATAGGAAACAAGATTTCGACCAAGTCGCAGACACCGGGAATTGGAAAGAACACTGTAAGCTTAAGAGAGACTAAAAGAGCGTAAAACGAGCTATGGCGTAGCACGAGAGACATGACCGTATACGTAGGAACAGAGAGGATAAAGCAAATAGAAGGCTCCTATTACCGACACACAATGGATGATTTCTGGAGGCCTATCATTCGTAGGCTAATATTCGCAATCAGACAAATTTCTCTACCGTGGATGCAAATAATCTCTCAAATAAAGCCACTTTGATAACAATGGCGTATAGCACGCTTCATCGGTCACTCCCACCGAAGACCCAAACGAGCACTGGGTAGATTTCGTAATGGCAAATACAAAGCTTGAAGCCGAATACAGGAGGCCGTAGGCGATAAAGTCAAGATTCTTCCCATTCTCTTTAACGCATATAGCGTACGACTGTATGAATCATTACCATATGGTTCAGCTTGGATACTTGGAAGAGTTGGTAGAAGTATTACTCAAGTGTGTTCTTTCCCCATCTCTCACCTCAAAGAGAAGAAGAGAAATAATAGTGTTCCAACAAGGGGAAGATGAGAGCCTATATATAGCTTAGGAGATATTCAAGAGGTTGCTGAAGAGCTCCTATGCATGGAATTGGATTTAAAAACCTGTGATGGATATAGTGTATCATGCCTTAATGATACATCTAAAGGCATTATCGATGCTTCATGCCGGGTGGAGCATTCAAAAGAAAAGGCCAAGAGGCTAGAGATCCGATAGAAGACCTAAGCAATGCAATATGAAAGCTCCATCCGGTTTTCAAGGGGTAAGAAGCGCAGAAAAGGGGTCATGGAGCCAAGTAAAAATGACACCATGGAGGCAAAAGCGATGCCATCATGCACGATGGACAAACAGAAAGAAACGCACACACGTCACAGCCAGGGAGCAAAGTGGAAAGAGAACAGATGGAGAAGAAGTGTCAAGTACCAACATAAGAAGATTCTATGGTGACGAGGGAGGTTAAGTACGTGAATGAACCAAGAAATTACCATTTCAAGCCAAATCCTAACCTACCCACACATTACAATCCAACACTGAGGAATCATGAGAATTTCTCATACGCGGAGGGCATTACAAGGCCCAAGGCATGACGTAATCCAACAGGATATCGCAGCTCACCAAGGTTCCGCAGCATCAAGGGGGTGAAGGCGTAAATGAATGTGGTCAAAGGAGTGACTCTAACCATTTGAAGAACAAATGTCAGAAGTTCATGGGGACAACAAAGAGGCTTATACACTTCCATGAATTTAAACCGGGTTCGACGCAGCTTTCAAGTCCGACACTCCGCGTTTCGTGAAGAATACAAGTGCCTCATTGAAAATCTTGGAGACACAAGTAGGGCAAAATGACCCTCGAATATGCCAAATCGTAGCAAGGGTAATATCCCTAAGTGACACTCAAAAGAATCCAAAAGATCAAATGCAATTCAGTTAAGAAGTGGAAAGAAGGAAAGCAACAAATGTATGAAAGAAAGGAAAGCAAAGAGAGACTGGAGGCGTAATCAAGAAAGAGACTGAAATAAGGAGAGAAGAGCACACAGACCGAATGTACCAAGGAAGTAATGGCATAAATGTATGAAGGAGGTCGCTTATACACCTACAAAGGCTATTTCCACAGAGGCTTCGTAGTGCTAAAAAGGAAAGAGCAATTTTCTAGATTCTTGGATATTTTCAAGAAAATAGAAATCAATATCCCCATTTGCAGAGGTGATCAACCAAATGCCTATTTATGCAAAATTTCTGAAGGAGATACTGAGCAAGAAAAGGAAGATAGCTGAGGAGGGAATAGTGAATTGATTCACACCTCAGTAGCAAGTATCCAACAAAGCCTCTAAAGAAAACGGTAAGGACCCTGCGCTTCACCATTCCCCTCGCCCATATAGGGAAATATGAATTCAAGAAGGCTTTATGTGATTCTGGTGCTAGTATAAATTTGATGCCTCTATTAGTTGTGCAAAGACTTAGTTTGGGGAACTTACCCCAACAACAATTACATTGTAAATGAAGTTACTGCATCAATGGCACAACCGTATGTATTTTGAAGATGTACTGGTCAAGGTCGTGGGAATTCATCTTCCCAAAGTGATGGTTATCATGAAGATAGAGGAAGACACCTAAGTTCCTTTGTCGCTAGGAAGACCTTTCTAGTTAACCGGAGCCGCCTGGGATAGATATGTAGAAAGGTGGAACCGACATCATAAAGTGGGAATGAAGCAATGCACACACCCTAGCTTCTCTCTCTCTTCTCTCTTCAGGAGTTTGGAAACATCCCCGATGTAGATGCAGAAGGTTGTATGGCTGTAGAAACAATAGTCTTCTCAGTGCTGAATTGAATTTTGATTGTATTCTTCAAATACTTATCAATGAAATTGAGAGGAATTTCGCATTCAGAGTCTTGATTGTGGAAATACCGCTTCAAATTTGTTTAACAAAGAAACAGCCTCATATAAATGAAAAACAATAAGATGAAGTACAGCCGTAAAACGAAAAACTCATGAGCAGAAACTAGTGCAAGTATGGGTTAACATTGGAAAGAATTGCCCACCATTTGGAAATATGTTCTAGGAACCGCAAAAGAGAAAAACCAGCCATCATATCACCGCACATCGTCAAGAATATAAGTTGCCGTGGAAATTCTAAGAAAATATAAGGGAAGTTTATTGTTGGTCAATTCAGGACTAAGGGTATCATCCCTTTCCATTTGCATGCACAAAATATTGTTGAATGATAATGCAAAAACTTCTATTGAGCATCAAAGGAGGTTGAACCCAGTGATGAAAGAAGTTGTCAGAAAAGAAGTTTTGAAATGGTTAAATGTAGGTTTTATATATGCTATATAAGAGAAGCCTGTGGTGAGCTGTACATGTGGGGTTCCCAAGAAAGGTGGATTCACTGTGATCAGAAATAAAAAGAATGAACTGGTTCAAGCAAGAACTTGGACAGATGGAGGGTGTGTATTGACTACGTAAAAACTGACACGCAACAAGAAAGGACTACTCTTCTTCATTGGTCGATAGTCGGATAGATTAAGGTGACACCCTCACTTTTGTTTTCTTAATGGATACTGGATATAACCAAATTGCCATTGCACCCGAGGATCAAAGATGTCCACTTTTACATGCCCATTTGCGCTCTTTTGCTTAGAGCACGTCATTCGTTTGTGTAATGCCCCGGTACCTTCCAAAGATGCATGCCGATGTCTATATTTTTGATTTAGCGTAAGAAGTTATGGAGACATCCTTCATGGACAGATTTTACAAAGGTAGGATCCGCCACGTCTCGTATAACTCGGGGACATCAAAGGTGCAAGGACAAAAATCTAGCTCAATCGTGGGAAATGTCATTTATGGTTAGCGTAAGGAATTGTCTTGGGGCATATGATTTCTGCAGCAGGGCTAGAGGTAGACCAAGCAAAGTTTCAATTATATGAAATTTAATGCCATCTGATCATACTAAGGAATTAGAAGTTTCTTAGGACATACCGGATTTTACGTAAGATTTATCATAGATTTCTCAAAATTCAAGCGTAGACAACTATGCAAATTGCTAGAAAAGGATAATAAGTTCTACGAATCCCCGCCATAATTCTTTGAAGAAATCAAATCCGCACTAGTTGAAGCTCCCATCATGGCAAAACCGTATTGGAACGTGAGAATTTGAAATCATGTGTGATGCCAAAGTGATTTTGGCAACGGGAGTCAGATTGGGGACGCAGTCGAAAAGTATTCAAGGCCACATACTATGCCAGCAAAACCTTTAACGAAGCTCAGGAAAATTACTTTACTACCGAAAAGGAGATGCTGGCGATAGTATTTGCATGTGAAAAATTTAGGCAATACATTTTGGGGTCCCATGTTATTATACACACTGATCATGCAGCAATTAAGTATCTAATGGCAAAGAGCATAAATCCAAGACCGATCATGTGGGTATTTACATACCAGGAATTTGATTTAGAAATAAAAGACAAGAAAAGGTTGTGACAATGTGATAGCTGATCACTTGTCAAGAGGAGAAACCTCATCGAACAAGAAGAAGAAAGAGAAATACAGAGAATTTTCCAGATGAGTGCTTATTCCAAATTGCCACTCCAAACACCTTAGTGGATATGTCGGGAGGACAGAACTTCTAGCTTGTGGAATTATGCCACCGTGACCAGCTACCGGGCCAGAGAAAAGCTAAGGACTGACAGCTAGATACTACATCTGGGATGACCCACTACTGTTTAAAAGAGGAGCCGATCCGATGAGTAAGGAGATGTGTACTAAGTGCAGCAAAGCAAGATTTTACAAGAATGTCATGCATCACCATATGGAGTGACATTTGCAGAGATAAAACAATTTCACAAAATTCGATTTTACTAGCCTATTATTTTTAAGGATTGTTTTGAATGGGTGAAGTTATGTGATCAATGCCAAAGAATGGGAACATCAAAGAAAGGCATGAAATGACCCCTACAAGGCATTCGGTGGTGCAATTGTTTTATGTAGCTGGGGGAATGGATTTTATGGGCCTTTTCTAGCTTCATTTGGAAATATATACATATCTAGCTATGGATTATGTATCAAAAATGGGTTAAGGCGCAGCCTTGTCCCAAGAATGATGTTAATACAGCTTTTGTGGATTTTTACAAAGAAACACTCTCACAGATTTGGGATACCGTGTAACTATAATCAGTGATGGAGGAAGCCACTTTGCAAATAAAGTGTTTGATAAACTCATGGGCAGATATGGTATCAAACACATTATGAGCTTGGCTTATCACCCTCAAACAAATGGGCAAGCTGAAATTTCCAATAGGGAGATAAAGAAAATTCTTGAAAAGACTGTAAGTTCCAGCATAAGAGATTGGTGTATGTGAGCTTGACGCATGCACTCAAGCATACAAGAGTGCATTCTTGAAAGGATCGCTTTAAACTCCCATTGAATGTCACCATACAAAGCTTGTCTTTGGAAAACCTTGTCACCTACCTCGAGCTAGAATATAAAGCTATGTGGGCCACTGGAAGAAGCTAAATTTTTGATTTCAAGGTTGCTAAAGAAGAGAGGGCTACCTAGCTAAAATGAATTGGAAGAGTTAAGGAATGAAGCCTAAGTGATAGGTGCCAAAATTCACAAAGATAAAACAAAAAAATGGCACATCAACGAATTTTGAGGAGGGAATTCAAAGTAGGAGATCGTGTCCCGTTATTCAACCTGCACTAAGACTATTTCCTGTGAGCTTTTAAATCTAAATGAGGACCATATACAAAGAGTATCAAGCACACAATTTGGGGCAATGAAAATTAGAGCCAGCAATCAAGAGGAATTCAAAGTTAATGGTCAGAGATTAAAGCACTACTTTGGGAGAAAGTAATTGGAAGAATGACTTTTAGTTCTCGAATGAGAAAATTTAAAGAAACGTAACTATAAGTTAGCAAGTCCAATTTAAAGACTGTACTCAGCAACTTTGTGGAAGGCAATCCACATCAGTTTGTTTTAAGTTTTTCTGGTTATATTTTTTATGTTTAAATTTCTAATAGTTTTGCGTAATTTGATTCAATATTGATTGAAGAGTAGGTAAATATTTTTTGTTAGTTTTGCAGGACAATGAAAATTGTGCAAAAGGGGGAGCATCTACAATCAAACTTCAATCGGCATAAGAGACAAAAAAGGGGCAGTATACTCTTCTTGATTTTTATTTAAATTTTGTCTCTGATATGGCATGATTGAAAGCCTGGGGAATTTATTTTTGTTTGGTGCTTAAAATTTGAATATGATGCATAATGGATGATTTTATTGAATATTTGCATGATGAAGATGAATTGAGTTGTAGTTGTCTTGATTGGATTTGAATAAATTGAAATTGCTGTGAATTTGATTGTTTAGGGAGACCTAAAAAAAAAATGTTTTGGTCGCAACGCTAATCCAAAAGTTGCAACCAAGAATGCTGGATGTGGAAACAATAAAACAGAAAAGAAAGTTGAAATAATGAAACTGAGGTCACGATTAAAAATAAATCAAGGAAAGAAAAGAGAAAGTTGTGACATCAAAAATTCCTTGTCGTGGATCAGACAATTCAGTCGCAACAAAAATCTTTAGGTTGCGACCAAAATAGTCCAAAACTCAATAAAAGTAGGTTTTTAAAACCTTTCATTCTGGGTATTCCAGCATTAAAATAGGATTCCTTGAAAATAAAATCATCAATTAAAAGGCTTAAAAATTTGATGACGTGAAATAAATTGAGTCAAAAATCCACTCCAATTTCAAAGTCAGTTCCAATTCATCTTAACCCTTCCAGTTCTGCATCATTCATTCAGAACCTCTTAAATAAATTGTTATTAATGTAGAAACAGAAACCAATGTCTTGATTAAACGAATTGGTTTAGTCTCGTTCGCTTTTGAAGGAATAATCTCTAGAGAGAATTTTAATAACTCGAGAAAAATCATCAAATTCCCCACCAAATCTTCAAAACCTCGTTGAAATAAGAAAGAAGCATTAAATCCCGAGAAAACTTCATTTAATTCATTCATCGGAAATCTAAAGAAAGAATAAAGAACCTGTAATTCCCAAGAGCAGCGAAATCACTATAAAAGGATGGGAAAACAAAGGAAGAATAAACAACGAGAATGAAGAGAAAGGAGAATGAGAGAAAAAGAAGAGTTTCAAGGCTGCAAACACAGAGCTTATGGAATGAATGAGCTCAAAACAAAACCAATTTTATCTATTATTCTATAAAACTGTGTAATCAAGAGAGTGGCTGATGGGAAGGGAATTGGAAGAAGGGTTAATTAGAACCCATCAACCAGAGAAGCTCCAAAGAAAAAGGAAGGAAGGGCGCCAAATTGTTGAACAACCTTGTTAACAGCCGAATCCTTCCGGAGCAAGCTCAAGGTCTAGTGAACCAAATAAAGGTATTACACTCTTCCGTAGGAAGATATAGGGTTTTAGATCAAGAAATAGAGAGTTTTTTTCTCTAATTAGTTATAGTCTTATTTAGAAGAAAGTGATTATAACATCGGAAATGTTTTAGATATTTGAATAAACTGCTGGACTTACAAATTAGTTGTTTTTTGAGTCCATGAATTGATATACCGAATTTTTGTGTTTGTGCCATTTCCTCGCTTAGCATGACAGAATGAAATGTCCATTCAAATATCCATTAAAATTATGTTCTTTCCAATGAACAAAAATGCAGGAAAAATAAGGGCGTAAATTAGTAAACTAGAAATTGTGGAGTTGCAAAATGATGCTTTACATTCGCTTAGATTGCAAATTGGAAAATGGTTATTGCTGATGGAACAAAGTACTTGCTGAAATAATGTGCTAGATAATGAATAAGTACAAGTCTTGAAGAAATAATACACTTTGTCAACAAACTCATGAAACTTTTGAGAGAATTAGGAACATCTGGGAAATTGTGGATTGAGAGTCCGTTGGTCCTAGAACTTGTTAGATTATTGATTAAGGCAAAATCTTAGGTAAAAACATCCAACAAGAAGTGATAGAGGCCATCCTTGGCAATTTGAGCTTTTCCAAGCCTACCCTCAATATATGCTAAAGCATATCCTCTAGTTCCTTGATTTGAGCCAAACGAGCCTTATTTCTTCAATAAACAGCAATTGAAAACCTAAATTCCCTTCCTTGCAATAATCCCTGAAAGAAAGAGCTCAAATTATCCAGCTTCCCAAAGATATAAAAAGTCTAATATAAAGGTACAAACAAGTTCGAGGAAAAATATTTCCAATTGTTACAGGTATGAGGCGAAGAAGTAAAGAAGCATAAATTAACGAAAAGGGAAAAAAAGTTTTGTCTTGTGGCCTATTTCCTTGAAAAATTAAGCCTCCAGAGGGGGTGTTTTTAACACCTAGTGCCCTAATACCTAACTATGGAGTTGTTAGCCCAAAGTTCCCTAAGAGTTATTAGAAAGCCTAAGAAGACAAGATTATCGCACTATTCCCCAACCTTAGAAAACAAAGCAAAAGAGTTCTAGAATGCTGAATTCAGTTTGAATTAAAGTGCATATAGAAATTAAAATTCCACAAAATAATTCAAAAAGATGCAGAATCGCCAAGATTGAGTGAGAATCAACAGCAGTACAAAGAAGCAAAAGGGTGAAAGCCAAGACAATTAAGTACAAAGAAAATGTGGAAATCAAGATTTGCAACTTAAATTTTCCCATTATCTACCCACTACCTAAGCCCAAATATTACAAGCCTCCGAAAGACCGCTGATCTTGAAGGTTGAATTCACCTACATGAAGGTGAGGATCAATATGGAAAACAAGCCAGTGACTTGACTAACAAATTCAAGAAAACTCCTTAAGATTAACTAAATTTTGGCTATGAAAGATGAAAAGGACGAACACCCCGACACACACACACAAGACTTGTAGAATAAAACAAAGTTTAAATCCATTATTAATCAAGAAATTGGGGATGGAGGCGGTATCATTTCTTTATTCTTGAATCTAAAACTAAATTTAAATGAGTGTCGGCAATTTGTTTCCAAAGAAGTTAACGTGGACATCTCAGTGGTAAGAAGAAAAACAAACCCTTGCAATTTTAACTCATTTTGCCGAGACAAACATTTTTATTTTCTATTGTGATGTTGCACTTAAGCTTGTAAACTCGATGAGTCCAAAAACTCTAATAGATTTTAATCATTTTTCTGTTACATTATAAAGATAAATAAATATTTTAAAGCAAAGAAATGTGGATATTTTACTAAATTTAATTTTGTGAGCACATATAAATTACTTAAAATCTCAAATAGAACCGTAAGAGACCCTAAAATTCTATTAAGTTAGCACTGAAGTCTAACTAAAACTGAGTCGCGATGTGAGCTAGTTGTCTACTATTTCAAGTTTCACTACATAATCAAATCAACCCTGAGAAGAAATAAGACCACCAAGTGAAGTCGTGATTTGAAGAAAGAGGCTATGGAGGCAAAGGAAATGGTCGGTGATCAGTGAAATATTCAAAAGAAGAATTCCATGTAGCGGCCACCCTACCCTATGTCGCGACGCCAATCAATAAAATCAGGTCGCGACGCGTATTCCGATGTCGCAACGTAGTCCGCCAATGAAGCCACAAGAGAGGTTTACAAGAGAACGGTTGCAACTAGTTTTTAAATGAAAGGCACCATTTGAGGCCCGCACGCGCTTGAAGTCTGACATAAAACTGGAACTGGAGTCTCAATGGTGAAGACCGAAGTTGGCACTCATTATGATACCAAGGATTCACAACCACATGTCGCGACCACTCACTTAGGTCGCGACCAAGAAGAGCCGTAGTAGAAGAAATTGGAGGCCGGTATTATATGGGAACAATGGTGGAAGGAGAAAATTGCTGCAAACAGAACCGAGAAGCCGCACCGTAAGAAGAAATGGGCAAAGAAGAGGCTGCGACATCACCTCGAGGCCGCGACATAAAAATTGAACTGAGTGCCGCGTAAGACCACCAAACATAATCGCCAATTGGGCAAAATCAAAGTCACAACATGAAGTCATCCTACAAACGTAGTTGGTGGTCAACATAAACTGCATCGAACTCGTAGTCGGAAGAAGAGAAAGACAACGATACGCGACATGGAAATCAGGTTTATTATCAAATTTCGAGAAACACTGGAAACAAGGTCGCGATCACAAACCATGTCATGAATTAGCTGATCCAAGTAGTTGCAAAGAAAACCGTCAGAATGTATTAAACAAGGCCTCACCCAACCCAGAGCAAACAGGAATTCACACTTAACTTTCAGAGGTCACAAGCGATAGACAAAATGAAATGGGCCTCTTTTTTAGATTCCAATTGAGCTTTTTGGGGATTCGCCCAATTTCTTTTAATGTAAAGATAACAGACAATGTGAATAGTAAAGTAGTCTTCCGTCTTCGCTACCTTAAAAGGAGAAAGGAGAGGAACTCAAGCAGGGTTTATAGAGTAGATTTTTATTTTTTATTTTTTATTTTTTATTTTTTTAGTTAATTTCTTTTCTGGATTTGAATCTGCGAACTATGCAGAAATGAGTGGAGTTGTAGTTTTATTTATGTTATTTTCTTCTTAAAATTACTGCTTGAAAATTTATGAAATCTAGACAAATTTCCTGAATTCACTTTTCCTCGCTTATTGTAATTACAGTTGGTTTTATGATCTGCATCTACTTCTTAATTCCGCAATGCAAAGACCTAAGCGCACTCAGCTGGATTTGATTACATTTAGTTACGCTCTCTTCCCGTATAAATTTGAGAACTTATTCGTCTGATTATTTATTCGTGTCTTTTTTAATTGGATAGTTCCCAATAGTAGTACACCGAACAACAACAGGAATGTATCTGGCTCTCGACATCTAGATGCCTCCTGCGGACACGTAGACTCCTTATATTCCCGAGAGCCGAGCATTCTTTTCGTATGCTAGACTACCACTGACGAACCCCGGCTGAGCTTTTGAGTGTCTCATTTTGATAAATCCCATTCGGCTCATAATTGAAGTCGGGAGGGGAGCATTTAACAATATAAATGATCAAAGAGTTCATCTTATCTAAAGGCAGTTCTAACCCCGTTAGCTGAGATCTAATCATGAAGACCAATCTATTGACCGAGGTCGAGCCACCTTTTTTAAGTAGATAGAAACTTTGCCAAAGTTCTAAGCATGAGCAAAAGATCTCACAATAACAAGAAATGAGTGTGAAGCATTGAGAAAGAAAAACAATCCCGTGATCTTGCAAGAGGATTGGGAATACAAGTAGCTTGGTTTGATCTTTTTGTCTTCTTATGAGAAGCAAGGGTATCCAACCAAAGGAATACGGAGAAATCCAATTCCAAAATTTAGGAAATTCAACAATCCATCCAAGGCTTAAAACAGAGCAATGTGTATTTTTTTAGAGCTATGGGAATTGGACTGTTTAATATAATTCACCCGATAGTTTTTGTTTCTCACTGGAAATTGATTCATCAAAGATTTTAGTTATGATTTATTTTTAGTCATTTAATTTGTTTTAGCTTTTAAGCAACTAAAGAGTTAATAGTCTAGAACCTTTATTTTTCTAGATACAACTTCCATTTTGAATCTTTAGTCTAAATAGCATGGAAGTTTAGCAGTTGGGGGTAGCTGATCTTTAACTGCACTAACTTCTCGCGGAATGATTCCCCCTGACTTACATTCAGATTTTACTACTTGTATGTCCTCTGTGCACTTGTAGTGTCATATATCAAACCCTTATTTTTTTAAATCATGAACCTTCTGGTTAAATATTTTATAAAGCAAATTTATCCAAAGTGACATAGATGCAAGAGAAATGTAAGGCTCTTACAACTATGTGAATTTGAGGGGTTTTTAGTCTATATAAAAAGGGACAAACAGGTACAGACAAGTCCCTTTGGTGGAAACACCCTAGCGCACAACTCTCTTGGGAAAGAAGACAATTTAGAGAAGAATAAGAAGATTGAAGAAAATGATCAGGCTTTCATCATCAAATCTATTTATTTTCTTCCTTTTTATGTGTTTTGTAACACCCCAAACATTTTTTTTAAATGATTTTTTCATGGAATTTAAATTTTAGGTGTTTTAAGGTCCATCATGAATTTATAATAATTAGGAATTTTTCTCACTAAATGAAAAGACGTTATGGAAAATAATTAAAATAGTAATTAATTAATTACCTTAATGAAAAGACGTTATGAAAATAATAATGGTAATTCAAATAGTATTAATTAATTACCTTAATGAAAAGACGTTATGAAAATAATAATGGTAATTAAATTAGTAATTAATTAATTAATTTAATGAAAAGAGGGGTAAAAAGGTAATTTTCCCAATAGATACCCTCCTAGTATAAATTGAAGAGGCTTAAATCCTTTCTATTCTTCTTCGAGCTTTCTCATTAGAATTCCCGCAGGACGTACGGCCGATCTAGGTTTGAAGAACAAATTTCTCTAGGAGAAATATTTCATTGAGGGGAGCAGGACTGAGCATCTGTAGTCTCAAACGAAGTTGGGGAAGGCTCACACGTCGTGTGGGGACAGCCTAGCCAGCCTGACTAAATAGGGAGGTGAGTAAATTTATACATTATCGTACTTCTGCACCTTCGAAATGTATACGGTGTTTTCATTGTTTGACTTGATCGTAGTAATTGACTATGATTAAGACCCTATTTTGAGCACTCATTAATGAATTTGTCATATGCCACAAGTCACGTGTCCCCAAGGAATATTCATGCCGAAAGCACTACACTAACTCTTATTGTATTTGGTGTTATCTCTTGTTGCATGTCGAGTACGGCCAGCTATAACTTGTAATCGCACGTCATTTGACGGGTATGAATCACGTAAAGCCTAACCGATGGGAGGTCATCGCTATATGCACATGGTACCCTCCGCGCGGTAAAGCCGCTGCCTTCCTAGAGAGGTGGTAAAACTCTAGGCGTAGAACCCGGCCCGTTCTACGGATCTTTGGTTGGAATGTACGGATTCCAGTATAAAGTTAAAAAGGAATGTACGGATTCCAGTATAAAGTTAAAAAGGAATGTACGGATTCCTGAATGGTAAACTATATTTCTGTGTTTCAAACCTCTAAATCTCATTTGATATTGTTGTTCATATTGCCGCTATTTGTTGCATAACCTATGAACGATGATTTATTGTTGAAAGCATAACCATCCTCGTGAGCTGGCTCTCAGTACCTAGCCTCACAAGCATGGTGATATATCTTTACTGGCAGAGTTATTCACCCTCGTTTGTTTTCCTCCTTTCGCAGACAAAGAAAGAGAATCCGCATTTCGACCACTTGGATTCTATTTGAAACATATAATGGATTATTATTTTGTTTATTTGGTGAATGAGAGTCTAAGCCTTATTGCTCCATGGTGAATTAACTTGTTGGCTGGGTTAATTATTTGGTTAAATTGATAAATTTTTGAATAGTTGAGTTGGATAAATTTTGGCTTTTGATGAAACCTATTGATATTTTGATGAGACCTGTTGAGGTTGTTTTAGTGGGATGACCACGAAGGTCTATTTGTTATGTTATTTGAAAGATAATATCATGATATGAGATTTTGGGATTTGTCATTTGTTATAGAAACGACAGGTCTCGCGACTTTCTAAGAGAAATTATAAGATTTAGGTCGCTTACGGCTTTCTCAGCGGCCTTGCTCACCCATTCCCTCTAAATGTTTCTGGCCAACGCCATAAAAGTGGATGTGACATGTTTCTTCATTTCTATGGTTATATTTCTCCCCATTATGATTTGATTTAGTTTTCTAGGGTTTTAGATGTAGTTTAGTTTTGAAATATGTGATTTGGTATTGATTTACTTTCCAATTGAAGTTGGATCATATTTCTATTAAATGTTTCATTTTGGTTTTAATGCTTGTTGATGATTGATCACTGTTAGCATGATTAGTGACAAGTTGTGAGATATGAGAAGTGAATAATAAGTTAGACTTAGGTGAAATGTCATAATTCACCATTGACTAGAGATACTCGTGGGTTTTTTGTGTTAATTATAGGTTTCTCGGCCTTATTGCTCTTCTAAGGTTTTGGGGTTGAGTAGAGATGCAAAATACCTAAACCCTAGGAGTAGATTGTGGGTTATTGAGAGAGATTCACATATGCAATATTGAGACTTGCCATTAATAGATTATTCGAATGTTAATTGGGGATAAATTAGACCCAATTCATAATGATTAACTAAATGAAATCAAAACCCTATGCTCTTCCATGCCCACTTCACCTTTTTGCATGTTAGTTTAGGATTTCATTAGTTTAGTTTGTTTTCCTTCTAACTTTCATCTTATTTTCTTCCAAATAAAAGTATGACTATCCCAATTTCATCTTGCTTTCATCTTATTTTCATCCAAACAAAGGTAGGACTATTCCAATTTCAGTATTTAGTAACCTAATCTATGTGAGAACGATACTCTTACTTTTCACACTTTATTACTTGATACGACGTGTGCACTTGCGCACATAAGCATCCATTTTATATACACGCATTAGCACTTATTAGAAATATTAAGGTTTTATTTAAAAAGTATTTTTAAAAATGTTCCAAAACAATTTGATGCTTTATTTAATAAACATTTATTTACAATTTGATTTTTTTTAATTTAATGTATCTTTTATATTTTAAAATAAACTTTTTTATTCAAAATACTGTATTCCTAATCAATGTTTCTATTTATATAATTGTTTATCAAATAAATCCAAAAAATAAATAAAATAAATAAATTATTTTTAATTATCTTTACATTTATATTATTATTTTTCAAAATAAATATGAAATGCAAAAATTCCTAAAAATACCATTTAATCAAAATTTTGGAATTTTTTTTTTATTTGATGCTTTTTCTAGATTATTGTCACATAGGAAATTCCTTATTAAAAAAATTTATATGATAACTTTTAAGATTATGTTATTTTAATAAGACAATTTTTAAGATTACGTCTCTCCCGAATAGAAATTTCACGGATTGTGTCGTATCCCACATCGAACGCACAGCAACACTTTATAATTACGGGCCTCTTCATCCTGCCCCGCAGACGCGGCTTAAAGTCAGCGGCGCCTCGTGCTCAAAGGCATACATGGATGGGTCGAAGCTCGCTATAAACAGACGTAACCGATTCTCGACCCCCACGCGAGATCTATTATGTTTGGCCCCATAGGGGTGTTTGTCCGTTTAGCTCGCATCCCATGGACACAACGGCAAATATCATGGCTTCACATAGGGTGTTTGTCATATCCCACATTTGACATGGAGAAATTTCCCTGAAGACTATATAAGTACGCTCCCTCTCAACCTAAGTAGACGCTGCTGAACCGCGAGCCTCCCTTGGGCCCAAAGAAACAATATTTACATGGTTGGGTCAGCCACTACAATGGTTCAAATATTGGATCTTAAACTTAGTTAAAAAATTAAAAAATCTACATCAAAGAATACCCTGTAAAAATAAAATAAAGAAGATTCACTAATTACTTCTTCAACCTTAGATCTGACATCCTAAGTTTTTAGGGATTCTACGAACAAGAAAACAACTCCTTAGGGAAGAACGAAAATACCATTTTTTTTTTTTTTGATTCATTATAATAAAATCTAGGGAAAAATCTTACCTCTTGAAATCACTTCTTCAAACCCTAGATCAGACGACTTAGGTTTCCCATGGTTCTACGATCAAGAAATGGAGGTTATGTAGGGAACACATAAAGGGATTATTAATAATAATTTTCTTTTCTATTTATACATAGGGTTCCTTAGGAGAAATACTCTTATATCCTTATTCTCATTTAAAAGAATTATAAATTTCTACACTTAAAAAAAAATTACGGGTCTCACATTTGTTTGTCGATCCCACATAGGACATAGGAGAAACTTTCTAACACTGTATAAGTATAGGTTGCTCTCAACCTAGTAGACACATTTTAAAGTCATGAGGACCTCTTGAGCCCAAAGCAAACAATATCTATATAGTTGGGCCAAGTGGTTACAAAATGGTATCAAAGTCAATCCTCGACCTTAATGTGGGGGTCTGATTTGTTTGGCCATGTAGGGGGTATTTGTCTGTTTAACTCCGCAATCTCATAGGACACAACGTCCCTGTCAGGCCCGTGATGTAGCGTGCTCGTCAAGCATCCCATACTCCGATAAAAGAGTAAAACTTCTAAAGACTTTATATAAATACGAATTCCTTTCAACCCAAGATACGCGCTTTAAGTCACGGCGTCCCTGCTCGTGCCGATACAACGTCTACTTGGCCGCCATATCATTACAAAAAATGTAAATATCGTAACCCGATCCGACTAATGCAAAGAAATCATTCATTTGGCGACCATAGAAAGCTCATTAAGCTATCCATCTACCAAGAATCCCAATGCCTCTACATTTAAGGCTGCCATTATATCCCATATCAGCAAGAGCAGTGCCTTCCAAGACTATATAAAGACGCCCTCTCAACCTAATGTATGCTGCTTTTGCCTATGCGAATCCCAGCCTAAAACCCGATAATATTTATATTGGCCAGACGGATTGCTATAAATCTCATATTAAATATTTGTAAATTTTGAAATTAATTATACCTAATAAATAATTCTCTATTTTTACAAATATATTTGTTCTAAATAATAATTAAAATGATGTAAAATACCAAAAAAATTGAACCCTTTGAGGAGGATCGTCCTTTCCGAGGGCGGCATCCTTCTATTAGTGTCCATCTTCACACGCTTTTGCGCTTGCTTTCGTTCACTTTTTTTAATTTGAAGGTCAAACTTTTTAGCTCGCGGCTACGCCTATTAAATGGTTTCAACTAATTGGAAAGTGACATGTTCGCTTGGATCTATTAACCTAGACAAGTTTGAACAGAAAACTCACGTACAGCCAAACAGAACCTACCAAATGCAGCTGCTGACCTGAAGCTAGCTAACACAGCCTTTTGCTGTTATCCGCTCCACCAATACAATACTTTTACACCTCATCTCTACGTCATCCTTACAACCTCTTCTTCCTACCCTTTGATCATAATTTGGGATTGTTTGACCCATTTTTGTTTCTTATGGGATTATAGATTATGGAAAAGCCATTTTTTTCCCTACTGCGATGCTTAAAAAAGGGAGATTTGATCTCTGGCCGTCTGAAACGTAAACATCTTGCGTTATCTAAGGCAGTTTATAGGCTTGGCAAAAAATATGGTTTGCTGTGATAGTAACGTTGATGACCAGGACATAGATTAAACCTTGGGGGAGGTGTCGACTTTGTAGTACCAATATGAATTATAATATTAATATTTTTTAAAATATATAATAAATTTATGAAATATTTTAAACTTGTGAAACATATAACCTTGATACAATGTATTGTGTCAACTACTTTCCATGAGAGTGGGAGAAACTTTCTTTTAGAAAATTAAAGGAATGAAAGCCAAAAATAACTTTAAGTAATAAATAAAAAATAATTAATTTGTCCTTGAAGTCGTACATTTATTTTAGGGAAAATTATAAATTAAAAAATAAACTTTCACAACTTTAGATAAATTACGAAGAAGCTCATTTGTAAATATACGAACTTAATTTTAATAACAGCCCACTCTCGATATCCGAAATCGTAATCTAAACCTCGTGATTGCTGAGTCAAGCTCAACATGGCACACAACCAAAGCTGATTAGAATGTTTTAATTTGGCAAAATTACAATTTAAAACCTCAACTTTTATAACTTTTGCATTTAAATCCCTAACAACAAAAGTTCTTTTTCAAATATATGAATTTTAATTTTAATAGCAGTTCTAGATTTAGATATGCGAAACCAAAATCCAAACCTCAAGGTTGCTTAACTAGCATCCAATAGGGCACAATCAAATGACACAGCTTTGCCAACTGTACGAAGACTTGGCCACGTCAAACATGAAATGGTGTCGTTTCATGATTGGGGATTAGGGTTTCTTCCTTTAAAATCAGCGAACTCCACGACAACCCCTATTTTCTCTCCTCTCATCTCTTGATTTTTCATGCTTTATCGCTATCTCGTTAACTATGAGTTCATTATCAAACGAAAATTGTAAAGAGGTGGTGAGAGATTATTGTGAATATTCAATAATCTGCTATTGTGGGAGACCTGCTCGACTGAGGACTTCATGGACAAATAGAAATCATGCTCCACGTTTTTTGAATTGTTCTTTAAGAGGGGGTAAACCGTGATTTAAAATTTTGATGTTTAATGAGTGATGTTTGAGGTATGTGAGGGGTTATGCTTCTTGGTTTTGGTTAATGAGTGCTTTTTAGTTAATGGTTAATAGGCTATTGAGATTTGTTTTTAAGGGAAACAAATGCAGAGGAAATTATGAATTTCAAAACTTTGTTTTTTGTTTTTTCTTTCTTTTCTCGGGTGAAGAGTAGGTTCGTATTGATTTGAATTTCAAGGGTATAGTTGATGTAGCCAATTGGGTATTGATGATTATGTTAGAATTCTTATGTTTGAATGCCTGAAAAATGATAAAATAAATCAACTGCAAGTTTGAATTTGTACCAACCATATGATTTTATCTTTAATAAGAACACTTGAAACTTTTAATCATTCACATTGAGATTGTAATTTTAAAAAATTTCAGATTTGATTCAAGCTCAGTAACCTTGAGGTTCGGATTCTGGTTTCCAATGTTAAAAGAACTTTTTGTTCTTTTAGGATTTTAAACGCTAAGTTCTTAAAAAATTCAGGTTTTAAATTGTAATTTTGCCTCTTTACTATCTTTTCATTCTCATTTATCCTAATTATCTTTATAATGTTGTTTGCTATTTCATGACTTCCACTTTTATTCAATCATTTTTGCCCTAATTATATTTTATGACGATAAATTTGTCAAGTTTATTAACGAATAAAATTATGTTAGGGCTTTGTTTGGCGATTTAATGTTGAATATAACTTTTATTTAGCTTGATCATGATTAAGGCTTAATAGTATTAAATATTAAACTGCTTGTTTTTTTAATATTATATTTCTATTAATTATTAAGTTGTTTGTTTTTTATATGCTTAAAATCAATATTTAAAATATATTAAGAAAAATAATTTAAATCATTATTTGTTTTATAATGATATTATAACTTTATTATTATGATAAAATGAAGAATATTTGTATAATATATGTATAAAATATTGACATATATACTAAAAATTAAAATCATAAAATCATAATGGTAAATAATTTATTATCATCATTCTTAAAAAATAATTATTATATTTATTTATTTTATATAACTAGAATATATAAAATTAATAATTTTTAAAAATAATAGATTGATGAAACCAAAATTAAATATTTTCATTTTTAAAAATATTTTTTGAAATATTATGTGATTTTAAAATATTTTAAAACATTTTTATACCTAAAATATGGCTTTTTCTAAATCGAAAAAAGAAAATATTTCGCTTTTTCATGAGAAAATATTGTGAAAAGAAATGTCAGCAAAAGTTTAAAAAAATGGTCTAAGTTCTAAAAAAACATTTGTTTTATAAATACGCGCTTTCGTTGTACGACCGTTATTAAAAATCAATTAGTTAACACTACCGATATTGTCCTACTGGGCTGCTGATCGGAGTGACACATCAATACGTTTGTTCGAAGAAGTACGCTAATTTGACCCCTATCGTATACCAATCTATCTTTTACCGAATTAAATGGTTAACATTCTATTAAGTAGTTTCAAATCCTTTATAAGAAAATACGCATAATACGCATATTTGTTTAAACAATTCATTTTCAATAATTCATGCAATTTTCTCATATCCAAACATTTCACAAATCACTGCCTAAAATCAATTAAAACAACCAATATGCTTTTCTTATAAATTCTGGGGAATAAAGATTTCAAATTCAAAACCATCACAGCATGTAACAAACCAATCTATCTCTTTCTTTTTGCCTTGACTTTAATCTCGGTCATAGGTTAGGTGATCCTCATCGGCCCCTAGCAAATCACACACATCACATTTAGTAAACTAGTACTATTCACACTTAACAAATACTGCCGAGGCGAGGTACGGTACGTTTTTCATTTATTTTTATCCTTATTTGGACCCCCATTAATCATTTATTAGGGTCCTTAAACTACCGGTATATGAATACGAGGCTTACAGAACAAAATCCAAAATTTTTGCCCTCCATGAATAGTAGCTATGCTGCAGCGTAGCCCTCTGTCGCGGCGTAGCTTTGCTATGCCGTGGTGTACCCGAGGGGTGCCCTTTTGGGCACCTCGGCCTCACCGCGGCGAGGCGTCCCACGCTGCGGCATAGGAGCCCGTTTTGCCCAGATTTTTCTGGTTTTCCTTTCTGGCATTTTTTCTCTAAAAATCACCCTAAAATCCAAATGAAACTCTAGAAATCACTTCCAAAGGCATTCTAATATCATCCTAAACCAACCATGAGCAAAACCCATGGATGGATTAGGGTTTTTCTAACCCATACATTATTTAAAGAAATCTAGGGTTTGGTTCTTACCTTAAATCCTTTTGAATATTCTTATCCTAGCTTCCTTCTTCCTCCTTGATCACTTGGAAACCATAAATGGGAATGATCTCCCACCAAAAATCACTTCTTCTTGCAAAACCCTAGCTTTCTCCTCTCACTCTCTTCTTAACACCATTTTTGCTCAAATGAGTATTCCAAGCCTTTATTTCCTTAAAGCCTTGTTTGGCTTGTAACACCCCAAAATATACCCTAGTCATTTTCAACATGTTTAGGGTATTTTGTAGGTATAATTTGAATTTTTAGTAATTATTATTTTACTAAGTGAGAAAATTTCAAAACCCGGAATTTGTACAAGATACAAGGGTAAAAGTGGAATTGCAAAACATGATATAAAAGTCATAATATACAAGATTATATGCCAAAGTAGAATTATGGGAAGTTGTGGTGCAAATAGAAGGAATTTGAGGACCAATGTGCAATAAAAGGGAAACTTAAGTCGAAAGAATGCATTTTTGTGGCTAAACAAGGCCTTATGAAGAATAAGTGGATAAGACCCATTGAGGGTCTCTCATTTGTACATTTTGGAGAGCAAAACGTGAAGGAGAGAAAGGAAGAGAAGAAGAAGAAGAAGAAGAAGAGGAAAGGTATGGATGCTATGATGATTTTGTATGGAAACTATTTGAGTATGGAAATTGTATGGAAGTGTTTGTATGGATATTAGTGGTTCCATCCTTCCTAGGTTTAGTGAAGAATCCATCCTAACCCTAAATGTCTTGAAAGTTGGGTTGGTAAAACCCTAATTTGTATAAGATGAGTGAGAACTCTCCTGAGTAGGATTCTGGTTTATGATGTTTGGATACATGTTTCGGGTGTTAAGAATAACCTAACTTACACTTGCCTGGGTTTGGAAAACCTAATTAATCTCTATGTTTTGTTTTGGTTGTGTTAGAATACATTTGGGAGTTGTTTTTGGTGATACTTTTGGAGTATTTGAGGTTTTTTGGTTGGGTTTTTAGAAAAATGGACAAAATGATAAAAAATTTGGTCAATGTCGGGGGTCCTACACTGCGGCATAGTGATCCCATGCTGCAGCGAAGGCCCACGCCAAGGTGTGGCATGCCCACGTCGCGCGTGGTCGAGGACAATTTGGTCAGTTCGCACGCCGCGCTACGCCGCAGCGGCTCACGCCGCGACGAGAGCTACTATTCATACTTCACGGAGATATTTTTGTGTTTTTTTTTTTGTTTGTTATTCGTTCGAGACTTGTCTATCGACTAATGAGACCTATAAGTGTATGAATGGGTCCCTCCATGTTTGTAAGATAAAGGAAAATTAAATCGCACCTCGTCGTCGAGGCAAAGCGAAGCTTCGCCTCGGTGAGTTTGATGAGGGTAAACTTAATGCCCTTATGACAAGATAGTAAGTTCCTGAACACATATAATTGTAGGATTGCCTAAGACGAGATATTGAATGACACGAATTTCCTCGTTAATGCAAGCAAAGTAATTTTTCTTTGATCAAGTTATCGGCACTCTTGCGGGGCACACGATACTTCGCTATGTGGGCGCACACGCCTCCTCGATAAGTGCCGACACTTTGCCAGTGCTACGACACTTCGCTACTTTTGGGCAAGCACATCTCTAATCGCTACGACACTCATTACCGTGACAAGACTCGGTACTTAATAAGCCGCGGTCCTACTCATTTCTTATTGCTAGTCTAGGTATTCCAACAGTTATATGATAAGAGTCATGAATAACGACAAGGTTAAAGTATAAGCCTCAGAGTACTTACGAAAATTCTCCGTACGCTTGCTCCAGAGTACTCCACGGGTACCTCCGTGATAAGTATAAGCTCAGAACTCCTACGGAAACTGGATAAGTATAAGTCCAAGCATAAGTACAAGCATATGTGAGCAAGTTTTTGATTCGTGTCACGGTAGGTGATTCCTAATCAACAAAATTTGTTTCCTGTTCTCCCATCGCCAGAGTCAAGCTACCGCAAAGATAGTGGTCTAGGGTCTAACACGGGATGGGTTTTCATCCCACAAAATGATTCTGGGATCATGATTCAAAATGGTGAGGCTTTCATTTGATTTTTCTTGGATTGGTGTAAAAACAGAGTGAGAGATCGTTGTTCACCGGGTAACCTAAAACGCTTTAAATTAAAGTGTGAAATGGTGACCTTGAAGGCTTGGGTCACTAGTTTGACAAACAAATGTTGGTGTGTTCTCAAGCCACTTCATTCAAAGAAACAGCTACATATACCATGAACCAAAAAACCGATTCTTTGTTTATTTCTAAAATGAACCCAAATATTCTCATTTTTGAAGTTTTTCTAAACAACGAAAAATATTTGATTGTTGTCCATTAAAGTTTGAAAACATAGCATTTAACCTCATTTCAATGGTTCGTAAATGACATCTAAAGAATGTTAGTGCATCTACCATTAAGAATGCAATGAACCCTAAAGCATGACAAGTATTGACCAAAAGAAACACATTAAATGGCATTGAACCCTAGTTTGGGGTGTTTGAACAATAAATGCAAAGATGCCTCGTTCCATTTAAAACATGAGGACACCGCAAATCAATTAATAACTGCTTAAAACCCTCCTCTTCAAGGCTTGAGGTTTAGTTACATCCCTTGAGTTGTCATCCTCAAGGGTGTGTTTGGCAGCCGAGAAAATGAGAGAAAGCAAAGAGAGAGAAGCGAGAAAATCAGAACCTAAAACAAAGTCATGGTGAAAGCTCGATCAAAAGTTAGGTTACAAAAGCTATAAGGTGGCTTATATAGCCATCTAAAATGTGTGAAATACCAAAAAATACCTAAACATATGATTGCCAATAGGACAAAATGGGAATTATACAAAACGAGGTTGGAACCAAAAACAAAGGGGAGAGATTTCGCTTATGCAAACACTTCGCTATGATAGTTAAAATTCCGCTATGATACGTAATCTTCGCTTATGATAGCCAAATTCCCTCGCTTGGGGCATAGCGAAAAACCCGTGCATAGCGAAATTCGCAATCCTGCGAAATTTTCGCAATGCATAGCGAAAACTCAGAATCCCTTCATTGCCTCCTCGTATCTTCCATTTCATCATTCCACTTGACATTTCTTCATCCCGACTTGATGAAATCACCGAGAATTCCTGGCCATTGAGCACCAATACGACACCAAACTTGAAATTATGACTGAGGCTCGCAAACCCGCAAAATTACCAAAAACAAACTCGAAACGAAATCGGGCAGGCTTATGACTCCGCGACATGTCAATTGGCTTAATTCATGATTAGTACAAAGAAAAACACTCAAAACCTATCTTGAATAAGACTCAAAATAGCACTCGGGGGTACTCAATCACACCCCCCAACCGACACGCGCAGGTCCTTTAGCAATGCTAAAACAACCAAGGTATGCATGCTGTGCTTTTACAAAAAGTGTATATTGTTCAAAAAGTGTGTGTATACGTAGGGTTTTGCCTTCAGTATGAACAATTTAGACTCTATACAAAAACCATCATGAGAGAACAATTGCCATATAAGAACAAGTTTTAGGGCAACATCGGTTCCAAGGAAGTCAACCTAAATTTCCACCTAAATCTAAGTGTTCTTAAGGTGACCACTTTGAGCCAATAAGTTGCAAAGCTATTCCCTCCCCCCAACCAAGCTACTGCTAGGGCCTTAAACTGTTGACCAACCTAAATAGGACCAGCTACACTCTTATTTCTTCTTTGATTGTATTGTAGGATGCAATGCTAAAAACTCGACTTCACCAAAGTCCGTGGTAATGTGTTCCACCATGACTCCCAACCAATTAAGGTTTAGGCATCAAGCCGCAAGGATCAACCCGACCACAAACTCATGTGTTTCACCACTCGACTTCGAATGACTTCAAAGAATTGGGCACCTACAATCAAGGTTAAACTCCACCCATCCACCCGTAGTTTAACACTAAGTCGATGACTCCCAACCACTAAGGCTTGCGCATCTAAGGAAGGCTTCGCCATACCCTCGGACTCGTGTCTCTGCTTCAAGGCAAAGGCCACGGCTTTTATTTTTCCTTTTTCTTCTTTTTCTTTTCTTTTTTGCTTTTTCTTTTCTTTTCTTTTTTCATTTAAGCACTACATTGGTCTTCTATCTTCACTGCAACACAAAAACCCAATATGGGGGTTGTCACTGCATCTAAGGTCGGCTTGCAAGTGAAAAGAGGCATATAGCTTCAACCTATTGATAAACCATGCAATGTGTGATTAGCTAAAGGGCGGAAGCAAAAGGTTGAATATGTTGAACGCCATCACCAAAACTCAATCATGCATGGAATTGTTCTAGCATTATAAAAGATGTGGCTTCAATTTTCAACTAAAGGCAAGCAAGAGAGAAACACAAACAATGGAAAAGTAATAAAAAAATTTGATTTGCAAAAATGTAGTAAAATGTAAATAATGCTATAAAGCTTTGATAACCAAAATGGCTGCAATACATGCTTAAAATAATAAACATAATAAAGTATCACCGCCATATCATCAAGAAGACACAATCCTATACAATTTTATACGTAATGCAGCATTGATAAAGCTAAAAAACAATACAAAACATGATAAGATATACTCAACTCTAACTTTTCCTCCCAACCAAAGTATAAACATGCTCCACCGGGTAGGGATATGAAAGCAAAGAAGGAGACCACCTTACTCTCATGGTGGTGACGCCGGCAGTGGATCCGGCTACCCGCGCGCCGCTGGCAATATGCCCAAGGAGGCCGTCACAAGACCGGGTCTCGAGTAGTATGTGTAGGCTCATGGGAGACCGAGGTGACCCACGATCCCGAAGAAGCATGACGTGATCTATGCGCGAGTGACTTTACCGAGCCACCCGCTGTTCAACGACGCCAGTAGCAGCTGCAGACAAAGATCCATAATGCTATAAGCTCCCTAGAACCTGGTGGCAGAACATGCTCGAGATCACGCGCTGTATAGGAAGGGCCGCAGCAATGCCAGTGGGCTTCTGGACCGAAGGAGGTGGGAGATAGAGGAGATGAACTCGAACCGGCTCCTCTCCACCCTACCTCCATCTCAAGAACGGGATCCCCTTCTCCCTAAGGGGTCCTCCCGCACACCACACCCCGCTACCTCTCCCGATCCCGTCGCTGGAGAATAATGTAGATCGGCAAGTATAAAGCAGATCGCCTCCGTGACAGACCCAGCAACGGATCCTCCGCCGACGCGGCCTCTCGTGGAACCCCAAATGCCCATGCACTGCCTCAAAGAATCGCAGATCACACCCAGAAACCTCAACAGCCAGCCCTCGCGGGTGACCCTCCTCAAAGTGTAGCAGGGAAGTCATGATGCAAGCTCGGGAGGATTTAAACCGTAATCCTCTCGAGATCCCAGATGCAGCTTCTCGAGTATAGTTCTGGGCGCGCTAATATACTGTCAGAATGGAACAAGCTGGTCCAAACAGTGGTCCAAGGCGAGCACCGTGGGCGGAAGCCGTCGCAACGGGTCCCGCCGTAGACTCAGCGAGACAGCGGACTACTTCCCTCCCCTGTGATGGCTGGGGCCAACCCTATATCCTCCGTGACCACAAATTCTCTGCCGGGCGTGCCCAAGGCAACCAGAACGTCCGAGGCTCCTGAGTACTCCCAGAGGTCGCGTTAACGCCAGCCTGCAATTCATCGCAGCACAGAAACAGCGCAACCATAGCAACTGCGCGCGGTCATGAAGGAAGGCAAAGATATCGCACAATTGACTGAGTCCCAATCGGTCGATCAGTATGATGATCGAATGGTTCCCCCATGGAAGTCTCCGCATCAGAACTATCGCCCTGAATCGGATCACAGGTGAACAATGGGCGCCTGATCCTCGAGGCTTATATGAATGAGTTATGAACCCTCATCAGCCGGAGGAGGTGATGGTTCAGGCCGAGATCTCGAAGACTCCCCAGCCCGATGTCCTGCCTACTTGAGGGTCGCCCTCCTCGCATCGCTCCGGGAGCGGTACCGGAGTATGGGCCCGAGGTCCCATCCCGTCTCGATATCGCCGGATCCCTAAGTGCCCCTCGTGTATGGTCGCCAATATAGCCGTGGTAACCGCAGGGTGAGGTCCGAGAACGCACTGTAACCCCTAAGTGCTCGGATCTCATCTGGTAACGGTCAACCCGGCTTCCATAAATGGAACCACCACGGGTTCGACCATGTCCGTGGTCTGTGTACCATAAAGCGGCGGCTCGTAGCGCGGCACGCCAAGAGCGGTAAAGGTCGCGCCCGCGCACGTGTGGTGGACCGTGGTTCTGGCCGCGCGCAAGGCTCGCACGCGGCACCACTTAGCCGGGTTACCGCGACCATAAGACCACATGGTCAGTAGACTAATCTGCCAGCGCCATGGCTCGGGCAGCAGCGAGAGTAGGCACAGAGCGCGGGCCAAGGCACCGCGAAGAAATGGCTCACGGGCAAATTCTACGTGGGAACCCGACTCGACCGGGCCGGAGGGCTCACCATAGGGAAGAAATGAAATGAAGATGTATGCCTCCCCCCCCCCCCCCTTTCCTTTTATAAAGCAATTGGACAACTGAATGGTCCTTGGGAGTCCAAGGGCCGCCGGATGTCCAACCGCAAGTATTAGCTTAAATTCCTCAGCTGATTTAATCAGAAGTAAAATAAAAAATTAAAATTTTTTTAATTTAGTTAAATTAAAATAAAATAAAAATAAAAAGTAAACATATATATATATATGGTATATATATATATATATATATAATATAAAATAAATAAAATAATATCTTTATTTAGCTAAAATTAGAAAGGAAAGTTACTAAAATATACAACAAGAAAATTGACCAATTTTAAGTGTACTAAAATTGAATCGTTAGCTTGCCTCACGGCTAATTCAAACCACTTCTAATTTCACCGATTGATTCATGGAGGGTCAAGGAGAGGAACTCCTTTGACCCCTACAGCGGGCCTCGGCTCAACCTTCATGCTTGGTTCCTTCTTGCTGAACTTCTTCTTCACCGCTATGCCGTGGGTCGACTAATACTGCCTGGCAGAGTGACCACGCATCTAATCCTCCACTAACCCGCCATTTTCCTTCACCAATTCTTGCAACTTATGGACATTTGGCTTCTCCGCATTTAGTCAATTGAGCAACTTCATCGCCTCCTTGATTTGTCACCTTCAGCTTCAGGTCATATTCAAGTGAAAATATCGAGCCCAACAGTCGGTGTCGCTTCAACGTGACGTGATGACTCCATTTCGCAATTAATTATCGTGACGCGTTACAAAAATGGTCTTCCCGTGATAATTATAACATGATTAAACAACACTTGCCAGCTTGCCCGGCACGGGCACGCTGAAAGTCCACCGCCAGTAGTAACTTGTCCACCTTTACCAACACATCCTCAACTATCCCCAGAATCTTTGCAGCATCGATCATCGCAAATAATACTTGAGATGTTTTGTAGGCTTAATCTCTCCCAAACCCAACCGGCTATACACCGAATATGGTAGTAGGTTTACACTGCCCCCAAGCCTCCAACAAAGAAAGCTATCTGGCGCAAGTCCCTCCCACGTTGACTCGATAATGCTGGGACCCCTGATCTCAGATACTTCACTGGTTCAAGCCTCGAATGATGGCACCGACTTTCGGCTTAGGAACGCTTTCTTTTTCTAAATGCTTAACCCTCTTTCTTTTTGGACTGGTATGAGTCCTTTAAGCACTTTGGTATGTTGGGACCTCTTTATTCATGTCAAGAAGGGTATTACTTCACTTCGCCTTAGCACCTTCCAAATTTCCTACGTCTGAATTTTTTTCTTTCGCTTCAAGGTTGGGAAATGAGGAGGCATGTTTTTCTTCACCGATTATTACCCTCGTCGCCCTTTCTTTCTCGCTCGAAAGAAATATGGCACTGTTGCTCGTAATTTCTTTACCACTCTTCAAAGTGACGATAGCTTTCACTCTCTATCCATCCTCGAAGTTGTCTGGATGAAACCCATTCGCGTGACTCGCCGACGGCAAGCTGCTATAAATTTTCCCTCTCTTGCACTCCAATGTACTTTGTTAATCTTGGTGATTTGAACATCAGATTATCAATCTTCCGATTAAGGCTGCCTCAAGCCCATCTATTCTCTTGTTCAAAGTACTTTCTACAATATCACTCTTGTTAATTGCATATTGATCCCTCTTTTGTTCTTCCACAAAATTGCCTACCAATTCGCTTCAACTTTAAGATGGGCTTGTTCAACAGAGGAAGTTGGCATGGTGGATGGCCGTGGGAGCTGACGAGGAACCAAACTGTTGTTCCGCACCCGGCAAGATTCTGCGCCACAGGGTCGAGCTAAAATCAACAAAATTTATATACACCTAGTTTCCTACCACTTAGTCGCCACCATATAGTGGTCTAGGCCTAAACACGGTAGATGGGTTTTCATCCTAGAAATGATTTTGTAAGGCGCAAGAAGCTGTAAGGCTTTCTATTTGGACTTTGGATTTGCTTCAAAAAAATAGTGGAAGTAGTTGAAAATCGAGAAATTGTAAAACCGAAAGTAAAGTGTGAAAAAGTTAACTTTTAAGATTTAGGTCACTAATCCTTGGTGTTAGCGAACAAGTGTCCTGAAGTATCTCAAGTATGACAAGCAACCTATAGTCCCCGGCATAACCTGGATCTATGTTTAACTAGCAAACCTCACCCCTAACAACAACTCCTATTTGAGTCAACACAGTAGCATGCGCCTATGACCCTTTTTCGCTTTGAAACCCTGGGGCATAAATATCATTTCGTAGGCTCAGAAAGACCATCTAATGAACCACAAAGGCATCTAGCACAAGTATGCACCGATCCCAAAGCATGGAGAGTATTGCCAACCACATTCATGCTATTCAACCCATCTGAGAAAGATAAACATAAACACGATCATGGCTTTTAATACAAGAGGACAACATGCATATGTCCCACCACTCATTAAGCTAGCTTCCTTTCCTCTTCTTCAAAGGTGCTGGTAGCTTAGTCACATCTCTTGAAGCGTCATCCCCAAGAGTAAAGCCGGGGTAGCCTAGAAAGTGGTGCTGGTGAGGGTGAGGATGAATGAGAGGAAAATAAAACCCTAACTAAAATACGAGACTTTATTTACAAAATGAAAAACTTACAAAATCTTCTCTCCCAAATTATTGCTTCCCAAAATCCTCTCTATTGATTACAAAAAGGGAGGGGTTTATATAGGCCACCTCAATACATGAAAATACCAAAAAGCCTACAAATTTGGCTAAGTTAAAGGACAAGAGAGTAATACACCAAATTTGGAGTCGGTTAGCATTAAATACAAAAACATGACGAGGCAGTGAATTTCGCTAGGACTGAAGAATTTCGCTAGGTAGCGAAATCACCATACATAGCGAAAAATGAGTACTTCACAGCAGCAGCCAATTTAGTTAGCCAAATTTCTAGCTTAGCGAAATTTATGTGAGTAGCGAAATCATGAATTTTCGCTAAGAACAGTGCCTAGCGAAACTGGTTTGGTCTAGCGAAATTTGGAGATTTCGCTAAGGTTGCGAAATTTTCGCAATCCTAGCGAAAATTTTCGCAACTCTAGCGAAACCTGTGCTTTTAGTTTGTGACTTCAATCAAGATTTCATCCCCGCCTTCAATCGTGATCAATTTTTCTTCACTTTGCCTTCGATTTTTCTTTCATTGATTCTTGGGGTGGGTGATGGGCGACATGAGTTCAAACTTCGTGATTCATCATACATCCGATATTGAACTTGAGTGCATGAAACTTGCCGAAACAGCTAAAAATACTCTCTACTTGACATAAGTGCTACTAAGAAGACTTGAATGTAATTGGTATAAATGACATGATTAATGCAAAGCTTTCGAAACCTATCATATAGGGTTGAAATTGCACTTTTGGGCATTAATCACTGACTTAGCTTGCTGGTCCCTTGGCAATCGCAATGAGAGAGATGCATTTGGTGATTTTCAAAAGGTTATGATTGGTACATGTACATATAAACATTGTCTTAAAATGAAAAATTGACATCAGTTGTAAGCGATATGAAAGAGAAGAACCTAAATCCATACAAAACGATTCTAGGTCGATCTTGGATCCCACGATTCTCAACTTGAATTTCCACAAGGCTAATGGATTCTTTTATATAGCAGATGCATGATAAATTTGGAAATTTGTCCCTCCTGACTATAGCGACATGGCCTTAAGATTTGTTGAACAACCTAGATATGGATAGTTACGCACCTCTTTCTTTGTTGACTACCTTTGTAGGATGCAATGCTTAAATTCGACTTCACCAAAGTCCGTGTAACGGGGATTCACCGATGACTCCCGACGGTGGGTTTAGGGCATCGAAGCGAAAGGATCGCGACCAGCAACTCGAAACTACCCCGGGACTCGGAATGACTTGAAAATTAAGCACCTACAAATCGTTAGACTCTGCCTATCCACCCATGTAACGAACACTAAATCGACTCCCAGCGATTAAGGCTTAGGGCATCGGGCTAAAACTTTCGCCGTACACCTGGGCCAGTCTTTCGGGTTTTGGCTGAAACCGCGACTTTATTTTTCTTTTTCTTCTTTTCTTTTTCTTTTCTTTGCTTTGTCTTTTCTTTTTCGTACGGAAGACAACATTGGTCTTGAATATGGGTAACCTGAGCATCTAGGTTACTTGACATGCCCAAAGTAGAATTGTCTGCGAAAGGAAGCGAGCAAATTCACGACTATTGAAATAATGCAGGTGCGGTGTGTGAATTAGCATGGGAGAAATTTTCAAGTTGAGCATGCTGGGCGTAATTGACCAAAAATTAATTCAAGCGTAGATTTGCTACAGCCAAGGTAATGGCGTGATTCGATTTTCCATCCCAAAGCAATTCAATTGTCGATTATGTGATTCAATTTGTTGATTGAAAAAGAAAAACTGCTTACGTGGTAAAGGCACAAAACCTGATATGTACAAAAAGTTGTATATATATAGCGAAGATAACGATATAGCCAAATGGCTAGTACGGCATATCAAAAGCTAAACATGCGAAATATCAGCACTCTTATGTAAGGCTGGCGCAAGTCTGTCAAGAAATAAGTGAGCGATTGATAAAGGCGATAACTATACGAATGTAAAGAAACTGCAACACCATTGGCATTGGTGGCGGGTGGTGGTGAGTGAACTGAAGGCTGTGGCTGGCTGCGTGAACATCAAAGAAGCGGCGGGCGTGGTGGGCTCCTCGTGACCGGGGAACATGAGGAAGACCCCGGATGTGGGTCATAATCTGTGTCGGCAGCAATGGAATGGCCGCGGAGCGACCTTATACGATCTGGGGTACTGCGTAGGCTGGCAGTGGCGGAATGGCGTCCGTCACACCAGCTATCTCTCTCGAGCTGGCATGACTGTACTCCGGCGAATGGTGTGTTGAACAGGATGGGCCAGGAGTATTTCTTTGCTGCGGCTCTTGATGTAGTCTGACTGGAGGAGGGGATGGAGGCGACATCTGTGGAGCAGGACTCTGGTGTATCTCGGGCTCGGGGCGGGTATATCTCATCGTATGGTGGTCCTCGGCCTCTGACCGGTGCCTCCTCCACGGTCTTTGTGGTCGTAAGTGGAAGATACGGGCATAGTCATCACCATCCTTGACATGATCGGGGGGCATCGAACCCTCATCTCAATCTGGGCTCTGTGGAAATCTAGATGCTGGGAGGCTTGTAGCGGAGGAGTCTCGGCATAAGTAATGGAAGGCTCTTTGCTCGTGCTAAGTCCTTCCGATGGACCTTCTCCTCGGCTGCAGAGAGGCCATCACCGGCTCGGAGGACTGAGACAATCCCAGAGATCGATCGCGCCTCCCGAGATGGCTCCTCCCCTGCACTTTATAATCTTGCCGACGGAAATAAGCTGCATCTGAGCGGATAATTGACAGCATGGCGGGAGAGCGCCTCTGTAAAATCTTGGTCAGCGGTGGTGTCTACGGCGGCGGTCTCGGGCGCATCTCGCGATGAGGCGGGTGGGCGATCTGCGCCTCTGCATTGGCTGGTATCCCAGCGAGGCGAGGCTGTTGGCTCTCGGCAAGCTGGGTACTCCGCGGTGATCATCAATCTTGAAGCCCCGAAGCTCACACGGACTAGGCGATCCTGCAGGCGTCATCAGTGGTACTTCTGACACCATGTGGTAGTAATGCGCCTGGGAGTCATGAAGGTAATAGTGAATACTCCTCGATCAACCTGCATGGACTCTTCCGTATGCGGGATCTGACCCTCGGTAACGAGGGACGTCGTAGTACGACTCTGATGGAGCGATGCGATGGAGTCGTGTATTCCCGGAATGGGGTTCACTACTGAAACGATGGCCGTCAGATCTCGAGGCGACGACGGTGAGGTGATGAAGTCGCCTCGCGACGGATGTATTTGGTGACGGCTGCGTAGAGAGGATATGCTAGGCCAGTGTGCGGGCAGCTTGGAGAACTGGGCCTCACGGAAACTCTCCTGCGAAGTGCAGTGATGGGGCACGGGTCCCGTCCATGTCCCCGATCAGCGTCCCGGGAATCACGAGGGCTCCTCGGTACGACCTCGAGGGGCCGTGATGAAGTCTTGGAGTCGGGACAGATGCAGGGCCTCCCCTCTGTAAGTGTGCCCAGATCTCACCGCGGCGAATGCGGGTCCCACATCTGAGTATAAATATGAATAAAACTCGGAAGAAGCTCGACTCGGAAAAATGCAGGCAGTGCGCTGTGGGAACTATGGCGGGGCTCCGGAGGCGGCGGGGCACTGCGAGATAGCGGATGAACCGGGGCTCAGCAGCGTGGCCAAAATGCGGCCACGACCGGCTTGGGGCTCGGGAAGGGCAGGTCTTAAGTCGGGCACAGGCGAGAGCGAGGGCACGGGTGTCTGTCTTGCGGTGGAGGCTCGCCGGGGCTCGACGGTGGCTGTTTGGGGTGGTCGGGGCTCGGTGGGGCTGGGAGCCGGGTATAGACGGAGGCTGGGGTGTCACGGAGACTACGCGAGGAGCAGCCCAGCTGTGGCTCGGTGCTGCCCGAGCGTGAACTGCGTGCTTGTTCGGTGTGCTGGTGGGGCTCGGGAAAGGTCGGCGGAGGGCTGGGACCGACGGCCCGCGGGGCGGGATCGCGGGGGGCTGCGAGGCAAAAAATGCGCGAGGGGCCGGGAGCGAGAGAGAAAGTGAGTAGGCGAAATGGACCGACCACTCCCCTTTGGTTAAATAGGCTCATTTGTGGCTTGGCCCAGGGGGTCTCTCGTTCCATTTTAAGCTACTTTTATTAATTTGGCCATCTTGTGGCATATCCAAAATTTTAAATTAAATATTACTACTATAAAAATTATTATTATAAAATTTACTATATGAACTATAAATAAAATTTAACAAACAATACTATACTATATAAACAAAGTACTAAATATTAAAAATTACTAAATTAAAAGTTTGCTAAAAATAATTGAAATTAACTAAATTTACCAGCAACAAAAAAGTAAACATGGTGGTTTGCAATTCGGTTTATGGAAACACTTGAACCAGTTCATTCTCAAGGTACTCAGGGGGTCAAGGAGAATGATGAAGTACTACGATGAATGCAGGTTGACTCCATGGTGTTGGGTGCCCAAATGTTGATCTGCTCCTCAACGATGGCTTGTGAATTGAGCAGTTGGCTTGCAGTTGGTGTTGATGGCAAGACCAATATCTCCTCATCTCCATGGCTGATTACTCCTTGCATTTCTGGACACTTTGTGTTTTCTGCACAGCGATCAATTGTTTCTTCTATGAGGGTGATTTTGATTTCTAACAAATTTTAACTTCTTCAATTCAAATGGAAGATGTTTAACTCGAAGGTCATGTTACCAAGGTTAATTGCATGACTCCATTAGGAGAATTATTATTGCATTGGCGGTGGCGCAGAAATGATCTTCCTAAGATGATTGTAGTACATGAATGGGTTCACTTGCGATTGGCTCGTTAATCAAAGCTTTCTGAAATCTCTTGGGTAGTAGGGTGTCCTGTTTTCACAAAGGACATCTTCAACTATCCCCTTAAGGGATTTTCAACGATCTATCGACCCGATGATAGTGTGATGTTGGTAGGTTTAAAGTTGCTAAAACTGTTTGGCAATATCTTGAATCTGACATTAGATTCTGCGGCTCTAAAAATCGGTAATGACTTGTACATGCAATTCCTGATATTGGCCCGGGGGTGGCGGGAGATCCGGGATCCTTGTATTGTGAGGTGTTGCTTTGGATTATAGCGGCCATTCGGTGAAATGCTCTTCTCAATGCCAATCCGCTATGGTGTGCAAAGATCCTTAATTTTATAGCGAGGACTTGCATGGGATTATGTCCAAAAGAGGTATGTTAACCTTTACTTGCCTTAAGACCTCTAAGATGCCTGCTTGTTGAGATGCCTTCTTCTTACCTCTAAGTGCTTGTGGAAATGGAGGTGGTATGCGGTATTTCATTAAATCCTCCTTTAGGAGAATATGCTTTCCAGTGCAATTCTTCTCCTTTGATTGGATTCGTCAGCGAAGCTTTGGCATGGGTTGATCAACCTCTTTCCACTCTCAAAGATGATGCTGGCCTTCACTTCATCTATTCCTGGAATTGTTGGATGATCCTACCTCATGAATTCCCCTTGGGATTTGGAAGTGTTTGTGATGGAAACCTCCTTTCTCTGTACCTACAACAGCTTGTTGATCTTGGTGATTGAATCACGTAGGTTGTCAATTTTCTGGTTGAGATTGCTCTTAAGCCGTCATCTGACCATTGTACTTTCACAATTATCAGATACTTTGTGCGATTGCACATTGATTCCTTTTGTTCCTCGACAAGTTGCCTACCACCTTACAAAATTCAATATGGCTTGTTCCTTTGGAGGATGATGGTTGTTGTATTGTGAGGTACAAGCGGAGTTTAGCTTTGGGAGGTACATAAGCGAGGGGAGGGTTGGGTCTCTCCATGCAAGAATTAGGGTGATTCCTCCAATTGGAATTGTGAGTGTCTCATGGAGCATTGGATTGTGGCTTTGTGTTGTCTACGGTGTTTGCACATTAGACCGATCCTTTAACTGCGGTACAGGACATGGATTGCGGGTCTTGTGAGGGGATTGGAAATTAGTGCAAGGATTGGTGTGCGAGTTTTGATCCTTGCATGCACCTCTTGGAGTTGTTGCCTTCAAGCTCCTCTACCTTCCTAGCTAGGGTTGAAATCTGGCTCCTCATTTCTATTTCTGGCCACGGTGCATGCATCCCACCTTTAGTTAGCGTGGGTCTCATCGCTTTCCAATTCTCTAGGTTAAAAATCTATATCTGACCCTTAGAAGTTTCAACGCGTAATTTAAAAATCCATGGCCGTCAGGATGTACTGAAAGTCTCCTCCACACATGGTTTCAAAATTTGTCTCATGGCAGGAGGCGTACCATAATAAGTGGTTCGCTGACATCCAGTGTCAGAACCCGTGATGTGGGCGGGACGCGATGAACAAATCTTTCCAAACACTGGTAAAATCTCTCACATCCTTGTTTGCCAAAAGTATAAATTTGTCTCTTCAAATTGTTGGTCTTATGAGCACCGAAGAACTTCTTCAGAATTCGCCCGCACTCCTCACCCCACTTCTAATGGTTCCCAGCCCCAATGAGTCGAGCCATATCTGGGCCTTCACTCCAGAGCTTCAATGGAAATGCTTTAGCTTCAAAGAAATCCATGTCCATCATACCTTCCTAAATAGTGCAAACCTCCTCAAAATCCCTAATATGTGTGTATGGATTTTCATTTTCCATACCATGATACGCTGGGAGCAGGGGGTGCTCATCGATGGCCTCACCGCTACATTCACAGGAGGAATGATACAGACGGGGCACTAACTCTGGGAGGCGGATGTGATCCCTCATGGTTCTATAGGCATTGATTCACGGGGTTCCCGTTGATTTTGTTGTTCCTCGTATGGGATCCATGGTATCAAGATGTACACTCCACTTTTACCGACCGGGTCAAAGTTGTGTACTGATTCTATGTAGTCTACCCGATGTGTCTCTATCCCATCACAGAGATAAACACCTATTACAAAATCGAGACAGCAAAGAGCACCAACAAAGCTCGCAAAAAGGTTAAGATTAGCTAACAAAAATTAAAACTAATCAATGAAAATCAAATGGCACATCGCTAAGTGTCAAAACTCGGGCGCCTCTCGTAACTCCAGTGACAAAAGAGGTAAAAAGGTTACCTTCACTTGTGATGTTGATCACAAGTACACCTTAACTTACCATCAGTAGTTTGGCACCATCCCCGGCAACGGCGCCATTTGATTCGTGCCACAGTAGGCTGAGCTAAAATCAAACAAATCATATACACCTGTGTTCTTACCACGCCGTAGTCAAGCTAACAAGTGAAGATAGTGGTCTGTGGTCGAACACGATGGGTTTTCATCCTAGAAATGATTTACAAGTGCAAGAATGTAAGGCTTTCTATTTGACTCGATTTGCTTCAAAAACAATGAAGTAGTCAAAACTCGAGAAATTGTAAAAACTGAAAGTAAAGTGTGAAAAAGAACTTTGAAGATTTCAGTCACTAACTTGGTAAGCCAGTGGCGAACAAGTGTCCCTGCTTCAACCGCTGCTATGACAAGCAACCTATAGTCCCGGGCATAACCGGATCTATGTTTAACTAGCAAACCTCACCCTAACAACAACTCCTATTTGAGTCACAGTAGTACGCAGCTACGCCCTTTTTCGCCTTTGAAAACCCTAGCATTAAATATCATTTCGTAGGCTCAGAAGACCATCGACGAACCACAAGGCATCTAGCAATAAGTATGCACTGTATCTTGAAGCATGGAGAGTATTGGCCAAATCAATAATATTCAATACATTCAACCCCACTCGAGAAGACAAGTCATAAACACAGTACCTATGGCTTTTAATACAAGAGGACAACATGCATATTCCCCACCACCAAGCTAGCTTCTTCCTCAAAGAAAGGAGGTTAGCTGCGATTCTTTGAGTTGTCATCCTCAAGAGCGGTGTTTGGCAGCCCAGAAAGTAAAGGAAAGAGTGAGAGAGAAGAGTAGGAAAATAAAACCCTAACTAAAAATACGAGACTTTATTTACAAAAAAATGAAAACTTACAAAAATCTTCTCTCCCCAAATTATTGCTTCCCAAAATCCTCTCATTGATTTATAAAAGGGAGGGGTTTATATAGGCCACCTCAATACATGAAAATACCAAAAGCCTACAAATTCACTGGTTAAAGGACAAGAGAGTAATACAATCAAATTGAGTCAAGCTAGCATTAAATACAAAAACATGACGAGGCAAGAATTTCGTTAGATCAAGAATCTCGCTAGGTAGCTTAAAATCGACTACTACATAGCTAAAAATAGAAAATTTCGCTTAAGGTTTCACACTGCTATTAGATAAATTTCGCTTAGCTTAGCTTAAATTTATGTGAGTAGCGAAATCATGAATTTCGCTAAGAACAAGGCTCATTTAAACTGCTCTCGTCTAGCGAAATTTGGAGATTTCGTTTAAGGTTGCGAATTTATTAAGGCTGCGAAATTCGTAATCCTAGCGAAAAATTTTCGCAACTCTAGCTTAAAATTCCAGTTTTGTTGATCTCCACTCCGCATTTCATCCTTCGCTTTCAATCGCATCAGACTTTTATTCACTTTGCCTTCAGCTTTTCATTGATTCTCGGGTTTGTCGACATGGTCGACACTTGAGTTCAAACTTCATGATTCATCATACATCCCGATATTGAACTTCTAAAGTGAGCAAAAACCAAGAAATGTACCTAAAATACTCTCTAAAACAGCATAAGTGCTACTAAGATTCCAACACTTCAATTGGTATAAATGACATGATTAATGAGCAAAAAGCACTCAAAACCTATCTAATATAGGGTTTAAAATTGCACTTTTTGGGCATTAATCAGGGCACATAAGCAGGGGGATTAGGTTTCCAGGAAAGGTTGGGGTGATTCTTCCAATTGGAATTATATGTATTACCATATGGAGCATCGTCTGGCTTGTATCGCCACTGATCGGGCATGCTCGACATCAAATCCTTCACTAAGGAGCAATCGATGTTGTCTCCCGAAAGTGGACAAGCAATGGCAATTGATGCAATGGGTTGGCTCTCGTGCAGTATTTTCAAATACCGTCTTCATGGAGCCTTTTCTTCCAGCCTCTTCCACCTTCCTACCAAGGTTGATATTTTTGCTTTCATCTCCATGTCTTCAGAAAGTGCAAAAATTCCTCCCCTTTGGTGGGCTGAAGGCCTCATTTTCTCCACCTCCCTTGGGTTTGGCTCATCCCATCCCTTGGAAGTTTCAGCTACATAATTCAAAAAATCCAGTATTTGATCCTAGTGCTTGCCTGTGTGAAGTCTCCTCCACACATTGTTTCCAAAAAGTCGCTTCCATGGCTGGAGACATACCACCATAGAAGGATTCACAAGGTCCAGGTTTAAAACCATGATGTGGGCAAGCGCTGATGGTCTCCATGAACCTCTCCCAACATTGGTAGAACCTCTCATTGTCATGGGCAGCAAACGTGTAGATTTGCCTCTTCAAATTGTTGGTCTTGTGAGCATTGAAGAATTTTAAGAATTTGCTCACTCCGCCACTTCTATGGTTCTTAGTCTCAGTGAATTAAGCCATATTTTGGCTTTGTCTTTGAGGGTCAATGGAAATGCCTTCACTTCAACAAATCAATAATTGCACCTCCTTAAAGGTTATGCACACTTCCTCAAAATCCCTTATATGGGTGTATGGATTTTCATTCTCCATACCATGAAATGTGGGAAGTAAGGGCACTAGGTAGGGTCTCACTGCTACATCTTCAGCAGGAGGTATGATGCAGGAAGGAGCATTAACTCTAGGAGGGTGTATGTGATCCTCATTGATCTCGAGATGCCGTTGATTCACCGGAGTACCTTGTCGAATACTCTACTGCTCCTCGTAGAGGATCCATTGATCATCAATCACTGCCAATCACCAACTGGTGCACGATTCTTGCGCTCACCCGAATTATCTCATCCAAGGCACAAACACCTGTTACACAAAATGAGACACAAAGAAGAACATAAACAAAGCTAAAGGTAAGATCATGAGTTAATAAAACAAAAACTCGATTGTAAAAAATAAAACAAAGGCGTTGATCGCTAAGTAAAGAAAACTTGCAATCTAACAAACGAAATTCAAAAAGGATTAAAGGTCACTAACACTCAGGATTACAAGTTCATATCAACTTATCACTGTAGTTTGGCACCACCCGCAAACGCCTATTTGATTCGTACATGGTAGGTGATTCTAATCAACAAAATTTGTTTCTATGTTCTGCACGCCGTAGTCAAGCCACCGAATTATACGGTTCAGGGCCTAACACGGGATGGTTTTCATCCCACAAATGATTCGTATCATGATTCAAAATGGTAAGGCTTTCATTTGGATTTTTGGATTTGGGTAAAAACAGAGGAGATTGGTTGTTCACTGGGTAACTGAAACAGTTTAAATTAAAGTGTGAAATGGTGACCTTGAAGGCTTGGGTCACTAGTTTGATAAAATGGGGTTATTAAGGTGTCCTCGGGTCATTTCCTCTCATTAGGGTAAATGACATATAGTCATAACCAAAACCGGATCTTTGTTTAGCTTTAAAACTAAACCCTTAAAACACTTATTTGAGTTAAAACAAATATCGAAAGCATTTAATGTTCCAATAGTTTGAAAAACATAGCATTTAACCTCATTTCAATGGTTCAGAATGACATCTAAAGAATGTCGCTGCATCTACCATTAAGAATGCATCGAACCGTAAAGCATGACAAGTATTGACCAAAAGAAACACATTAAATGGCATTAAACCCCAGCTGAAGTTTGGAATAATAAATGCGACTGCTCCATTTAAAACATGAGGACACTGCCAAACCACCAATAACCAAGCTAGCAACCCTCCTCTTCAAGGCTTCAGGCTTAGCCACATCCTCGAGCTGTCATCCTAAGGTGTGCTCGCCCAAGAAAATGAGAGAAAGAAGAGAGACAGAGAAAATTGTAACCTAAAACAAAGCCGGGTGAAAGGCTCTGATCAAAAGTTAGGTTACAAAGCTATAAGGTGGCTTATGGAAGCCATCCAAAATGCAAGGAAATACCAAAATACTACCTAAAACATATGATTACAACAGTGACAAAATGGGAATTATACAAACCAGGTCGCTTGGAACCAAAACACAGGGGAGAGATTTCGGCTATGCAAAATGAATTTCATTATCATAAAGTAAAATACAAGGCATAGCTTAAAATTCAAATTTTCACTATACGCTTCGCTATGCTAGCAATAGCGAAGTTACTGTGCATACGAATTTTCGCAGGGATTGCAAATGCCAAATTTCGCAGACCCTGCGAAATTTTCAAGAATGCATAGCGAAAAACTCAGAATCCCTTCATTGCCTCCTCGTATCTTCCATTTCATCAGCCCACTTGACATTTCTTCATTTCGCTTCGATGAAATCACCGAGAATTCCTCAACATTGAGCACCAATACGACACCAAACTCTGAAATTATGACTCCAGGCTAGCAAACCTGCAAAATTACCAAAACAAACTCAAACGAAATCGTGGTACTAAGTGGACCTCGCATGTCAATTGGCGACTACAGATTAGCACGCAAAGCACTCAAAACCTATCTTAAATAGGACTCAAAATAGCACTTTTTGGGTACTAATCAGTTTTTTATATGAATTCATGATAAATTATGATATCTGCTACTGTATATCTAGCACAGGTTTTAATCCGTGTAGGTACAGAGGAGGACGTCCACGATCTTCCACATACTGATAGGCCAACACACTAGTAGGGGTTCATCACTGTAGGTTTCGCGCTCTGATTATGTAAATGTAAATGTATGGTTTTTGTATATGTATATGTATATGTAAATGAGACTCAGGACTGTATGTATTGACAATGTAAAGACCACTACGGTGGTGGTTTAGCGACCCGAGCCCGAATCTCTACCCTGACATAGTCCGAACCGAAACCCCGGACGCCGATTTATTTCTTTTTATTTTTCGTGGTTATTAAATTTTCTTTTTCAAAGTTTGCCGCGACCGAATCCCCGGCCTGACCCGAATGTGGCGATCCGAACCGGAGCCCGCTTACTCGACTGCCATTTATCTTATCAAAACATTTTATTAATTTGTTTATTGCGAAGCGGTTTCAATGGCAAGCCCATAATCATTTAAAATTCAAAGCAATTCTAAGAGTTCTACAAACATTAACAAATACATTTACAAGGAAAGACATTCTATGTCCTTTTCAAATGATATACAAAATCAAGTTTCGTGGTTTAACCCTTTGTTTACAAACACCACTCTTGTTCAAAAGATGATATGCAAAATACGGAGCATACACTCCTATACCGTACTCTCTGAGGATTTGCATAGGTATTTTATTTACTGATACAGCGCATAGATAAAACTACACGCTAAGCATTTTCATGCTTAGTGTTTCTATACAGTTCTATTCCAATATTCTGTTTAACTCGGCATACATTTATCATTAAACCATGCCTAATATATCAACATATACTCATGCTATTCAATATATAAATCATTTACCATATCATATCATGCATTTTCAATGCAACAATTCATTTCACAATTCAATTCATGAGATTTAAGCATATTCATAAAAATCCCATTTACACTCGTCAATGTTGGTTATTTCACTTTGACTATTCTATTCGCATTTCTGACGGATTCCGTTTAATGAATCCCGCCCTTATTATCATTCTATGATGCTTTCACACTAACTATTCGGGTCTCCCCATCACGACGATGCCGCTTCGGGTGCACCTCATTACGTGGTATCACTTTTAACAATTCAGTCTCCCATCATGACGGATGCCGTTTGGTGCACCTCGACATGTGGTATCAATTAAATGCCATACGCCATCATGATGGATCCAGTTGGTGAATCCCGCCAAGTGGGACATTTCTTCAATGCCATACGCCATCATGACGGATGCCGATTAGTGCATCCCGCCAAGGGACATCGATACCGGTGCCTTCGACGGATGTCGACCGCATCCCGTCAGGCGATTCATTCGGTATATCATTCAATTCACAATTCCGACGGATTCCGTTTGATGAATCCCGTCCTTATCATCATTCACTTTTCATTCGATTTTCAATTATCACATTCAATTCCATATTCACTTTCGTATTATCTTTCAAAGATATACTCAATCTATGTACTTAATTCATATACTCATTCATGCACTCATTTCATAGTTACTTGGTAATCTACCAAAATACTTGAAATAAGAATAGAGTCAGAGAACAAACCGAAGCTGTCGAATCTAGCTTCCTTCTCTTCGATCTCAGTCCTAGGTTAGGCGATCATCACCCGTCCCTAGTCAATAACATTCACGCCACTCTTAGTGGATAAACAATTGTTAACAATTTTAGTGAATTACAAATTTATTTTTGTTAAAAGTCTTGGGTTAAGACACTAAGTCTGCCCGAAGACGAACTCGCCGAGGCGGCGAGGTACGGTACATTTTTTTCACCTAGCTCTAACCTTAATTGAACCCCCATTAATCATTTCTTAGGGTCCCTAGAATGGGTATACGACCGACCCATTTAATCGAAAACATGCAAAATGGGGCCGCTGAATTGCACGCACACCCTGACTCGTACCGGTACAAAGTTGCCCATCGCATATTCAGACGGTGACAAACACTCAGACCGGGGTACACCCACGTGGTTTTTGCCCGTAAATGTTCGATTCTAAGCATTTTCACCTATTTTTCATCCACCAATCTTCTCCAATTCGTCCCATATCAAAAATCCACCATGGAATCTACCCAAAACAACTCCAAAAGTGGTTTAGACTCAATAAAAATCCATTTTCCTCATGTTAGGGCCTTTTCCCCAAAATCAAAATCATAAATGAGGAAGTTAGGGTTTGATTTTTCTTACCTTAACTCTTCAAATCTCTTCCATGTTGTTTGATCTCCAGAGCAAGAAGTGGGGAAGGATCACACCAAAGCTTGGATCTGGAAACCCTAGCTCCTTCTCCCTTTTCTCCTATCCCCTCCAAAAATGGGATGGCCTAAAGAATGAGCCCTAAGACCACATTTTTGGTCTCTTATAGGTCCACTTAAGGTGGCGCTGCTCGCCTTCCACTCTATTCCAAATTCTCATTTTTCCATTTTTTTGTCTTAAGTCACTTAATTCTTATAAGGCCTTGTTTGGCCACCCAATAAGCCCAATTTTCCATTTTTGACATTCTAACTCTTTATTTTACTTTCCTTATTATTTATCATTTATTTTCCCATTAGCATTTAAGCTTTGGCCATTTCCACCTTTAGGTCCTTATTTTGCCCTCTGTATTTTCCCTTTTCACTTGTTTATTTCTCGGTTCAATCCACTTTTCAATTTAGCATATAATATCTCAATCATATGCCCACACTTTAAATTTACTTTTCACAATTTATCAAATTACCCAAAAAAGCCTAAGTTTGATGATAATTCATACCTGCATTATATAATAAAATTATTATAAAATTTAGGTATTTTTTGGGGCGCATGTGTTTTATATAGTTTATTTTGTATATGATATTTTGATTCCGCTATAAGACTCAGCCTACGAATTGTCCGAAAAAGTAAGTAAAGAGTCTCAGTACAATCTCGCGTCCCCTTCGTCCTCCAAGGCAGGGGTTGGGGGCCTTGACATGGCTTACCAAAACCCATTTTTGGGTTAAGTTATCCCAATTTACCTTATAGCACATATATCACTTCTATTTGCACTTAAACACATAAACATTTTCTCAAATGACCCTTAAGTCCTCATTTTACATTTTTTTTTTCCAAATTTTCCCTTTTTCACTTGGGTTTATTTTCGGGTTCAATCAATTTCTCATTTTAGCTCACATATTCATTCCACTTTTCACAATTTAACAATTTATCAGTTTTCCCGGAAAAACCCAAGTTTGTCTCAATTTATACTCGGAATATATAATACAATTATTATAAAAAAAAATTATATGGTATTTTTGGGGCGTTACATGCTCTCCCTTAAAAGCAAGAATTCACTACTATCAAGTTTTATATATATATATATATATATATATATATTATGCAGGCAGTACTAAATCTGGGAAACTTTCCAACACTTTAATGAATAGATCCAAAATAATGCTTTTATTACAAAATCCCCATACATACAAATCGGATATTCTATCCGTATATTACTACCTAAAATAAGCCAGATCCGCTTTCTTCCTCGCTTACTATGGTCTAAGATGAGTTCCCTTCATCTGATGGACCTCGTGATTTAGATTCCCCTTCGGTGGGCATCCTAAGCAGATGGGTTCCTCGACTCGCCTCCTCAAGGGTAAACTGGAAAAGGGTTGTAGGGGGTGAGCACGATGCTCTGTAGGAAACTCCTCTCAAACTCAAACAAGGTATAGAAAAGTATGGAAAACGATCGGTCTCATTTTTCTTTTAACATAACATAGACATACAATTTGACATAAAATAGTGACATTTCAAACAGATCTCAAGTTTATGTACACATAATAATTAAATGAATAAACGAGCACCGCGTAAAAAGAAATAATAACCGATTTCACCCTAAACAATTTCTAGCAAGTCTTTTAGGCAGGCGACATACTTAATGGTAACCTCCACCCCCTCCATGTTATCTTTGTTTCTCAAGCATCCTTACCAGGAACCTCCTGAGAATGAATGACTTCAACCTTTACAAGGAACCTCTCACTATCAACGTAGAGTTCTTAAGCATTCCATTAGAACTCTGAGAAGGATTGAGCATCTCGCAAGGAACCCTCACCATCACGGTAGTGTTTCCAACCATCCCCACTGGAACTCCTTGAGAATGATTGAGAATCCTTACAAGGAACCTCTCACCCATGTTCATTCCAACGACCATACAAGAACATATCCTACCAACAATCATCAACCTATGATTTCATAAATCCCCAATTTACAAAGCAACCTTCCAAAGATCCACCAAGCAACTGCTATGAGGCAATTTCAATAAAACAATTAGGAAAATACAAGATCGTAACCACGTTATTTTTACTACTTCAACACAAATCACTATGATTTAGAAATCAATTCCAAGGAACACATTCAAGAAGAAAATCCATCATTCTCAAATACTAGGATTTTTAAGACAAGAAAAGGATTTCATGGGTATTCAACCCTAACTTTGCTCAAACATGTAATCTTTGCAAAAAGACTAAGAGAGAATGATTTCATATCACAAATATATAACATTGATAACCCAAAACATAGATATATATATATACTGATTCGTGCCACAGTAGGTGTACCGAAATCAACAAAATTTATATCCTAATCCTATCACAGAATGAGCTACTCGCAGATAAATGCTCTGTGGTCGAACACACAAGGATGGGTCTTTCAGACAAATGATTTACAAGGAAGGCCAAAATGGTGAATTCAATTTGGATTTTGGGATTTTGTAAAAACAGGTGTAATGGTTGGCAAACTGAAATTTAATAAAATAAATGTAAAAGAAGTCTCCTCAAGTGTCAGTTACTAGATTCGGGGTTCTAAAGTTCACGAGGGGTTCTCGTCCATTTCCTCACGTTGGGGAGTGATGACTCCATAGTCATTTCCCCGAACTGATCTTCATTTAGCTTTAAAACTGAACCCTAAAATTTTCCTTTTTGAAAAACAAGATTTACTGATCATTCATGGTCCCCATAGCTGAAAAAACAATTCTCCTTGACTCACCTTTACAATGATTACTGCAGGGTAACCACGAATCTCAAAGGATCTAGCACAAGCATCCATCGAACCCTAAAGATTACTAAATACAGGTCATTCAAGGTGAATCTGGGGGGATTTAAACTCAAAGATGAGGAGAAAACCAAAATAATAAAGTGAATCTGCTGCTGAAAGCATGAGAACCCTCTATTACACCCAGTTCCCTTACCTAGTAGCCTTCCTCTTCAAGAAAGAGAGGGTTTTAGCCGCTCATCCTTTGAGTTTTCATCTTCGGAGGGTGTTTGGATGCCTAGAAAGTGGAAAGAAAATGAAAGACAAGGAGAGAAAATGGAAAATGCGGGAGAAGCTGAAAGCTTATGCGCCAAAACTTTATTGCCGACGTGATTGATAGTTACAGGGCTTGACTAAGGCTTATATATGCTCAGAGCCAAGGAAAGTTAAAAAAAAAAACCAAAACCAAAAGCTATTATAAGGATAAAATGGAAGAAATAAAAATTGTAACAAATACCTAGAGTCAAAAGGTGAATGGGTTGCTTGAGGGGTGAATAGTGGTCGGAGGTGAACAAGTAAGGCAGGAGCAATTTCTCAAACGGCAATTTATCATCTCATTCGCATCATTCTCCCCGCTCGATCGCGAATGCTGAGTTTGACTCGAATTCTTCTTCGTGCTTGATCGACTAATACCTCGCATAAATAGCTTGCAAAAACAAAGAAAATTTGCCACAAATGCGATCAAGAATAACAGTGGACCTTAATGTGTCCGTTAATTAATCTGATTAGCAACATAAAGTGCTCAAAACCCTAAATAAACAGTGGTTCAAAATAGCACTTTTTGAGTACTTAATCACCCTAGCCTCAATGTAAGTGAACGAGAAAACCCTACTTGAAATCCTTGGCTCAGATGAAGATCTCGGAAGCCTTGATCTCGACCATCCTTCAATCTCCTGGTTACTTCTTCCTTTTCTTTCTCTCTAATGATCTCTGTGGTTCCAAGGGCCGGGGTGAGAGGAGTGAAAGAAAATGAGGAAATGGAGGAAAAGGGGATTTTTACAATTCCCAAGGTTCCGAAATTCACTGCTCATGGTCAGGTTGTTTTCTCCAAAATTACGGTTTTACCACTAAGATCTCCAATTTGATCTATATGACTACCCTAAGGTTTTTCGACGTTCTAGATTCATTTTTAATGTTATCTCAACCGAAAAACATGTATTTTTCTCTTTTATTATTCAGCCCTTTTATACTTATTATTCTTATAATTTAATTTAGATATAAATGGGGACGGAAAGGCAAAATGAAGCCAGCACCCCCCTCCCCCCCAAAGAAAGTTTCGTCCTTGAAACTTACCTCGAGTAGAGAATACTTCTCTTGCATTTCTACCTCCGGTTCCCAAGTAGCTTCTTCCACTCCATGGTGTTACCACAAAACCTTCACTAGTCAGATGATTTTATTGCGGAACACCTTTTCCTTGGTATCAAGAATCTTCACCGGATGTTCTTCATAGGTTGTTCCATCTTGAATTTCAATATCTTCCAAGTTTATGACCGGCGTTGCATCCGATTGACACTTTCTTAACATCGACACATGGAACACGTCATGTACCTTAGACAACTGAGCGGGTAGCCCCAACTGATACGCCGCTTTCCCCACCACTTTGATCACTTCAATTGGCCTGGTATATCTTGGCGCTAACTTTCCCTACTTGCCGAATCTAAACACTCCCTTTTTGAGTGACACCTTGAGGAATACATAATCCCCCCTTTGAAATTCCAGGATCTTCACCTTCTCGATAGCATAGCTTTTCTATCTACTTCAGATCGCATGCCTCCCGATGAGCTGAATCTTCTCCGTGAGTTTCCAAACAATCTCTCCTACTAAACAAGCCACTCGCCGCTTCCAACCAACACGTCGGTGATCGATAGGGCCTTCTATACAATGCCTCATAAAGTGCCATCCTAATACTTGCCTGATACCTATTGTTGTACGTAAATTCCACCAAAGGCAAATGGTTACTCCAACTTCCTTTGAAGTCCAACACGCAAGCACGTAACATGTCTTCCACAGTTTGTATCACCCTTTCGGATTGGCCATCTGTTTGGGGATGAAAAGCGGTGTTGAAATGTAACTTTGTCCCCATCGCTTGTTGTAGACTTTGCCAGAACCACACCACAAATCAAGAATCACGATTCGACACGATAGAGAGTGGAACTCCGTGCAATCTAACAATCTCCAGGATATAGAGCTGGCTTAGAGTCTCGGATGTGTCCGTGGTCTTCATACCCAAGAAATGAGCGGACTTGGTGAGTCTATCAATAATAACCCATACTGCATTATGCCCTCGTGCGGTTCGTGGAAAACCAGATACGAAGTCCATGGTGATGTGATCCCACTTCTACTCTAGGATAGGTAAAGACTGTAGTAATCCTCCGGGCCTTTGGTGCTCAATCTTCACTTGTTGACACACCGCACATCTTGAAACGTATCTAGCCACATCCTTTTTCATTCCCTTCCACCAATACTATTGCTTCATGTCCCTATACATTTTGTTACTACCCGGATGTATGGAGAACTTGGAACGATGACACTCGCCCAATACTTCTTCCCTGACTTGGTCATGATCGGGTACACATAGCCTTCCCCGAAACCGTAACTCATCATCACTTATTGCCCAATTCTCAACAATCTCACTCCTCTCCAACTTACCCGTTAGCCTTCAACTCGTCGGCCTATTAGCCAATGCTACAATCCTTCTGTCGAAGCATTTGTCGAGCTACTAGGATTGAATAGGCATGGTCGATCCATCTTCCAATCCATAGATAAAAATCTAAGGTATCCTTAACTTCCATTCACCCATGGAAACATTGAGTTCAATTCCCGAGACTTCCTTTTTGCTAAGTGCATCTACCATCGCATTCGCTCTTTCCCCGGATGGTAGTCATGAAATCGTAGTCTTCTAGGTACTCAATCCACCTTCTTTGCCTGAGATTCAAGTCTTTTTGTGTGAAGATATACTTGAGGATCTTATGGTCCGAATACACTTGGAATTTCTCTCCATACAAGTAGCACCTCCACAACTTAAGAGCAAAAACCACGGTGGCTAGCTCCAAGTCATGAGTGGGATAGTTCTGCTCACAAATCTTGAGTTTCCTCGAGCCATAAGCAACTATCTTCCCCCCTTGCATTAGGACACATCCTAAGCCTCGTAGCGAAGCATCGGTGTACACATCGTATCCTTCCCCACTACTCGGAATAATGAGGATAGGGGTTGTTGTCAACTTCTCCTTTAAAGTGCGAAAAACAAGTTCACACTCTTAAGTCCACAAGAATTTTTCTCCCTTCTTAGTAAGGAGTCATCGCACGCTACCAAGAATCCCTCCACAAACCTCCGTAGTAGTCACAAGCCCAGAAAACTACGCACTGGCCACATTCTTCCGGGTTCCCACTCTATCACCGCTCTATCTGCGGTGGTCAACGATCACACCCGTTCGACACCACATGGCCAAGGAATTTCACCTCCTTCATCCAAAACTCACATTTGCTCATCTTAGCATATAACTTATGTTCCCTCAAAGTCTAGAGCACAATTGTGAGATGGAGTTCATGCTCCTTGTGTGTCCGTTAATAGATTAGTATGTCATCAATGAACACATGACAAACTGATCTAGATACGGTCAAAATACCCTATGCATCAAATCCATGAAGGTTGTGGGTGCATTAGTCAATCCGAACGGCATTACCGTGTAATTTAAAATGACCATACTGTGCACGAAAGGCGCCTAGGAATATCCTCCCTCCCCGACCAGAATTGATGGTACCTCTCAGGCGGAGGTCACCCCAGGTAATACTTAACCCTAGTTGATAAAATAAGTCATCAATTCGTGGTAAAGGGTATTTATTCTTTACTATCACCCGATTCAAGCTTCGGTAATCTGTGCATAACTGAAGTGTTTCATCATGCTTCTTTACAAAGAGGACTAGAGCTCCTCAAGGTGAGGTACTTAGACAGATAAACCCAATATTCAACAAATGGTCAAATTGCTTCCTTAGCTCCTTTAGTCTAAAGGTGCTGTGAGCAATGGATATGTAAATTCTGCTCCCTGATAAAGATCAATCTTGAATTTAATCTCTTACGGGGGTAACTCGTAGTTCATACTGAAGACATCCGGAAAATCTGATACTATCAACACCACCTCTATAGGGAATTTATCCCTCTCCTCTCCCATCAAGCTAGCTAATAAACTCAAATGGCTCCCTGCCTTAACTTTCAAGAATCTACTACCCATAGTAGGAAATGGATGAAAAGAACTTCGGTCATTAATAAAACTGAAAACTACCCTTCCTGGTAACTAAAATGTAATTCACCTGCGGAAACAATCCATTATTTCCCAAAAAGCGGACAACAAGTTGATTCCGAATATAGTGTCATACCCCTTCAAATCTAGAGCAACCAAATCCACAATCAATTCGTGCTCCCCGATACGAAGCATGCAACCCTTGTAGACCCGGCTGGTACCTAATTTTTCTCCCGTAGGCAAGTCAACATTTAATGCATGTTCTAGCTTTTCAAAACTCAATCCCAAATTAAGAGCATATGCGGTGCGTATGAATGAATGAGTTGCACCGGGATTAAATAGAATTCGGGCCCATGAATTATAAAGAAGAATGATACCTTCCACAACTACATTGGAGGCATCTTCCTTCGGTTGAGTCAAAGCAAACATCCTCCCCAGTGGTAACCGCCTGAGTTCAGAGCTCCAAACGGCCTTTGCTACGTAGTAACCTGGTGGGGTGGCTTGTCCTCGCTCGCACTGGCCCCACGTCGGGGTATTCCTCAGTACACCCCTCCGGCCCTGAGCTGGCGGAGGCCTAGGTCCCACCGTCCGCCTAGGAGATGATAAGGTGCTGCCCTCTTAACTCCACTGCTGACCAACCCGGATCCAACCTCCCATCGCTAAGCTTTGTCGTTGCTGGCTATCCTTCATCCACAGGCAACCATCCAGCACATCCCCATACCCCGACCTCAGAGCCACCAACTTCTGATGCACCGGCCCTAATCCCTGCTCAAAGTGCTTGGGTCCTATCGCTCAGTGAAATAACTCCATAGCATAATGGATAGCTCATCAAACCTCCTTCGCACTTCAACCACAGGCCGCCTTTGTCGTAGAGCAAGAAAATCAGCCATCATTCTATCTCTAACTGATTCAAGAAAGTACTTATCTTGAAAGATTTGGTCGAACTCCCCCTAAGTGAGTGCATCGTGTCCCTCCTTCTCTTCACCGATTCCCACTAATGACCGGCCTCTCCATCAAATAAATATATCGCCAAGCCGACCTTAAGGTCCTCGGTAACTCCCATGCCATCAAATACCTTCACCTCATGATTCAATCTATCCGCATCCAAGGGATTTGAGCTTTTGAAAGTGGGTGGGCATTGCCTTCAAACTCTCAAAGATCTAATTATTCCTCCCATTCTCCTCCCCGTGGCCCAAGACTACAAATGACGCATTCTACCAAAGGTGGTTGTTGTTGTTGTTGTTGTTGTTTCGGTTCTGGTGTTGCACCAAAGTGGTGAGTTCCCTCAAACATTGATAGATACCATTCATGGCATCGGGAGGTGGTGGGGGTGGTGGATTTGCTTTACCTCCACGACCTCCACGTCCACGTCCTCGTCGCCATCCATCTTGCACATCTATTCACAATTTAGTTCCTTGATGTACAAGACATCCTTAATCAAACATTCAAATCTCAATCACCCTAATCCTATCTCTCTAGTTGTAACCCATAACCTACAGCTCCCATGTAAGACCTAAAGTCTACGCTCTGATACCAACTTTGTAACGCCTTAAATACCAGGGGTCCTAATTTTTTATTTTTTTTGGGTGTCATCAGACAAGCTCGCCGCGACGCTGAAATTCCTCTGCCGCAACGTATCTGGCCAAGGTTAAGGCAGACATCTCTATCGGCGCGCGCCGGGCCGTGGTGGCTTAAGGCCTGTCGCGAGCTATAGAGCATCTCCGCCGTGACCCGCTCCGTCATGATATACAACCAACCATCACAAAATTCTCCTACTGCGCTAACTTGCCGCGACATAACAATACTTACCAGACGTAAAATCTCCCCAAATTTCCGCTACAACTATGTCGCAACATAAAATTCCCTGTCGCAACACCAAACCTTTCCCTTTGGCTACACTCTATCGCGACATAAAATAACTCTATCAAGACATAAAACCTCTCCACCATTACCAACTTTATTGCGACATAAAAACACTCTATCATGAGAAGAAAACGCCTGGCCTAGCCAAACTTTGTCGCAACTAAAACACTCGCTATGATAAAATCTCCTCGCCTCAAGGCGTACCTTGTCGCAAACAAAATACTCTGTCGCGAGCTCAAAACCCTTAGCCTTGACCAAACTATGTCACGACACAAAAATTACCTGGTCGCAACACAAGGCTTGTTGGTCCTGGCCACCCTCTGTCGTGACATAAAATACCCCGTCGTGACATAATTCTATGAAATCTTGTCGCGACACAACAAATTTAGGTCATGACACAAAATCTCTTGGCCTATCGTGCCTCGTTTCAATCTCGACCTTATCGTGATGTCATCTTGCCGCGACAAAGGAACCTTGTCACTATTACGGTCACGACGGGAGCAAATATCGTGACACAAGAAACCCCTATTGCGACCCAAAATCAGCCCAACATCTAGTATCCCTTCTAGGCCTTTCTTGTACTCCCTGCTCTCCCTTAAATGCAAGAATTCACTATCGTCGCTCTATCTCTCTCTCTCTCTCTCTTCTTTTTTTATATATATATATATATATATATATATATATATATATATATATATATATATATATATATCTATTATGCAGATAGTACTAAATTTGGCAAACTTTCCAACAATTTAATGAATAGATCCAAAAAAATAAGTTTTTATTACAAACTCCTTCGTACACATACATAAACCTGGATATTCTATCTGGGACATTATAAAAACCGTAAAATAAGCCAAGATCCGGCCTTCTTCCTCACTACTATGGTCTCGTATGAGTTCCTTCACTCGATGGACCCTGATTTAGATTCTCTTCGGCGGGGCCTCCCAAAGGTAGGGGTTCCTGACCCGTCATTCAAGGGTGAAATCAAAAGGGTCATATGTAAAGAACATGAAGCCTCAGTAGAAATTCCTCTCAAACTCAAACAAGGTTTAGAAAAAGTATGGAAAATGGTTGGTCTCATTTTTCTTTAACATAAACATAGACTACAATTTGACATAAAATAAAGGACATTTCAAACAGATCTCAAGTTTAAGTACACACAATAATTAAATGAATAAATGAGCACTGAATAAAAAGAAATAATAACCGGTTTCACCCTAAACAATCTAGCAAGTCTTTTGGGAAGGCGACATACTTAATCTGCAGAACCCACTCCCTCCATGTTATCTCGCTTTCAAGCATCCTTACCGGAACCTCGAGAAGGAATGGAGCATCCTTGCAAGGAACCTCTCACCCATCGCGATAGTGTTTCCCAACCATCCTTATTGGGAGCCTCTTGAGAATGATTGAGCATCCTTACAAGGAACCTCTCACCCATGTTCATTCCAACTACCATACAAGAACATATCCTACCAACAATCATCATCCATAACCTATGATTTCATAAATCCCCAATTTACAAGCAAATCTTCCAAAGATCTACCAATCCGTTTTGAGGCAATTTCAATAATCAATTAGGAAAATACAAGAGACCGTAAGCACGCTATTTTGCTACTCAATACAAATCACTATGATTTAGAAATCAATTCCAAGTAACGCATTCAAGAAGAAAATCCATCATTCTCAAATAGTAGGATTTTTAAGACAAGAAAAGGAATTTCATGGGATAATAACAATGATAGTAATAATGATAATAATAATAATTATGATAATAATAATGATGATGATGATGATGATGATGATGATGATGATGATGATGATGATAATAATAATAATAATAATAATAATAATAATAATGTTCGAGATGCCACTAAGTCGAGCATTTCAAAGATTGGTTGAAGGGGGTTTGATTGCTCCACTACCACCCAGGCCACCACCACATCCTACCCTACTAGGATTCAAGACAGATCTTCACTGTGCCTACCATCAAAGAGCAGGCCATGATACAGATAGTTGTGCGATGCTGAGACATGCTATTCAGGACTTGATTGATCAAGGTCTAGCTGGATTCAGACTCGCAGCTGACTGAATGCACTAGCTCCCACTCATGACACTAGAGCCGCACTCAATCTACCTGTGGTGTACATTTGATTGAGTTTTCGAGACGAGATAGTCATGATGGGATGGGATGAGAGTTCCTTACGCCGATCAATTCTATACACACGTACTCGCATTTGTGGGATACACCTCCGCCGCCAGATCCCTAGGCTATTCATACTTATCCTAGATGAGGTTCCTAAACGTAATTTCAATTTCACTCGTATATCTGCATGATGTTCGCCCATGACACCCTTCATTCCCTTGCTCCCGGCTGAGTATGGGCTTACTCACAGGGATGTTCATATTGTTACGCGAAGTGGGAGGGTAACTCAAACCCTCCACTGCTGGATGTAGCCATTTTCGCACATCGCCAGAGGATGTTCGTGAGAGAGGATGATGAGATTCTATGCCAGCTGAGCACTACACAAGCTCGTATATCCATCTGGAGCCTATAGGCCTCATCAATTACTCATAGAGATGCATTAAGTCGAGCACTTAGTTAGATTATAGTTGACACTACCACTACCCTTGAGGGGCTTATTCACTTTCCGACGGCCTACAAAGCTACATGCATTGCATTTTCTGATGATGATTTACCACCCGAGGGGTCAGATCATGTTCGACCCTTAGACTCATCATGTTGCTCGCTCAGCCGGGCCAAGGTTGTCTATCCTATCGACAACGGCCCGCCTAAATGTGTGTTCGTTATATTGCCATTGCACTCGATTTTCACCGACTGATTTGGGCTCCTTCATGCACCGCCAAAGCTTATGATGGGACTCCAGCGACGCTTACGGGTACACCCAAGACATGTCATGATTAGGCCAGTCAGATACTCCATACTATTTTAGGTTTTAAGGATTCAGTCATCCTTTAACCTACTTCTTGGCCACCCTTAGATTCATGAGGAGGGTGTTATACCATCTTCCCTTCATCAAAAGTTGAAGTTCATACACGAGGGGCGCATTATCATGATACAGTTTGACAGAGATGTTGTTATTTCTTCTGAGCCCGTGTTACATATCAGCCACAGTGTGGATGACCTACATTTGATTTGCTTTCATTTTCGAGGAGGTTCAAAGTTGTCGCTTAGAGGATGACAAGAGAGACCCACAGTATGTTCTTCGACAAGACAATAGCACTTTAGTACTTAGTATGATGAGAGGCATGCCCTATATGCCCTGTTTAGTCACGCAGCCAGGTCAAGTATGAAGCCACTTTACAATTGATCATGAAATACCCTATGGGTTAGGTTACACTCCTATAGAGGACAATGCACATCACATGGCGCGGCTACGCCGGGACAGGGTGAGGGCTCGCTTATCTGGGGTTCCATTCGATTATCTCCTCCGCCCGTATACCTTTCAGTTGGCTAACTACTATATTAGAATATCAGAGCATGCACCCCGCACAACCATTGATCATGCTTTAGAGACATATGGGATCCAAGGCATCCAGCAGGCCTTGGGACAAATGTGTTTTAGTTTTAAGACTACTGAGGCACCTGGTGCCTTAATAGTTATACCTCCATCACCGAGTCGATCTAGTGCGTTCTCTATGTGTTTCCTCGAGAAGGTCCTTGACTATGACCTATCTATGGATTTGGGGGATGATATTGATGGAGTGACTCTTTCTGATACTTACAAAGACAAGATGGACATGATCGACACAGACCGTATCCTCGATGCAGCCCCACATGAGCCCCATTCTGCTTTTGACATGTTTGGAGTTTCTGCTATTGATTTTGAGAATGTGACACTTTATGATGCATGCGCTGATGCGATGGACATGATTGACACTGGCCACATTCTGGATGAAGCCCCACTTGGGCCCCGCTCTATTTTTGATATGTTTGGGATTTCTATGCTAGAGATAAATGATGATGATGGAATTGTTGCTACTGATATTATTCATAATATTGTTTCTATTGAGGAGCTGTCAATTAAGTGTGGACCCACCTCTTTCTTTGACACCATGTCCGGGTTTGTCACCCGCTTTGATGATATTTTTGATGGTAGTAATGACATGAGTATTTTCGCGTATTTGCCCGTGTCACAACATTTTCCTTTGATTACACCACCAGCACCTACAACACATATATATGATGTTGATGATGTGGGAGACACAGATGACCCACTAGGTGGCCAATCATAGTGTGATTTTGATATAGAGGACAGGAAAGTTACACCCATTACTGGTAGCATAGAGTTGATAGATTTTGGGACACCAGATTAGCCCAGGGAGATTAGGATTGGCTCTTCCCTATCTCCTGATGAGAGGAGTAGATTGATTATCCTACTCAGGTCATACTTGGATGTATTTTCATGGTCATATGAGGACATGCCGGGCCTTGACTCTTCTATAGTGCAGCATCATCGACCCATTCCACCACATGCTAGGTGATTAGTGCCCAAAAAGTGCTATTTTGAACCCTATTTATTATAGGTTTTGAGTGCTTTTTGTGTACTAATCATTCTAATTAACCCAATTGACATGTTCGGGTCCTTATTGTACTACTAATAGCATTTTGTGGCTAATTTTGCAGTTTTTGCTAGCTAATTATGCCGAAATTGTTGAGTCGATCCAAGCACGAAGAATTCGAGTCAAACTCAGCATTGCAGATGTAAGACCCGAGAAATTCCAATTTCAGGAAAAATGGCAAAATCGTAATTTCGATTACAAAGTTGTTAATTTCGTTAAAATCTTTAATTTATTCTTTCAGATCTCGATTTATCTAAACGGATTTCACCGCTGAAATTGTCTCGCGAAATCTAGCTAGTACGTAAAATTTTTGTCAAATTCGAGATAGTTTCCGAGTCGCACGCTGAGGTATCGCGTTCGAGCCGTGAAAACGATTTTCACGCGACGAAAAGTCACATATAACACGCATCATGTGCCATAAGTGGTATGAGTAGATAAATGATGAAAATGGAAGGTCGAGATAGTGCCGAATGTCAAAACTGAGAAAGAAGGGAATTAATTAATTAAATTGATTTAAGTTACTAAATGACAAAAAAGGAACAAAGGGTCATCTCTTCAAAATGCAACAAAGAGAAAACGTGGGGTATAGAAGGGAGGAATGATCCAAAGAGTCATTTTTGTTTAGTTTTAGTGAGAGAAGGTCTTCCTTCTCTCTAAAAATACGGGCGATCCGACCGTCGGCAGTCTTCGGGACAAGAAGGAGAACTGCTCTACGCAGAGAGGGCTACGCGCGGACACCGGATTTTTGAGTTTTTGACAAACTCCGAGAGGTAGGGGTTTCTCCCTACTTGCGTTTTATTCCCGCTTTAAGTACTTTACAAATGTTTGAGTCGAATGAGGCCGTTAGGGGCCGTTTGATCGGTCCCAAACCTTGGGACCGAATTGATATGAATTTTTGAAACCAAATGTCGAGCCAGAACTGAGGGCTATTGGGTGTTTTATTTCACCAAATTTGTAATAAATCATGTATTGATTGGAATGAGGCCGAAATGGTCGGAAATGAGGGTTCACAAGGTGAACCGATGATTTAGAATTTTCTTAGTCAGTAACCATGGCTCTCTACTATTCCCTGTAATAGTGTTTTACAAATATATTTTCGTGTGAAATGCGTATGGTCGAAAGGGATTCAAGTCGAATTGTTCGTGTTTGATCATTAGCCAAAGTGAGCTACTTTGATGTTTGAAATGATAATTACATGACATAATTGTGTGATTGGATATTGGTGGATATGTGCATGTTTACATATTTGCATGTGATTGGGACCAGATTGAATTGCATACATGCATTCCATATGCACCGAACATCCTAGGACTATAGGAGTTAGTGCATGAGACGAGTCGAGAAAATGGTTCAAGGGTTGCTCCAAAACTAGAAATGATCGGAGGGTAGTACATACTTAAAATATCAATCGTCGAGACTCCACCCAATTGATATACACGGAGGGTAGTCCACATACAATATCAATCGCCTGAGACGGCCCAATTGATATACATCTGAGGGTAGTCCACTATTAAATATAACACTCCGAGATGGTCCACAATTCTAAAACACTGAGTGTAGTCCAACAATAAAACATAATATTCTCATACGAGGCTTAAAGCAAGCAGAGGAAGTCGGTGAGGACTCCTGGACTGAGTTAGTCATGTAGACATTCAAGCAGATCATGCATTTGCTTGAATGCTGCGACCTGGGAAATATCAGTGACTCCGCACTTAGGGTGGTGAGTGTACCCCATCAAGGGCGATTCCACTATCGAGCATTAGCCTCACCCCGTCGAGGGATATTATTTTAAGGTAATGTGAGCGTAAGTAGGGACGGCTCGCCCTAAAGACTGAGGATTAGAAGAAAGTCGATTTGTGGCTTCTGGGTTCCCGATTACATGTATTAGAACTCTATAGCTTGATATATGTCAGATAAGAGTAAAACATATTAATTTGTAACTATTGGGTATATAGAGTTGGATTCATAGTTGGTATGTATATTGAGTATTGTTTGTGGGCCCAAGTGGCCGTAGATATCATGTGATTGGATATATTGATATATCAGACCGTTTGGGGACAAAGATACGTGTGTTTTGCATTCAGGGTAGAGCTCCTCGCATGTGCTGAGACTCGTCGATTGGTGGAGAAATGCCTGCCACCCGACATTCACGAGTGTTTCCACGGTTGACGGTAGTCAACAAACCCCTGCTCGGGCGTCACAACAGACGTAGACCGGGCGGAAAGAAGAGCAGAAAATACAAGGAATCTGGAGCACCTACGAAATTGGTTCCGCAAAGACTATACGCCCAAGACTGCTCCTCCCCGCGCGCCTTCTTTTACGCTATGCCCTATTTGCATTTGTTTTTGGTTTTTTCCTATTTTAACCCTTGTAATAGCTTTTATTTTGGTTTGTTTTGTTATTTCGCTTGGCTCTGAGCGTACATAAGCCTCAGTCAAGCCCTGTATCACTAAATCAACTTCAATCAATAAAGTGACGAGGGAAGCTTCCAGCTATTCCGCTTGGCTTCTCCTCTCCTCTACTTCACTTTCTTTCATTTTCTTTGCCATTTTCTCGACTGCCAAACATCCTTTGATGATGACAAATCAAAGGATGTTCGGCTAAACCTCCCCCATCCTTGAATAGAAGGCCACCAGTGCCGCCAGGTAAAACCAACCTGCTCTCTTGCTTTCATGTGAGCGTTTATGGTTGTTCATGTCTCGCTTCTCACAATAGGTTAAAATCTCTGTACATGCTCTCCTAATGTGTATTTGGCAAGTTTTCGGGTTCATGGATACTTAATAGATCCACCGATGCCCGCTACTGCCTCCTAATAGTTATCATAAGTAGGGTTTTGAGATATGTTATAACCGTTAGACATTTATGCAAGTTAAATGCTATGTTTCAAGAAGTGGAAATTCTTAGTATTTAGATTTTAAAGCCAAATGAAGATTCGGTTCGGGAAATGACTATATGTCATCCTCCTCAACACGAGGAAAAAGACCCGAGGACATGTTGGTTGTTTTAAAACCCTAAACTAGTGGCTCGACGCTTCAAGGAGTTCTATTTTACATTTTTTTCCTTCATTTTAATTTCAATTTGCACACCATCAACCTCCACTGTTTTTCACCAAACTCACCTGTTTTTACCCAAACCTTAAAATCCAAATTGGAATTCACCATTTTGAACTCCAATGCAAATCAATAGTAAGAAGAAAACCCATCCATGTGTTCGACCCTAGAGCCACTATACTGTAGTAGCTTTGCTACGTCAGTAGTAGGAATCCTAGGTTATAAATTTTGTTGATTCCGAACAATCTACTTCATAAACGACCGTAAATGGCGCCGCTGTCGGATGGTTCCAAGTGAAAAAGATGACTGATGAACACTTGTGATCCTCATCACAAGTCCCGTGAATTTCTCTCCGTATATTATCGTTAATCTTAGTTTTAGTTCATAGTTCCTAACCTTTTAGGTAGGATTGCTTCTTGGTCATTGGGTGTTTGCCCTGTTTTTACTGCAGGAATTTCCAGAGGATTAGAAATCCGTATAAGTGTGCTACTCACTCGTATTGCATACATGTGTCTACGAGGGATTACAGAACCAAATATGGCAAAGTCAAAGAACTCAAGGAGAGGAACTAAATGAATATAGGTCCATGAGGGACTATAGAAACCAATGGATGAGTCTTGTTCATATGGTAGTGCTTTACAACAATAGTTGGGGAATCACACCTCACGGGAACCAAGACCCTACAAAAGATAATACCTCCCTCAACCTCCATTTTATGCTTCAACTAAATACTCCTGTGCCACCACAATCAATCCCTCTATTTGAACAAGCCATTTTGGACCTTACCCAGATAGTGGATGACTTTGTGGCAGAGCAAAAGGGGATTAATGCCCATTCGAATAAGAGAATTGTCATGTGGAAGACAATTTGAACAAGAAATTAAACGGTCGAAAATGACTTCAGCATAAATGGGACAACCCGCAAGACTCCATTGAAAAACCTCATCGATCGCAAAGAATGTCCACCATGTATGAGTGGGTGCTTTATTAACACCATGGTAGAGGAGCAGTGTCAACAACAGGGGTTATCTGAATCCTTATATAGTTGTGTTGTTGTTTGTCCATGGGAGAAGAAAGAAGAAATCCTCCCCTTGTTGATAGTAAGGAAGACAGTGGAGAGGGAGCGGTGGAAGAACACCAGAAGAACAATTTACCCTCGCCTTTACCGATTCGCCTTACATACTCGCCCACACCGTGAGCACAATCCACACCCAAAACACATACCATAAAGGCCACCCCATCTCCACTGCCTATACTACAAAACTTTAGGAAGTTAGTGGTCACTGCTCAGATTTTTGCCACTATCTCAAAGAAGATGGCAACGCACACACGCATGGCACAAGGATGTCCGGTGTCGGGGTTCGGATTTGGAGCACCCGAACCTCGGCATTTTTGAGCTCCACCAGTTCCCACAGCCTCTAAAGGGTTGAAACTGGCCTGGGAGGCCTGCCTCCCCACCTTTTGTTTCATTTCTCATTTTATTTTATTTATTTTATTTCGATTTCCTCATTAATTTTTCTTTCTTAGATTTTCTCTAATTTTTAGTTAATATTTATGTTTTTAGCTTAATTTTCAACTTTATGCATTTTTTCTTAATTTTTTGTGTGTTTATTTTTGCAGGTTTCTAGTTAAAAAGTGGAGTAGAAGGCAAAATATGCACTTTCAAGTGTCGCGAAAAATTGAGACCGCAACAAAGGCTCACTCGTGCACTGTTCTCCCCACTGTTTATTATTTTGTCTTTTTGTGAATATATATATATATATATATATATATATATATATATATATATATATAAAATAAATAAATAAATAAATAAAAATATTTCTGCACATGCGACTTTCACAACTCCGCTCCACTCAAGTGTACCCATTTTGTTTTCATTATAATCGCTTATCCGACCTGCTTTAGGTGTTTTTGGTACCGTTGGAAAGATTAGAGAGTGTAGAATCCAAATATATCTAAAAAGAATACTTTTGAAATTACTATGAAGGTGTAATTTTAAAAATTCTCCAACTGGTCACTTTTTTCCTCTCTTTTCTTCTCTTAACTTGTTTATATGCAGCCCAAATCGGAGTGAATAAGGTGTTTGCGGAAAGTCATGGCATCCTATCCAAAAAAAGAGCATATCATCAAGGGAGGGGGGATATTTCCTTCTTTCTAATCTCCAATCCAAGACCCATTATGGATAATGTAGACATTTGCCAGGGGAAAGTTAGCGAAGGAAGTGGCATTTGTTTTTGTTTTTATTTTGAGCAAGCCCATTTTGTGATGTTCAGTGGCTTGCTGGTTGTTCTTTTTGTGAAGTTGTTATACTTTACAACTTTCTTTTTAAAAAATGTCACCCATTTTTTTGTGTTCGCTAACTCCGTGGTTTGAAAATTGAAACTTTTCCACTTATTGATGCTAGATTGGTTCCATGCCCGGTCGAGTGGATGATCGCTGAACTCTTGTTTCTTTCTTTGACCATTTTTTCTTCCACCTTTAGCTAACCACACATCGCGGCACATCGTTTCTTCAATAGGCTGAAACGCCTACCTCTTTACTATAATAACCTACCCTAGTTTCGTTGACCACCTTTAATAGGTTAAGGACCTCCATGAATAGAAGGCCAATGTGTCTTCCAAATAAAAGAAAAGGAAAAGAAAAAGAAAAGAAAAAGAAAACTAATCGCAAAGCTTTGCCTTGAAACTCGAACATGGTTCGAGGGGTTTATGGCGAAAGCCTTTAAAGCCTGGTGCCCTAAGCCAACCGGGTCGAGCCACTTAGTGTTCGCTACACGGGTGGATGGGTGAAGTTTAGTAGGTGCTGGAGTTTTGAATTCATTCAAAGTCCCGGTGAAACCTCAAGAGCAGGTCGAAAAGATCTCATGACTTGGTGCCCTAAGCCTTAATTGGTCGGGAGTCATCGGTAGATCCCTGTTACATGGACTTTGGTGAGGTCGATTCTCAAGACAGACCCCTACAACACAAATGATAGGAATAAGAGTAGTCCCGATCTATTTAGGGCTGGTTAATGGCTAGGTGGAGCAAAGAGTCAATGTGGATGCGCTTTGATAGTTTCTATTGTCAGAGCCGATCAAACAAACACTTAGATTTGCGGAAGTTCCTAGTTGAATCATCGAAGGAAACCTTTTGATATTCAACTCGTATATGCTCATTCTCTCGAGATAGTTATCATTAAGTTTTGGTGATTCTCATTATGTTGCTTTTACATTTTCATAACCTTTTTGAACTACTATATTTTTGTTATTTGCTTGTTCTTCTTTCTTTCATTGCTAAGGGACTAGCAATGTGTAGGTTGGGGGGTGTGATTAGGGCCCAAAAAGTGCTATTTTGAACCCTATTTATTATAGGTTTTGAGTGCTTTTTGTGTACTAATCATTTTAATTAATCCAATTGACATGTTCGTCCTTATCACTACTGACGCGCTTGCGGGCTAATTTCAGCTTTTACAATAATTATGTCAAATTGTTGAGTCGATCCAAGCACGAAGAATTCGAGTCAAACTCAACATTGCAGATCAGAGACCAAAAGGAAAGAAGAGAAGAAAATACAAGGAAATTGGAGCACCTGCGAAATTGGTTCCTACAAAGATCATGCACAGCCTCCAAGATCGCTCTCCCGCCGCCTGCTCGCAGACGCTATGCCCCATTGCATTTGTTTTGGTTTTTCCTATTTTAACCTCTTGTAATAGCTTTTATTTTGGTTTGTTTTGTAATTGGCTCGAGCGCGCGCTAAGCCTCAATCAAGCCCTCAGATTACTAAATCAATCTCAATCAATAAAGTGATCTGAAGCTCTGGGCCTCTCCCGTCTCGGGCTTCTCCCTCTCCCCGCTTCATTTTCTTGCCATTTGCTGCCAAACATCCACGATGACAAATCAAAGGATGTTTGGCAAACCTCCCATCCTGAAGGGAAGGCCACCGGGTGCCGGGCCAGGTAAACCAACCGTCTCTTGCCATGAGCGTTTATGGCTGTCTGGCGTTCCCGCTTCTCACACAGTTAAATTCTCTTAAGCATGCTCTCCCTAATGTGTATTCTCGTAAGTTGGGTTCAAATGGATACTTCTCATTAGATCCATCGATGCCCAGCTTAGTCATTTCTATTAGTTATCAAAAGGGTAGGGCTTTCTAGATATGTTATAACCGTTAGGGACATTTATGCCAAGTTAAATGCTATGTTTCAAGAAGGAAAATTTTAGGGTTTAAATTTTAAAGCCAAATGAAGATCCGCTCGAAATGACTATATAGTCATCCTCCCTAACACGAGGAAAGACCCGAGGACATGTCAAGTTGTTTTAAAACCCTAAACCGCTGGGCCCACATTTCAAGGAGTTCTATTTACTATTTTTTTTCTTTCATTTTAATTTCAATTTGCACACCATCAACCTCCACTGTTTTTCACCAAACTCCCTCAAGCTTTTACTCCAAACCCAAAATCCAAATTGGAATCTCAGTTCATACTAACCCACGCAAAATCATTTGTACGGAAGAAAACCCATCCCCGTGTTCCGACTTAGAGCCACTATACCGCAAAGGAGGCTTTGCTATTGGCCAGCAGTAGGAATCCTGTGGCAGCCAGTAAATTTTGTTGGGATTCCAACACTACTCATGGGAAGACAAACTAATCACTAGGCCAATAAAGTAGAAATTGAGGAGACTACACCCCTCGATGGAGTTTGTAAATTTTAAGTGAATAAATTCAGGCAACCCACGTTGGCTTTGTCGCTGGTTAGCATCTTGAGTGGCTGGCTAATTTAGTCCATGTTCCTAAAAAGGACGGGCAAGATTATTAGAGTTTGTGTAGCTTCGTGATCCGAACAAAGCCATAACCCTATGATGATTTTCCCCTCCACACATCGAGATATATGTCATGTCGATAAAGACTGGTAGACATTCAATGTTGTCTTTCAAGGATGGATTTTCTGGGCATAATTAGATTAAGGATGGCTCCATAGACATGGAAAATACTTTTCATTAATGAGTTAGGTACTTACCTGCCATTGCCGGGCTATCTGTCAAGAATGCAGAGCCACGACGAGAGCCGCTTACTAATTGCTCCACGCATTACAATGGCAGATGTCGAGGTATATGTGGACGACATGATAGTGAAGTCTCGAGACAGGGCATATCACTTAAAGAAATTTCATGTAGGTTCTTTGGTGAGGATTAGACGTTCGTTGAGGTCAATCCCAAGAAGTGCACCTTCAGGTAACTTCTAGAAACATCGACACATACATTGTTAGTGAGTGGTGTCACGCTTCCACCTTCGCCTTAGCTGGGACTAAGGGGATGTGGAGACTATACTGGATCGGGACTCTTTAATTGCTTTTCTGTGACATTTGTGTACCTGGAGTCTTATAACTAAATAAAAATAACATATCCAAAGATACAAAAATAAAAAATAAACTACCACCGTAGTGGTGTTTACAGTGTCATATACATCTAGTCTTAAGTCCTATTTACATATACAAAAACTGTTCATTTACATTTACACATAAGAGAGCGGAACCTACTGTGATGAACCCCTACTAGTGTGCTGGCTTAGTTGTATGCGAAAGATCGCGAACGTCCTCCTTTGTACCTACACGCATTGAAAATGCGTGCTAAGCTTTACGCTTGCTTGGAAACATATGTCTTATGCGTATAAACATTTATAGAAAGCAAATAACAGTAACAGACATCATAATTTTCATGAATTCATATAACAAACTAATACACATACTTATACTTATAACAGACTTATGCTTATTTAGATCTCCCGTAGGAGTTACAAAGATACTTATACTTTTAGCAGACTTATACTTGTATAGAGGTACCCGTAGATACATCGTACTTATACAGAGAGGTATTCCGTAGGCACCCATAGAGTAACGATGTCCATTATTTCTTAATCTTATCTGCTATTCACTTTATAATATAACTATTGGAATACCTAGACCAATAATAAGAAATGAGTAGGACACATCACAATAAGTACCCGAAGATACTGTATAATACTGAAGTGCCATAGCACAAAGCAAGAGTGTCAAAACATTGGATCGTAACGTGCCTCGCCCATGTAAATGTGGCGCCATAGCATTCAGCGTGAGAGTGCCAAGCACTCCAATCGAATAGCCCGCCCATGTACACATACCGGTAAGTGTCAGAAAGCACTAGTAGGAGTGCCTAAGCACTGATCGTAACGTACCGCCCATGTAATAAGTGTCAGAAGACTAGCAGGAGTGCCAAGCACCGATCAAAACATGTCCCCTGCCTAGAATGTATGTCGTAGCATCTACAGGAGTGCCGGCGACCGATCGTAGACGTGCCTACCTACGTCGTAATACAAGTGTCATGTTATTTAATACCGGGTCTTATAGTAATACTCTACAATTATATGTATTCAGAACTTACTATTTCCTATCATGTGGGTATTAAGTCAATTCACTAAACCTCCGTCGGTGCGAGGTACCCGCATTTTTCACCTAGTTTCATCCCACCTGATCCCTAAGCACACCTATTAGGGTTCCCATAAATTTGTTCGAATTTGAGCTTAACAATGTAAGATTACCAAAAATTAGGGTCAGGGAGTAAAGGGTACTGTACTCACTGGATTGGCACCCCACTCACCGTTTCCGGTGAGTGGTATCGATACCACTTTCGGCTGGGCGGTACCTGGCATCATTTTGGTTTTAGATATGGTACCGTACCCGTTTGGTACCCAGACAAATACAAGAATCGCCTTAAAAATGGCAGATTTTGCCATTTATACCTCACTTTTCTTCAGTACATTTCCTCAATTGCATCCTACATCAAAACCACCATGGAATCCCTCCAAAGCAACTCCACAAACACTTATAATGGTGGTTTAGTATTTAAACTAAACTCCTAGCCATATAGAATCCAAGGATTCACCAAAGTTCACAAAATCTTACAAACCATAAAATAGGAAGGATTCATATCATTTGATATAAAATAGGTTTTCAACTTCCAACAAATCTAGGGTTAGATGAATTCCTAACTAAAACCTTAGGGTTTGGAAACCATATAAATCCCTACCAAAGTCCAAAAAACACATGATCCTATTAAACCATAGTTCCATGTAGTTCCATACAAAGTTCCTACTAGAATCCATACCTTTCTCGGTCTCTCTTCTTGTTCTCCTTCTTATTCTTCTTCTTCTTTCTCTTCCTTTCTCTTTCTCTCCCAACCCGTATGAGTTTTTTGAGACCAAAATGAGATATTTTTGGTCTCACCTTTTTATAAATATTAATTTTCCTATCAAATACTTAGGTCCTCAACTATCCTTATTTACAAATCAAGTTATGCTATTTCCACTTAAGCCCATATTCTTCTTATCTTATGACTTCTATATCCCATTTTTGACAAATTACAAATTTACCCTTGTATCTTGTACAAATTCCAGGTTTCTCAACTTCCATTTTCACATTTTAATTACGAAAATTTTAAATTATACCTATAAAATACCTCTAAACACATTGGGAAAACGACCAGTATATTTCGGGGCGTAATAAGTGGGTAAAGAGGTTGGATCCGAAAAGATCAGAGCCATACTGACATGCCTCCCGAGGACCGAGAGAGAGACTGTGAGGCTTCTAGGTAGATTGGCGTATATCATCCATTTCATTGCTAAACCGGGCTGCATATATGTGAGCATATCTTCGTCGGAGAAAGAGCCGCCTTACAATTTCTGGAATGATGATTGCCATCATGCTTTTGAGAAGATTAACGAGTGTCTCATTTCTCCTCTAATTTTAGTGCCTCCTATACCAGGGCACCCTTTGCTTCTGTATTTGTCAGTTTCAGACATGGCCTTAGGATGCATGCTATCTCAAAGAAGCGAGCCATTTATTATCTGAGTAAGAGGATGCTAGAATATGAGTGCAGATACATTATGATTGAGGGCCTCTGTTCGTATCAAGCTCACACCAGAGATCGAGACATTATGTGACAGAGTATTCCATACATTTGGTCTCAATGATTTGATCCGCCGAGGTATCCGCCATTGAGAAAAAGTGCCTGTTATGGACTTGTGACCCATGAGATGGTTAGCACCGCCGACAGAGTTTGATATTCGGGCAGAAGTATCGTCTAATCATCCAGTTTTGCCTCCATTCATGATAGACCGATTGATGATGATTTCCATGACCAATATCGCAGGATGGCGGTTGTACTTTGATGGTGCTACCAATCAGTCGAGGTTTGGCATTGGTATTCTATTGATATCACCTCAAGGTGATCATATTCCCAAATCAGTCCGATTGACATTCTCTGATCATCACCTACGACGAATATAGTCAGTATGAGGCTTGCATTACGTGCCTAGAGACTCCGCACTCGATTCGAGTTAGACACTGGAGATCCACGAGGATTCCAACCCTCAAGTATTCCAGACTCAGTGGCATTCGAGGACTCGAGATGAGAAGTCAAGCCCTACCATGCTTACTTGGATTTGTTTGCTGATAGGTTTGATGAGTTGAGATATACATCTACCCAGCAAAGAGAATTGGTTTGTTGATGCTGCCAGCCACTCTGGGTTTATGTGACTGAGATTCCTACGGAGTGCGATCAGTATGACCATTGTTAGCTACGATCAAGACAGTATGACCAGCCATCGTTGTTTGATCGAGATAACAGGATCGAGAGACGAGCCAAATTTAGTACCACACGATATTTATCAGTTTCCGTCCCATGCTACAGCCATCAGTCAACCCTGCCAAGGATACAGAGAGCACAAGACACAGCTCTCGTCTCAGATCATGCTTGTTCGCGGATGCACCGTATAGGAGATCACCCGACAACATGTTGTTATTACGCCTAGACTGGCGCCCTCAGAGATCGAGCATGAGAGAGGTTCATGCAGGAGTATGTGGCCCACACATGGGAGGTCATATGCTAACCCGTAAATCATGAGGATTGGCTACTTTTCGTTGACCTTGGAGACAGATTGTTGCCAGTTTGTACATAGATGTCCGGATTGTCAGATGCACGGAGACTTGATACACGTGCCAACTTCTGAGTTACATGCACTTGCATCCCCTTAGCCATTTTCAGTATGGGGTATTGATATTATTAGGAAGATCTCGCCCAAGTCTTCCAATAACAAGTATGAGTACATTTTAGTCACCATTGACCATTTCACCGCGAGGAAGCTTCCTATGCTGTAGGATTGACACAACGGTCGTGGTGGCTTAAACAACAACGGTATTAATATTCACGATATGCGGTCCCCTCACGAAATGATGATAAAGGTGCATATCAAGGGTGATGTGGACACGTTGATTCAGGAGTATTGCATTCAGTACCGCGTATCATGGCGCATGTGCCAGACCAACGGGTAGTCGAGCCGTGAATAAGAATATCAAGAGGATTTTGAAAAAGAGAGCTTAGAGAGTTCTCACCGGGTTGAGAAGCCCCTTCGTCATGTGGTTTATCGTACATCTTTTCACAAATTCCCACCCAGGAGTTGTGCCCCGCACTCCGGGTGTATGGTATGGAGGCAAGGCCACCTACCAGATCGAGATGGATCTCGGAGAGTGGCACTGTGAGGAGCAAATATCCGGGAGGTCGAGCGGACCCATTCATTACGGTCACCCACTGGATGAGGAGGATCGGGGGGGAGAAGATCATGTTCAGCTCTACTGAGGAAAAATGACCTGCATTCAAAAGGGCCGGCTTCCAGGAAGCCTGGGGAAAAGGCAACCCAGCTTCCTGGAAGTCCGGGACTGATCATGACCCAGAGGCAAGCTTTCTTAGACCGACTTTGGAGCGGGTCGTATGTTATTCGAGAGATTTAACCCAAGAGGGAGCAGCTCGGCAGGGACCATTTGCCTGGGATTTGAGGTTCATTGGTTAGATTGTGCTGTGGCATCCTCTACTTTGTTAATTGTTCTGAGCAAAAAAAAAAAAAAAGAGTTACGCCTATCTGACATTCACTCACTGCACTGGGATTAACATGGTTTTGGCTTATGGTATCATGGCTTGACTATCGGGAGGTCATTTCTGATCGAGGGACTTATTTTTCTTCCCCGAAAGGAAATTTAGAGTATCAGATGATCCTTTCTCCATGATCCGGAGACACATTGGGAGTGAGGTTTGGGTTTCCTTTGCACTAGGTCCCCTAGGTCGTTATCCACATCACCATTCTCATCTTATGGTGACTTGCCTCGATTTGGTATCCTCGGGATGAGTGGTTTGTTATCATCACACATTGCTACACTTGTATCCCACCTTGTTTCCATACTTTCTTCTACGTCCCTTTTCATTTTCTTCTATCCTCATCGATCGTCGTCTCGTTTCATGAACGACGTGTCTTTTGGTGTACATCACCTTTTGCTTGGCATTGTTCACTTATGTGTTGGTCGAGTCGCTTTGCTCACATGATTCTCCGACATTTGGCACTGAGAACATAGGGGTTTGGCATTATCTATTTGGTTTTTGGGCCTTTGTTTCCCATCATTTCATCTACCTTCTTAAATTCCTCTTGCCTACATTACGTCCGAGTCAGAAGGCGACCCACCCCCGGTAATGTGAGATCTTGTGTTCGCTTCCGACGCATTTTTATAGGATAGGTCTGCTTACCGGGACATTGAGTACAGAATGTTGACAAGTCTATGTTCTTAGGGAATATCGAGGGTCACATATTTCCTTTCCATTCAGTTTCTTACCTCAAGTCTATGATAAGATACAGATGATACAGAGAGTTAGGACCATTGATGGCGCCTTAGCTTGATGCTTTGACACGTTCACACCGAGGTATACCCCATCCTTTCATGCTGGCTTTGGATCTTACACATGTACACAAGCAGTTAGTTTCCCATAAAGACTTTTTGGGCATCAGCGTTTGAGTAAGCCCGATATTTAGCTTTGTTTCTTCATACAATAGAGCGTTTTTGGATTCACGGTATTCATTGCCCAGCAGGGGTGTGCATACTGGGGCTTTCCCCCATTCATTGTCCTATTTTCTTGCGTAGACGATTGTGATTTTAGTTATGTATTTTAGGATTTTCATCGAGATATTTGAGGTTCAGATGTACATACAAGGGCATACCCCCTATCAGTTGTTGGTGGATATTGATGTTGCGGATAGCGAGAGGGCTTTTCCTCCTGAAATCCAATGTTTGTAATATTCAAGCTTTATGACTTTGACTTTATGTGCAATGGTGGGTTTCTGACATGGTATTGATGCCTTAGACAGGGGCATAGCCCTTTCTTTGCGCCTTTGGACACGTTCAATCCCTTCTTTTGTTTCGAGTTCTTCGACATCACGCCTGGATTTGATCCTTTCATTTTGTTTTAGGTTCTCCAGCATCAAGCTCGGATTCGATCCCTTCGTTTTGTTTTGGGTTTTTTTTTGCATTGCGCATAGATTCAATCCCTTCGTTTTATTTTGGGTTCTCCTAAGATCGCACCCGGATTCAACTCTCTGCTTTGTTTCGAAGTTCCCAGCATCGCGCCCGAATTCGATCCCTCTCGCTTTGTTCTCTTCGGGTTCTCCCGCATTGCTCCCCTCGATTCGATCCCTCTGCTTTGTTTCCTGTGTTCTCAAGCATTATTCCCCAATTCGATCCCTTCGTTTTGTTTCGGGTTCTTGATTAGTGCTCAAAAAGTGCTATTTTGAGCTCTGTTTATTGCAGGTTTTGAGCACTTTTTGTGTACTAATCAGCGTAATTAACCCGATTTTCACATTGCTGTCCCCGCTATTCTACCATCGCATTCGCGACTATTTTTTGTAGTTTTCGCAAGATAATCGCGCCAAAATTATCGAATAATTCAAACACGAAGAACCCGAGTTGAACTCATCGCTGTAAATCAGGATCCCAAAAGCGTGTTAAGAGCAAAAAGTGAAGAAAAAATGGAGCAATCGCAGAATTTTGTAGGGTTGCGGTGTTTCACAACCTACGTAATCTCCCAAGTCACAAATTCCAAGACTCGCGGAAAGCTTCTTCCCTCGCCGCTAATCGCTCATCCCGAAGCAGCCAATGTTCACTTTCCGGCGACTTGTTTTTTTTTTTACTTTTTCTGCACTGTAACCAAAGACAACTTTTGCTCATTAATAAATTGGGCGGGAACCATTCAGCAGTGCCCGCTTCTTTTCTTTTTCCTCTACTTTCTCTCACTTTCTCTCACTTTCTGGGCAGCCAAACACCCTCCGAGGATGACAACTCGGAGGATGAGTGGCTAAAACCTCCCTTTCTTTCTTAGAGAGTGGAAGGCTATCAAGTGTGGGATCTAGCAACCGAGGGTTTTTCATGTTTTAACGGCGTATTTTCTACCATTTATGGGTTCATTCAAACATCGCAATCCCTTCGTTGCTTTGAATGATCAGTATTTGATAAGCTTTTGGGTTCATTGGATGCTTATTGCTAGATCTATTGACATCCATTAGTTATCATCTATCGGTTATTGAAAGGCGATTCAAGGATGTTTTTATTTTCTCCAAATATTAGGTTTGATCCCTTCGGTTCACTGTAAATGGTCAGTACTTGGTAAGCTTATAGGGTTCATTGTATGCTTATTGTTAGATACAATGATATTCATTAGTTATCATTTATTAGCTATTGGAAGTGAGTCAAGGTGATGTTATTCACTGTCCGAGACCATCAATGGGAAGCAAATACCAAATTTTCAAAGATATTTATTAAGGGTCGGTTTTTACAGTTAAATGAAGAACCGGCTCGGGAGATGACTATAGGTCATCCTCCCCAATGCGAGGAAAGGACCATGGAGAACCTCAGTTGCCCTAGGACTCCAACCCCAGTGACCTAACACTGCAAGGAATTCTATTTTACATTTTTACTTATTTTATTTTTAGTTTCCATGCATTAAATCCCCTTGTTTTTATGAAAACCCAAAATTCAAATTGAAATTCACCATTTTGGCCTTCACTGTAAATCATTTGTGCAAAGAAAACCCATCCCTTAGTTCGACCCTAGAGCTGCTATACTGCAGTAGCTTTGCTACGACAATAGGAGGAATTTAGGTTATAAATTTTATTGATTCCGGAACACCTACTGTGGCACGAATCAATTCTCCGGCATCGTGTCCGACTTTCATTATCTTTTTCGGCATCGTGTCCAGGTTTTCCTCATCTTCCTCGGCATCGTGTCCAAGCATCGCTTATCTTTTCCGGCATCGTGTCCGAATTTTCCTCATCTTCCTTGGCATCGTGTCCAAGCATCGCTTATCTTTTCCGGCATCATGTCCAAGCATCGCTTATCTTTTCCGGCATCATGTCCAACTTTCATTATCTTTTCCGGCATCGTGATCGGATTTTCCTCATCTTCCTCGGCATCAAGTCTGAGCATCGCTTATCTTTTTGGGCATCGTGTCCAGCTTTCTCCTATCTTCATTGGCATTGTGTCCTGATCACTCATTTTCCCAGGCATCGTGCTTGGGTCTCTGTCCAGCCCTTCAATCGTATGACTCGCCTCGTTAGCCTCTAGACTTGGTAAGGAGACAAAATTAGCCACATCCTGGGTTCTCACTCAGAGACTTTCACTCTTGCATCGCTTGTACTTCGCATCCATAATTCACTCGTACATTTACTCTATTGAAGAGGGGAATATTTGTAGACCCTAAATTTTATCCCTCAACACTTGCATTTATCCTATGGGTGTCACACTCACCCATCATTCTCATATAGCACCATTATGGCCCTTTTAAGCTTACTCGGTCTCCGAGCCTCGGGTGGGCTTATATGTGGTCCATTGAGTGCATATGTAGTTCAATTCAGAGTGTCATCATGGCTTCTTTTTTTAATTATTGGCATCATGCCATAGGAAGCAAGTGGGGCCCCTCGAGGTTTTAACTAAATCGGAGTTTATTAGAGTATGTCGAATTCGGAGCAATTGGGCTTGTTTCGGTCATATCTCCCTTATCTGAACTTGAAATCATGCATCGTTTCTTTTGTTGGATTCACTACTCATTGAAGAATTCGCTGACAAAATTTGAGAAATTTTTATCAACTGGATCGACCGGTTGGGAACCAACTCAGCTAGTTCAATGGATTTCAGTTGAAGTTAATTATTCGAGCAGGTTCAAATTTGGAGCACACGAGCTTGTTTTGGTAATATCTCCCTCATTCGGACTCAAAATCATGCACCGTTTCTTTTTTTTGGATTCCTTACTCTTCAAGGAACATTCTGCCAAATTTTCAATTTTTTTTTCTCAACCGTCTCAACTGGTTAGGAACCAGTTTATCCAAATCATCGCGGCTGCCTTGTAATGGAGTAATCGATTTTGGTGATATTGGAGCCAAAACCCTACTTGGTTCGGGCCCATAAGCTCTAGATCAGTCCTAGGCACGGTTTAGGCCCAATTATAAATATTTTGTGGGGTTTTCTCGCAACCCAATCTTGAGTCCATTTGGATTCTTGGTGGTTAAGCAAAGGGATAAATGTGGCCAGCTTTTGACCTCATGAATAGAGGAGTGTTTATGGAGTTGGGAAGTCCGAGACTGATTGGGGGAGTTCCTGGGACTAAAAGTGTGAAAAATGGAGTAAGCTTAGATGTTTATGGAGGAAAAAGAGAAGCAAAAAAATGAAAAAAAAGAAAGGGATAAAAGGAGAGGAAAGAAAAGAAAAGGAGGAGGAGAAAATAAAAGGGAGAAGTGATTCTCCAAATTCGGGTAGAGGCTCTCTCCTCATTTCAAGGGGATTCTAAGTTTTGAGGGGAGTGGATACCAGGTTTTGAGTGCGTAAAAGAAGGAAGACAAAGGGGGAGCAGCCGTGAATCCTACAAGTATGAACGTTATGTGCTTCTCCCTTTTCTTTTGTGCTTGTCTTTGCCTTTGATATTTGCACCTAGTTTTAGGCACTAGGTACTGCTTGACTGGGCTTCAATCATTTGTCGTAATTGTACTCCATTTGTTTTGTTGAATTCCTGACTCTGTGAGAAGGATTATGAAAATTTTTTAGAACTTCTCTTAACCAAATGGACCAGTTGGGAAACCGGATCAACCGGTTCATTAAGTTCTATTTTCCGGAACAGTAGTGAGGGTACTAGGCCTTGTTTGTATCAGTTCTCAGCCATTTGGAGTCGGAATTGTACTTCGTTTGTTTTTTTGGATTCTTGACTCTTTGAGAAAGATTCTAAAATTTTTTGAGAACTGCTCTAAACCGGTTGGGAAATCGGATCAGCCGGTTCATTAAGTTTTGCTTTTCGGAACAACAGTTAGGGTACGAGGTCGCTTTGGATCAGCTCCTACCATTCGTAGTCGACCGAACCCAATTTGGTTTCCTTACTCTGAAGAATGTTTTACAAATTTTCAATTTTTTTTCAGCAACCAAATTTCAACTGTTAGGGAATTGGATTAGCTAGTTTGTTGATTTTTGTAGGGGTAGTCTGATTTCAATTTAATTGGAGTCCATGAACTTTGTGAGTCAAGTCCATTCACTCCAGATCAGTGTAGAGCTATGTTTAGGGTCTGAAATGGGATTTAGTCCGGGTTAATGTGATTCCATTTTTGATTCGTAAGAATTAGGGTCTATGCGGGTCAAAGGGTGGTTAGTTAAGCACTAGTAGTCTAGTGTTTTGTCGAGCCCGATTCTTTGAGATGAATAGACGTGTTTGTGTAGCTGCACAAGTGTTGTAGCATCAATGAGTGGCTGAGATGCAATGTATGGTTTCTCCAGGCTTCGTTTGCTTTTGATATTTAATTTTGAGAGATTGTTGTATGCCTGAAATGTGCGACTAACCTTCTCCTACAACGCTTGGCTAAGGACCACAGGTATGTGCTTTAATGTTGGCTAGTGAATTTCACATGGATGCTTGCTGTCTGAGTTTCATGCATGTCGTTATGCTCGTTTGCTAATCCCTCATGTAGCTGCAATAGACCTATAGGTAATGCCACAAATATTTTACTTGCTATTTTGGTTGAGTGTTCTTAAGCATGCTAGATACCAATTAGGGGGCGTGGGTGTGATCCCAAGTTGTATGTTTACCTTTAGGTTATCTTAATCTTGACCCATATGCTCCTACATACCCACCACTAGCAGAGACCGAGTTCCGGCCTGAGGGGTGCTTCCTCATGAGGTACCCTTCCCAATAGGTAACTTGATCCCCGAACCTGTAAATCTAGTTTCGTGGAATCGCTTCGACCGGGAGTCAATGAGGGGTTTTTTGTTCTTACTTGATTTTCCCCATAATAAATAAAAATAAAAAGTAAGTGGCAACTCCAAACAAAACCGTTCCTCACTAGGGACGGATTTTTCAAAGCTCGAAAATCAACTCACTTTTTTCTATTAATAGTGAGTCACATCGGCCCGTGGATCGGGTAGGGTCCATAAATAACCACTAAAAAATGCATTTTCAAGCACTTAATTTTGAGAAATAAAACTCTTTTTGTGGTGGAAACTCACACTTTACCGACTTTGTACATGGTAAGCCCCAAAACTTGCTACTAATGGTTTTATTAAGTATAAGTATGCATAATGGCTTTTTTAGGCACTTTTATGGTTCTTAGAATCATGAGGTCAAGCAATGAGGATGTCTCGGAATCTTTCGTGCGAGCTTGGAAGCCAATTGAAGCAATTCAGTTGAGTTAGGACTATGAAGGAATGAGCGCGTAAGAAGATGGAGGATTTGAACTTGCTTTAGAGCATTTTGCATAGCAACCATGCAATTTCCCTTCGTCACCCCTTTTAAGTGACTTGATTCGGCGACAGACCGATCAAGTAGCTTAGTGCGAAATTTCCTTCCGAAGCCCAAACTTAATTTGAAATTGACGAAGAATAGAAAATAGAAAGTTTTAAGTCCCAACTCTTGGAGATTGATTTGTAAAAGGAAACTAATTGTACTAGGGCACAAAGTAACCTCCTGAGATGGCTTATAACAAAGATCCGTGGTCACCTATGAACTTCAAACCTAAGTGACCACACTCCAAGGGATTTGTTTTCATGTTTTAGTAAATTTTTATTTTTAGTTTTAATCACTAAAATCCCTTCCTTTTTTTTTATCACAACCCAAATATCCAGTCATGAAACTCCGCATAAGCTTTATTTTCCGGGCCATTTTCATGAAGAAAACCCATCCCTGTGGACGATCCTAGAGCCGCTATACTATAGTAGCAATGCTACGGTAGTATGAGGTATTAGGTTATAAATTTTGTTGATTTAGAATACCCTACGGGCTATGAATCAAATGGCGTTGTTGCCGGGGATGGTGCCTTAGTGATAATGACTATCTTTGGTGGGTACTTGTGACCTTAATCACAAGCTGGTGATTTTTTTCCTATCATTTTTCTTTTTAGAAATTTACTTTCAGTTTGCTTAATACCATTTTTTTTTATTTCTTTCAACTAACCTTAACCCTTTTTGTAGAATTTTTTCTATTTTGTTTGGTGTTTGTCCTGTATTCTTGTAGGAGTATATGTTCTAGTGGATTTGAGATTCTAAAGGAAAATTATTAAAAGTTAACATTCCACTGGAATCAAATCTTGAAGTGAGCTTGAATTTGAACACAATGGAACCCTTACCTGAAGAGCAGCAGAGCCAGCAAGGAGACAAGATTAAGTTGGATGGACTTAGTCTTCCCTAAGACTACAAAGTCCATATCATTTTTGTTTTTCATTCTTCATTTTTCCTTTAAATTTGTTTTGTCTTGGTTTGATTTTGATTCCTAGAGCTTTTGTTTTCATTTTTGCAGGAAATTGGTGCATTTCTGGGATAGGGAAGCTCTACAGGTAAGAAATACAGAGAAACAACATTTTCGCAACCCTCCACTAAATTTTGCAACCCTTGCGAAAATTTTCAGGATTTTTGAAGCCTGCAAAATTTCGCAGGATTTTCGTAGCTTGCGAAATTTTGCAGGATTTTTGCAACTTGCGAAATTACGCATAAAGTTTTTGGCCATAACTTTTTCATCTGAATTCCGATTTAGGCGACCTTGGTCTCATTGGAAAGATTAGAGAGTTTAGAATCTAGATATATCCATAAAGAACACTTTAGAAATTATAATAAGGACGTAATTTTCAAAATTCTCCAACTGGTCACTTTTTTAACCTCTCTTCTCTTATTCCTTCAACTACCAAGAGTCATAACTTGATCATTTGAAGCCCAAATGGAGTGAATAAGGTCTCTATGGAAAGCCTGAGAAGTCTCCTATCAATCCATATACATATTGTAGCCATTTTTCTTCAAATACAATAGTTGCCCCACCAGTTGATGATCCTCCAAATACTACCCAAACTAAGGCTATTCCACCTCCTACAGATGCTTGATAGCTACTATTTTTATCTTTTTGTTTTCCATGATTGTAGCATGATCATATTTTGTGCTGTTCATGTTTTGGTTTTTAACTAGAACACCCCGTCCCGAGTACGCATATTGTTACCCAGAGGGTGCGTATAAGAGTACCATGTCACATCAGAAGATTTCTTGGCATTTAAATTGTGAATTATAAATTTCGGGAACCTGAAATTGGTACTTAAACAAGGGTACAAAATGTCATTTAGCAAAAAGGATATGCGTAAGGCATAATAAGTTGTAGACAAATACAAGAGGGACTCAAATGGGATTAAATATTTAAATGCTTGAGGACAACAGTACTAAGGAAAGGGCATGGGGTGAAAGTATAATTATGAAAGTTTAAATAGTAAAATAATATTAATGAATTGCCATAATTCTTCTCGTGAAGTCTCGAATTTCTGATCTCGATGATCGAAACGACTGCGCCCGCTAAGTTCTGCCTCGCTGAATTTGTTTAATCTTAAAAGCTTCATGACCGGCACAACAACATTTTACGAATTTCTGCGCGACGAGCTAGAAATGAACCCGAAACGATTTTAAAATTCAAAATTCAAGAATGTTTAAAGAATATTTAATTAGATAAAAGAAAATTAAACCTGACAAAATAAAATTGTTTCGGCTGAAACCCGACCAAAGTGGAATAAAGGGACATGTGGGTCCCACATCAAAAGAAAAAGAAAAAAAAATAAAAAAATAAAAAGAGATGAAAAGCAAACGTAAAGGAGAAACGGCCAGAAGCTGCGCGTCGTCCAGAGATATTTTTTTTGATTTTTATCTTTTCAAATCTTCTTTCTCATATTTACGAAAATCTGATCGTCGGATTTCGTCGGGATAAACACGAAAAAGTCAGCTTCACGCGATTTGCGCCACGCGGCGACACTCAAAACACACGATTTCACCGGTAATTCAGTAAATATGCGAAAACCCAATTTTTAGTTTTTCTCAGATCTACTCCATTCTAGTGGTCCGCACTTTTCGGACCAGTACGTAAATTTACTCTACGCGACGAGAGCTACGCGTGGACACCAAAATCTTCATTGGCCAACCAAGCAGGAATTTTCCTACTTGTGTTATTTCCGAGCCTAAAGACTATATAACGCTTGGAATATTCTGAGGCCATAAATTTCAGTCCCAAAATTTTTAGATCGATTTAGGAATTTTTAGAAATTCGGACTATTTACTGACAGTTCAGGCTGAATTTCGGACTGCTTTTCGACGCTTTTGGTTAAAATTTCGTGGATTTTATTCAGACAAATGACATAATTTTCAGAAATGTTCGGGTGTTTTGTGACTATATGGAAAGTCCCTTAGTCTAGAATCTAGCCATATGGTCGTGAATGGCATCGTGGCCCACATATTTTCTTCGAATTTAATCAGAAGCACTGCTGCAAATCCGGCTTTGGCCACACTGGACGCGTGATCTAATACATCGAGTGTGTAGGCTAAAGCAAAGTGGAAACATGAATCAAGCCAAGTTTACAGCAAAGAAAGGAAATTGCTCTAAAACTCATTTTCCAAATACTAACAGATTATTATTATTATTATAAAACCTGCTTTAATTCCAGATTTCATGGTTTTCAGCTCAAACCATCTTTCAAGCAAGGCAAGTAAATGGTTTTCAATAATTAAACCATTTTTCATAGCAAGCAAATGGTTTCGAAGTTAAACCATTTTTGAAAGTAAGTAAATGGTTTCTAAATCAGAACCATCTTCAAGCAAAAGCTAGCGTTAAGTAAAATGGTTCTGAATACTAAACCATTTTCACTAGCTGTTGTTCGCTTTAAATCAGAAACCATTTTTAAAAGAGCAAGGCAAGCAAGCAAGCAAAGAATGCTCAGGAAACAGCCTTCCCTGGGCTTCTAAGCAAGAAAAACCTGGGTCAGAGTAGATTCCACGTGCACTAAGTGGTGTCAGATCTCATACATGCATTTTGTAGCTTTGCCCGGCTCGGCAAACTTAGGACATACATCATGCATTAAAGAGACCGTGGCACGTACAGGAGTATAAGGCATGAGCTCTAACTAAATTACGGTGGATGGGGCGACGAGGTCAATCCACCATTCACCGGAAAAAAAAGCCGATAAGTGACACGTGTCCTCCACCTGCACACGCCTGCGCCCGCGCTCACTGGCGGGGCAAGACAAGAAGAAAATCAGCCCAGCTGGTCGACGCTTGGCAAGATAATATACAAGCTTTGAAAATCAACCACGTCTCTGGGCCGCCTGTGCTTCCTGTGGAGAGTTTTAAAGCAACGCCGAGCCAGTTCCGCTTTATTTTCAAAGCATGCTATTGAGCCAAGCTCCCGCTTTTATGAAAAAAGTTTTACAACTTTTAAAGCAAAAGGTTCGTGGAAAGGTTTAGAAACTTTCAAGCAAGATAAAGCAAGCAAGCAAGAGAGAATTTAGAAGTTTTATAAACTTCTAAGCAAGCAAGAAATGAGATTTTATGTTTCTAAAGAAAAGCAAAGAAATAGTTAGCAAGTATTAAAAGTTTTATAAACTTTTAAAAGCAAGGCACAAAGCAAGCAAGCTGAAAAGTTTTGGGAAACTTTAAAGCAAGTAAGAAAGCAAAGTAAAGCTTCGAAAATAATTGTAAAAGAAAAGTTTTACGCTTTTCAGATGTTTTTCCTAAAGAAAATATTTTATAAAACATACACTCACTGAGCTCGCTAGCTCAATATTTTGTATTTTAAAACTATTTTCCGTACGTACACTGTATCGCCGAGCAGATAAGATTCTCCCCGACATTTATATCAAGGTCGTAATTAAGAATGTCAGGTAAGGAAATACTAACTTGTATATCAAAACATATGTATGTACATAGAGTAGTTTTCAGGAGAATGTGTTGGTATGTCAAGTTATATTTTGATATAGTGTAAATCGATGTATACAGGATTTGGGATATGTCCTATACGCAATTGTTATGTCGAAATTTTATAAAATCATAAGTTTAGAATAGAAAATTTTTATAGAGGTTTTAAAGAAGCATTTCGCTTCGCCTGCAGCTCTAAATGCTGGGAGGTAACGGCTGTGGATTTCGTGGAGCTGCCGGCACGCCCGCCACTGGCAGCTGGGCGTGTCAAGGTGGCACTTGAGCAGGTCAGACACAACGACCTGTAGACTCGAGGGAAAATGATACCACGCAAGGTGGTATCGTGAGCATAAGTATCGCAACCATGCATGTTTAAGTTCAAAGTACATACATATCAAGTGATTCAATAGTCGAAGTTTTGGTAACACAAAGACTATTGCCGTGAAGAGGACGCAGGTCGCCCTAGGGGAGAGTCATTCCACGGCTTCGAGTCAGCCCCGAACACCGTGAGAGATGAGCACGAGGTGGTTCCACTACCGCTCTATGAATCCCAAATTCTCCAAAGAATAGGTCAGCTCGACCACTCCAGCCACCAGAGGGAGCTCAAGTGCCAAGATTGTTTACTTGCAGTTGTGGCACGATTGGTACGTATAGTAACATAATGACCGACAATAGTCGCAACCTCCACCACCATGTAGAGGTTATGGAAGAACTAGGAGGTCGATAAAGAGCACGTGAGTTTCACGCCGCTTCTATATGGGATTTGGGCAGGATCCGTATACTCGGTTGCTGACCGAGTAAATAAGGTCATGGTGTTACTGGCCGCATGATGAGCAAAGGGTCTTGTTTTCCAAGCTTCTCGATGGAAGACGTATAAGGATCGTGGTATCGTGGAGAGGAGGTATCCTAATGGCATATCACGGGACCAATTCTCAAAGAAGAATTCAATCGACAGATTCTATCCTCGGGAGTCATATGATTCAAAATCAAGAAGTTCTTCAAATTAGAACAAAAGAAAATGTCAATGTCAGAATATGAGAAGAAGTTCTCTGAATTAGTTAGATTGGTTCCCTATATCTGCTGATGAAGTCCTAAAGTGCAAAAGGTTCATCAGACTATAAAGACAAGACGGAGTGCATTTATCGCTGGTTCCTAATAGATTCGGGATTCAGTAGAGGTCACGCTCCGAGAGTCGAGGCAGCAATCACGTACCTATGCATCGAGCAGGCAGGAAAGTAAGAGTAAGAGGAGTGCACCAGGCACGTCCCAACAAAGCTCAGACAAGACAAAGAGAAAGAGGAACAAGTATGAGGTTACAGAGGCCGAGGTGCAGGTCGAGGAGCTATCTCAACAAAGGATCAAATGAGGCTCCGGCCGCTAGCAATGGCACCCGCAGTATTCCTCCCTCAGATGTCATATATAAAATGAAACGACACCACGGAGAATGTGAATGAGATTCAAGACATGGTGTTTCTACTGGTGGGCCAGAAGGCCATTTCATTAGTGGGAGTGCCCCTCACCGACGCACATAAACATCGCAAATTCGCCCAGCCACCCTGCACGTGACGAAAGCATACGTGTCTTCTGGGAGGTTTCCCCAAGAAGAGGGGCACCAACATGTACCAAGCAGTAGAGGTGGTCGTGGTATAGGCAGAGGCAAAGGTTCTGTGGATACGTACGCAGCCCCGCACTCGTGCGCGCAGCATATGCCGTGACTCGCAAGATGCGCATGCAACCCGTACGTGGTCACCGGGTATTATTTCTATCCTCGATCATGATGCATATACATCACCGACCCAGAGCTACGCATTCATTTGCATCCAAGCCTTTCTTAGATTGCTTCCAGACAGAGACCCAACCATTAGAGGGCTCGTATGAGTTTCCCTTCCAAACTGAGATCCACTCGCAGACAGAGTAGTTAGAAGAGTAGAGTTCGACGAGGGACAGGAGTTCCCACGGATTCAGAAATTTAGATACTTGGGATTTGATGTGGTTCTCAGATTGATCGGGCCGGCTCCACCATAGAGCCACGTTAGATTGTTATGCAAAAAGGAAGCAGTCGAATGTAGCCAGGAAATCGAGGTAAAGTTTAGAGGATTATGTAGAGAGTTATCTTCCTGTATGTTCTCCGCCATGACAGCACAGAGAATGCTACATAAAGGATGTCATGGTTATCTAGCTTATGTGGTGGAGACAAGGAAGGAGGGGACTATATTGGATGAGATTCCAGTTGTTAGAGAGTTCCTAGATGTGTTCCCAAATGATATTGCAGGATTTCCTCCAGAAAGAGAGGTGGAGTTCACCATTGATTTCCATTCCTCCTTATAGGATGGCTCCTGCAAAGTTGAGAGAGCTTAAGGCTCAGTTAGAATAATTGTTAAGTAAGGGATTCATTCGACCAAGCATATCCCCATGGGGAGCTCCAGTTCTCTTCGTGAAAAATAAAGATGGGAGTTTGCGGTTGTGTATGTGATTACGAGCTGGTGAGCGGAGTTACCATCATGATCAATTATCAACTCCTAGAATCGATGAGTTATTTGATCAACTCGAGGATCTCGGTATACTCAGATAGACTTGAGGTCGGGGTATCATTAGTTGAGGGTGCGGAGAAGTGATGTACTGGGGCGCATTCGGGATGCGCTACGGGCATTATGAGTTTCTGGTGATGCCATTTGGTTTGACTAATGCTCCGGCAGCGTTTATGGATTTGATGAGCAAGTATTCCAAAGGTATTTGGATAGGTTCGTCATGGTCTTTATTGATGATATTCTAGTATATTCGGGTAGTTGGAGGGGCATTGAGCACACGAGGATTGTGTTGCAAACCCTAAGGGGAGCGGCAGTTGTATGCCAAGTTGAGCAAGTGTGGTTTGGCTCATGAGGTGGCATTCCTAGGTCATGTAATTTCGGCTGATGGGGTGAGTGTAGATCCCCATAAAATAGAAGCTTGATGTTAAATTGAAGCTACAAAGAATGTGTCGAGATGTCGAGGAGCTTCTTGGTTTGCTTGGTATTACAGGAAGTTTGTTGAGGGGTTCTCCAAGATAGCAGCCCCACTGACTAAGCTGACAAGGAAAGATGTGAAGTATGATTGGGTAGATGCTTGCCAGCAGAGTTTCGAGGAGTTGAAGAGTAGATTGACTTCAGCCCCAGTTCTAGCTTTACCCAATGGGAAAGATGGGTTTGTGGTTTACAGTGATGCTTCCAGGCAAGGCCTTGGTTGTGTTTTGATGCAGAATGATAGGGTGATTGCATATGCCTCCTAGGCGGTTGAAGAAGCATGAGGAGAATTACCTACACATGACCCAGAGCTTACGGCCGATCGTGTTTGCTCACGAAGATATGGAGACATTACTTATATGGTGTTCCTTGTAGGATCTTTCTGGATCATAAAGTCTTCAATATATTTCACCCAAAAAGTTAAACTTTGAGACAAAGAAGATGGCTTGGGCGATTAAAGACTACGATGTACTATGTCGAGTACCATTCGAGGAAGAAGCTAATGTCGTAGGATGCAGCAGGTAAACGACAGGAGAGTTCTTTGTCTCACATGAGATCGGGTTATCTTCCGCTATTGAATTGGATCGAGAGCACAGGGGTGATATTGGAGGTTGAGGATTCGGGGCCTTATTAGCCATTTCATGTTAGGCGCTTCTAGTGGACCCGATTCTAGTAGAATGGGTCCTTGGATCCACAAATGATTAAGCAGGAAGAGATAGAAAAAGGAAGAAAGCGGAGTTTCGGATTAGAGATGATGGTATGATAGTGAAGGGCGGAAGATGTGCGTGCGGGTAGCGAGCTGAAAAGACATTATGCAAGCACATTCATACGCATATGCTATGCATCGGGTAGTACCAAGATATGCTTGAACTTTGAAGAACATTACTGGTGGAATGAGATGAAGAAAGAATTGCAAGTTTCGTTTCTAGGTGCCTAACCTGTCAACAGGTGAAGGCAGAGCATCAGAGGCCCGCGGGGAAGATACAGTTACTCCCTGTTCCAGTGTGGAAATGGGAAAAGATCACTATGGATTTTGTAACAGGTCTTCCACGGACTCAGAGAAAACATGATGCTATATGGGTGATAGTTGATCGATTTACGAAATCTGCTCATTTTCTACCAGTTAATATTGAGGATTCATTGGAAAAGTTGGCTGATTGTATGTGAGCGAATCTGCGAGACTTCGCGGGGTTCCGGTTTAATGGTTTCAGATCAGACCCGGGTTCATCGAGGTTTGGCCTGGTTACAAGCAGCGTTAGGTACTCGCCTTCATTTCGGCCACGACATTTCATCCTCGAGACGGATGGCGGTCAGAGAGGACCATTCAGACGTTAGAGGATATGATGAGAGCTTGTGTGATGGAATTCAAAGGAAGTTGGGATACTCACTTGGCACTAATGGAGTTTGCCTACAACAATAGCAATCAAGCCAGTATAGAAATGGCTCCATTTGAGGCATTGTATGGCAGGAAATGTAGGACTCCAGTGTGCTGGGATGAGGTTAGTGAGAGAAGACTAGTAGGCCCTGAACTAGTATAGATCACTTCAGAGAAAGTGAAAGTTGTTCGTGATAACTTGAAGATAGCAAGAGATAGGCAGAAAAGTTATGGGACAACCCCGTCGTGAGAGACTGCGAGTTTGAGATAGGTGACCAAGTCTTTTTGAAGATTTCACCTTGGAAAGGTGTGTTGAGGTTTGGGAAACGAGGCAAGCTTAGTCCGAGATATATAGGACCCTACGAGATTGTGAGCAAAAGTGAGGGCCCAGCGACTACAAGTTAAAGTTACCCCGAGTTATCAAGGATTCATGATACTTTCCATATGTTCGATGTTGAAATACATCCCCGGATCCCTTCCAAATGTATTGGCTTGTGGTGCAGTTAAAGGAAAATTTGACTTATGAGGAGATGCAATGCGGTGTAGATCGCAAAGGCAGTGTTGAAGCGAAAGTGATTAATTAGTTAAAGTCTTATGGAAGAATCGTAGGAGAGCTTGTTATGTAGAGAGACGAGGCTCGGATCTGTGCGTCGGTGCCCTCCTTATTTTTAGGATGAGGTATTTTACGTTTCTTTCTTTTGGAGTTTAGTTTATTCATTTCGAATGAAATGTTCCTAAGGAGGAGGATTTTGTAACACCCTAGATCAGAGTGCTCTGATGCAATCTTGTAGGGGTGTATATAAGAGTACCAAGTGTCACATTGTAGTATTTGGAGATGAAGTGGAAATTATAAATTTGGAACCGGTGGTACTTAAAACAAGGGTACAAATGTCATTTAGCAAAAAGGATATGTAAGGCATAATTAAGTTAGAGATGGGCCATAGTAGGAATTTCAAAAGTTGGATTTGCAATATTTAAATGCTTGAGGACAAATTTGCAATTAAGGAAAGTGAAGGGGGTGAAAGTATAATTATGAAAGTTTAAATAGTAAAATAATATTAATGAATTGCCATAATTTTTCAGGGAAGTCTCGAAAATTCTCTAGATCTCGGATGACGAAACGGACTGCGCCGTTAAGTTCGTCTCGCGAAATCTAGTGACCTAGAAAAGTTTCGTTTAATTCCGAGACAGTCGGAATATTTTACAATTTCTGGGTAGCGGTTTAGAGTGAGGAAACCCGAAAATGGGATTTAGAAAAATTAGAAAAATGGCAAATGTTAAAATATTTAATTAGGATAAAGAAAATTGAAACCGGGACAAAATAAATTGTTTCGGGGCTGAAACGGACCAAAAAGTGGAATAAAGGGACATGTGGGTCCCACATCAAAAGAAAAAGAAAAAAAAATAAAAAAATAAAAAGAGATGAAAAGCAAACGTAAAGGAGAAGCGGCGGAAGCTGCGCGAGTCAGAGATATTTTTTTGAGTTTTTATCTTTTCAAATCTTCTTTCTCCTTATTTGCAATGCGATCGTCGGTTCGTCGGGATAAGCTACGAAAGTGCTCTGTACGAGGCTACGCGTGAGTACCAAAACACATGTTCACCAGAAATTCGGGTAAATATCTGAAAAACCAAATTGCAGTTTTCTCGGATCCTGCTCCATTCTAGTGGTCCGCACTTTTCGGACCAGTAGGTAAATTTACTCTACGCGACGAGAGCTACGCGTGGACACCAAAATCTTGGCTTTTGTCAAGGCGGAAGAGGTAGGAAATTTTATAGCAGCTGTTGTTCGGCTCAAGACTATATAATGGCTTGGAATATTCTTAGGAGCCATAAATTCCAGTCCCAAAATTTTTAGGCGAGATTTGGAATTTTTAGGAAATTTGGGACTATTCTGGATGGTCGAAATTTGAATTTGGAGGCCCATTTTTCGGCGGTTTTGGTTAAAATTTCGGGATTTTTTATTCGAGACGGTCTGGACATAATTTTTAGGAAATGTTTTGGTGTTTTTAGACTATATGGAAAGTCCCTTTAGTCTGAGAGTCATTAATATAATTTGTGAATGGCATTTGGGGCCCATATTTTGAAAATTTTAATTGTAACACAGTGTGCAAATTGCTTGGTTGTCTTGACGTGTGTGATCCTAATACATCGAGTGTGTAGGCTAAAAGCAAAGGCGGGAAAGTTATTGGAAGCTGTGCTCAAGTTTAGCAAGCAAAGGGTGAGTGTTCTAAAGCCTCATTTCCAAATACTAGTGTATTATTATTATTATTATAAAGCTGTTTTACCTTTGGTATTTCATGGTTTGAGTTCAAACCATCTTTCAAGCGACAGTAAGTAAATGGTTTTTGAATAATTAAACCATTTTCAAGCAAGCAAGCAAATGGTTTGAGTTAAACCATTTTTGAAAGTAGTAAATGGTTTCTAAATTGTAAACCATCTTCAAAGCAAACAACAACAGTAAAGTAAATGGTTGAATAATTAAACCATTTTCAAGCGAAGCAAGCGAAATGGTTTTAAATTGTAAAACCATTTTTAAAAAAACAACGGCTTAAGCAAGCAAAGAATGTTTGTGAAAACGAAGGCCTTCCCACAGTTCTAAGCAAGAAAACCGGTCGGTATTCTAAAATGCGTTGCGGTGGTGTTAGGATCTCATACATGCATTGTAGTTTTGCACGGTGGGCAAACTTAGGACATACATCATGCATTTAAAGGGGCAGTAGCGCGTGCGGGAGTATGGGTTATGAGCTCTAACTAAATTATGGTGATGGCGACCAGGTCAATTCCGCCATATTCACCGGAAAAAAAAAGGTGATGCGGACGCGGAGTCCTTCCACGGTACGGTGGCGAGCTTCCGTGTTCACTGGGAGTGCGATGGCGAAAATAGGCCTCCGGTGGTTGATGTTTTATAAGCACATAATATCACCAGTTTTGAAAAAATCAACCATTGGTTCTGTTCGCCAGTGGGCTTCCGGAGGATTTTAAAGCAAACGGTTGAGCCCAGACTCCCGTTTTATTTTTTCAAAGCATGCGGTTGAGCCAAGCTCCCGTTTTATGAAAAAGTTTTGAGAAACTTTTTAAAGCAAAAGGTTTGTGAAAGGTTTTAAGAAACTTTCAAGCAAGATAAAAGCGAGCAAGCGAGAATTTTTGAAGTTTATAAACTTCTAAGCAAACAAAGAAATAGAGAGATTTTATAAGCTTTTTAAGAAAAGCAAGCAACGAAGCAAGCAAGTAAAGTTTTATAAACTTTTAAACAACAAAATCTAAAGCAAACTAAGCTAAGAAAAGTTTTAGAAACTTTAAGCGAGTAAGCAAAGCAAAGTAAAACGGGGAAAATAATTGTAAAGAAAGTTTCTGATTTTTGAGATGTTTTTCAGGAAAGAAAAACATTTATAAAACATACACTCAGGCTCGTTTAAAGCTCATTATTTTGTATTTTAAAACTATTTTCCGAGTCTGGACACTCGGGACTATTTGCAGGCGGATTAGGATTCTCGACATTTATATCGGTGCTGTAATTAAGAATGTTGTGTAAGGAAATACTTTGAACTGTATCTTTTGAAACATATGTATGTCATGAAGTAGTTTTGAGAATGTTGGTATGCGGATTTGCCATATTTGGATATGAAAGTGTAAATTGGATTATCTGAGGATTTAGGACATATCCTATATGCATTTATTATCTTGCCGAATTTTATAAAATCATAAGTTTGACCAGAAAGAATTTTTATAGGAGGTTTGGCAAGCAATACGGCAAGCTGTAGGAGTTTCTAGTGGATTGGGGTAACGGCTAGGGATTTACGATGAATTGGCGCATGCCACCCCAGAAGGGGTGGGGGTGTGTCACGTTTCATCTCTTTTGTTTCCTGTTTCATGTTGGTCCTCCTCTCCAATACCAGCTACATTTCACCAAGGAGGTATCACTTCCTCCCTTAAATTTCCATTCCATAACCACATTGAGGAAAATGTCGAATTTGGTTGGGGGGTGAGTTAAGGAAAGAAGTGCTTATTTTCTCAGTTAGCAAATTTATTTTGGTTCAAATAATTTTTGAATAGTTTGATACATGTTTGCTGAGTTTTCCCATAAAACTTTTTGTAATTCTCAGCCTGCAATAGGAGAAATTGAAACTGTGTCTCAATACTCTTGATTTTAGAGTGGTGTTATGCTTATAAGAGTTGATGAATTGTTGAAATTCCTCTTGTCTTCAACCGTACTTCTTCCACTTTGAACTAACCACACACTGTGCACATTAGTTTTCAATTATAAGCTGAAAAACTACCTTGCCTCCTGAACCTTGCAAATCTGGTCTAGTACTTTTGACCACCTTAAATAGGTTTGGATCCCTAAAAAGACCAATAAGTCTAAAAAAAATTTAAAAAAAAAAGAAAGGAAGAAATAGAAAATTGTGACACTTACCTTGAAACCCGAGCACAGTTTGAGGAGTATATGGTGAAAGTCTTTAAATCCCGATGCCCTAAGCCAACTGGTTGGGAGTCACCGACTTTTCTGCTCGTTACATGGGTGATTAGGTGGAGTTTAGCAATTTATAGGTGCTAGAGTGTCGAATTTACTAAAAGTTCGGGGTGAAATCTGGAGAGTTAGTGGTCGAAAGATCCTTTACTTGATATGATGCCTAAACCTTGATTGGTTGGGAGTCATTGATGGACCCTCATTACATGGACAATTGAGAATTCGATACCCTCAGCATTGCACCCCTAAAAAAAAAAAAAGAGAAGTTGTGAAATAAATGAGGCTCCTGCTTTATTGAGGTTGGTCATTTTGCTAGGTGTAGAAAAGTTAGGGGGGGGGGGGAATTTGGCTGACTATTTTTGAAAACTAATCAAGTTAACACTTAGGATTTTATGGAATGTTCAAGTTGGTTCTCTAGGAGTTGAAATTCTTTTGATACTTGAATTTGCATAGTACATACTCTTCTTGAGACAGTAATTGGGCAAGATTTTGATGACTCTTGTTGAAGGTTGGGTTTTATCCCTTCATTACTTTTGAAAAACTTTTTGTTTTATGGATATATAGACCATCTTGCTTTAGATTATTTCATTCTTCCTTCATTGCTAAGGGACTAGCAATGTATGTCAGTGAAATTGATTGCTACCCCAAAAAAGTGTTATTTTATACCTTTAACGCTCTATGTTTTGGCTTGGAGTTTTTGTATAGTAGTTGGCTTAATTAACCCAGTTGGCATGTTAAGGACCTAGCAATGCTACTAATAAAATTTTATGGCAAGTTTGGTTGTTTTTAGGGACTTCATATCCCGAGGATAGGGATTCAAGTTAAGGCATGAAGAATCCAGGTGCAGTTCAGAGCTAAAAAGCATAGAATAAGGTAAAGCAAAAGCAGAACATGCAGTGTAAGACTTGTCAAATTTAATTCGCAGCCCCCTGTGACATTTTCTACGAACCTTCCTGCTTTGACTTTTTGATTTTTGATTTTTTCTTTCCCACTTTCTCCTCATGTAATAGTGTTATGAGTTGTAGATTTTGGTAATTTGTAAGGGGTTTGGTGTTATAAAACAGCCCCAAAAAGACTTTGTAAATATTATGTTGGAAATCCAGTAAAGCTTACAACAGAAGCTCCCAGTTTTTCTCTCGTTTTCTCTCTTCCCTTTCTCGACAACCAAATAACCTCTGAGAAGAGGAGCAGCTAAAACTTTCGTTTCCTTGGAGTAAAGGAACCTAGGTGAAGGTTATGGATGAAAAGGTGGGGGTTTTCCATCTTTTAACAGAAATATTTTCCAACATTAATGGTTTCTTTTCAAACATTGGTTTTAATCCCTTCATGTTACCTTGAATGATCCATATTTGATAAGCTTTTGGGCTCATTGGATGCTTATTGCTAGATCCATTGACATTCATTAGTTATCATCTATGGGTTATTGGAAGGCAATTCAAGGATGTTTTTAGTTCCTTCAAATTCTAGGTTTGATCCCTTCGATTCACCTTGAATGGTTAGTATTTGGTAAGCTATCAAGGCTCATTGGATACTTATCGCTAGATCCAGTGATGTTCATCAGTTATCATTGGACCATTGGAAGATGAGTCAAGGAGATGTTCTTCATTGTCTGAGACCATTAATGGGAAAAAAAATAACAATTTTCAAGGATATTTATTTAGGGTAAGTTATTATAACTAAACCAAGAACCAAGAACCCAGAAAACCCCTCTTTTGCCTAAGGAACCTGAAACCTAGTGACCTGAGACTCCAAGGGATTTGTTTTCATGTTTTAGTGAATTTTTATTTTTAGTTTTAATCACTAAAATCCTTTTTTTTTTATCACAACCCAAATATCCAAAATGAACTCACCAGTATAAGCTTTATTTTCAGTAATTTTCACAAAGAAAACTCATCCCTATGGACGATCCTAGAGCCGCTATACTATAGTATGATCTTTAAATAATTATAGGTGATGAGTTATAAATTTTTTGATTTAGAATACCACTACCGAGACTCTGAATCAACTGATTATAAGTCTAATAAAGTATTCCTAACCCAAACATAATTAATTTTCAAGGTACTTATGACGAATGTGTCAGTTTAGTCATTTCCTGAACTATAATGTTCATTCAAAATAGAATTACAAGCTTGATTAGAATTGATCTCTATTTCAGTCTTTTAGACCCTAAAATTTCATCTTATTTGTCCTTGACATCACAACTTAAAATATGTTCCATTCATTCAGCTCACTTTCATTTACAAATTTTTGACTTGTTTGGTTTAAAATAGATTGTTGTGCCATTGTTCAACTTGAAAGTTTATTTTGATCTAGCATTTTAATTCATTTCTTTGTCAAACAATGAAATAAATAGTTTAACAATTTCTTCCAATTCATCGAAACAAGCAATCACTGCCTTTATCAGAATGCAACAACACAAAAATCTTCAACCAAGGCTCGAATTTGTATATTGTTCAGAAATTCAATTTTTGTTATTTTTAGAATCCAGACTTTCTTTTTTAGCATTGTCAACATTGCTATTTTAGCCTTCTTATCTTTTCATCTCAGCACTCATTCACTCAGTAAAACTGAAATCTCATTTATTCAATAAAGCAACATAAAATTTTCCAATGGACATTTCTTGACTTAGTGAACAATTTAAACTTGGAATGAAAGGAAAAGAAATAGAAGAAAGAGACACTTATACACAAAATTTCAAACTTATATATATTTATTAATTAAAGTACCTTTTCAATACACTGAATTACAGAGATTTAGAGAGAGAGATAGAGATGTACAATGAAGTTCATTTCCTTTTCCTATAAGACTTATAGGATTTGAGATTTACAAGCTCATACTTATAACTAGCATTGGAGGGGATGAAGTCAGGGATTGGGGGTTGTGATTGTATAGTTGAGTTGTCTCCTTTGTTTAGGAAATATCACTCTTACATGAGAGCGATTTTCTTTATCAACCCATTTTGTTTTGACCCAACTTAATTCAAGGTTCCCTCATACTCACATTGGGCATTGTACATCTTGAGTAGGTTGGCATTAACTATATTCAGTCTTTCTGTCCATAGCTTCTCCTTGAAGTTCAGGATAGCTTCAAGTTCTTCATCTCTCTTCTGGATGGTTGCCTTGATCTCCTTTTTATGGTCCTTGTACCTTAAAGGCATCACGCTTTTGGAGGCGGATTACGCTCCATCTCCTTCTCCTGAGCTTCGGGATTTTCAACAATTCCTGGCTCATCTTTAGTTGTTCAGTGATGAATGTCTTCTCTCTCTCTCTAAACTTAAGAGTGGGCGTTTGTTTTGACTTATCTTTGAAAGCTATTCGACTTTTCGTGATAAGGCATTTGTTTTTAAAAGCCTATATTATTAAATTTTAAAAGTTCTGAATAGAAAAAGTGAAAATATTTGGCTTTTTCTATTCAGAAAAAATCATTTTCCACCAAAATAAGAAAAACTCCATCATTGCCCAAAAGGAAAAAGGGCTAGCAACACTCACTACTAGGGATGACAACGGGAGAGTTTGGGACGGCACGTCTCGTGGAAACTAGTTATTTTTTAATTCCCAAACCTATCTCATTTAAAAATTAAATGGCGGGACGAGGATGAAAAATTTCTAAACTAGATCCGGATTTACATTTGATTTTTGTTTTATTTTTATTTTTTATATTTGCTTTTTATTTTTTATTATATTAAAATTAATATATTTCATAAAACAGAAATATTATGAATTTATAAATTATTTATTAAAAAACATTCTAATTATTAATAATTATATTAAAATATAAATAAAATAATAAAAAATTATTTTTAAAAAATATAATCGGGACGGGGGTGGGGCGGGCGGGCGGGAGTAAATAATATACGAGGCCAGTCTGAACTCGTCTCAGTTGAAGAAAATAAACAAAAACTTGCTAAAAGCAGATTCTGATTAAACCAAACATGTCCCATTAAAAAAAAAAAAAGAGCAGGGATGAGGCGGGAGCAGAAATAATGTCAGTCAGTTAACATCCTACTTACTACCCAATGTTAAAAAGCAAAACGAAACATGCTTAATGCTATTAAGTACTATTCAGTATTAAGCTCAAAAAAAGTTCTATTCAGCATTAAGTAAAAAAAACAAACGCAACCTTAGTCCTTAAGGCTCTATCCCTTTTAGCCAGCTCTTCTCTCCACTCACTATCCCTTTACTAGAATGCTGTCTGTCAAATTATCTTCTTTATTTTTCAATTCCTCTTTAAATATGTGTCTCTCCACCTAAGCTCCTCCTTGAGCTGCTTATCTCTTTGTTTCATCTCTTCTCTCATCTCCTTTAGTAGAGAGAGCAACTCAGTATTATAGTTCTCTTGCACTTTAGCTCTTCTCTTCCCTGCTGTGACTCTATGGAGGTGATCTTTGCTCTTGGAGTGGTAGGGAGAGTACTTTGGTTACCTCTGTATAATCTTCATTCCCTTTTGTCATTTTTAACTCTTCTCATTTCTGTTCTGGGGCTATTTCCCAGTACATTCTTTCTCCACCATTTTCTTCTTTTCGATTCTCTCTACCTCTTCACCCTCTGTTGGAGTTTTGAGGACTCCAGTGAGAGTGAGATGAGAGGCTTTTAGGCATTTCTCCTCTGTTTCATTGAATGCAACACCCCCCTTGATACATAGGAGAGTAATCAAGGCAAGGTGGGGGATGTTCCTTGAGAAATTATTCTCAGCATAGTCCATGATTTTCCCCACATTCAAATAATACCCCTTTACCAATGCATAAAAAAGTAATGCACGGTCTTGTCTCACAGTTGAGCCATGTTTTGAGGGTGTGAAAATATAGTTAATAAAGTAGAACCACACCTTATTTGCTTTAGTCAAATCCCCTATGTCGATGTAGGCGTTTCGAATGGTCTTGGTCCTCTACCATTTTCCTACCATTAGTCAGCTCCTGGGCGATTTCTTCAAACCTCGGGCTCTCTTGTAGCTATTCATACTCCGTGCAGTCGCCTACTAGTCTAAGTTTCAAGATTTGGGAGATAGTTCTTTCCCCAAAAGGGATCCACCTCCCCTTGACATAGCAAGTCAGGTCTTTTATTTTGCCTAGGTTAGAGTAAAACTCCTTGACTATCGCCTTCCTTCCTGGTTCCATGTGCTGGCTCACTATCTCCCAGCCCCTTCGTTTGACTTCCTTCTTGAATGACGACACAAACTTTTTGAAGCCTCTCTCTTCCACATACCCTTTTTTGGCGAGATGCTTCTTGAAAGCATCGCCACCACCTGTTAATTAGAAGGCTCTGGCCTCCTCCTGCCAGCAAAGCCTCTATCTCCTTAGCTTCCTACCTAAACTCTTCTGGAAGCATTCTTATGGTTCTCTAGTTTGGCCCTCTTTCTCAGAATCTGCTTTGCAACGTTCTCTATTACCTCGTCTACGGTGGGGGAGTTTGGGCTCAACATTACTTGGTTTTGGGGAGATTTGGAAGAAGCTAGGCTTAAAAAACTTGGGAGATTTGGTTTGAATTTGAACATCATTATGAAGTGTACCTTTAAATAGGGAGCCTGCCCTAAGTTCGATGTCGTAGTGATGTCGCAACGATGTTGTAGCGATGTCACAACGATGTTGTAGCGATGTCACGACATTTGAAGAAAATTTTTAAGTGTCTTCACTAAATGTCGCGACATTGGATTTGCTTTACGCGCGTGCCTTGATGTATAGCGATGTATAACGATGTCCGCGACTTGCGCCGGGATTCTGATTGACTAAATAATATCCGCGATGTACGTAGCGATGTTGTGACGGTGACTGTCAGCGACATTGAGTTTTGATGTCGCGACATTGTCTCAATGTTAATTTCGGTGTCGCTCTTTTATACTTGTGATGTTGTGACATTGATATGTTGATGTCGCGATATTGGGGCAATGTCGATTTTGATGTCGATGTCGCTATTCTAATGTACTCATGTTGTGAGGATTAGTTGGTTGATGTATCAGTTTAATTGATTAGAGGTTTCTCCTCTGTTTGATGGAATGATTTTGATCCCGTGTTAGCATAAATCTAATCAAGGAGATAGAGAGTTTGATCAAATTTGAAGGATGAGATACTAATTAGATTGGAGAAGGCCTTGTTGTCACTATCTGTAAGAGGCGAAAATCTTTAGTCCTAGGAATAGGGTGTGAAGTACTGAGGAAAATATCTGGAGTTCTTAGGAATGAGGAATATCCTCTGATGGCCGAGTTAGACCCGCGTAATACGAGAAAAAGAATATGGTTCTCTAATTAGTGAAATGTATAGTGTATGGAGGAATCCACACTGTACTACCTTGCATCTTTGACAAGTTCAAATCTCAAACTAATGGCTGAACCATGTTAAAAAATGATGCACAAATTGATAATCATACGTTGATTATTTCCTAGTGTTAACTTTACTCAATGAACTCTTCAATCCAATTCATTTTGATTTTTTTTATTATAGTTATAGAATTTTATCTAGTCATTCTATCTGGAGTTTAAACAAACCAACTTTAAATTTGTGATTTCAAATAGTGAGGATCTTAAGTAGTTGGGGGTAATGAATTTTCGGAAATCTCTGTCCCGATCCTCATGGGAATGATATCTGAACTTAAAATCCATTGTCTTTCTTGTATAACTTGTGCACTTGCAGAGAATTAGACCAATAATAAATTTTCATTATTATAAACACATCAAAAAACATTTTCTTATAATTTTTAGTCAACATCTGGTCTAACCAAGTTTTTGGCGCCCGTTGTCGAGGACTAAATAGTCTTTGGAGGCAGTGCCAGAAGTATGGTGCACACACACACTTATTTCATCATATTATGGGTCTTAACAAGTTTTTGGCATCATTGCCAGGGATTTATTTGATTTGAAAGAGAATTTAAATATCAATATTCCAACCAAAGAGATAATTGCTCATTTTGACATTTTTCTCCGTTTTATCAAAAAATTCAGAAAATATTCAAAAATAGTTTTAACTGCAGCAGCTGAGTAAGCTACTGAAAATTTTTTATGGGCTTATAGTGATATAGTTGTTTTCCAGTTTCATTGAGATCTAGTGTGTTTCCATTCGGGAAGATATTGTACATGCGAGCCAAAAGAAGAAGCGAAAATTGATGCTTTTTGACATAGGAGTGGAAGACAACGAAATCTAGGAAGGTTAAGTTTGAATCATTGGTTATGGCGGGCGGAGAATCGACATAGCACTCGGGTGAAGAAGCGAGGCGGAAGGCTTAGAGGCGAAGGGTATGGAGGTTTTTGGAGGCCGATCATTAGAGATGATTACTCTGTGTGAGACAACCTACTATGAGAGGCAATGATTTTGGATCGCCGACTTTGATCGCGATAGTGCGACAACATGGAAATATAATGTGCAAAATACTGGTAGAAGACCTAGATGACCATATGGGGAGATTTCTTAAGGATGGAAAATACAGTAAAGTTAAATGGGGTGAGACCTGAGGTGATCAAGCTACTACTCTTCCCTTTTTCACTGAGAGATGTGGCAGCCACTTGGTTTGAATCCTTTGCACGTATGGATTAGTGAACAATTAAGGAAAGGATTGGTACTTTCCTACATGACAGAGATTCTTACCTCTTCACTTCAAAAGGATAGGAAACATAGTGTTTAATGAGGAGAGGATGAAAAGTCTCTATAATGCAAGAGAATATGAGGCTGGCGAAGATGTCTGATACTTGAATGGATTGACCGCTCAGGATGGATATCTTTTATCACTCTATGAACTACACACTCAAAGGTATAATTGAGTGAAAGCCTCTTTGTGGGCATTCAAGAGGAAGAGTGTTGAAGAGGCAAAACAGTTGATTGAATATCTAGCAAAAAGCAACTATAGAGCTCCATTTGAGACTTCAGGGAATAGCAGTAGATTGAAAGGAAGTGGAGTGATAGAACTGAACAGAATGATTGCCATAAAATCCAAACTTGATGCATTGATGAACAAGCTAGAAAACCAAGAAAGAAGAATGCATTCAGCACATGAAGTGGGAAAAGTTAAAGGAAATGAGTAGAAGAGTAGTGCTAAAGAGGGACTAGCCCATGAGGGTCCCTATCAAGTTGAGGTGGCTCGGTTGTCAGTAGTAGCAGAAGCTGTATTTTAAGGGCCGAAGCCTCGACTTGCCAACCCATACACTGACAGGGAACTATGAGAATTTTCTCATATGGAGGTGGAGCACGACAAAGGTCGAAAACAGTAGTAGAATTTTCAACAACAGTATGCTTCACAGGGGTTCCAAGGACAACAGTAGAAAGGGAGTCAAAGAGCATAAAATCAGAGACAAAGAGATCCTCGATCAGCACAAAGATCAAATGGGCATTCATGGGAGAGAATAAGAGGCACTGAATATTCATGAGACGAAATTTGATATTGCTGGCATTCGGGAAAACACAAATGTGTTTCAAGCTAACACTAATATCTCTCTAAAAAATATGGAGACACAAGTAGGGAAGATAACCCTATCAATGTAAAACCAGTCCAAGGATGCCTTCCCAAGTGATACAAAGAAGAATCCTAAGGATCGTATGGTTGTGACTCTAAGGAGTGGTGTGAGCTGGTGCGTAAGAAGATGAGTAGAAAAGACCTAAAGACTCCAGAAAAGAAGAAACTAGAAAAGACGACAAGTTGCTAGCTCAGAAGGGTTGAAGAGATCGAGAAAGAAGAGGTGCAGATCGAGCAAAGAAGAGGAGAATAGAAGATCAAAGAATGAGGCGCGCAAGCCTACATGCCCGTCATTCCATTCCCTGAGACTTCAAAAGAAACGGATATGGTAGTCTCTGGTATCTGATATGTTCAACAAAACAGAGGATTGTGGATATACCTCAAGCTGAGGCATTAGCTTAATTACCTAACTATGCTAAGTTTTTGAAGGACATTCTGAATAAGAAGAGGAGGTTTGCTGAAGAAGGAGTGGTGAATTTAACAGCTACTTACAGTGCAGTGATCCAGAAAAGCCTACCAGTTAAGATGCAAGATCCTGGCAGCTTCACCATTCCTTGCACAATTAGGAAGGTTGAATTTAAGAAGGCTTTGTGTGGTTTAGGGGCAAGCATCAACTTGATTCCATGGTCAATAGTGAAGAGACTGAGTTTGGGGGAGCTTACTCCCATAAATATAACCCTATAAATGGCAGATAAGACTATGGCACAATTAGAGGAAGTCCTTGAAGATGTACTCATCAAGGTGGGAAAGTTTATTTTCCCTGTGGACTTTGTAGTTATGGATATCGAGGAAGATACATAAGTTCTACTACTACTTGGAAGACCTTTCCTTGCCACTAGAGCTGCCTTGATAGATGTGAAGAAATGAGAACTCACTCTCAGGGTGGGGGAAGAAGCAGTACACTTCAACCTGAACAAAAGTCTGAAATAGTCGGAATGTGAAAGTACAGATTATAAGACTGTAGAAACAATAGTTCCCATAAGTCCTGAACTGATTTTTGGCTGTAATTTTCATAATTCAATTAATGAAAATGAGATGAATTTCAAGTATCTTGAGGATCTTGATTGTGAATTTCTGACTTCTAGTTGTGATTTAAAGGAGATAGTCTTAAGTTCGAATGAGAACAGTACAAAAAAATCAAGCAGCAATGAAGAGAAGGTAAAAGAAATAGAAACAAGTTCAGAAGGGTTATCCTTGAAGGAATTACCCAAACACTTGAAGTATGCTTTCTTAGGACTAGAAAAAGCCAAACCTGTGATTATATCAGAAGCTTGAAGAATAGAAACTGCTAGAGATTCTCATAAAGTACAAAGGAGCAATTTCTTAGTTAGTAGAAGATTTGAAAGGAATACGTCTTTCTATTTGCATGCATAAAATCCTCCTAGAGGAAAATGCAAATACCTCCATTGAACATCAAAGAAGACTGAATCCAATAATGAAAGAAGTTATCAGAAAAGAAGTATTGAAATGGCTGAATGTAGGCTTTATATATGCAATCTCAAACAACCCTTGGGTGAGCCCAATTCATGTGTTTCCCAAGAAGGGTGGATTCACTATGATCATAAATGAGAAGAATGAATTGATTCCTACAAGAACTGTGACAGGATGGAGGGTGTCATTGACTATAGAAAATTGAACACTACAACCAGAAAGGATCACTATCCTTTACCCTTTATTGATCAAATGCTAAACAAAGAAGTGACACCACTTCGTTTTCTCATGGATATATACTGATATAAATCCGTATTGCCAAGGCAGTTCTTGAGGATTCCTGAGAAACTACATTTACATGTCCTTCTGGAACTTTTGTTTATAGAAGGATGCCATTTGGATTATGTAATGCTCCTGCCACCTTTCAAAGGTGTATGATGTCTATGTTCTCAGATTTGGTGGAAGAGGCTATGGAAATCTTTATGGATGACTTCTCAGTATATGGATCCTATTTGAGAAATGTTTAGAAAATTTGGAAATAGTACTTTAGAGGTGCCAAGATAAGAATTTAGCCATGAATTAAGAAAAACGCCACTTCATGGTAATAGAGGGTATTATCTTTGGGCACAAGATTTCTGCAATTGGGTTAGAAGTGGACCAAGCAAAGGTTTATGTCATAAAAACTCCCTTGTCACCTAGAACAGTTAAAGGGATAAGATTATAGGAGATTTATAAGGGACTTCTCAAAAATCTCTAGACCATTATGTAGATTGTTGGAAAAAGATGCAAAATTTGATTTTAATGAATCATGCAAAACTGCATTTGAAGAAATTAAGTCCAGATTGGTTACATCTCCCATCATGGCAACACCTAACTGGAACAAAGGGTTTGAAATCATGTGTGATGCCAGTGACTATGTAATGGGACCCGTATTGGGACAAAAAACTGAAAAGATATTTAAGGCCATATACTATGCCAGCAAAACCTTCAATGAGGCACAAGAGAACTACTCTACCACATAAAAGGAAATGCTGGCAATGGTGTTTGCTTGTGAAAATTCAGGCCTTACATATTGGGGTTCCATGTTATAATACACACTAATCATGCTGCAATTAAATATTTGATGGCAAAGAAAGAGGCCAAACCAAGACCGATCAGATGGGTATTGTTGTTGCAAGAGCTTGATTTAGAAATCAAAGACAAGAAGGGTAGTGACAATGTGATAGTTGATCACTTGTCTAGATTAGAAAGGCCTACTTAAGATGAAAAAGGAAACGAAATAGCAGAAAATTTCCTTCCCCGATGATACTTTTCAACACACCAAAGTACAATGGTAAGGTCGATATTATGAATTACTTAACCTGTGAATTGTGCCACCCGAGTTCAAATTTACCAACGTAGTTAAAGTTGAGAACTGATAGCATATTTTATATATGGGATGATCCTCTATTTTTCAGAAGAGGGGCAGATTTGATTATCAGGAGATGTGTACTAGAAACAAAACAAGGCAAAATTCTTGATGAATGTCATGCATCACCATATGGAGGATACTTTGCAGGAGATAGAACATCCCATAAAATTCTCCAATCAGGTTTTTATTGGCCTACCCTATTTAGAGACTGTTTTGAATTGGTGAAACAGTGTGATAAATGTCAGAGAATGGACAACATAAGTTGAAGAAATGAGATGCCCCTACAAGGAATCTTGGTGTTGCAGATTTTTGATGTATAGGGGATAGACTTCATGGGACCTTTCCCATCCTCATTTGGAAATCTATACATTTTCCTAGCTGTGGATTATGTATCCAAATGGGTGGAAGCAATAACTTGTCCCACAAATGATGCTAGAACAGTGGTGGGGTTCATTCAAAGAAATATTTTGAGCAAATTTGGAGCACCTAAAACAATCGTTAGTGATGAGGGAAGCCATTTTGCAAACAAACTGTTTGCAAAACTCAAGAGCATATATGGAATAAGACATGTAATGGGATTGGCTTATCATCCTCAGTCAAATGGGCAAGTTGAGATTTCCAATAGGGAGATAAAGAAGATTCTAGAGAAAACAGTGAACCAAACAGAAAAGATTGGTCTATAAAGCTAGATAATGCATTGTGGGCTTATAGAACTGCTTACAAAACTCCTATTGGAATGTCCCTATACAGGATTGTATTTGGGAAGCCTTGTCATCTCCCTCTTTAACTTGAATATAAAGCTATGTGGGCCATCAAGAAACTGAATTGTGATTTGCAAGCTAACAAAGAGAAGAGATTACTCTAAATGAATGAACTGGAAGAGTTGAAGAATGAAGCTTATGATAATGCCAGAATCTACAAGGATAAGACAAAGAAGTGACATGATCAGAAAATTTTGAGGAGAGAGTTCAAAGCAGGAGAGCTAGTCCTATTGTACAATTCTAAGCTCAATTTGTTTCTAGGAAAACTAAAGTCAAGATGGAGTGGTCCTTACACTGTAGTTCCAAGTACACCCTTGAGCAAGAATACTAAAAACTAATTCTAGAAACAGCTTAAGGTGAATGGTAAGAGATTAAAAGCATTATCTTAGAGGGAAACATAAAATGGAAGATTAACCTGCATTCAAGAGATGGAAGAATTTTTGTTGAAAATGAAGCATTTTACAGCACATGTCTAGCTAAAGACATAAAACATGAGCAACTACTTAGGAGGCAACCTAAGATTTTTTTTTTAATCATTTGATAATTTGATTTTGTTTAATTCAGTGTGTTTTAATTAGTTTAGATAATTTAGTAGAAAAGCTTTTGAATTCCATTTTGAACTTATAATTAGTCAAGTTTCTTTTGTTGACTTTTCAGGACAATGAAGCTGAATTTTAGGATGGATTTTTAACTTGGAATCATTTTGTCTCAAACTCATTATGCAGAAAGTGCTACCAGGGGGAGTCATTCTTTTTCCCGAACTTGTTCTTTAAGGATAATGCATAGTTGAAGTTTGGGGGAGTGTAATTTTTATGGAGCAGAAAATGAATATTAGTTGTGCCTATTCCTTGAATATTTTGATTATCATCATGATTGAATGAAGCTAAGTGAAGAAATGTGATGTATGTTCATACTTGAATTGAGGTTCTTTTTTGTTAGACATGTCTTCACAAGTGGTATGAATGTATTGAATACTGATTTGTGTGTTAATTGGTTGAAAATATTAAATTTGCAAGTTTGAAGAAAATGCAATTTTATGTCACGACATTGATTCTCTTGGTCGCGACAAAGTTAGTTCAAGCCTTTGTCATTCTTCAAGGAAATATGTCGCGACAATTTCAAAATATGTTGCGACATTATTTCTCTTTGTCGCGACAAGGATCACCCTAGCTCTTTATACATGGCAGAAAATTATGTCACGACATTAGTTTACTTCACCAAGGTATAATTATGTCGCGACATAATACCCTATGTTGCAACATAGGTTTAAATAAATAAAAACCCTAGGCTAGTGTTTGTCGTGACATAAATGGACACAACAAATCATTTGGCCTATAAATGGAGAACTTTGAAACTTGAAAGGCCACTTTCCTCATAAACCATCAAACCCTTCAGCCACCTTCACCAAATTTCTCTCTCATAGTCATTCGAAAACCCTAAATCCCCAAATCAGCCTCCAGTCATGTCTGAGTCGTCACACCTTGTTCCAAACTTGAACGAGATAATGGAAGAATACGCAGAGAATGCTGAAAAAGCCATTCAGGAGGTTCAGTCAAGGGGAGAGCAAGAAATTGAAGAAACAAGGAAAAGAAAGAGGGGAGCTGAGGAAGCTGAAACAGAACCGAGGAAGGAAAAAGTAAGTGATTTTGTTTTAGAGCGTGCTTATTTCGCTTTGGGGGATAAGTTGCAGCACAAAGACTTCATTGGCGAAAGGGGGTTTAATAGGCTAATTTCACCATTTGTAGAAACGATTGAGAATAGAGGATGACACTTATTTTGTGAGCACAAGGCTTTTGGTTTTGTGGATGTAATTAAGGAATTTTACTCAAACATGGTGGGACTGAGAGAAAAGGCTTGCTTCGTTAGAGGATAGTGGATATCTTTCAGCAGGGAGAAGATAGATGAAACATTTAATTTGAAAGAACAAAAAAATGGTTTGAAGTTCAAGAGATTAGTGAAAGAGCCAGAGTACCAAAATATAGTAAATCTATTGGCAAACGGAAAGGGGAAATGGAGTTCTACAAGGAATAATCCCCATGAGCTATTACAAGAGGCTCATTGACATAAGAGGCTAAGGTTTGGTTCTACTTTATTTGCGTAGTCCTTTTACCATCCAAACACCTCAATACAGTAAGAAAGAAGGAGGCGATACTCTTGTATGCTATCCTGAAGGGATACAAATTTAGTGTGGGGAAGACAATAAAGAACTCTATTTTGAGCTACTTTAGAAGTAGCTACAGAGGATTAGTACCCCATCTAGAAACAATCACCAGACTATGTATCCTGGGAGGTGGGGAAGGAGATTGGGAAGAAGAATATACATGCCCCAAAGATTCTCCGCTGACATTGATTGGAGTAACCAAAGGTCCAAAGAACAGAGGTAAGGAAAAAGAAGTAGAAAGTGAAGAAAAAGAAGGGGATGACAGATAAAATGAGCAAGTACAATTGGAAAGCCCATCTCAAGAGCAGTAAGAGAGGCAGGGGAACTTGAGCCCCATCTGGAATGTATCCCCAAATGTAAGAGAAATCCATCAAGAGCCAGCTGAGAGCTTAGGGTAACAAAGCAACAATACAAAATTGATGGAGATGCTGAAAGTTATGAGGCAAGAGATGCAGGAGAGGGACAGACAACTCAAAGTCCAAATGCAATTGAGAGATGAGTACATGGATGCGTAAATGAGAAACAAAGAGATCAAAATTTTGAAGAATGTGCACTCAACAGAGAGACAAGAGGAGGGATAAGATAGACATAAGAGAAAAATAATTGAAGGAAGAACTAAGGGCAAAGGAAAAGGGTTTCATTTTAGACCAACTAAAAAGAGATAAAGAGCTACTAGAAATAATGAAGGAGAGAGAGGAAGCAATGGACCAAAATATGTTGCAAAAGGCAGATGCCTTCGGATACTTATATAAGGAACATCAAAAGGAAATAAAGCTTCTCATAGAAAGAGAGATAAGGAGATGGAAGCAACCATCAACTACAGGGAAAAGTTATGGACAGAGAGCTTAGACATGGTAAATAATAATTTGATCAAAATGCATCGCCTGTGTGACTTTAGGGAGCCTAAATTCCATGTAAGGTAGACAGATGATCTACGCCAAGCAAATGGTCAATAGAAAGGGTCTACCTTCAACAAAGAGGAAGGTAGTGTGCTTAGATCACCACCAGTCAAATTCCCAGCCTTCCCTCCTCTGTTGGTTATAGGTTTGAACTAATGAATAAGAACCTTCCACTTAAGTATGGTAGAAAAAGGAAATGACTTGCCATGTTTTCTTTCACTTTTTTTGGCTTTGTAATTGAATGCCATGTACAAGCAAACATAAATGAGAAATCAGTTGCAATTTTTTTTGTCCATTTCTCTCTTGCATTTTCTTTTTCATCACTTAATCTTCAATAAATAATGAATGATGATTTTTTTTTTAGTTTGAATAGCTTTGCTGAATAATGGAGAAACCAGTTTTCCTGAGTTTATTAGCTAGGTAGCTGTGAATTGTTTGGTAGAATTTGAAAGATAATTGAATTGAGTTGCTTATGCTATTGATTAGTACCCAAAAAGTGCTATTTTGAACCCTATATTAGATAGGTTTTGAGTGCTTTTTGCGCACTAATCATGTCATTTATGCCAATTGAAGTGTTCAAGTTCTTCTTTAGTATCACTTTGCGCCGTTTAGAGGTTATTTTTGGTTGTTTTGCAGGTTTTGGCGCATTTTGGGAGTTCGGGAGCACGAGACATATGATGAATCCCATATGAAGATTGAACCCAATCACAGCCATCAATCATACCAAAAATCAAAGAGAGAATGAAGGCAAAGGAAGAAAAATCAATGCAAGAGGAGCAGAGGCAATGCAAAGGAAGATCAAGACTCAGAATTCTCGTTAAGATTGCTAAATTTACTGGATTGCGAAATTTCGCAGCCCTTAGCTTAAAATTTCCTTCGTAATCTTAAATAAAATTGGCTCGCTAGACTCCAAAATTTTCGCTAAAGCACTATTCTAGCGAATTTCACGCTTTACTCACAAGAATCTCGCTTGCAATGGAATCGCTAGCTAGCGAATCGCTGTGGTCTAGCAAATTTCCCGCTTTATCTCGTGATTTCGCTAGCTAGCGAAATTTTCGCTAGCTAGCGAAATTTTCGCTGCCTAGCGAAATTTTTGAGCCTTAGCGAAATTCACTGCCTTGTCATGCTTTTGTAATTAATGCAACCGACTTCAATTTTGGTGTATTACTCTTGTCCCTAAATTAGCTAAATTAGCCAGTTTCTGCGGGTATTTTCATCATGGCCTATATAAGCCCCCTCCCATTTTGTAACGAAAAGCAACAAATTGAGGAAGCAATTTTTGGTAAGTTTTTATTTTTTGTCTCGTAGTTTAGTTAGGTTTTGCTTTTCTCTCTTCTCTCTCCTCTTTCCTTATTTTCTTGGTCGCTAAACACCCTCTTTGAGGATGACAACTCAAGAGATGCTCGCTAAGCCCCTTTCTTTTGAAGAGAAAGGTTAGCTTGGTGGTGGGGGCATATGCAGGTTAGTCCTCTTGTATTAAAAGCCATGTGTACCGTGTTTATGGCCCTATCTTCTCAAAATATGGTTGAATAGCATTGAATGTTATTAATTTGGCCAATACTTACTATGCCAGATACAGCAGCATACTTACTGCTAGATGCAATCGTGGGTTCATTAGATGTCTTTACGAGCCTCTGAGATGATATTTAATGTTAGAGTTTCAAACTGATAAGGGGCAATAGATGCATGTTATCTGTGTTAACTCAAATAGGAGTTGATTTTAGGGTGAGGTTTGCTAGTTAAACATAGATCCAGCTTAGGCTCGACTATAGGTCGCTTGTCATAACGCGAGATAAAACCCGAGGACACTTGTTTGCCCTAAGTTACCGTTAGTGACCTAAATTCAAAGTTAACTTTTCACACTTCATTTTTAGCTTTACAGTTAATCAATTTTCAAACTCATCACACTGTTTTTGAAACAAAAATCCAAAAAGTTCAAATAGAAAGTCTTACCTTCGTGCGCTATGCAATCATTTTGTGGATGAAAATTCATCCCTTGTTCGACCCTAGGACCACTATACTGCAGTAGCTTGACTACTAGCAAAGAGTAGGAACTAGGTGTATATAAATTTTGTTGATTTTAGCTCAGCCTACTGTGGCACGAATCAAATTGGCGCCGGCCGTCGGGATGGTGCCAACCACGCTTCATAAGTCATGTACGCAGGATCAACATCACAAGTGAAGGTAACCTTTTACCTCTTTAACCTGGGCTATGTGAACTCCGCCAAGAAACCATCACTTTGCAAGAACTGCAATTGTTTTTGTTCTTTTTTACATAATCGCTTATTTTAGCTAACAATAACCCTTTTAAAAGTTTATTATACCTTTCTGCTATTCTTACAAATTCTCAGAATGTGTTTATGCTCCAAAGTGATAGAGACACATCAGGTAGACTACATAGAATCGGGCGACACAATCCTGACCTACTGAAGTCAAGGTACACACTGATACTATTGATCCACTGCCCGAGGAACAAAGAGAGTCGGCCAGTACCCCAATGAATCCAACAAAATTTCTATGACCGAAGGAGGACCATATTCACCCTCCTAGAGTTAGTGCCCCTTCCTGCATCATACCTCCTGCTGAAGAAGTAGCAGTGAGGCCTTACTTGGTACCCCTACTCCCCACATACCATGGTATGGAAAATGAAAATCCATACACCCATATTAGGGATTTTGAGGAAGTATGCACTACCTTTAAGGAAGGAATGATGGACATGGATTTGCTTAAGCTAAAAGCATTTCCACTGACCCTAAAGGATAAGGCCAAGATTTGGTTAAACTCACTGAGGCCTAGGAACCATAAGAAATTGGGCCGAAATGCAAGGCACTCAAGAAGTTCTTCGCTCATAAGACCAACAATTTGAAGAGACAAATTTACACCTTTGGCAAAACTTAAGATGGCGAGGTTTTATCGTTGCTGGGAAAGATTTATGGAGACCATCAAAGGCATGCCCACATCATGGGTTTGATATTATGGATGCCGGTAAACCATTTCATGGTGGTATGTCTCCTGCCATGAGGCAGCTTTTGGAAACCATGTGTGGAGGAGACTTTCTAAGTAAGCATCCTGACGAAGCCATGGATTTTTTAAATTATGTGGCTGAAACTTCTAAAGGTTGGGATGAGCCAAACCCTAGGGAAATGGAAACAATGAGGCCCTTAGCCAACCCTAGGGGAGGGATTTATACACTGCCAGAGGATATAGAAATGAAAGCTAGGATTTCAACCTTAGCTAGGAAGGTGGAGGAGCTTGAAGGAAAAAGGCTCCATGACGACATGCAGAATCGAAAATCTCGCACACACCAACTTGCACTAATTTCCAACTCTCGTATTATTCGCAGAATGGGGTTGTCCTATGGCCCTTCAATGAAGGATTTGAGTCTTAATGTGCAACATCAGAGGACAATATAAGCCACCACAACCCAATGCCCCATATGGCAATACCTACAATTCCAATCGAGGAATCACTCCTAACCTTCTCGAAGCCCACTCCCGCTTATGTACTCCCCTGTGCCAAACTACGCTTTGTCTCTAATTTCATTCACAACCAATTACCATCTCATCGCTCGTGGAATGCTTCATTTAAATTTGAGTAAGGTGGCAGGGGTAAACTTTGTGGAAGAGCAAAGGAATCAATGTGCAATCGTACAAAGGATTGATAATCAGAGAAAGTAATGACCGAATAAGAGAATACGGCTCGAGAGCAATCTAAACCAAAAATCGATAACCTACAGATTCCATCAACAAGATCAACAAGTTGTTGAGGTATAAGAAAGAGGAAGGTTCCTTCCCAAATGGGTTAAACCCAAAGGGAATCCATGAGGTAGGATCATCCAACACCAGAATGGATGAGGTGAAGGCCGTGAATCACCCCGAGAGTGGAAAAGGTTAATCAGCCCATGCCTAAACCTCAAGAAACCAGAACGTGGAGAAGAATCGGAGTTAGAACACATTTTCCGAAGAGGATTCACGAAGCACTCCGTATGCCACCTCCATTTCACATGCACTTAGTAAGAAGAAGGCATCTCAACAAGGTGCATTTTAGAAGTCCTAAGGCAAGGAAGGTTAACATACTTATCGGGACATAATCAAACAAGTCCTCGGCTATGCAAAATTTCTCTCGAAAAGATCTTTTTGCACAATCAAGAAGGGATTAGGCATTGAGAAGACGGCATTTCACCGAACAAGCCGCCATAATCCAAAGCAACACTCACAAATACAAGGATCCGTGATTCTGGCCAATTTCAACAATATCGGGTGGAAGTACATAGACAAATCATTGCTCGACGGAGCCGCAGAACTCCACGTCGTGATTCAAGATATTGCCAGCTAGGGTTTAGGTGAACTTAAACCTACCAACATCACACTTTCATTGGCCGATAGACGCTTAAAATCCCTAAGGGGATAGTTGAGGATGTCTGCGAAATAGACAAATTCTACTACCCTCAGATTTTGTAAGGCTTCGACACCGAGCCAATCGTAAGTGAACCCAATCATGTTCCAATCATCTTAGGAGACCATTTCGCCACACCAATGCAATAATAAATTGCCGGAATGGAGTCATGCAACTTTACCTTTGTAACATGAATATGGAGTCAACATCTTTCATCCGAACAACAAGCAAAAGTTACTAGGAACATGAAACAAATAACTGATGAAGTTGTTTCAAATGTTCAAGATGCAGTAGCTAATAAAGGTCTCAGAATTGGTAGGGAGTAATCAGCCAAGGAGATGAAGAGATATTGGTCTTGCCATCAACACCCACTGCAAGCCAATTGCTCAATTCAACAGCCATCAATGAGGAACAGGTCAACAAATGGGCACCCAACACCATGGAGTCAGCCCAGGCTACTGCAGGGGTTGAGGAGATCATTCTCTCGAATTTCGAAAGTAATTTTGAGAATGAGTCGTCTTGTTTTCAAAACCGAATTATACCTATAATTTTTCTTTGTTTTAATTAAGTCAATTTTTAACATTTTAGTTATTTTTAGAAAATTTTTAATTAATCGCTTCCACGTTTTAGCCTTTGTTTTTATACTATAGTACTTAGTATTAATTTTTACTTACGCTTTATATAGTAAATTTTATTATAATAATTTTTATTTCATATATTAGTCATAATTAATATAGCAATTTTTGAATTTCGTGAAGTGCAAAGAGGTGGCCAAATTCAAGCAAAAAACAGCGAAAAATGGTGCCTGGAGACCCTTCTACCGCCACAAACAAGCCTTATTTAAACCTGGGGGTGTTTGTCCATTTCTGCCACTTCACATTCTCCTCCCAAATAAGCCCCGAGTCTCCTGTGCCGCCACTGCCACCGCACCGGCCGGAGTTGCGCCCTGCTCGATCGAGCCACCGTTGTCGCCCGCATAGCCCCGCACATCCCGTCTGCCAGGCCCTGGGCCCCACCGACCAGCCCGCCGACCGATCCCCGACCGAGCCCCACTCTAGCTAGCATCGCCACGCCGCGCACGAGCCCCGACCGTTCACAAATGGAGTTGTCGCCTGTACCGAGCCACTTCTACCGAGCCTTCTCATGGAGCCTCTTACCGCGCCCAGATCCTCTTGCCCGCGGTTCACTATTTTGCCCCGCCTCAAAGATTCGTCCCCCATCGAGCCTTATTTGGTTATTTCAGAGTTTGCTGGTCAAGTAGCCTGAGCCCCGGCTCATCCGCTTGTTTCAGAGTGATCTCAGCCACTCCAAAGGAGCCCGGTCAGAAGTTACAGAGCCTCACTACATTTTCATGAGTCGAGCCCTCCAGTGATTTTATTCGCATTTTAGATATGGTCTGCACTGCGGGTCCCGCTTTCGCCGCGTTAGATTCGCGACATCTCGAGAGAGAGGCTCATCCGGCCCCGCCCAGCACTATCACCGGTCCCCGAGGTAGTACCTGAGGAGCCTCAGGGATTTCGTCGTTATCAGACACGTACTGACCCTGCCCCATCAATTGCACTCGGGGAGGAGAGTTGGGGGAGGGCCCGGCCCTCCAAGCGGCACGCATATCGGCCCGGCGAGTCATCTTCTCTCTACCGTGAGTCATCACCAAATACATCACGCGAGGCAACATCACGCCTCGTTGCCACCGCCTCCCGTGATCGAGGCCATTGTTCGTAGGGCACCCCATTCCGAGGAATACTGCACTACATTCGAGGGACTTTCATCAGGAGTCATTCTACGATGTCCCGGCACTGAGGGCTGATCCCAGATTTAGGGAGTCCATGAGATTGATCGGAGATTATTCACTACTATCCTTCATGACTCCGGAAAAAGATATTACCCACGAGCGGTGTCATAGCTTCTATCATTCTATGACATCTCGAGGAGCGTATGGTCCGTGAGCCTAGCTTCTCTATCGATGATCGCCGCGAGTACTCGCTGTAGCGGCCGATATTTCAGCTTTGGCCCGCTGCGATAAATACTACTTCAATGCAGGGTTATAGAGATTGGGCTCCACCACCCCATCGAGAGACGGTTTCGAAAGAATCGACCAGAGACACCATACCGGACCGTATTTTATAGGAGGCAGCTCCCGCCTCAGATGCTACTGATCGACCATTTATTCCGGACGAGTCCGCTCCCGGGCTACAAAGATTATGTACAACGGAGGGAGCCATCTGAGGCTTCCAGACGATTCGTAGAGGGATACCGCTTAGTCCTCTCGAGCCGGTGATGACCTCCCTTGATGCATTTCGAGGAGAAGGTCCATCTATAGCCTCGTGCGAAGCAGAGTCTTCCGTTGCTGATGCCGAGACTACTCAGCCAGGTTCTAGAGCATTTGGGATTCCTAGAGGAGCCCAGGATTGAGAGGAGGATTAGACGCTCTCCGGTTCCGGTTTCGTGAGCCGTGATGACCATACCCGTGATCTTCCACCTCCGGCTGCCAGACCGTGGAGGAGATGGGGCACTGACGTGGTCGAGACTCCCACAGAGACGATATGCCTGCCCCTGAGCCCGAGATGCAGAGGAGTCCAGCTCCGCAGATGTCACCTTCATCTCCTCCTCCACACACCACATCCGCACCGCACCGGGACACCCGGGTCCATCCCATTCAAATACACCATTCACCTCGAGTAGTTCACACCCGCCTGCAGAGATCACAGTGTGATGGGATGCCATCCGCTTCACTAGCAGCCTGGCCACAGCAGCCCCAGATCGTAGGTCGCCCTGTCACTCTATGCTTCAGCAGATCATGATGCACTTGGGCCTTCCTCGTGTTCCCGATCGAGAGAGAAGCCCACCACGCATTTTTTCATTCGTGATGTTTTGATCAAGAAGTAAAGAAGAGCCTTCAGACTCCACCACCACCACAAAGAGAAGGAGGTGGTTAGGTTTCTTTTATGATTTTGTATAGTTATCGCTTTATCAATCGCCACCACTTTGTTTAGGATTTATGTATTAGCCATAAGAGGCGCTGATATTTTTGTATGTTTAGCTTTGCATGCATGTACTACCATTTCGCTATATCAAAAGCTATTCACTATATATACGCATTTTTGCATACTCATGTTTTGGTGCTTTTACCATATGTAATCGTTTTTTTTGTTCCACTGACAATTGAATTGCTTTAATCGACAATTGAACCGCTTCACTGAACAATTGAATCGCTTTCAAATCGGGACAATTGAATTGTTTTTTTTTATTGGAAATTTGAAGCCCTGCTTTAATGCCTTTATGTTAGAACAAATTCCATGCTTGAAACGCTTTTTTGGTCACTAGTTCCAAGATGCTCAACTTGAAAATTTCTCCCTTTATGCTAATTCACACACCGCACCCAGATTATTTCAATAGGCTGTAAATTTGTTTGCCTCCTTTCACAGATAGCCGGGCCTTAAGCATGTTGGGTAACCTAAGATAGGTTTGTGTTACCCACACTTGAAGACCAATTTTGTCTTCCAAAAAGGAAAAGAAAAGGAAAAGCAAAAAGAAAAGAAAAAGCAAAAAGAAAAAGAAAAATAAAGTCGTGAAGTTTTGCCTTGAAACCCGAGCACGGTCCGAGGGGTGTATGGCGAAAGCCTTTGAAACCTGATGCCCTAAGCCTTAATCGTCAGAGTCATCGATTTAGTGTTCACGGGTGGATAGGTAGAGTCTAAAGATTTGCTTTGGTGCTTGATTTTCAAGTCATTCGTAGTCCGGTGAAGCCCGTAGTCGGTGGTCGTTGATCCTTTCGCTTGATGCCCAAACCCAATTGGTCGGGTTACCTGGACCCTCGCTACACCTGACTTTGGTGAAGCCTGATTTAAGCATTGCACCCTACAATATAGTTGAATAAAGAAAGAAGTGCGTAACTATCCTTATCAAGTTGTTCAATGTAAATTTACATGACAAGGTTAGGTCAGAGGGGACAAATTTTGCAATTTATCGGGTTTAACTGGGTTATATAAAGAACCATTAGACTTAGGTGGAAATTCAAGCTGAGGAATCAACAGGAATCAATATTGACCTAAAAATTTTGTTCTTTGTATGGTTTCTTGCTCTTTCACATGTCGTTTCAAACTTGGTGTCCATTTTTCAGTTTAAGGACAATGTTTATATGTACATACACCTTTTCAATCATAAACTTTTCGAAAATCACGCATATATCTCCTCTTTTAGTTTTTGCATTGCTAAGGACTAGCAACGCTTCAAGGTTGGGGGTGGATTAGTACCCAAAAGTGCTATTTTGAACTTATATTAGATAGGTTTTTAGTGCTTTTTAAGCACTAATCATGTCATTTATGCCAATTGAAGTGTTCAAGTCTTCTTAGTATCACTTATGCCGCTAGAGGTTATTTTTGGTTGTTTTGGTGTGTTTTTTGATATCGGGCATATGATGAATCATGAAGGTGAGCAATTATCGGCCATCAATCATACCAAAAATCAAGAGAGAATGAAGGCAAGGTGTGAAGAAAAATCAATGCGATAGAGGAGCGGGAAGCGTGCGTGAATCGGCAATTCGGAGATTTAAGCTAGATTGCGAAAATTTCAGCGGGATTGCGAAAAATTCGCGACCTTGAAATTTCGCAATCTTAAGCCAATTGGCAATTTTCGCTAGACCAAAATTTTTCGCTAAAGCACTATTGCTAGCGAAATTTCCGCACGTTTTAAGCTACTCACAGAATTTCGCTAGCTAGCGAAATTTAGTAACTATGAAAATTGCCGAAGTCTGTAAAATTTCTGACTCAGCTATCTCTTGGTGATTTCGCTAGTTATGAAATTTTTCGCTAACTAGCGAGGAATTTTTATTTGCCCTAGCGAAATTTTGAACATAAGCGAAATTCACTGCCTTGTCATGCTTTTGTAATTAATGCAACCGACTTCAATTTTGGTGTATTACTCTTGTCCCTAAAATTAGCAAAATTGTTAGGCTTTGTGGTATTTTCATACATTGGGTGGCTTCTCTTAGCCCTCCCGGCTGTAACGAAGAACAACAAATTGAGGAGCATTTTTGGTAAGTTTTATTTTTTGTCGTAGTTTAGTTGAGGGTTTTGCTTTCTTCTCTCTTTCGCTATTTTTAGCATTTCTTGAAACCTTTTCTTGAGGATGACAACTCGAGATGCTTGGCTTCGCCCCTTTTCTTTGAAGATAAGGAAGCTGGCAGTGGTGGGGCATATGCGGGTTGTCCTCTTGTATTAAAAGCTACGGTACCGTGTTTATGGCCTATCTTCTCAAAATATGGTTGAATAGCATTGAATGTGTGGTGTATCTGCATGCTTGGGATACGGTGCATACTTATTGCTAGATGCCTTTGTGGTTCATTAGATGGTCTTCTGAGCCTCTGAGATGATATTTAATGTTAGAGTTTCCAAGCGAAGAGGCGATAGATGCATGTTATGCGTGTTAACTCAAATAGGAGTTGATTTTAGGGTGAGGGTACATAGTTAAACATAGATCGGTTGTGGCTTGGTTCTCAGGTTGCTTGTCATAACACGGATAAAGCTTAGGGACACTTGTTTGCCTAAGTTGCCAAGTTAGTGACCTAAATCTTCAAGTTAACTTTTCACTTCATTTTAGTTTCTGATTCATCAATTTGGTTCATCTTATTGTTTTTGAAACAAAAATCAAAAGTCGATAAAGTCTTGCCAGTGAAAACCACTGTGTTTTGCTGGGATGAAGAAGCCCTTCTGTGTTGAGTACTGAACCCTCTCTGCGATGGCGACTGAAGCGGTGAACTGAACATATCTAAAATTTGTTGATTTTCAATAGCCTCTTGTAACACGAATCGGCTATGTTAAATTTTCTGAATTGAATGGCTTGATTAATATAGCTTTTTTGAGTTGTGAAATAGCCTGACATGTCTAGAAACTAAACAAGAAATTGATAGATGAGAATTGGGGGTAAGGTATTAAATTGAGTGAAAGAGGAAGTTGTAATGTTATCAATGAATAAGTTGAACTTTAAGACTAGGAAGATTTAGACAAATAATGGAACAAATAAGACTTATAATTATGTTTTTGTAAACAATTTAGTTATTGTGAATCATAAAAAACAATGCACATGGTTAAAAGTACATCTGAAACAAATTGTGCTAAGATTAAGGAAATCTTCTGAGATCCATCACGGTTTAATCTCCCCAAAGTCTTGGAACTTGTTAGATTATTAGTTAAGGCGAAATCATAGGCAATACCACTAACAGGGAATGATATAGGCCATTCTTAGAAGTTTGAACCTTTTAAAGCCTACCCGTGTAATAGGCAAATGCATATACCTTAGTTCCTTGTTTGAGCCAAAAACCAATTTCATCATCAACCAGCAAATGAAAAACCTAAATCCTTCCTTATTTTGGTGCATGACAAGTACACATCCCAATAGTAAAGATAAGTTTGAGAGACATTATGTTCCAATTGTAAGGAGGATAGAATAAAAGATGGGAAAAGGAAAACCCCGATTGAGATGAGAAAAAAAAAAAGGAAAAGAATGAAGAAAAGAAGTTGTGAAAATACAAAGTATCAAGGTGGAATGAGTTTTGTCTTGCATCCTTCCTCTCTTGAACAATTAAGTTCTTAGGGGTGTTTCAACACCTGGTGCCAACTGGTATGGGAGTTGCTAACCCAAAGTTTTCTAAGGGTGGTAGAAAGCTTAAAAAAGACAAACGTTATATTCCATAATATAGGCATAAATAGAAAGTAAAAGCATCTAATATGAGGTGAATTTACGATTACGAGAAGGTGGTCAAGAAAACACCACAATAGAGAGTATGTAGAATGATGCACCAAACCAAGTTTAGGTTTGTTAGAAAGTTGACATCAGTGGAAAATTCAAGAATGTAAGATGAAAGCAAAAATGTTGAGTTGTGAGTAAACTGGGTAAACTTGAGCCTAAATTGTCCATTTATCTACCCAATTACCTAAGCCACACATTATAAGCCTAAAAGACCTAATTGATCTTGAAGGTTGTATCTGCCTACATTAGTGGAGATTAATATGACAAACAAGCATATGAGACTTAGAAGAATAAAGGAGAAGTTTATTATCTGAGTAGTGTCTCAGAAGATTAACTAATCTGCTAAGGAGAAAAAAAGAGAAGACCATCACACACTCACAAATCAAGGTAATATAATTGAACTGTTTACACTATAGGAATTATTTTCCTGTTTAGTAAACTTACTTGAAAATCTTCCTTGTTCTGGATTGGAAACTTGTTCAAACATAATCCTTTGCTTCTGCCCTATTTTAGCTAAATTGTTAGTTCAAGAAAAATATGTCGTGCAAAAGCAGAGAAAAATGTCACTCAAATTTTATTTTCTTTACTTAGGGACAAGCAAAACTAAGTTTGGAAATTTGATGAGTCTTAAACTCATATATTTTATGTTTTCTTGCATTTTTCGAGTTTATGATCCATTTGAATGCAGAATTATGAAATAATCACCAACTTTGTGTTTTGCAGGTTTTGAATGAAAAATAAACAAATCCAGCAAGAAAAGCAAAAAATTTGGCTAAGGCATAAATGTCGCGACATAATTTCAGAATGTCGTGACATAATATCAAAATGTCGCAACAAAAGCTCAAGGTAACTAGCAGGGCTATTGTAACACCCCAAAAATACCTTAGAATTTTTATAATAATTTTATTATATATTCTGGGTATGAATTAGGCCAACTTAGGTTTCAGGAAAATTGATAAATTGACAAGTTATGAAATGATAAATTTAGTGAACCCGAAAATTTGGGCACTAGAACAAGGATAAAATTGAAATTTTCCATAAGGGATATAAAAATCATAAAAGGAGTAGAGATGGGCCATAATAGAGAAATAAAATAGAAGTTAGTTGAAATAAGAGAAATGAGTGAGTAAGTAGAATATGGCATAAGTTGCTTTGCAAAAAGTCTAAGGACCTAAATGCAAAAATAAAAAACTTAAAACAAAAAAATGGATTTTTCTTGTTTTTGGCCAAACATGGCCTTAACAAAGCTCAGATAAGAGCAAAAAATTTGGTCTCATTTTTGGGAGGACCAAACCGTAGAGAGAGAGAGGGGAGAGGAAAAGAAGAGAAGAGGGAGAGAAGAGGAAGAGAAGAAGGAAGAGGAGAAAGAAGAAGATCAATAGGTATGTTTTCAACTTGGGATCAGAAGTGTGTTTGATTTCTAGGCCTTGGTTTGGAGAATTGTTCCTCCTTGTCTAGGGTTTTGTGGAAAGATCACACAAACCCTTAAATTGTTGAGGTTAAGAGGATAAAACCCCAAATGGTAGAAAAACATGGAATCCTCCCTTTGAGGTTGGATTATGGTTTAATTGCAAAGTAAAGGGGTTGGGTTAAACCAAACCCCTAACAAATTCTTGTATTTGGTTTATGTATGGGTTATTACCCATATTAGAGTGGGTTTGAGTAATTCATGATGGATTTTGAAATAAGATAAGTAATGAAAGAGGAATTGAGTAGCAAAGAGGTTATAAGAGATATATGGAATGGTTTTGATGTGTGTTTGAAGTGTAGAGTTGATTGGGTATCAAAATATGGAAAAATGGGTGAAAAACACACATTATGGGAAATTTTCGGTGACATGTACCGGTACACCCTGAACCTGTACCAGCACACTTTGGGTTCTAGTCATTTTTGGCCAAGGTGTACCGGTACATGTTAGACGTGTACCGGTACACCCTATTCTGCTTTTCCTGTTTCGACCAGTTTTCATATTTTGGCCATAACTTTCTCATTTCTTATCTGATTTGAGTGATTCAAGTGGAAAATTAAAATAGACTTCAAGGAAAACCAAACATAAAGAAATAGACATCGTCAAATTATGACTCTAAGTGGCCCAGAAATTCACTCAAAGTGGGGACATGTTCAAGTAAAATTCTGCACCAGTTAAACATAGAGTAGTCCGGGTTGTTTCGGACGTATCTTGAGTTTCGGTGCTCGAATTGGGTGATTCCAGTTGGAGAAGAACCCTTAGCACTATCTTTAAATGAGTACAAAGACCTAGAGAGTCAAACATGAAGTTAAGACCCCGGAAAAATAGGTAATACAAACTGTCCTGAAGTGTGTCATTAAATTGATTAGTTTTGGCATGAATGCCATAACTGGATGGATGATCCGATTGGAATGATTCCAATTTATAAGTAAAGTAGACTCGCCAGAGGAATAAGGAATGAGACTAAGTAAAAGCATTTGCGTACCTCGCAGCGAGGCAAGCGAGAAGTTTAAGTGCAGATTATTTACACAACCACTAAGAGTGAAAATTTTGTATTTGCATTAGAGTGCGGGTGAAAGCGACAACTGACCTAAGTTGATGTCGAAAAGAGCGGAATTGATAAATTAGTTTTGTTCTAATACTCTATCTTAATTCCAAGTATTTTGGTAGTTTACCAATTAACTATGAATGAGTACATGAATCAGTACATGAATGAGTATGTGATATAATTCGTAGATTGAGTATATCTTTGAAAGGGAATGAAATGTGTATTGGAAACCGAATGAAAAATGAATGATGAAAAGGGGCGAGTTCATCAGCGAATCCGTCCGGTGTGAACTGAATGATACATCGAATGAATCGCCTGACGAGATGCACTAGCGACATCCGTCCGCGAAGAGCGCGGGTATCGATGTCCCACTTGGCGGGATGCACTAATCGGCATCCGTCATGATGGCGTATGGCATTGAAGAAATGTCCCGCTTGGCGGGATGCGCAATCGGCATCCGTCATGATGGCGATATGGCATTTAATTGATACCACGTGTGGTGCGAGCGGCATCGGCATGATGGGGGCGAATAAGTGATACCCGCGTGTCGGGATGCCGCGGCATCCGGCATGATGGGAGACGAATAAGTGATACCACGTGTCGGGATGCGCAAATGGCATCCGTCATGATGAATAGGGTATTAAATGTATAAAGCACATTACCAGGAATGATAATAAAGTGGGATTCATCCGTAGGTGCCGAAATTGAATTGAATAGTCAGGTGAAATAGCCAACATTGGCAGTGTAATAGGATTATAGAATATGCTTAAATCTCATGAATTGATTGTGAAATGAATTGTTGCATTGAAATGCATGATGATATAATAGTAAATGATTTATATTGTAAGCATCTGCGGAAATAAATAGCATGAGCATATGTTGATATATTAGGCATGGTTTAATGTTAAATACATGTCGAGTTAATTTGAATATTTGGTAGGCGCCTTAGAACCACTAAGCATGAAAATGTAGCGTGGTATCTATGTGCGGTATCGAGTAAGTGAAAGAGAGGGACCCAGTCGCGCGACATGAGTCATAAGAAAGAGTACGGCGTATAAGTGTATACTCCGTAATTTTGCATATCATCTTTTGAACAAGAAATTGTTTGTAAACAAAGGGTTAAACCTGACTGATTTTGTATATTATTTTGAAAGGGCATATAATGCCTTTCTTTATGTAAATATCATTTGGTTAATGTTTATGGGCTGTCGAATTGCTTTGAATTTGTAAATGATTATGGGCTTGCCCGAAAAATGAAACAGTTGCCATCAACCAATTGTAAAATGTTTTGATAAGATAAATGGCGTCGGAGTAAACCGGGCTCGGTTCGGATCGAATCATTCGGGTCGGGCTGGGGATTGGTGCGACTGTTTTTAAGCAAAATTAAATAAAGCGATGCTTAAGGGATTTAATTAATGGCTTGGTCGGGCGTGCGGGGTTGGGACGGACTACTTCCCAGCCGGGTCGGGCCGGGCTCGGTCGTCCTGACACTGTGCAACAAGCGATGATGTTGATACTGAGTCTGGCTGACTCAAGTTGGAAGTAAAAGGTGGCCGTGACATTTCACAACTGTAGCAGTGCTGTAATATGAGAAGGATTGAATGATAAATGTTGAAACAAAGAAATTTATGTTGCTATATTGCATGAGAAGTTCTTGAAGAAGAATGTCGCGACATTCTTTTACTTTGACGCGACATTGATAAAAGCAAATGGCAATACAGTTTTGTTAAGACATTCAAAACCTGTGTTGCGACTTATTTGAATGTAGCCAGTATGGTATCTTAAATCAACAAAATTTATAACTTAATACCCCATACTACCATAGCGAAGCTACTATAGTATAGCGGCTATAGGAATGTCCACAGGGATGAGTTTTCTTCGTGGGAATGACTAATACTAAGGTTTACAGCAGTAATTATGGTACAGTGATGAGTTGGATAAAAGAGTGGGTTTTGGTAGTTGATATTAACCAAATGAGTAAAAATAAGAAAGAATTCCCTTGAAGTGTTAGGTCATTGGGCTTGGGTTCCTAGGGAAAATGAGGGGTTCTCGGGGTTCTTTCCTCGCATTGGGGATAGTAACATATAGTTACTTCCCAAATTGGATCTTGGTTTAACTATAAAACTTGACCCTCAATAACTATCCTTTGAAAATGGCATTCAATGTCCATTAATGTTCTCAGTCAGTTAAAAACTTATCTCCTTGAGTCACCTTCTAATGGCTCATAAATGATAACCAATTAACATCACAAGATCTAGCAATAAGCATCCAATGAGCCATAAAAGCTTACCATATACTAACCATTCAAGGTGAAGCAAAGGGATCGAAACCTAAAGTTGGAGAAAAGAACATCAATGAAAGAGAATACGTACGTTGAAAACATGAGGGTCCCTATTTTATCCTAGGTTCCCTTGCCCAATGCCTTCTACTTCAAGGAAGGAGGGGGGTTTAGCCGCTCATCCTCTGAGTTGTCATCCTCAAAGGATGTTTGACTAGCAAGAAAATGAGAGAAAACGAAAAGAAAAATGAGGGCTTCCTCGACAAGCCTCCCCTACCTCAAATCAAATATATTGAAATATTTTTCAAGAATAATTACAAAGTGTTGTTTTGGGGAATATATACCATAAAAACCATACAAATTACCAAATTATCAAAAGAAAAAAATCATTGCAAAGGGATAATTTGGGAAGAAAACAGAGAGACAAAGTCCAAGTAGTGCAAGCAATTTATAGCTGCAAAATTTCATGGGTTGTGAGAATTTTGCAACCCATACTAGTTGCCGGGGTCTTTGTTGTTTCCTCTTATTTTTCTTCTGATTATGTATTTTGCATTCCGGTTCTACGACTCTAAGTTCTAACTAATTTATTCATGCTTGAGCTGGACCTCTATTTCCAATATATAAAGCCTATAAAACTACAAAAATTGCCATAAAATTAGGTCAAAGGCATTGCTAGGTCCTTAATGTGACAACTGGATCAATTTAGGCGATTGCGACGAAAGTGCTCCAAAACCCGGGTAAGAGTATAAAACAACACTATTTGGGTAGTAATCAACGACATAAAGAATTGAAGAGGGAAGAAAGAATGTCACGACACAACAAAACTATGTCGCGACATAAAATTTCATACTAAAGGGATAAGACAAAACAAGTTGGTCGTGACAAAGGTTTTTAAGTTGCGAAAAATATTTTAGAGAATGACAAGATCAAGGCAGGAAATATGTCATGACATTTTCAAAGTATGTCCTGAAATAAGTAAAAGTTAACTCGCTTAAGGTAAGGCTATGTTGCGACAGAGAAGTTTTATGCTGCGACAACCACAACATAATGTTGAGAGGAAACTCTTTCATGACATAGAATTTTATTGTCGCAACAAAGGTTGATGAGAATTACAGAAAGAATGTCGCGACACAGAAATTTATGTCGCGACATAATGAAAAATTTGAAGCAGCGGATATTTGCCAATGATAATGGAATCTATAATGACATTAATTGATGAAGAGCCTGAAAAGAGCTACAAAATGTCGTAACATTTTTGAAGACTGTTGCGACACAGAAATGTTATGTCATGACATAGTTAAGAGGAAAAAGAAGGGAACTTTGTCGCGAAAAAAGCTTTTATGCGACATACCATTCGAGTATTGTAGCGTAAGACATGAAAAATATCGCGATGAAAAAAAAACTTATGTCGACAATTAGAATATTCAGTTGAGTTACGCCGACATTTTCTAAAAATATGTTACAGCCATAATTCAAAAATTTTGATACCCAGTCGCAACATAACCTGCATGCTTCACGACAAATCTAGAGGACAAACAAAACAATGTTGCGACATAACTTTCCTATGTTGCGATAAAGACGTCTTTTGGGCCAGTTTTTAGGGTTCCACAATTTCAACCTCGAAGTGCTGCCCATCATTTGAAAATCTATAAATAGAAGCACATATGGCACTAATTAGTGCCCAAATAGTGCTATTTTGAACCTATTTCTTGCAAGTTTTGAACTTTTTGTGTACTAATCATCCTAATTCTTGATTGGCACATTAAGGTCCTGTATGCTGCGATCGCATTTGTTTGGGAAAATATTGCAGTTTCTGAGCTAATCATGCGAAAATTTTCAAGTCGGCTAGTCATAACAAATCCAAGCAAATCGGTCGAACTGGAGGTACGGATATCAGCCCGAAGGAAAGAGGGCGAAAACAAAAGAAAGGTTCGCAACAAACATTTTGCGGGGTTCTTGAGAAATGCAACTGCCAAATTTTGCGGGTTTCGAAGTTTACTCACCGCCCTTTGTTCACCTTTCGTACCCCTTGCTCACCTTTCACCTTTTTGGCGTTTTGATCTTTTTGTTACATTTTGTTTCTTCCCAATTTGTCCTTGTAATAGCTTTTTGCTTTTGGGTTTTTTGATGTATTTTATAAGGGGTTTGGTTATAAAAAGCCCAGACAAGCAACATGTAAAATCTATCTCCTTTATTAATTAAGTTTCTTTTTTGCGGGAAGCTTTCAGCTCTCCCGCCTCTTTTTCTTTTCTCTCATTTTCTCTCACTTTCTGGGCAGCCAAACACCCTCCGAGGATGACAACTCGGAGGATGAGTAGCTAAACTCCCTTCTTCCTTGGAGTGAAAGGCTATTGGGGCGGGGGATGCAAGGCAAGCGGGGTTTTTCCATCTTTAGCGGGTATTTTCTACCATTTATGGTTTCATTCGAACATCGGCTTTAATCCCTTCGGGTTGCTTTGGATGATCGGTGTTGATAAGCTTTTGGGTTCATTGGATGCTTATTGCTAGATCCATTGACATCCGTTAGTTATCATCTATGGGTTATTGAGGCGATTCAGGATGTTTATTTTCTCCATTCAGGTTTGATCCTTAGGTTCACTGCAAATGGTCGGTACTTGGTAGCTTATGGGTTTCATTGTATGCTTATTGCTATAATTGATATTCATTGAATTATCATTTATTAGTTGTTGGAAAGTGAGTCGAGTGATGTTATTCAGCATGCGAGACATCAATGGGAAGCAAATACCAAATTTTTAAAGATATTTATTTAGGGTCAGTTTTAACAATTAAATGAAGAACAGTTGGGAGATGACTATAGGTCAAATCCTCTGATGCGAGGAAAGGACCATGGAGAACCTCGGTTGCCCTAGGACTCCAACCACGTGACCTAACACTACAAGAATTCTATTTTCATTTTACTTATTTTATTTTCAATTTGCAACCTACAAAAACCTCCTTGTTTTACAAAACCTAATCAAGTGAAATTCACCTTTTGAGCCAGCGCATATCATTTTGTGAAAGCCCTTCCTTGTGTTGACCACAGAGCCATTATCTTTGCGGTAGCTAGGCTCTGGCGATAGAAAGGTATAGGTTTATAAATTTTGTTGGTTGGTACTGGCTGCATTCACGTGCGAATCAAATGGCGTCGTTGTCGGGGATGGTGCCTGAGTGTAAATGATGACCCGATGAACACTTGTGATCCTCATCACAGAATCGATTAATTTCTTTTATCATTTTTTCTTTGTATATATTTTCTTGTTAGTCTTCTTAGTTTCGAGTTCACGGTTCTTTTTTAGGTAACCCTAACCTTTTAGTAGGATTGTTTCTTGATGGATTGGTGTTTCCACTTTGTTCTTCTTTGTAGGAGTGCATGTCTCATGAATTTGAATCTTGACCAAATGGAATTCCAAGAGGAGAGCAACACAATCAGTATTGATGGAAAGAAACCTAATGCGTATGGGTCCATGAGATTGAACTTTCCCTCCGCATGGTATGCACACTGCACATCCATAGTATGCTTCTTCATCTCAACCTCAATCACCACAATTAACCTCTCTAGTTGAACAAGCCATTTTGAACCTTACCAAGCTGGTGTGTGACTTTGTGGGAGAGCAGAAGACATTCAATGCCCAATTAAGTAAAAGAATTCATATTGTGGAGAGCTCTCTGAACCATAAGTTAGATGTGCTTCAAAGTGAGCTTGATAAGAAAATTGACATCCTGCAATATTCAATTTCAAGGCTCACCAATCAGCATGGTCATCAAGAGGAAGAAATGCGGAGGAAGAGTGCTGGTGTTTCTTTGGTGAGCAGACTCCTTTGCGCTTTAGGAGGAATTAAGAGGAACTAGCTGAAGCTCTTGAGGAACTGAAGGATGCCCCATAGTTATGTGTTGCCTTTGGGCCATGGAGGAGAAAAGAAGAAATCCTCCCCTTGATTAGTGAGGAAGGTAGCGGAAAGGAAGCAGGGGAAGCCATTGCCCAAGCCACCAATAGCCCACTTCATTGTCTTGACACAGTACACATCCTACCTTCACTTACAGCACATTCAACACCTGAAACACCTACTACTAAGGCCATCTCATCTCCACTGCCTGTGCTGCAAAACTTTAGGAAGTTAGTGGCCTATGTTTGAACTTTTTCCACTACATCAAATACATTGACAGCTACTCATACTACATGGCACAACAGATGGTTTGGGTGCTGGTTCAGATTTGGAACACTTGGACCTCAGCATTTCTAGCTCCACCGGTTTAATGACCTCCAAAAACTTGTGAAGCGGTTTTTTGAGGGTGGGGTGGGGTCACGGTCTCCCCACTTTTTATTTTTTGATTTTTCATTTTTGTTTTATTTTATTTTATTTATTTGATTTATTTAGTTTTTCTCTTTGAATTTCCTCTAATTTTAATTTAATCCTTGGTTTTAGCTCATTTTTAATTTTCCTGCATCTTTGTTTAATTTTTCCTGACTTATTTTTGTAGGTTTTGTATTCTACGAGTAGAGGCAAAATCCGAAATTTGCGACCTTGTGAAATTCCTTGCTAAACATTCCTTGCAGGTTGCAAAAATTTATAACCGCCTTTGTGAGGCGTACGGAATCACAGCAGGGAAGAAACAAAATAGGAATAGTGTTGTTAAAAAAAATAAATAAATATTTTGCACGGTTGCGAATTTTCGCAACCTACGAATTTCTTTTCGCAACTCCTTCCATTTTTGTAGCCCAATTTTGTTTTGACCATAACTTTTTCATCCGAACTCCGTTTTGGGTAATTTTGGTATCGTTGGAAAGCTTAGAGAGTGTAGAATCTAAATATATCCAGAAAGAACACTTTTGAAATTATGATTAAGGTGTAATTTTCAAAATTCTCCAACTGGTCACTTTTTTCCTCTATTTTCTTCTTCTAACTTGTTCATTTGAAGCCCAAATGGAGTGAATAAGATCTGGTGGAAGATTGAAAGTCTCTATCCAACAAAGGGTACATCTCATCAAGGAGGTATCACTTCCTTCTCTGTTTCCAATCAAGTCTTTCATTGCGAACAATGTGACATTTGGTTGAGAGAAGTTAGCGAAGGAAGTGGCTTTGTTATGCTTTTTGTTTTATTTTGAGCAAGCCCATTTTGTGTTGTTCAGTGGCTTGCTATTTTTCTAGTTTGTGAAGTTGTTAGTTGTTTTTGAAAAGCTGAAAATATAGCCATTTATTTTTATATACATACTATACAGCTTACACTTCCAGTTTTGAAGTGCACCCCCATTTTTTTGTGTTTTTACTTTAACCTGTGGTCAAATTGAAAATTTGTCCAATGTTATTGTTGTTAGATTGGTTCCATGCCTAATTGAGTGGGATTATCAGTAGAATTCTTGTTGCTTTCGACCTTTTTATTCCGCCTTTAGCTAACCACACACTATGCACATCAGGTTTCAACAATAGGCTGAAAAACTGCCTAACCTCCTAAATCTTGCAAAAGACTACCCTAGTTTCATTTACTACCTTCAATAGGTTAAGGACCCCCAGGAAAAGAAGGCCAATGAGTCTTCTAAAATAAAGAGAAGAGAAAAAGAAAAAGAAAAGAAAAATTGCAACGCTTTGCCTTGAAACTGGAGCACGGTTCGAGGGGTATTTGGCGAATCTTTAAAGCCTGGTGCCCTTAGACGACTGGTTAGGAGCAACTGACTTAGTGCTCGCTACTTGGGTTGATGGGTGAGGTTGAGCGAGTTGTAGGTTCTGGAATCTCGAAATCGTTCAAAGTCCGGGGTGAAACCTGAAGACTTTGTGGTCGAAAGATCCTTATGGCTTGATGCTCTAAGCCTTAATTGGTTGGGAGTCATCGGTGGATCCATGTTACATGGACTTTGGTGAGGTCGATTCCTCAACATTGCACCCCTAAAACACAAAAAAAATTGTTGAATAAGAGCGGGTCCTGATCTATTTAGATCGGTTAGTGTACTAGGTTGTGGCAATAGCTTGGTTGGGGGGAGAGTGTAGTTTAGTAGTTTATTGTTGAAAACTGATCATATAAACACTTAGGTTTTGGTGAAAGCTTTAGGTCGATTCTTTAGGAAGGAGGCTCTTTTGATACTCAATTCTGTATGACATTCATTCTCTCGAGATAGTTATTGGGCAAGGGTTTTGGTGATTCTTTTCAGTTGACATTTACTCCATTCTGCCTTTTGAAATACCATTTGTGTGAACATAATTTTGATTTTGTTTTGATTTCTCTATTTTTCTTTCATTGCTAAGGGACTAGTAATGTCTTGGTTGGGGGGTATTTGATTCGCACATAAACGTGTAGATAGGCAGCTCCGAACCAACAAAATTTATAAACCTATACCTTCTACTGTTGTAGCCTAGCTACTGCAGTATAGTGACTCTAGGGTCGAACACAGGGATGGGTTTTCTTCGTGTAAATGATATGCAGTTGGCTCAAAAAGGTGAATTTCAATTTGGATTAGGGGTTTTATAATAATGAGAAGTTTGATGAGTTGCAAATTGAAAATAAAATAAGTAAAATGAAAAAATGAAATTCCTTAGTTTAGGTCACTAGGGTTGGAATCCTAGGACAACTGAGGTTCTCCAGGGTCCTTTCCTCGCGTTGGGGAGAATGACCCATAGTCATCTCCCGAACCGGTTCTTCATTTACCTGTAAAAACTGACCATAAATAAATATCTTTGAAAATTTGGTATTTGCTTCCCATTGATGGTCTCGAACAGTGAATAACATCACCTTGACTCACTTTCCAACAGCTAATAAATGATAACTAATGAATATCATTGTATGCTCCATAACCTTGTGATTCTTATAAGTTTGCAATGCCCCTGACCATTTACAGTGAACGAAGAGATCCAAACCTAAAATTTGGAGAAAATAAAGCATCCTTGAATTGCCTTTCATGCCCATAGATGATAACTAACGGATGTCAGCAGTCTGGCAATAAGCATCGATAGACAGCTTAATAATCTTGATCATTCAAAGCAACCCGAAGGATTAAAAGGCGATGTTAAATGAAACCATAAATGGTAGAAAATACCTCGTTAAAACATGGAACCCTCGGTTGCCTTAGATCCCTATGATAGCCTTCCGCTCCAAGGAAGAAGGGTTTAGCCACTCATCCTCGAGTTGTCATCTTCGGTGTTTGGAGTACCTTCGAAGAGATTAGAAAATGAGAGAAAATGAAAAGAGCTAGGGAGTGAAAGCTTCCTCAAGAAACTTTATTAATGAAGAATGGGTACAGTTACAGTGCTTGTCTTGACTGTAGCTTATTTCTTTACAAAATACCAAAAAAAACCAAAAGCAAAAGCTATTACAAGGGACAAATGTGAACAATGGCATGAAATGTGAAACGATGTGAGAGGTGAACAATGGCAGAGACAAAATTGTAATCTACGAAATTTTGTTGTAGTCCTTTTCAACATTTTTACTGCTCCTCTTTCCTTCGGCTTCTAACTGGCTCAGGTTGGAAGCTTGGATTTGCTTAGTTTGTTATGATCTGCGACTTGAAATTTTGGCGCGATTAGCTACTTAAAAGCGCAAAATTACTGCAAACGTCGATAGCATGGCAGGGACCTTAATGTGCAAATAGGGTTAATTACGTTGATTAGTACACAAAAGTGCTCAAACACGCAATAAATAGGGTTCAAAATAACCTTGTTTGGGCACTAATCAAGCTTATGTTGCTTCCTTTGATCATTTATCTGAGTTAGGTCTCCTTTGTATATGAATTTTCTTTTATTTTTGTTTTATTTCTTTTTCGTCAATTTAGTTTTAGCTTACATTTTAGTTAGTAATTTTCTTGGATTTGAGCAGTGATCTGAGCTAAAGTTTCGAGCTGGGTTCATTGTAAACATTTAGATTTCATTACTGTTTGAATTTAATGGAATCTGGAAATTTTCTGGAGTTGATTTATTTCAGCTTGCTTGCAATTTCAGTGAATTTTCCTTATCAATTAGTCATTGTTATTTGCGATCCAGTTTTTGAAAGATTAAGCTCCATCTAGGAATGGATTGATGTTAGCTATCGTTTTCTAAGCAACTTACAAGAATGTCAGAGTTAGATATCTTGAATTTATCTAATTGGTTAGTTCTTAAAATTAATTGTTTGTGATATTAGTAGTTTGTACCGAAAAAGGGGTTGTATCTTACTATGATTTCCAGGAGGCCCTTTAAGTGACACAGAGATGGAGATTCCTAAGAGTATAGAGCAGTTACTTAGGGGGTATGCTAGACTAATATTTTTGAACTAATGAACTCTGAAAGATTATTCTGATAGATCACTAATTTACTCATGGTGTGACGATTAGTTGGTTGATATATATCAGTTTAATTGATTAGAGGTTTCTCCTCTGTTTGATGGAATGATCTTGATCCCGTGTTAGCATAGATCTAATCAAGGAGATAGAGAATTGGATAAAATTTGATGAATGAGATACTAATTAGATTGGAGAAGGCTTGCATTGTTCTGTTTATAGGGGCAAGAAATCTTTAGTCCTAGGAACAGGGTGTGAAGTACTAGAAAGGAAAAATAGTCAGTTCTTAGAAAGAGGGGTATATCTTACATGTAACTGATTAGACCCATGTGTTTGGAAAGAATATGGTTCTCTAATTAGTAAGAAATATACTGATGTGTAAGATCACCATATATACCTTACATATTGACAAGTTCAGATATCAAACTAATGGCTAAACCATGTTATAAAATGATGCACAAATTGATAATTATACATTGATTTATTTCCTAGTGTTAACTTTACTCAATGAACTCTTCAATCCAATTCATTTTGATTTTTTTTTTTATTATAGTTATAGAGAATTTATGGTATTCTTCCTATAGTTTAAACAAACCAACTTTAAATTTGTGAGTTCAAATAGTGAGGATCTTAAGTAGTTGGGGTAATTGATTTTTAAAATCTATAATCATTCCTCGTGGGAATGATATTTGGTTAAATCCATTATATTATTTGTATGACCTGTGCACTTGCAGAGAATTAGATCAACAATAAATTTTCAATATTACAAACATGAAAAACATTTTCTTATATTTGCTAGTCAACATCTGATTCTTCAAGTTTTTTGAGGCGCCGTTGCGAGTGAATAGTCTTTGGAGGCAGTGCCAGAAGTTTGGCACACAGACATTGATCTCATCATATTATGGGTCTTAACAGCATGTCATTCTAACTTTACTTGAACCTAAGAAGGATGGAACCTATGGAATGTATGTTGATTACCTTAACTAATAAGAACCTTTTGTTTATCAGAGAAGCAATATAACTTAGTGAAGAATGAGCACTATGGAAAAACAAACTAATAAGTTTATACAATTTGATTTTTGATCCTAGATATTAGGATTAGTTGCACAATGAGAAAAGAAAAATATATGGTGCAAAGACGTTCCAAATTGATTGCAAGAGGAGATGACCGTGATTTGAGGAAATCCTTTTCAAGAGGAGGAGAATGATGTGAATCATGGAAACTTCAAACCTTCTTATTCAGGTTCCAATTAGGATGGTCACAAGAGTATAAGCTAAGAAGATTATGGATTCAAATATGTGAGTCTTCATGCTTCTATTCTTCAAAGAACCTTTGAACTTATCGGAATTTTTCATGGCATTCATTCTATCGACTTATCAATCAAACTTTTCATAGTTGATGGTAGTATCTTCATTATCCTATTGATTTATCAATCAATCTTTTTATAATTGATTGTGACTTCTTCATTATCTTAGCAACTTATAAGTTAATCCTTCCATAATTGATTGTAGTATCTTCACCAAAACAAGATTCTTAGCTCCATATAGGTAACATGTTGCAGTTTCCCCCCTTCAAACTTAATTGTACATAGAACAATCCAAAAGACTATTTTATTACGGGTCGCGTCAGTCCTTAGCATGGTTCGTATAAGTTTCCATAAAAAATTTTCCTTTACCTTTAGCATGATCACCTTTATTTTAATTGCATACTTTAAAGCTGTGTCTTGATTTTGCATCACTCATGGTCACATGAGTATGAAAATCTCTCTCAATGGAAAAAATGAAAGAGTAGCATGATGTTCCTCTTTTAATACGCATCGTACGAAGTGTGACAACGAGTTGTATCCGTCTTTCACTATAAGATGAAATATAGCTTTGTCCACTACAAGAAAAAAGGTCTTTAATAGCCGATTTTTCCTTTGTTAAGGTAACATATATAATAGGAGTAGGTAATGTTCATATCGTCATCTATGCAGTGTTAGAAAATTTTAAAGCTACTTTGACATATACATATGTCAAAATGATAAAATGTAATTAGTAAATCAATTGACAATGTTTCTTCCATGATTGACAAGGTTGCATATAACATATGTTAATGTTGTTTTGCTTGTGTCAAGGTTAATTTATGTTTTTGCTAAAGCCATTAACGTACAATTTAATTTATTGCTTAAATTTATCCTTAATCAAAGAATGTTGATTGAATCCAAAACTAAATCTAAACATCAATTTTTATATCCATAACAAATTTAAGAATATAACTCCCATTTTCTAATGCTGAAAAAAAATACATATCATATTTGAAACTAAAAAATATTTTAGTTACATGGAAATATATATATATATATATATATATATATATATATATAATTATCTGGCCATGATAATAAAATCTTCCATGTCTGTCTTACTTGCTCTCCAAATTGTTGTTCTTACACGTCATAACCTATTTCAAGTAGAGAAAATATTAGTTTACATTAAAATTTATCACGAAAAAATAATTCGATAATAAAATACTAAAATATAGTTCTATATAACTAAAATAACCTATATATATATATCTTAATGGAGATTGAATGAGTATGTTATTGATTCGAGGAATTAAATCCATCAGTGACTACTTTATTACATGGCATTTAATTTGATTCTATAAAGCAATAGAACACAACACCAATAGATATGATTAATTGAATTTTTGTCTTCCATCAACGGATGAACAATAAACCAGATTGAAGATTGTGAAGCAGAGCAATTAAAATGATGAGGCTTCATATGATTGTTTTATCTACCACAAGTTTTATAAAGCCAATGAAAAAATAACTTCACCACCTTATTTTCTCATGGTAATTTTAAAAGATTCTAACATTGGAAGTCCAATCATTAAACAAAAAGTTACAGATACACAAGAAAAATGCACTTAATTATCAAAAGAATAAAAAAAAAATTGAATAGCGGATCTATCATTTTTTTTTATGACTAAGCTTTATTGTAAGCATGATTAGTGAAGAATAAAGAATGGATTGCCAAACTACCAATTCTAGCTAAAATACCAAATAATAAAAATAAAGTGAACACAAAATATTTTTTTATAGGAGGGCGAAGGATGAACTCAAGAAACTATGTTCTCATTTTGCACAACAACATTCATGTGAAGCTGTGGTTCATATGCATCAAAAGGTTTTAACACTAATTTGTGATGTAATGCAAGGATGATGATGATGATATATATATATATATAAATATCTTAAAACTTTAAAATTATTAACTATTAAATTTCTAACATAATAGAATTTCTAAGTACTTTATCAAGACAGGAAATCTAAAATTTGTATTAAAAAACCACAAAAATGTAAATTTCTTTATGATTATTATTATTATTTTAGAAATTTTTGAAGAATAAAACACAACTTTATCTTCATGTAACCATTTCCACTTCTTTCTAAAATATTTTAAAATCAAACATTGTTACCAATTTTTAACTAATAATAAGAATCAAAGAGGGCCATTTGGTGAAATACAAAATAAAAGAAACTGATCAAATAGTAGTCTGGAAACCTACAGCCCTTTGCAGATGAATTAGAAAATGTTGAAATGAGAGCATGTGGCCTCTCCTCCACTATCCATGTTCACAACAAATTCATAGTTTGCATCCTAATGAAACATTTATCATCCAAATCAAATAAAAACCTATGGTAGAGACAAATTTAAAACTAAGTCCCAAAATCCTGTATTAATCTTGTATTATGTGAGAAAGGATACCTATCCACTCTTGTATTAGGCAAACCCCTCTTACATTTTCCCAAATGCATTTCAAGATACACCATTTCACCCCAAATCACAACTAACTAAAGACCACAAGAAGAAAGGAAAAAAAAAGGAAAGAATCACTTGGCAAGGCTAACAAATACCCATAAAATGCCGAATTCGACCAATAGATTTCAACCACCGCCATTGTGCCGGGAATGTTCAAGCCCAAATCTGGAGAGCATCAGAAAGGGTCGTCAAGCCCACCCATGCAGTAGGATGGTTAGCAACAGCTGCGAGCTTATCGCTCGAAGCTAGGGTTCATTAGGGTCGGTGAAGATGAGTTTAGGAATTGGGAGAAGACCATGCTTGAAAGGCTCGTGTATATGGTGGATTAAGATTGACACTCTAGCTAAGATGAACATGATTAGAAGATTCAATGGAGTTGTTCATGGCTCCCAAATCGAATCCAGAGGGAGAGAAAATAAAAATGAAAAATGTTTATAGAAGAAAATGAGATAAAGAGAGATGGGAAGAAGCGGATGGGTGTGTTAGAGTGTGGTTGTTTGTCATTGCTTCTCACTACATGACTGACTCCCATTGCTTGCAATCCAATGAAGAGTCAACGAATACATTTTGACTCCTTCGCAAGCGTTCATCACACATCATGTGGTGATGTGTTGATGTGCTGATATCATATATGATTCAAATTTTTGGACTGTCCATCCTCAACTCCCAAAATTCAATATTACATAATATAACTTACCAAATTTTCTTTGAAAATACCTGATTTTACATGGAAAGAAAATAATAGAATGTATATATAAATTTTATCTTTAATATTAACAAATTTCAATAGTAATATATATATATATATATATATATATATATATATATATATATATATATATATATATATATATATATATATATATATATATATATTTTATAAATAAAAGAACAAAACAAATATTTTACTACTTTTGTATTTTTAATTTTATGATTTTGTAGCCCACATCAAAGGGCTCGTTGACAACTTGTCCCGACACACGGAAACTTATGGATGTAAGTTATAAATAAAGAACAAAATAAATATTTTACTCTTTTATATTTTTGTTTATGATTTTGTGACGCCCCTATCGGTCTCGTTGACAACCATCGGCCAGCGAGCTTGTGGATATCGGGTGCCACAGATATCACACTCCACGTCTCATATATGGAGACCTAATCATAATTTATTTAAAACCATTTCTTATAAAAATTTACAAAGAGTTTGATGTACAACTCTTATACACTTTACATACCAAATTATATTAAAACTACGATTGTTCTAATATATTTTACAAAAATGCTTCGAGCCTGGCCGGCCTTCTTCGTACTCACGGCCTCGAAGGAGCGTTGTCTTCTCGTGTACTTGAAAGGGGGGTCCCACGATGGGGTGAGTAAAGCCCAGTAGTGATAATCTCCTATAAGGGTTACTCCCCACCTAAGTGCTCATACAGTGATCAAACCAACCCATACACATCCAAGTGAAAGTGTCTACATGAATGTCATATGTCATGCTTGAAATGTCATCATGCCCATATCCCGAGTCACTTACCGACTCCCTCATACCTGCCTATGCCAAGGTTGGACTATTGTCATTTTTCGGTGACAACCAAAGATTTTTCTTAATCTTTTAACATTTTCATTTACAACCATGCGCCTTTTGTGGGTAATGGATTTAGGTGTCGCACGATAGGTTCGATAAGCCGGAACACTTTGACCTTTCTTCTTCAGGGACTATGTCTTACCATAATTGATGGGCCTTTTCTGCAGGAATCTATTCCAACTGGCGTGCGGAGCACATAATTATCCTTTGCATTTCCTTAACCCGTGTGACTCATTTGGACTTTCTCCCGCTAGCAAGGCCTTTAATTAACACCATACGGTGTTGATCCACAACCATGTACCCATGACACTCCATTGAACACCTAACACAGTGCCGATCCCAACCATGCACTCACACCGCGCTATGCGATGTTTCCATTCATGTGCAGCCCAATTACCATTACCACTTATGTGCATACGTATAAAATGGGCTTATGTGTTGCCTTTTATACTCATGCATATTCACATATCATTGATTTATATTAAAAAGGTGCATACAAATTCAATATTTGATATCCTACATTCCACATATCAAATTCAAGCATGCACACACACACACACACACACACACACACACAAACACACACACACACACACACATATATATATATATATATATATATATATGTAAATTCACTCTTATTTCATATAGCCATAACTTTTCAAACTAACCGGCGAACTAATGTTGTTCCCAAAAGTCCTCCAAGGAATGGCTATAATATTGACTCAATGGGATTTCCCACAGAGTTCAAGAGACACTAGAAACAAAGTTTGGGCTGAAGAAGTTATGACCTTCAGTTGGAGGTCGCATGAATAGGCGGCCCTGCAGGCCGGCCTGCCCGACCTGCCACAATCCGAATACCCTTTTGGAAAGCCCTAGTACCCACTGCCATCCAAAATCATATGGATGGAATCTTGACTCAATGGGATTTCCATATAGTCGAAACACGAAACGGGTTGGTGAAGAGATTATGACCTTTTGAAGTTGGGTAACACATAAATAGGTGGCCTACCGTAGCTACGGAGCCTGCACGAGCCCTTTTCGGCGGCTCAGTGCCCACACCTCCATGACGCATACGGATGGAATCTTGACTCATGTTTCCATAGAGTCTAGAACACCCCCAGAAACGGAGTTTGGAGGATGAAGAAGTACGAGCCTTCGAGAGGTGGGAGGTCCACCTTGAATAGGTAGCCCTGCTCGACCAGCCTAGGACCTTCGAGAGCCCCTTTCTGTGCTCATTGTATATCCCATAGGCATCGGCTGGAAGCTTGACTCGATGAGCTCCATAGGTCTAAGAACACCAGAATGGAGGTGGGTAGTTATGACCTTCCGGATGAGCTCAAATGAATGAGTCAACCAAAAGCGAAGCTGAGCCACTGGCCAGGCTAACCCCATCTAGGCGTGACCTGGCCAAGGCCCGGACCAACAGACTGACCCTTCGCTAGGCTGTTCAGGGTAAACGGATCATAACTTGGGTTACAGAGATTAGTTGAAATTCAAAGCCTAACAATCAAATTCACTAATGTGGCTACTAAGTTCACTGAAGGACTGCTACAAATTCCCTTTATTTCCTACCCAAAAACCAGTTCAAAGTCAGTTAATGTGCAACTATATAGCTGACTTCCCGTGGTTCAAAAACACAACAAACATTCATGGAATAAGACAATACTGCCGTCATTGTTTAACTCTAACATAAATGGTGCACCGGACAATTACTTAGGCCCAAGAACCATTCGATTTGTCAAAAGCGAATCTAGAAATCTCGACACCTTTGTCTCAAGGTCTCCTTGGGACCGGTTCGCACGACCACTCATGGCCTCACACAACCCATGCCATTTGAATGGCCCTTAGACAAGGATTAAACCAAGTAGGAGAAAACTCCTACCTCTCGGAGTTTGTCGAAACTCCCCAACTCCGGTTTCTATGCGAAGCCCTTGTCGTGAGGATGAACTCTTCCCCCTTGCTTCACCGGAAACCGATGGTTCGATCGTCGGAAAATCTAGAGATAAGGTAGAGCCCTCTCTCTCTCTAACTCTTCCTCTCAAATTTGGTTTGCCTTTCTCTCTCTCCTTTCCCCTCTCTCCCAACCGGTTGGGAGAAGATAGAAGTCAAGTGAGATGTCCTCTCATATTCATCGATTCAGTAGCTCCTTGGATTACCGCATCACCTTATCCATACACCTTGGATTTCCCTCGATGTGTTGCCATGTCTCTTTGGGGTCCCCACTTGAGTTATTTGTTTGACTAACTTTGCATGACATGTGTCTCATCTTGAGCCACCCGATTGCGCCCAGTGTCCTTACTCGATTGCTTCAAAAGCGATGAGTATGACTATGGGAATTCAGCGAAGTCGACGTGGTAGGTAGATTTCGCGAGACGATTCCAACGGTGAAGTCCATTTCATCATTTGAGATCTAAAAAGAAGTTTCCGGATTTTGATCAAAATTACAATTTACCCATTTTCGAAAATTCGGATTTTCTAGGGTTTTACATTCTCCCCCCCTTAAAAGAATTTCGTCCCGAAATACCACACACATACACATCATTCATATGCAACCCTACACCACTCAAATACCATTTGGTGTGTAAGCGATAACCTTTCCAAGGTCACCATCACTGACAACCAAATGGGCCGTCAACCTAATCCATGTCAAGAATGACATCAAAACCCGATATGTCTACTCAAAGTGCGTGCTGATACGTCATGATTTCTAATACCATTCAACTACACACCATTGACTCTCTCGGGATGCAGGAATTTTCTGACTCTTGACTCTTCATTTTTCGACCTCCCGAAGCGAGCATATAGATGCATGAACGCTGATGCATCAAACAAAAATACCCCGTCCTTGGCGTGCCATGCACTTTTATGTTAAATGGCGACAATTTATTAAATTTATATCTTAGTCCTAACTAGTAGTGCGTGCCAACCATTAATAGACCGTCATTTAGACTAACCGTTCATCCCTTTTTCCTTAATGGTGCTAATGCTTGACCACTAATGCAGGCCTCAGTCAATTTCTAAATTTAAACCTTTTCGTTCCCATATACATCATCTTGTGTATATGTTTTCCACACAATGTGTAACACATAATCTACTTAATCACAAATATAGAACACATATCGAAACACAACATAAACTCATTATAAATTGGTCTGGCCCGAATCCCATGAACTCCTAGGTAGTCACCTACCTAAATCCTGATACCAAACAATTTATTTTGGATATCAAACTCGAGCTCCCTAAGTATTCATATACCTAAGCTCCAATACCAAGTTGTGACGCTGGTATCAATTTCACCACCATAACCATGGCATAAACCCATGTCCCTCAAGCCCTAGGTAGTCGTATACCTATGCTCTGGTACCATGCTATGACGCCCCTATCCCGGGGGTCCCGTTGACAACTTATCAACGCGCTGAAACCTGTAAATATCGGGTGCCCTGATATCACACTCACGTGTCTCATATATGAAGCCTAATCGCATAATTTTCTTACAAAAACCCATTTCTTATAAAAATTTAAAAGAGTTTGATGTGCAACTCTTTTATATACACTTTATGCCAAATTATATTAAAATAGATTGTTCATATATTTAAGTGCTTCTCGAGGCCACAACCCGACCTTCTTAATCTTTTGTGACCTCGAAAATCGTCTTCGTCTTTTGAGGGTCCCCATAATAGGGTGAGCAAAGCCCGAGTAGTGATAATCTCCTAAAGATTTACTCCCCTGAGTGCTCATCAGTGATCATTATTATACCACATCAGTGAAGTACGTAGATGAATGTGTATGTCATGCATCAAATGTCATCATACCCATATCACGTCGCTCATCGGCTCCACCACCCTACTATGCCAAGGTGAACTATTGTCATTTTCGATGACAACCAGATTTTCTTAATCTTTGCATTTCATTACAACCATGCGCCTTGTGGGTAATGGATTTCTGGTGTAGCACAGTGGGCTCAAGCCGAACGCTACGGCCTTGTCTGGGTTATGTGCGACCATAGTGTGGGTCTTTCATCTTGGGAATCTATTCCCTTGCGATGCAGGCACATAATTATCCTTTACCATTTCTAAACGGTCGCGACTATTTGGACTTTGTCCCTTCTTGAAACCTCAATCATACCTGGTGTTGACCAGCGTGCCTTATGGCCTCCAGTGAACACCTAACACAATGAGTCCCAACCATTTTTCTACCCATGCCATGTCATGTTTCGTTACGTGCAATGCAATTATGCCATTGCCTGCTTATGCCATGCTACATATAAAATGAGAACTATATGTGCATACATATACTATGCATATTCGCCCCATGCATCATTTGGACATTTATATTAAAGTGCATACAATTCCAAACCATGATATCTAATTACATATAAATTCAAAGCATGCATATATATATATATATATATATACATATATATATATATATATATATATATATATATATATATATATATATATATATATATGTGTGTGTGTGTGTGTGTGTGTGTGTACTATTGATGATGATAGTGTGTGTATTATTGATGATGAGATTCATACCGCATATTCCTTCTGGCTTCATAACGCACAAGCTAGCTAGGCCGGCACTAACCGGCGCGGTGCCAGTGTCCTCCATAGGAACATGGCTGCAATGTGGCTCAATGACCTCCATAGAGGTCTAGAGCTTTGGCGGAGTTCGGACAGTTATGACCTTTCGAGTTGGAGGTCCTACACATGAATAGGCAACCCTACGGTAACCTGCCCAACATATATACAATTCCTTCAGGCTGGCTCAATGCCTTGCCCTCCACAGGCATATGGATGGAATCTTGACAATGGGCTTTCCATAGAGTCTAGAACACCTAAAGCAGGTTTGGACGAATAGAAGTTATGACTTTGCCCGAAGTTGAGGTCATCACATGAATAGGCTGGCCCCTACGGGCCGGTCACGAGCCTGCACGAGGCCTTTTGGGACGGCTCAGTGTCAATTGTAATGCCCGTCGAGAGGGTGTCACGGTACTGTCTTAACCGTAGGGGCGTAATGCTGGTATTATTGTAATATTTTGGGAAGTTGTAATTTGCCAAAAGGATATGAAGGTCATAATCGAAAGGTAAACGAATTATCTGTCGCATCGTGAATTGCAAATATTAAAGTGATTGAGGGACAACTTGCAATTAATGCCAATATGAAGGACCATAAATGAGGTGAGACAAACAAAACAATTCATTTTGGTCTCTCAAACTAGGGCTTCATGTTTTTGGTGATAAGAGGAGAGAGGGAAGAAGAGGGAGAAGAACAAAGGTATGGATTTTCTATGGAAACATGTGTATTTTGGGTTTTTAGTTTGATTTCTAGGGTTTTCCATGGAGATTAGTTCCTCCTTTTTTCTAGGTTTGTGTTGAGAGATCACCCTAACCCTAGATTTGTTGAATTCATGTGGGTAAAACCTTAATTGTTGAGATAAACAAAATTCTTCTTATTTCTATGGTTTTGTAGTTAATTGGACCTTGGTATGAATTCTTGGGATTTTACATAGGGTTTTGGTTATGAAGTTCTAAACCACTAATACAAGTGTGGTGGAGTTGTTTTGATTAAAATTCACATGTTGGGTTTGAGAATGGTTGTAAAAAGAATCTTGGTTTTTTGAAATGCTATCAAAATTTAGGTAAAACCTATTTTGTTTATTATAGATTAAGTTATAATCATCCAAATAGATTAGTTCCAATTGGTAAGTCATAAGAGATCAAGGTAAAAATGTATCTGAAGGACTAAGAAAATTGTATCTCTAAGAACTCTGAAATCATTTGGTGAGCTCGTGTGGCTCATTGGTTATGCTACTGTTTTTATGGGTATTGTTGTAATGTTTTGGCCATAAGTGGAGTTTCACTCATCAAATTAGTGATTAAATTTATGAGCAAAATACCTTCTAGAGGAATAGTTATCAGGAAGTTCATGTAAATTATAAACCCAAAGTTCCCAGAAAATTTTCAAAGTGGAGCTATGTGCAGATTCTGTTATGCCAATTTGAGTAATTTAGATGTAAAATACAATAACTTGAGTTTTGGTGATTCAAATTGGGTGATTACAATCGGAGAAGAAACCTTATAACCATAGATTCAAATTGAGTGAAGGAAGCCATTTCCAATTTATGGAGTTAAGACTGAAATCAAGGATAACGATGGAGTGGTTTAGTGAGCTAACCAATTATGCATAAAAAAATGTATATAACTTATGTTATGTAGTTTAAGGGCCTTAGAAAATTTTTAAATTGAGAATTTAAGAGATGTCGTGGATATATAAAGGATTGATATGGAGAAGTTCTATATTTTTGAAGACCGTTTGAATATTTTTTGGGTAATAAAGTCGGTGGTATTGTTGGAAAAGGTTTGCCAAAATGAGTAGTTTTTTTAGGGGCTTTTTGGTGCTCAAGATTAAGTGTTCATTTGGCTTTATCTGATATTTATTCAAGTGACTTATTATTAATTAGGGTACGTTAAGTTTTACGCTATACGCGGAGGCGATTAATGTTTTACGCGTATTGGTTTGATGTGTAGGCTAAAGAAAAATGGGGAAAGTTGTGGAGTCGTGCTCAAGTTTTGTAAACAAAAGGTGAGTGTTCTAAACCTATTTTTCAAATACTAATTGACATTAATATAGAATGTTTCACACTGGTATTTAATGGTTTTCATTATAAATAGCATATTTTAAAAACAAGCAAGCAATGAGTTTTTAAGTAAACAATGGTTTTGATTTAAACCATATGTGAAAAGCAAACAAGTAATGGTTTTGATGTAAATTCAACAATACTTTTTAAAAGCAAGCAAGCAATGGTTTAGATTGTAAATATATTTCTAAAAAACAAGCAAACAAATGCTATTTTATAAAGCAGGCTAACAAAAAATCCTAGTTTAAGCAAACCTTTGATTAGGAGAATTATTCCAGTGTGCGTCTTGTATTGGTGTTAGGACATCGATTTCATCATTTTAGATTTGCACGGTCGACAGCTTGTTCATGCATCATGACATTTAAAAGGAGACCGTAGCGCGTATTGGAGTATAGGGTTGTAGCTAGCTAAATTATGGTGGCGTGGGCCAATGTCATTCCACCATATTCTTGAAGGAAGTGAGCAGCCTTCCACCTAGGTGATGCGGACCGGGTCCTTCCACCCCAGACACGGTTGAAGCCCACTTTTCCGTGTTTTACTAGGGACGATGAAGCAGAAAGGCCTCCAGTGGTTGATCTTGATTTATAAACATTTTTCCACGAGTTTTGAAAATCAACCAGTAGAAACAAGCGGATTGAGCAGGGCTCCGCATTTATGAAAAGTTTTATAAACTTTTAAAGCAAGCGGTTGAGCCCAGGCTCTCGTGTTTATAAAAAGTTTTATAAACTTTTAAAGTAAAGCAAGCAAGAGGTATATGAAAAGTTTTATAAACCTTTAAAGCAAGCGGTTGAACCCAGGCTCCCGTGTTTATAAAAAGTTTTATAAACTTTTAAAGCAAAATAAAGCAAGCAAGCAAGAGGTCTATGAAAAGTTTTATAAACTTTTAAAGCAAAGTCAAGCAAGCAAGGAAGAGGTTTATGAAAAGTTTTAGAAACTTTTAAAGCAAAGCAAAGCGAAACAAGCAAGTATGAAAAGTTTTAGAAACTTTTATAGCAAAGTAAAGCAAGCAAGCAAGGGTTTATGAAAGTTTAGAAACTTTTTAAAGCAAAGCAAAGCGAAACAAGCAGCAAGTATGAAAGTTTTGAAACTTTGCTAAGCGAGCAAGCAGGTTTTAAAAATGTCTTGTAAAAGAGAGTTTTACAGTTTGGAGATATTTTCAGAAAAAAAACAAACATTTTATAAAGCATACACTCATTAAGCTCGTTTAGCTCATTATTTTGTTGTTTTCAAAACTATTTTCAAATGCAGGCAAATGGGATTTCTGCAAGACATGTGCGGATTCTCTCTTTGCTTTGTATCGATCTTTGTATTAAATAACTTATGTGAGGAAATACTTTTTGGAATTTATAGTTGACCATGTATGTACATAGTTTTGTTTTGTGAAACTGTGATGAGCACGAGACTCTTTGAAAGAAGAGTGTGTTGGTTCTTATATTTGAAAAGTGTATTGTATATCTGAGTTTAGGATATGTCTGTATGCATTTGTTATCACTTGAAGTTTCAAAATCACAAGTTTGAAAAGAAAAAAAATTTATGCGGGTTTCGACCATGCCTTGGCAGCGGGTTCTCTGAGTCGTTGGAAGTAACGGCTGGGGGTTTCTATGGGGTGGCCGGCACACCTACCACTAGTAGGGGTGGGGGTGTGAAACCAATGCCCTCTACAGGCATACGGCTGGAATCTTGACTCAATGGAATTTCCATAGAGTTTAAGAACACCCAAAACGGAGTTCGGACGAAGAATATGACCTTCCGAAATTTGAGGTCACACATGAATGGGCAACCCTGCCCGACCAACCTATCCAACCTGCCCGAGAGCCCCTTTCCGGCTAGTTCCAGTACCTACTGCCCTCCATAGCATACGGCTGGAATCTTGACTCAATGGGTTTTTCATAGGAGGTCTAAAACACCAGCGGTTGGAAGAATAAGTTATATTCCAGTTGGAGGTCACACATCATGAATAGGCAGCCCTACCCGACCTGCCCGAGCCTCTTTTCGTGACTCGATACTCACTGCCCTCCATGGGCATACAGTTGATATTAATAATGACCGCGGTACGAACATGAAAACGGAGTTCGGACCCGAAGAAGTTATGACAACTTCCGAGGTTGGAGGTCACACATGAATAGGCAACTCTACCGACACTGCAGGCCCACCCACTGGCGAAGCTCTGTGCCTCCACCAGCCTGGTGCAGATCTGACTCGTTGGCTTCCCGCAAAGTTAGAATACACGATGAAGTTGTGAGCGAAGTTATGGCCTTCCGATGTTGGAGGCCTCAAATGACCAGTCAGCCGACAAGTGCGCCTGTAAAAATGTTATCGGCAGACTCCATCTGGTGTTGGTCAGGCAGTGTGATGACCCGGCTCGGCTTGACCCTTCCACTAGACTGTTCAGAATTAGTGAACCATAACTTGTGCCTCTGAGAGGTCGATTTGAGAAATTCAGCTATGTCAAGTTCATGATGTTGCTACAATTTAGTGAAGGACTCACTACCAAATTCAGCTATTTCCTACCCAAAAACCAGTTTTAAATTCCGGTTAATGTGTACCACCTGATATAGATACTTGGTTAAAATACAGCCAAACATTCCCTTAAGGTAAGACAACCAACATGTTATTCATTTATCTAACACATAAAAATGGCACGTAAGGACAATTCTTAGCCAAAAAATTGGTCTAGACATCTAGAAAACTTGGAGTCTGGAATCTTGACACCAACATCCCGAGTCTTGGACGGTTCCTGACCACTAAAATGGCCTCCATACTTAGCATCAAACGATTAAGCGAAAGCGAATGAGATTAAACAAGTAGGAAAACCCTACCTCCTCGGAGTTTGTGAAACTCCTACCTTCCGATCTCCCCAATAAACTGCCGTGGTTGAATCTTTTATAACCATGGGGGCTTAGATGGTCGATCGTCGGGTCAGAGAAGGTAGAGCCTCTCTCTCTCTCTATCTTCTCTCAATTGGTTTGTCTCTCTCTCTCCTTCCTCTCTGTGGGTTGGGAGAAGATAGAGATCAATTGAGATGTCATCTCACTTGCCGCGTAATCCCGATTAAGTGGCTCTTGGATTACCCTTGCTCGCTGTCCAAATCTGCGTGGATTTCCTCGATAATGTGTTGCCACATGTGTCTCTTTTGGGTCCCAGGCTATTTGTTTGACTAGCTCTATAAGCTCGACACGTGTCTCGTCTTGGCCATTTCCGGTGTAGGAATTAATAAGCATTCTCTGATGTCTCGGCGTGAAATTCGATTGTGCCGGAATTTGGCGAAACCAACGTCAGTAGTTAGATTTGCGAGATTCGCGATTGAAGTGCATTTAGATCGTCGAGATCTAAAGTTTCGTTTTAGTGAAGTACCATTTACTATTTTAAGTAGATTTTGCAGGGTTGTACAATTTTTAGTCTTTTTTTTTAATATAGTTAAATGAGTTTTATTCCGATTATAAATTATATGTTTTTATTAAGTTAGTGATTTGTTACAATATATTATCGAGATTGAGCACGGGACCCTCTCCTATGCGGGAACTAAATTATATGTTATTGAATTTTATTATATAATAATGGGTTTATAGTATGTTAATGCCTCATTGACTTATAATTTTTAGTCAAGGTAAAGCCAATATTCCTTCATTTGAATTTACAAAATGTCATTATTGCTTGAACTTAATTTACATGTATCATTGTTTCCTATTAAGACAACTTATGATAACATATAAACCTTTATGCTAAAGAATTATATGTTAAGATTACCCTTTTTTTTCTTTTTCTTGTAGTGGTCCATGACAAAGTCGAGCGTAGGTCAACTTTAGGTAGGTCATTCTCTCTCTCTCTCTGATAGGCCAGTTTAGTTATCTAGTCATTACCTAGACATAAAGCCATTATCATTGATTGTGGTCCATTAATATTGGTTGATTTAGTTATCAAGCCATTATCTAGACAACTATTTCATTGATTGTGCTGGTCCAATAACGGTACTTTTCATAGGAGGTCATTTTATGGGGCAGATTAGGAATGATTCCCCATCATCCACCATCGAAACATGCATGTCAATATCATCATCACACTCCATTCTCTTTGGTCTTTCCAATAACTTCAAACCGACAACCTACATCTGTTCCATTCTCGTCTTAGTTCTAGCCATTGAAACTGTGAATAGTTTCCATACACCGCCATTGCTACTATAAACATTTAGGCTATGTTGGTCCTCCAAAATACAATTGAAATTAAAAATAAGGAAAAATTGTCATGAGGGAAAACAGTTTTGTCATGTTTGGTTATTCTATAAAAAATTTTAAATAAAATTATGTATAATTAAATTTAGTGAGAAATTTATATATTTTTCATTATTTAATCGTGATATTAATTAGTTAAATAAAATTATTCAGTTGAAAGATGCAAATAAGAAATAATCTATTTATTAACTTTAATGTTATTTTTATTTTTCTTCACTTTTTCCTTTGTTTTATATTTTCTTTTCCTTTCCCTCAAAATTTTTAAGAATCAAATATAACCTTTAGATATTTTAATTCCTCGGGACGGAAAATACAAGGAAAAAAAATATGAAGAAAAAAAAAAATAAAAAATAAAGAAAATAAAATTAGATTTAAATTTAACATATTGTTTTTATTTGTTAGTTTAAACCAATTTTATTTATTTTAATTCATGTAAGTGTCTAAGAAATTTGTTTTTAGCAAAGATTCGTTTATAGTGATTTTCTTTAAGGTATTTTCATTAGATAATCAAACATAAGAAAATAATTTTATTTATTAATTTCTTCTTTCCTTATGTCCTATTTAGAATCCAAAAAGTGTTAATGGAAAAAAAATTATAGTGGAAAATAAAGAAGAAAAACGGAAGGAAATAAAATTTAGAGAAAAATAGAAAATATGTTTAAAGTTAATAAATTAATTTTATTTATTTATTTAAACTCATTTTATATGTTTATCGTCATTATATAAGGACTACAAAATTTAAAAATATGTAAAATTTTGAATTTTTTTATTATATTATTTGATTTTCTTTTATGTTTTGTTTGGTGAAATCAAACATTAGAAAATAATTTTTATTAGTATTAATTTTTTTTTCCCGAATACTTTCCAAGTTACGAACCTTAATATTTTTAGGACCAAAGATAACCTTTGTGTTTAATTTGATCCAAAATGTACCAAGGAAAAAAATGATACTCTTATATTTAATGTCTAATATTTTTAAATAAAATTAATTAAAAACTTATTTATTTTAGAAATGCTAATCCTTTATATTTGATAAATTAAAATAAATAAAAATAAGTTTTAACATAATTTTTAATATTTTTCCTTTCTTTTTACATTTCCTTACTATTTTCTTTATCTTAAATTTTACTCAAATTAACGCAACGCCTACTTGCATTACTTGTCAAGTGGGAATGCTGGCGGCTTTATTGGGCATAATTCAGACAGACATTGTAACAAATACATAAATGCATTTCAAGGGGATGTTGACTCTGTATATTTTTTGTGTGGAAAATGTAAATGGGTAGGCTGAATTCTGTTATGAAAACTAAAGACATTTGAATAAATTACGAAAGCGAGAAAATAGAAGTTTTGGACAATATATGTTATTTAAAAAAATTCTTAAAATAAATTAAAATCAAAATAATGCTCAAACGGTGCATTCTATCCACGTTAGCATACACATCGAAATGGCATGCAGCGTAAATATGGTAGTCAAAATAATAATTTTTTTTAGTCAATGCCACACGGTCATTGGCGTGGCGTGGACTTTAAAAAATTCTGATGCCTGGTCTTGTTGCGACATTATTTTGATTGTGTGACGCTCCCTTCCCGTCTTGTATCTTCAGTGCAGCCATTGCCCCTCGGTATGCCACAGTTTGTTGTCCTGCGAGATGAATGTCACAACACTATGAGTTGTTGGTTGGTCTTTAAGGGTGTCATGATATTGTCATGACATTCTTGTTTGACACTCCTTTTGGATGAATGTCGCGATAAGTTTGTGAATGTCGCGACATTCCTGCTGGTTGGTCTTCATGTTTATGTCACGACATAAGTTGCAATGTCGTGACGCAACTTATGCCATCTAATCGTGGCATTGTTTTTTTTGTTAGAATGAGAATTTTAAGTTACAAATAATGGCCTAAATTACAATCTATTACATTGTTGTGACGGAAAGTGCATGGGCCGTACAAGTAATACAATGGACTAACAAGTCTAGATACCGATCCCACAAGGAATGTGTGGTTTTAGAGAGGATCGAATACCCCTACTACTAAAGTCATTCACTATCTGAGCGACTCAAAGATTTGAGAAAAATGTTTTCTAATCTAAAATAAAAACAAAATAAAACAAAACAAAATAGGGTATGAACAATACTCACTCACAAGGAATGGGTTGATTTAAAAATAACTCAGGAAAAATACTAAGGTGATTATTGATGCATTTAATTTATATTCATGAAGTGCTAGTTAAGTGAACATACATTTGTGCTTGTCCAAGGAACACAATATAAGGTTTTACACTTTCGTGTCTCTCCTCAATTTCTCACACCAAATCTCTATTCTCCTTTTGGTCCATCTAAGTCATTAAATGTGATAATTTTCTAAGGAAATTCTTTTCTTAGGAATTATATTTGTCACCTCTCAGTCCATACAATAAGACTACTTGATCTACTCTCGAATCGATCACGTCTCCGTCCATATGATCCTCACATAATGTTGGAAGGTGCTTCTCCTAATAAAATTCATTTGTGAAGGGTTTGTGGTAGTAACACTTGTCAATAGCAGCGGAAAACCAAAAAAAAAAAAATCCTAAAAAAGACCCGTCCTAAGACCCTTGTAGCATCAATTTCGGTTCTACAATAAAGAGAAGGGTGTAGGATTACCTTGTGCGGTTCTAAAACCGAGCTAGTGATCAGGGCAACTTTAGACCGAAGCGAACCAAGTCCTAGGTTCGCCTCTAACGATATCCACATGAAGAGTGGAGCCAACAACCTCCAAGGCAACTGTCTCAAAAAGGGTCTTAGTGCTAGCCAAGTCGGATCCGAAAAGGGAGCCAAAGACTCTAGTCTCTCAAAATCTCTAGAACACCTTTTTGGAGATGAGAGAACAAACACAGTCTCATAGACTCTCTGTCAAGAGAGTCTTTTCCTTTAGGGTTTCCATAACATTCCTTTTATATGAAAACCCTATCCTATGAAATGACTTAAATGCCCCTCACTTTAAGTGATGATAGGATACACATCTCTATGCGTTATGCCGTGTTCCTACAAGGCCTTAAGCTAAGGAACAAGCCCAAGCTTGTCATCTCTATAAGTGAGGGCTTTTGAACCCGAGATTCCACTGATCTTGTGACATTCCATTCTCGAGAATTAATGCCCTTAAATTTGGATCACATCCAAATCCATTTCATATTAGCTTCACACACTTCTAAGTGTGTGACACATTAGGTTCCGGTTATGTTGGTCATTTGATTCAACTATTGAATTAAGCAAGTCAAAATTGGTATCTAGAAACACATCATGACCCCCAATTGACCGGAGAGTCAGTGGTCTAACTGCATACCCTTCCCATAGACAAATATCGTGCAATTCGTCCTTTCACCAATCTATGCCCTACTTGGTTCAGAGCATGGACAATGTGTAGCTCCTGTTCTTTATGCCATACTTAACTTAGTGATATTTGATCTTGTCCTCAGATTCATCACTCATTAGTTATGCACTAAGGTACTCATCAGCATTTCCACTATATTTAGAGATTCTGGTAATGGTTGACAATGTAGGTATACCTCCTCTGTGGGAGTGGAGAATCCTTTGTTGGCTACTCAATTACCTTCGAACACCTCAAACTATACCCAATCCTCATCCAAAGACCAACCTCTAAAACATGGATTGAGGTCAAAGTACAGAATTAGCATCTAAGATATCCTTAAGCACCTCAAGTTTAAAGATATTTGCAGCATTGCTATGATGAGACAATCATCTACATTTAAATAGATGATCCATATGATTATCTCATGACAGGTCTCTGATGTACTTAGCTACTCTTAGTAAGCATCCACATATCAACTCTGATCAACTCATGATCAAAGTTTATAAGATCTACTGTTTGATTCAATCAAGGAGTATGACATGTGCTAGTCTATCTGGATCAACAATGTCCAGTCTTATTGATCCTATGACTAGGGATCATTTAGACACTAACATAATTGCACATGATAGGAATCTTATTATCATGATCCCATCATGATTTCCTTCATGTTATGTTATGTATCATGGACTTCATTAATTCGATTAAAGATCTATATTGAATTCAATGCGATATCAATTGAAAGCCTTTCATATTAGATAATATGTTGTGCGTATAACAAACTACCACTTTCACTAAAGCCAATCGCTTTTGTATCTTGATGAGTGTTCAAAACACTCATGATATACCAGCGTTTTATTATGTTTTCGGTCCATTTCATATAGTAATAAGTTTGGTTATCGCTCTATATATGATATTTGGCTTCTTATGCACTACAAGTGAATAAGGCGGCATTTGGAGGCTGTGTGGATACATGAAGGGGAGGGGGTGAGAAACCGGGTTCAAGCGTGGGCGCGTCTCGACTTCCACTACACATTAAAGGCTAGCGGCGTTCGGTCTTTGTATTGCGTCAGGCGTTGGGCTTCTGAGACTTAATCGCGAGATTATGAGATATATGAAGAGGAGGACCCAAGTTGGAAGAGAGGAGGAGAATGCAGAAGGAGAGCCGGCATGCGTGGTGAAGATCGTGTGCCCTTGTATTTGTATTTCTTTTCTCGGGCATTTAATGATTCAAGAAATGGTATTTATATGAACATCATTATGTTCTAGATCTATTTATAGGGTTTTGTTGTACCCTTGCTAAATTCGTGTGGATTAATTATTAATTTTGTTCTATTCAGTATATTAATGGATTTTATATTGACTTGCTCTATTTCTGTAATTTATTTACATGGTGATGTTTGACCAACATTGGCATGTTCTTACTGGGAATCTGAGATCGAGATATAAAGACTCCCAAGGATATGGGTAGAGTGACACTTGGTAAATTGGTGAGTAGAGATCTCCCAGCAAGTGTGGCGATTAGGGTTTAAACATTTAAGCATTTCGAAGTCCAGGTTGAAGTAGAGATGCAATACACCCTACTGGTGAGATAGGCGAATATACCTCGAGAGAGGATATCTTGTTGGCATGATCCGTTAATATACAAAATGAATAATTTATCTAGATTATAATCCACTGAGTGTGGCAGGGGGAGGCAAAACCCTAGTTTCCGTTAATTGATTCAACAAATATTTTATAGTTAGTTTTTCTCTACATCAGTCATAATTTACTAGAATCTTAGGTCCGGATAATACTCTAAAGCCAATTTTAGTATTCGACTCACTTCTCCTTATGGGAACGACACTTGACGAGCCACTATTATAACGCTCTTTTACCTTTTAAAGACCTGTTCATTTAAACACATTTCATATACCCGTTTCTAATATGAATAATTAATATTCATTCAAACATAATTATTTATGGGTATATGATATCATGACTAACATTATTTGACATAAAAGAGTATATATACATTCCTTAATTCAAATAGGGCCCATAGCGTTCTTGAATACTTTATTCAATTGGCATTCATGCCCCTTTTCAAATACATTTACAAGGATGAAATCTTCTTAGAGTTCACCTTTCTTTAAAACACATTCCATAAATATCCAAACAAAATGAGTCAAGCTATATTCTTCTATCTTTGAAGTTTTATCATTGAATTCAATGCAAAATAGTTACAAAATATCATGAATGGAATGATATGCATGGGACGAAACATTTACATATACTCTGCTCTGTTTGATGGTGACTCCATGCCCGGCGATCTTTGGTTCTGCTATTTTCTACTTGGTACCTGCGCGATGACAAAAACAATGCGCTAAGCATTTTCATGCTTAGTGGTTCTATACAATTCTCTCTTCATTTCAGTTTAAATCAAACATGCAATGTTTTATAAAACAATCACTTTTGTACATTTTCAATCAACATATATATATATATATATATATATATATATATATATATATATATATATATATTCATTTCATTTACATTCAATTACAATTCATTGGTGTTTCAAGTTATGCAATTTCATATACATAAATCATTCTAATCCACAAATCGTACTTTTCAATCTCATTATCACATTTACCTTATCGAATTTAACTATGCTTTCGGTTATAGGATATGAATCTGCCGGCATGGTCAGTGAGGTGAGAGCAGTATATATATATAAATATATCTGCCACGGTTGAATGTGTACGTACGTCTTGTCCCATTGGAGCTCACGGATCGGTATGCCAAATGATACGTTTGTTTGACTCTTATTGGTATACCAATTTATCCTTAACCTCAAGTCTCGCGGTTAACATTCTTGTAAGGCATTAAAATCCATTCAATGTTTACAATTGTATATATATACATTTGTATGCAAATAAAACATTTTCACTTTCATGCAATTTTCTTATGCAATTTCGTTTCACAAGCAATTGTCTCAAATCACTTAAGACAAATTATTTCAAACACAAATCAATATGCACTTTCTTGTCAATCATTTCCAAAATTCAAATCATTTCGTAATTATTCAAATATTTAGAAAAGAGAGTTTGAGAATAAACCAAAATCGTGTGTTTCGCGTCTGGAATCTCGACTTTAATGCAGACTTTCCTCGTCAGCCCTTGTTAAAATACCACTTGACAATCACATATTCGGTTATTTAGGGTTCTATTTTCATTAAGATTGGAATCATCTGTTGGATAACGAGCTGATTGCGACATTTCAGTAAGCTAGTCGATATGCCTAGCACACTAGATCACCCACTGTTTTTTTTCTATTTCTGGGGTCTTAACTCAATATATTGGTAATTATGCCTTCACTAATTTGAAGCTATGGTCCTAAGGTTTCTTCTCCAATTGGAATCATCCAATTTGGATCACCCAAACTCAAGTTACGGTATTTTAATGTCAAACTAGTCGATATGCTTATTTCGATTGGATCCCCAACGGTTTTTCGATTTTGGGGTGTTAAATCCATATATAATGTGGTAATAGTTTACTTCTAATAATTTAATATATGGTTCTAGGTTTCTTCTCAATTGGAATCATCCAATTTGGATCACCAAAACTCAGTTATGCCATTTATCGGACTACTCTAATTTGAAGCGAGAATCGATTGTCATACATACCTCCACTTTGACAAATATTTGGGCACTTTGGGGTAACAATTTGCATACACTTCCTTCAAGTAAATTATTCCTAAGTATGGTTACCGCATTTGAATCACTCAATTAGGATGAGTGAAACTCAACATGACCAAAACACATAACAACACCCAAATGAGCATACCCCGTGACTACCGAACTCACCTTTAAACCCATATTCGAGAGCCTTAGAGAGCTGAATTTGCTGCTAGTCCCTTCTATACATTTGCTCTTCTATCTTATGGTTCTTTATGATTAGAATATATTTATTTGGATGATTATAACTTAACTTATAGGAAAGAAAGCAAGAACAAGGGTTTGAAAATTTTAACGACATTTCCTTGCAAAGCTAACCATTCCCTTTTACAAACATTACACAAAACCAATCCAACCAACAATACTCTTTGAAACTCCAACCCAAAACAATCCCAAAAGTGGTTTAGCACCAATACAAACCCTTTTAACTTAAGTTAGGGCTTTTCCCCAAAATCAAAATCACAAAAAGATGAAGTTAGGATTTGATTTCTTACCTTGAATCTCTTCAAATCTTCTCTTGTAGGTTGCTTGATCTCTTAGGAAACGAAATATGAGAAATATTACCACCAAAAGCAGTCACTCTCTTTGCTAGCTTTCCTTTCTCACTATCTTTCTTTTCCAAAAAAACGTTTTTTTGCTCTTAATGAACTTCCTAGACCAAAATTTGGCCTTTAAACCCCTATTTCCTCAAGGCCTTGTTTGGCTCACCAAATTATTTTGGGTTAAGTTCTCGGAATTTACTATATGACATTCATTTTATTTGCACTTCAAATCTCAATAATCACACTTAGACATATAACTTAGTCTTAAATGACCCTTAAGTCCTCATTTTCCTCCTTAAGCCTTGTTTGGATTTTCTCATTATTTTATTTCTCATTTTTCTCATTTTAGCATTTAAGTCCATTTTCATTAGACCCTTGGGTCCTTATTTCACATTTTTACCAAATTCATTTGGCTCTTGTAAAATTTCCGGGTTGTATATTTTTTTTGTTCTTAGAATTCAAAATCCGGAAATATTTAATTTACTTTATTTTATACCTAAACATGTTAAGCTGTTAGGGTATTTTTAAGTGTTACAACTCTCCCTCCCTTAAGAAAATTTTGTCCCTCAGTACCTTCATTGAGCAGTTGGGGATATTGATGCGACGCCTTCTTTGCTCCCATGTGGCTCAGGTCTTGTGGTTCTCCACACAACACTTTGGTCATGATCTCATCACCTTCTTCAGGCGATAGTGTGGTATTAGAGCGGTCAGCCAGATTAGTGAATCCGAATAGAAGCGGGGCGCTTCGTTCGTAATTTTATTTTCCTTTTTATTAAATTTTATTTTTCAAAAATGTCGCACCCGAATCCTTGGCCTGACTCGAATGCCGGATCCGAACTGGAGCTCGGTTTACTCCAACGTTTTCATTTATCTTATCAAAACATTTATTTATGTCATTTCGTTTTAGGGTTTTCAATTACGGAAGCATTTTCAAATGGTAGGCCCATAAACATTTACTCTTATACAATTCGTTTACAAAATGGCTTATCTTGCCTTTACAAAGTGATACACAAAAACAATGGTTCAGAGTTCAACTCTTTTGTCCACAAAATATCACATGTTCAATAGATATGATATGCAAATGACGGGGTATATACTTATACTCCGCAACTTTCTCTATGACTCTGCGCTTCTTACTCTTGGCCTCCTTTGCATTTACACGTAACTTTCTTGCATAGATAAAAACTTATATGCTAAGCATTTTTATGCTTAGTGGTTCTCTGATTCATCCACAATTTTCAATTTAACATGACATACATTTATCATTAAATCATGCCTTTTATATCAAACAATACTCATGCTTATTCATTTAGCATGCTTTCACTTTCTGTCATTGATCCATATCAAATATGTATTTTCATGCAACAAATCATACCTGGTCAATTCATGAGATTCAAATGTGCACTCTTAAAGATGTGTTTAGTTTACAAATCCCATTTACACTCATTAAGTTCTTTATTTCACTTTGTCTATGTAATTCACATTCATGACAGATTTCGTTCGGTGAATTCCGTCATTTTTCTCATTCGGTAATGTGCTTACACATTTCACAATTTAAGTCTCCCATCATGCCGGATGCCAATTGGTGCATCTCGCTAAGTGGGACATTGGACAATTTCAAGGTGCCTTCATGACGGATGCCGATTGGGGCATCCCGTCAGGCTTGTTCATTCGATATATCGATTCAATTTAAGATGTCAAGAATTGACCAATTCATTACAAGTGATTAATCTTACCTTCATTAAGTAATTAATCTTTCAATTATCACTTTTTCAAATCCATATATGTACTTTCGTAATATCATTTCAAAAAGATATACTCATTCATATGTCATTTGATTTATTTGGTATACTACCAAAACACTTGAAATACGAATACGAGTTAGTAGACCAGCCAAGTATTGGCTCTAGTTTCCTTCCTTCAATCTTCGGTCCTAGGTTAGGTGATCCTCACCATCCTAGTCAATAACAATGTGCCCTCTTAATTGGATAAACAATTATTATGCATTTTTTATTAATGTGAATTAATTTTACATTGTGATCTTGGTTAAGACACTAGTCTGCCCGAAGGCGAAGCTTCGCCTCGGTGGCGAGGTACGGTATGTTTTTCATTTAGTTTTATCCTTATTTGAACCCCCATTAATCATTTATTAGGGTCCTTAAACTATCGATGTACAAATACGAGACTTTTGGAAGCAAAAATCCGAAAATATTTCCTCTGTGAAGCAGTGTGGCGCCGGCGTGCGGCTGCTACGCTTCTGGCGTACCACTTGTGCGGCGTAGCAAGGTTATCTTTGCGGGCAAAGGGTGGCCTTTACGCCCTCAGCCTGCGCGGTGGCGAGTAGCCTTCACTGCGTGGACTTCATAGCGGTGAGGTGCCTTCCTGCGGCGAGGTTGCCCGCCATTTGCTGACAAGGAAACCCGTTTGCCCGATTTTACGTTTGCTTTCGTTTTTAGTTTTGCCAAAATCCTCAAAACTTAAAACAAATCATGAGAATCACTCCCAAAGACATCCAAATACCATCCTAAACCGACAATGAGCAAAACCCATGGATGGATTAGGGTTTTTCTAACCCAAATATCATATATAACTTTCTAGGGTTTAGGTTCTTACCTTATCCACTTGATCTCTTCTAGCCCAGATGTGCCAGTCACTTTAGAAGCAAGAATGAGAAGAAATCACACCAATATCACCTCTTCTTGCACAACCCTAGCTTCTCCTCTCACTCTCTTCTCTCAGATACGGTTTGTGCTCAAAATGAGCATTCTAAGACCACTTTTGGTCTTTATTCTCCTTTTCCCCTTAAAGCCTTGTTTGGCTCACACAATAAATCCCATTTCTCATTTTTGGCATTTTTCTCACTTATTGGTTTTCATTTCACTCTCATTTATTATTTATTTCACATTAGCATTTAAGCTATCATTTGACCCTAGGTCTTCATTTTCTCTTGGCCAAATTCCAATTTTCCTTTATCACTGGGTGTATTTCTAGTTTAATTCACTCCCTTCTTATTTTTAGCATATAACATTTTAATCATATGCTCACATATTCATTTCAAATTTCTTTCGCCACCCTACCCTATCGGCTCTCAAATAACCTAAGTTGGCTAAATTTATACCCGAAATATATAATAAAAATTGTTATAAAAATTCTAGGGTATTTTTGGGGCGTTACAGATACTTTCAAAAACACTTTTTTTCTGACCTCATATCGAATATATTTTCTTTTCATGTCGGCATATGATTTTTGTCTATCGGTGGCCACTTTCAATCTTTCTCTAATCATTTTCACATTTTCTTCAGTCTCTTGTATCAAATCGGGGCCAATCACTTTCTTTTTGCTCAATTCCGTCCAACACTGATTAGTGCCCAAAAAGTGCTATTTTAAGCCCTATTTTTAATAGGTTTTGAGCGCTTTTTGTATACTAATTGTTATAATTAACCCAATTGACATGTTCGGGTCCCTATGGTACTACTGATCATATTTTGTGGCTAATTTTACAGTTTTTACAAGATTTTAATGCCAAGTTTGTCGAGTCATTCCAAGCATGAAGAATTATGGTCGGACTTAGCATTACGTATAAAAATCGAAGAAATAAAGCATCGTAAAAAAAGGAAAAGAAAGCAAAATACATGAATCGATGAGTAGCAAACAGGCGCAGGAATAGTAGCCAATGGAATAAGATCGCAGGATGCATGTGGAACAAAGGACTCGTCACAAGATAGCTTAAATCATCCCAACTCCTAAATTTTCGCTATAGTTAATATTTTTGTATTATGATAGCTTAAAAATTCGCTATATCATAGCGAAAGTTACCGTGCATAGCTTAAAAATCACCGTGCATTCTCGCTCCTCGTTTTTGTGTTCAAACGACCGCTTTGCTTTTCTCTCCCTTTCTTTACCCTTGTAATAAATTTTTGTTTTGGTTTCTTTTTTGTAATTTTCCTTGCTCGCACACTATATAAGCTAGAGTCAAGGTCAGAAACATCAATCACTATTAATAAATTTTTGAGAAGCTTCTCAAATTCCTCCTGCTCCCGCTCTCTTCTCTCGTTCTCATTTTCTTTCCCTTTCTTTTCTATTTTCTTGGTTGTGCCAAACACCCTCCAAGGATGACAACTTGGAGATGAGCGGTTAAAAAACCCTTCTTCCTCCCCAAAGTGAAAAGGTCGCCGGGGTAGGATCTAGAGGTCGGCCGGGAGGTTCCTCCTTGTTTTTCTCAGTAAGCATCGGGCAGCTTTTGTGTTTCCTTTGAACTCTAGGTTTAAATCCCCTAGATTCACCTTGAATGACCTTTATTTGGTAATTCGGTCTAAAGTGATGCCATTGCCAGATCCCACCGAGATTCATTAGTTACCCTATTAACTGGTTGTAACATGAGTCGTGGAAAATTGTTCTTCACTGCCGCTGACCATCACACAAGAAACACCATCTTTCAAAAGGATAAATTATTTTGGGTTAGGGTTTTATAGCTAAATGAACCTGGTCGAGATGACTTCAAGTATGTCATCTCCCAATCGCGAGGAAAGGACCAGGGATCCCTCGTTGACTCGTAGAACCCAACCCCAAGTGACTCCAACACTTGAAGGAGTTATATTTTACATTTTTCCTTATTTTATTTTCAATCTGCACACAACCAATCCCCTGTTTTTATTACCACCTTAAAATCCAAACAAAATTTACCATTTTTGATTTCACTTAAATCATTTGTACGAAGAAAACCCATCCCTGTGTTCGACCCTAGACTACTATACTGTAGTAGCTTGACTACGGTAGTAGGAGGAAAATTAGGATATAAATTTTGTTGATTCCGGATCACCCTACTGTGGCACGAATCAAACACAATGGTGTTCTACATTTTCTTCCATATAAAGCCTCGTAAGGCTCCATTCCAATACTCGATTGGAAACTGTTGTTGTACACAAATTCAACTAGGGGAATGTGTCTATCCCAACTACCCTCATAGTCGATCACACAACTTCTCAACATATCTTCCAACACTTGGATCACTCTTTCCGATTGTCCATCCGTATGTGGGTGGAATGCTGTGCTAAAATTCAATCGAGTGCCCAAAACCTCTTGCAATTTTCCCCAAAATCTCGAGGTGAACCTCGGATCTCTATCTGAAATGATGGTTATTGGAATCCCATGTGACCGAACTATTTCACTTATGTACAGCTCTGCCAGCTTGTCAAGTGAATAGTCGGTTCTCACTGGTAGGAAGTGAGTTGACTTAGTCAATCGGTCTACCACGACCTAAATCGAGTCATGCTTTCTTCTTATAAATGGTAACCCAACCACAAAATCCATGGTGATTCGGTCCCATTTCCACTTAGGTATTCTAATAGGCTGCAATAATCCCGAAGGAACTTGGTGCTCTATCTTCACTTTTTGACACACCATACACTTGGTCACAAATTCTAATACATCTCTTTTCATTCCCACCTACCTACCATTTAAAACCCTTTAAATCTTGATACATCTTTTGTGCTACCTGGGTGCATAAAGAAAGATCCACCGTGTGCCTATTCTTAACGGGCAGAAATTTTCTCATCATTCCTTTCTTTCAAACTTTATAGTGTACTTGGCTCAACAAATCCGGTTTTGCTACTAATACTGCTATTATTGCACCGTCGTCTGATAGTGACAAATGGGAATTCAATGCTCGAAGCGTTTGTACTAACTTTCTACTCAGGGCATTTTCTACTACATTGGCCTTCCCGGGATGATAGTCAATCACATAATCATAATCCTTGATCAATTCCATCCATTTACGTTGTCCTCGTTAGCTTCGTCATGTAGGGCAAATACTTAAGACTCTCAGGATCGGTGTAGATGAAACACTTTTTCCCGCATTTGCATAATGTCTCCATATTTTCAATGCAAATACAATAGCGCCAATCCCAAATCATGCCTGTGGGTAATTTTCACGCGGCTTCTAACCGCTGCGACATGTTACCACTTTACCCTCTTGCATAAGGACACATCCAAGTCCATTCAATGAAACATCGCAGAAAATCACATATTCTTTACCGTAGGTCGGCTGAGTAAGAACTAAAGCCTCTGTTAAAAATGCTTTTAACTTTTCAAAACTAGATTGGCATTTTCACTCCAATCAGACCCAAATTTCAGGCATTCTTGTAGTAATCTCATCATCGGGCGGCAAATATCGAAAAACCCCTTAACGAACCTTCTGTAGTAACCTGCCAATCCCAGGAAACTATGCACTTTTGTAACATTTTTCGGTGGTTTCCATTCACTAAGCACTTCTATCTTCTTTGGATCCACTCGGATTCCTTCTTCCGATACAATGTGTCCATGAAAGGACAATTCTTTCAACCAAAATTCACATTTGCTCAATTTTGCATATAACCTTTCCTTTCTCAAGGTTTCTAGCACTACCCAAAGGTGATCATGATTTTCCTGATCCTTTGAATACATAAGGATGTCGTCTATAAACACCACGACAAACTAATCTACATACGGTCGGAAAACACGATTCATTAAGTCCATGAAAGCCGCCAGTGCATTTGTCAACCCAAACGGCATTTCAAAGAACTCATAGTGTCCATACCATGTTCTGAACGCTATCTTATGCAATATCCAGATCCAACTCCTGATTGATGATATCCATATCGCAAGTCAATCTTCGAAAAGACACTTGCACCTTTCAATTGGTCGAACAAGTCATCAATCCTGGGTAACAGATACTTGTTCTTCACTGTCATCTGCTCTCGGCCTACAATCAACATAGAATCCTGCTGCATCATCTTTCTTTCTTAACAAAGAGCACTGGAGCTCCCATGGTGACAAAGACTTGACGAATAAATCCTTTCTAACAATTCTTGCAATTGAAGCTTCAACTCTTTAACCCACTAGAGCCATTATATATGGTGTAATGGATGCCTGAGTGGCACCTGCAAGAACGTCAATTGCAAACCCAATCTCTCTCTCTAGTAGTGGAGGCAATCCCGGCAACTAATCTTAAACACATTCGATAGTCACCAAATATTGGGATGTCTAATAAACTAGGGCTCCACCTTTTTCGTATTTATCAAGAGAGACGCGCCAAGTGTAGGGCTCTACACCCCTTCAAACCATTGTTCTAGCAAAGAATTCAGATATCACATTAGAGAGGTGGTTCAACCTCTCGTCGATAAAAGTCACTTCCTCGCCACTCGATGTCCTTAAGGTCGCTCTCTTCATTCTACAATCAACTACCACTTGGTGTCGGGACAACCAATCCATCCCCAATATCACATCAAACTCTCTAAATGACAACTCGATTAAATCTCCCATAAATTCATTCTCTCGTATTCTAATGGGACAATCTTTATAGACTTTATTTACAACAACACTATTAGGGCCTAAACTTTCCATGCTTACCTATTAAGACCGACAAGATCCGTGACGTGAAGTCACGGGGTCATCCTTTTTATATGAATGCAATATTGTCATATACAATTTCAAAATCATTTACAAAAAAATTTCAAAATCATTTCAGGAACCGCCTAAACCTAGTCTCGATACCACTAAAAATGTAGCGCTCTTACCTTTAAAGACCTGCCTATTTAAAACACATTTCATATACCCATTTCTAATATGAATAATTAATATTCATTTAAACATAATTATTTATGGGTATATGATATCATGACTCAAACACATTATTTGACATAAAAGAATATATATACATTCCTTAATTCAAATAAAATTCATAGCTGTTCTCAATAACGATTTATACAAATTGGCATTCCATGCCCTTTTCAAATACATTTACAAAATTATATTCTTAGAGTTCACCTCTCTTTAAAACACATTTCATAAATATCCAAAACAAAATGAGTCAAAACTATATTCTTCTCATGAAGAGTTTTACATCATTGAATTCAATGCAAAATAGTTACAAATATCATGAATGGAATGATATGCATGGGACAGAGCATTTACTTATACTCCGCTCTATTTGATGGTGACTCCGTGGCTGGCGATCTTTGGTCTTGCTATTTTCTTCTTGGTACCTGCGCGATGACAAAAACAACTCGCTAAGCATTTTCATGCTTAGCGGTTCTATACAATTGAAATCATGCAATGTTTATAAAACAATGCTTTTGTACATGTTTCAATGACCAATGTAGTAAAATATATATATATATATTCATTTCATTTACATTCAATTACAATTCATTATTTGGTTTCTAAGCTTATGCAATTTCATATGCACTAAATCTGCCTTGGTAATTCAAATCATGCACTTTTTCAATCCTCATTATCATTTTACCCTTATCAATTTAACCTATGCTTCTGGCACAAGATGGAACGAACTACCGCATGGTCCGCCGGGTCGCAAGCCCGTGACACCCCCCAAACTCACGGGTCTTTTTTTTATTTCCACAGGTAACCTTCAACAAGCTATATAATAGCCTCATTCACACATATTCACGTGTCACTCAATTATTAAGCAATGACACATAACAATCCCTCTCATTCAAGATTCTAGTAATTAGTGCACTTAGTGCAATGATCAACTTTTCAGAAACTATGTAAGCACAAAATTCCATCCAAAGGAATATGGTTAGATTCTAGACTCAGAGAGATTTCCATAGAGTTCAAGAACGCACAAAACGGACTTCGGACGAGGAAGTTATGGTCATCCGGGTCAGGCGCTGCTTCAGCTCATTCTAGATGAGGTTGGCTCGGCCAAAGGAGGTCAGCTCGGCCAGAAGAGGTCGGATCAGCTATATTTGAACACCAAATTCCATCCACAGGCTTGTGGTCAGATTATAGACTCAAGGAGCTTTCCATAGAGTCTAAGAACACCTGAAACGGACTGATCGAGGAAGTTACGGTCAATCAAGTTACGCTTCACATGAGCAACAACTCAGGTACCTACTGCCTTTCATCTTTTCGAACACAATATGAGCCGGGATTTATTTTTGAGCCATATATGGATGATTCCGCACTCAGTGCGGATTTCCATAGAGTCTACAATGCATGAAATCGACGGACGAGAAAGTTATGGTCAGTCCAAGTCGGGCACGCCCGAGCTCATTCCCTACCGGAAGCTCAGCCTGGCAGCCCACCTTTGCTGGAGGTCAATGACTCACACCATCCCGATGAGCTCGCCATACACACCATCCCCCATCGGAGCTGGCGCCACACACACCATCCCCGCCGAGCCCGGGCCACACGTACCATCCCTAATGAAGCCCGGCCGTAAGAGCTCACCGGCGAAAAGGAGCTCGCTCGGGCCAAAAGAGTTCACTCACAAAGAGGTCAAGGCTCATCCAAGAGAGCTTTAGCTCTGGGCCCAAAAGAGGTTGGGGCTCCAACCCCTTGCCCCAAGAGGTCGCCGCCTCCGCCCCAAAGAGGTCACCATCCAGAGAGCCTCTCGGCCCGACCAAAAGAGGTCACCCTCAAATTTACGCAAAGCAGTCAGCTCATCCAGAGAGCTCAGCTCACCAAAGAGGTCGGCTCATCCTTGTGAGAGCCCAACTCTTTGACCAAAGAGGTCGCACAGCCTCCGCCCAAGAGGTCAACATTTTGAGGAGAAAAGGCCCGCCGACCAAAGAGGTCGCCTCGCCCCACAAGAAAAGTGTCAGCTCTCATCCAGGAGCATCTCAAATTTCTGACCAAAGAGGTCAGCTCATCCAGAGAGCTCACTTCTGCCCAAAGAGCCGGCTCGGGCCGTAAGAGCCCGGCCAATGTACCTCATCCTCTTAGACCCTTAAGAGTAAAAAGGCCATAACTTGGGCTGTAGAGGACCGATTTTGGTGATTCGAAAGCCTACATCAAGCTTACTGATGGGGCTACAATATACCAGAATAAAACAGGAGCCAAATTCCCTTTACTTCCCAACAAAAATCAATCTTAAAGTTCAGATAATACATAGGATCGAAATAGAGCGATTTTCTATGGTTCATACACAACTAACATCCCCTCAAGGCAAGACACAGCCCTTATCAAATTGTATTAAACATATAATCTGAGTTTAATTACAATTTATTTACATCACAAGTACAAAATTTTGACAACAATTCAGTTTAAAACAAAAACTGGGTTTTCTACCCAGAAATTTTACAAAAGAACACAATAAGCCCTCTTAGATCTTCCTCTCAACTAAGACCTCATGAAGTGCTCTTCTTGGTGTACCCCAGATTCGAAAATATTTTTCTCACAACTGGTGAGCTATGCCCGCAGAAAGTCTCCCATAAGGGCTACTCCCCCACCTAAGTGCACATGCAATGACATAATCCATAAAATCATTCACACACATTCATATAAAATATGTATATCTCTATATGAATGTTTATGTCATGCCCAAATATACCGACTCTCTCATACATTCAATTTGCAATGTATGAAAACTAACAAAACAAAGCTCTTTATTTTTGAAACCCATCAACAACCTCGATATCAGACAACCCTCTGAATATTTGGCACACTTGGACAACCCTCCGAATAGTAAACCACTCCGAGTATCGGGGGAACTACCGACTATCGCCGAGAACCCCTTTTATTCGACAACCCTCCGATAGTTCATCGACAAACCTCCGATATAATTTATCAGACAACCCTCCGACCATCAAGTATCGACAACCCCTCCAAATACCCATTTTATTCATGCACTCACACCCGATTCATGCGATGACCCCGTGCACATGCAATGATAATGTCACTGCATAATATCTCATGTTACATGCATGATGGGAACTACATGCAACACTCATAATACATGCTTTCACACCATAACGCATTATATAACAAGCATGCATATATTAACATTATTTTCACACAACTGCATATTCAAACAAGCAATAACACAAACAAACCGGATTTCAATCTCCAAACTCGTAAAATGTTATGTACAGACACAACCAAGATCATCCCGCTCGATCCCCAAACTACAAGATAACACCGCCTAACTCGCAGCTTCAAAACTACATACCTGTAAACCGGTCTCAACCAACAACAATATTCATCGAAATTATTCTTTTTAAACCAGCTAACTACTGGGCTAACTCGTCATGGCCATTTCATGATCTTAAACAAAGACTAACCGTAGAGTAGGAGAGAACCCCACCTCTCGAAGTATCCGTTCATCGCCGCAACTCCCTCTGAGCCATAATCGTAGAACTCGCCGGTTCTCTTTCCCTCTCTTTTTCCCTTTTTCTCTCCTCTTTCCCCCCGAACAAATTTGCTTTAGGTGGAGAATACTTATCTAGGTGTAGAACACCTCTTCCTTATCTCCTCATGACACATAGTATCCCACATGTCATCTTATTTAACACCCTCTTCACCACTATCCTCATGCAAGATAGAAGTGTGACACTTGGCTTCCACCCAAGTGCCAAGTGTCATCTCCTCGGGTTCCACTTGGCATGCATCTTCATGCCACGTGTCACCCTCTTATTCGTCCGTTTGTCTCGAAATACGTGCAATTCCGACATTCTCGAAATTTGACGAAATTCAACTATGTACTTAGATTTCGCGAGACAAACTCAACGGTATGTCCCGCGTCGTCATCCGAGATCTAGAGAAATTCCCCAGTTTGCAACCCGTGTCTATCATTTTACTTTACCCGGGGTCTCACATTCTTCCTTTAAAAGAATTTTCGGTCTCCGAAATTCACACACATATACATAATCACATGCATATGTAATAATCATTTAAATGCCAAACGACCAAACCACGCACTTCCGTCCCTCAAAGAGGAAAGGATATCCGTACGATCGCGGTCCCCACGTCCCACGGTTGTCTCCTCCACCCTCCTCGTGTTTCCACAACATTTTCACTAGCCTCACGGGGCCCTTGCACTGCAAGCCCGTCTCTCGGCTAATGTCCGATAATACGCACGTGCCCTCCCCGAAGGTCCCATCCGCATCAATAACAAGCTCGCCCCGGGCCCACCATACATGAGCCGGATCTGTGAGTGTACTTCCCGAGCATAGAGACAATGGAATAATTCTCACGGACACCCGATAAACCCTGGGCTTAATGCTAATCGATATGCAACTGCCCCCACCCTCTCGAGTACCTCGAAGGGTCCAATAAACCTTGGCGATAGTTTCCCCCGCTTGCCGAATTTGACCACTCCTCTTTTAGGCATCACCTTTAAGAAGACATGATCAATTGCCTCATCCCTAGAGAGGTCGCCGCCACCGCTTATCTGGGCTGTAACTCCTTCCGGGCTTCAGCCTCGAGCCGTGAGATGCCCAGCAAAGCTGGCCGAAGATCGCGGCATAATCATGCCGATCCGACAAGGCCTCGAGGGTCTATCTATAATCTGTGCTATCTTCTCTCTCCATCGGGAGATAAATGAAGTGATTGACTCATCCGGCCTCTGCCTGAGGGCCTCTAACTCTCTTCGGGATACGTCTACTATAGTATTAAAAGAATACTGTCTGATAAACTCTTGTCCCAAATCAGCCCATGTCCTAAGCCTCGAAGGGTCCAATGATGCAAACTAACGCTAAGCGGCACCACTCAGCGACAAAGGAAAAAGCATGATCATCTGTGCCTCATCCAATCTATGCCCGCGCATAATCAGAGTAACTCGGGGCAGTGGAATACGGGGGAAAACTTATTCCAAAGCAAAAATTTCCTCAATGTCCGCATGCCGAACTCAACCGGTAAAGGGCCGCCACTGAAGAAGTCATCATATCCGTCCCAACCTATAACCCATCAAACATGCAGACATGATCCTCTCGCTTCAACTATCGATACGGCCTAAGTGTCATCAATAATCTGCATGGGTCACAACGTAATGTGGCATGGTCTCGCTCCGACCATGTAGAACAAACTCCAACTGCAACATTGAACCATGGTAGTGGTGGAGGTGGAACTCCGTATAGTCCGTTGTGCCTGGGTCCGTGATAACATGGGGTGGGCGGAGGTGGAACTCACAGTAGTCCCGTCGCATACCGGGTCCAGATGATGGTGGTGGGCGGCGAGGGGTAGAGCTCAGCGCGGGTGCCCTAAAAATTGCAATGGTTGGGCCTCGATGCCCATCAATCCTCCTGCCCCAGCCCCAATATAGCATCCCTGAGAGATGCCCCGGTACTCCAGAATCTCACTCTTAGCCGGTCGATAGTAGCTGCATCGAGAGTCCATATTCTATGATTTGATGTTCCGGTTCTAACCGACCGTGGATCCGACCCTAACAAGTCTACCGATTCGAACTAAGCTCTGGAACCTGTGTCGCCTTTAATCAATAACCCGAAGAAGTAAAAGGGCATGTCGGGCCCCGTGACTATCGAACCGAAAAATCAACCAGTGATGCAATCCCACAATGAAATCCTCTAAGGGAATGAGCTGACATGTGATGTTAACAGCTAATCTGACAAATGGCTCCACATGCAGGAGCGAGATTCTGACATGGTAATACCTTAGGGGTAAGATGGTTCAGAAGCTAACAAAGAGAAGAGGCAAGTCCTAAAGGCTATAAAGGACTGCATCTAGCCAGACATACACAACCCGAGATCCTAATCAACAATCAAAGTGGACACGGCCACGCATGTATCCCCGCGGACCGGACCATTAACATGTACAAATTTCCAACATTGTTGCCAAAAGACTAGTAACTAACCCCCAAGTAATAATGCCATAAAACTTGTTAAGACAACATCGATAAATTGTTATGGATCAAAACACCTATTCAAATTTAAGACTTATTATCCAAGGACTATCATTTCAATCCTCGCAGATAAACCATTAAAACTTTGAGTGTGAGTTTCTTTAACTATCATGGGGTTTCTCTCTAGATCGCCCATTTTTCCGCGGCTGCATTTTGATTCTTTAGATTCCAGAGCTGGTTTTTAGTAGATTTTATTTCTATCAAGATATTTTCTGTCGTACATCGTAGATTCGATTTCACTTAATGCTCCTGCACAAAGATTGAAGCTAAAATCTGGGATTTTCTCTCTCATGGGTTTTCTCCTCTAACCGCCTATTTTTCTTAGTTTTTGTCATGTATTTTTATTTTTATTAGATCTAGAGCAGATTTTTATTTCTATTGAAGAGATTTCTCTGCGGTTGTACTCAGATATTCAATTTATTTACTGCTGAGGAGAAGATTTAAGCCAATATGGGTTTTCTTTTCTCTTGATTTCTTTCTTTCATTTTCTTACTTTTGTTTGATTATGATGATTGGAATTCAAAGAATGAAACATTAAAAACAATTCCTGTGGTTAGTTTAATTGTCGAACATTCATATTTGCGCAGTTATTTCGTGGGTTTGAATACCGAATTTATATAATTGGTACCTGCTCTTCATAATGAATTGTTCGAATATTAGTAGCTTATACCCAAAAAAAGAGTCGTATCTTTGCTCGATTTCCAGGAGGCCTCCTGAAAGGGGACATGCAGATGGAGATTCCCTGAGTAAAGAGCGTGCAACTTAGTATGTTAGACTACTATCTTGAACTAATGGAACTCTGAAAATTATTTTGATAGATCACACTCTACTCCATGGTGTGAGAGGATTAATTGGGATGATGTATCAATTTAGTTGATCGTGAGGTTTCTCCTTAGTCCGATGAAAGGATCTTGATCCCGTGTTAGCAAAGACCAATCACAAGGAGTAGAAAATTTTATTAGATTTGAAGGACTAGATACCAATTACATTGAGAAGCGCTTGCATTATCCTATCTATGGGGCAAGAATTCTTCTGAACTCCGAGAATGACTGTGGAAGTATCAGAAAAGAAACAATCAAATCTTAAAGAGAGCCAAATTTGCTAGGCAGCGTTATTGTAATTCATTTGTCTTGAAAAGGAATATGGATCTCTAACTAGTGAAATGTATGGTGGTGGAGAAATCCAACTATACTACATTGCTCTTGACAAACTAAAGATTCAACTCATGCCAAATATTGCACTTTTCAATGAAATGCAAACTGCTTTTGTAAATAATTATCCCCATCCCTTGACTCTCTTCATACCTTTGAATTAAGTAGTTGTTTATTATTCGGGTAGATTTTTAGATTAGTTTTAAATCAGTTTTTGTTTCAATTAAATTGATTTTGGCCCCACATCCCTATTTGATCGCCTAAATAGTAATAAAAAGCCCTTGTAATCGGGTGATCAAATTCCACCTGAGAGAACTCCAACTCGTGGGTACGAGCATCCGTACTTCTAGAGTCCACTTTTATTACTTGTATGACCTCGTGCACTCCCCATGAAAGTGGGCCGAAAGTGTTGGTAATACTTTTCATTTCAGTTTTTGAGCATACTTACATTGTTTCAAATCGCTTTTGAGTATTTACCATTTACTCCCTTTAATAAGATTTCACATATACATCATTTTATCTTTTAATGTTTTTATACTGCTGTCGGATTAGACAATAGTCCTTTTGGTAATAGTGTCATAAATTCAGAGTATGTCTTTTGGTCACTTTACAAGTTTTTACGCTGTCAGGATCGAAAGAATTTAGTAAATCAATATTCAGACGAAGGAAGGAAACCAATTTGGACATTTGAAGAAAAAGAACAAAATAGCTTTTCAAGCAAGTGAAGGTTTTTAGCCACTAACCTTTAAACAAACCATATTGAAAATATTTGAGTTGACCAGACTAATCCTATTAACGGTGTGTTTTGATTGTGGACAAATCTTAATGATAGAAATAACACCGATCTCGATTCCAAAGCAGATACGTAATCGGGAGAGAACACCTTAAGCTTGAGAAAGATAAAGAAGGCAGAAAACTCAACCATGGCAGATGAAAGACAGGATCAGAATGAAGCACATAGAGAAGCAGCTAGAAGGCCTCCAATCACTGATACTATGGAGGACTTCTGGAAGCTCTATCATTCAAGATGAGCATCAATCGCACCACTATTGATGCAAATAATTTTGAACTTAAACCAAAGACTAATTACAATGGTCCGAAGAAGACGCTTTTCATCGGTCATCCTACGAGGACCCAGTAAACGAGCACTGGAAGATTTCTCCTGATGGCTAATACAAGGAAGTTGAATGGGTGAGACCAAGTCATCAAACTGCACTATTCCATTCTCTAAGAGATATGTAAAGAATACATGGTATGAATCTTTACCATATGGTTCCGTTGGACACTGGGAGTGAGTTAGCAGAGGCCTACTTAGGTAGATCTCTTTCCCAAATTCTCACCCCGTAAAGAAGAGGAAATCTCCATTGTGTTTCAAATAGGGGGAAGATGAAAGCCCTGTATGTAGTTCGGGAAAGATTCAAACCATCGAGAAGATGTCCAATGCATGGGATAGATCCCCAAGACCTCGTATGGACATTGTATATCATGCTCAATGATATATTAAAGGGGGTCATTGATAAGCCCATGTTAGTAGCATTCAAACGAAAAGGTCAAGAGGCAAGAGAGCCGATTGAAGACATGGTTAAGGTAATATGAAAACCTCTTCTCAGTTTTCAAGAGGAAGCAAAGGAGGAAAGGATCATGAGTCGGCAGATGGCACAAGTGGAGCTGCTGACGCCATTATACTGTGATGGACAAGCAAGAAAGGAAGACACACCGCCCACTAGATGGAGCAAGTGAAAGAGAGTTATCAGCGAAGTGGCCGAGAGTCGCTGAAGGTCAAATTTATGATGCTGAAGAGGTTAAGTATCTGGTGGAGCCAAGAACTACCATTTCAAACCCACACTAACCTCGCCAAAAGACATTATCACCCAAAGACGAGGAACCATGAGAATTTCTCATATGGTGGGAGGGGCTTCACAAGGCCTACAGCACGGATCGTAACCTCAACAGTATTATCAATAACAATCAAGGTCCAAAGAAGGCAGAAAAGGAAATGAACACAGAAATGAATATCAGGGTCAGAGGAGGGCCCAATCTTTTGAAGAGCATGCCATTCCATGGGGATAATAAGAAGTCGTTTGAACTCCATGAACAAAAAGTTTGCAGATTCAAGGAACCGCACCACCTCAAATTTTTCAGACACCACCAATGCATCCTCGAAGAACCTGGAGACACATAGTAAGAGCTGGCCCTGAACTTATAAAGCCAGAGGAAAGATGCCTTCCCAAGTGACACAAAGAATCCAGACCACACTGCAAACAGGAGTGGGAAAGAGTTAAAGATGAAAGAAAACAGTTAAAGAAAGAAAGAAAGCCTTAAAATAAGAAGTGACCGAGAAAAAGAAAGAAGGAGCACAAAGAAGAGGTTCCATATCAGACCCAGTCATCATGTAGATCATGTAAATCAAAGATAGAGGAGCAGTTTGCAAGGCTTTTGAAAACCTTCAAATGCTAGAGATCAAAGATGTCTCTTTACAGATGACTCATGTAGAGGCACCCATGAAAATTCAAGGACATGCCGAGCAAGAAAGAAAGATAGTGTTAAGGATTGTGAATCCACTAAGTATTTGCAAGCATGGATAGAAAGAATTGCTTAAAGATGAAGATCCAGGAGTTTTACAATTTTGCATCATCGAGGAGTTGAATTCCGTGAAGCTCCACATGACTAGAAGCTAGTATATAAACTGATGTTTCTTTCTGTTGCCAAGCAACAAGCTCCTGGGGAGGTTATTCCCACCACTAATATCTTTCAGTGCATGGTAAACCTCGGGCTGAGCCCGAAGATGTGTCAGTCACTGCTAAAATTTGTTCTTCCCAAGACTTTTGCATCATTCCGACATAAGAAGATTCACAGTACCCTGCCACGCTGAGACCATTCCCAGCTACCTGAGCGCCCCGATCGACATGCAAAAGGAGTTCTACCTCGAGGGTTGGAGAGGAAGTCACGCTTTCAACTTGACTCAAACATGCAGAATATAGATATAGGATGCAGAAAATTGCAATGTAGTTGATGATGTCTATACCAAAATGTTCACAATGATCAGAATGTCAATTTTTTTATCAATACAGTGAGATAAATTCAAGATATCAAGATGACTACTCATTGTCCATATACGCTTTCATTTCTATAGAAATCAGACAGCCCGAAGCAAAAAATGTAAATGACAAAGGGGAAAATAATGAAAAAGGGAAATTCATCAAGAAACCAAAGGAATAGGGGCTAGTGTTGGAAAGAGTTGCCAAGTCATTTGAAGTATGCTTACTTAGAATCACCAAAGAGAAAGATGCTGATTATTCATGCTAGACTCGTTGATCGAGGAACAGAGGTTGCCGAAAATCTTAAAGAAGCATAAAGAGTCTATAGCTGTCCATTGAAGAATCAAGGGTATCACCCATCAATTCGCATGCACAAAATTCCGCTTTTAGAAGAAACTTCAAAGCCATCTGTAGAACATCAAAGGAGATCAACTAGCATTTAAGGAAGGGTCGTGAAGGAGGTACTCAAATTGGTCAATGCCGGTTTTATCTATGTACTCGTATAGTCTCGTGAGCCCCAAATTATGTGTGGTCTTCCAAAGAAGGGTGGGTTTACTGTGATCCGCAATGAGAAAAATGAATTGATTCCGACAAGAACAGTGATAGGATGGAAGGTATGCATTGATTACAGGAAGCTGAACACAGCCACCATAAAGGATCATTTCCCTTTGCCCTTCATTGATCAGATATTGGACAGATTACAGACACCTCATTTTTGTTTCCTTGATGGGTATTCAGGATACACTGATTTGCTATTGCACTTGAGGACCAAGAGAAGACCACATTCACATGCCCCTATGGTACCTTTGCCTTCGCTGTATGATGCCGCTTAATGTAATGCTCCCGCTACATTCCCAAAGGTGTATGATGTCAATATTTTCGCACTGCTGAAGAGGTTGGTGAAATTTCATGGATGACTCTAATGTAAAGTGGATCCAAAGCTTTTGATCAGTTGTTTGAAGAGAACCTGGAACAAGGTTTCAAAGATGCCAAGACAACAACTAGCACCGACCGAAATGCCATTTTATGGTAAATGTATGTATTGTTCTCGGGCATACTACATCGGATTGGAAGTAGACCAATCCAAGGTAATCATTATCGTAAAACTCTCGCACCACCTACCACAAAGAAAGGAGTAAGAAGCTTCTGGGGCATGTCGGATTTTATAGGAGATTCATCAAAGACTTCTCAAAATAGCCGCACTAATTATGCGACATCGAAAAGGATACAAGGTTTAATTCTTTGATGACTCCCCGCAAGGTCAAAGTGAAGAAATCAAGATCAAATTGGTTCAAGACTCATAATGGCTGCAAATTTAATGGGAGGTGGATTTGGGGTATGTGTGATGCCGCGATTTGCAATGAGAGCTGTCCTAGGGCAAAAGAAAGGAGAAAATATCTGCATTCATATACTATGCTAGTAGAACCTTCAATCAAGCACAAGAAAATTACTCAACAACTCGAAAGGAGATGCTAGCCATAGTATCGGTTTTCTGTGAGCACCAGGGCACAGATTTTGGGATCCCATGTTATTATTCATACTCGATCATGCAAAGAATCAAGTACCGATGTCAGCATAGTTAAGCCAAGATTGATAAGGTGGGTGCCGTTATCGCAAGAGTTTGACTTGGAGATCAAGGATAGTGGGTGTGACAATGTGATATAGCTGATCACTCAAGAGTAGGTTAGCACCATAAAGAGATAGTAATACCGAAGGTAGAACTTCCTCCATGAGCAACTCCGCAAAGCTCTTCCAACTTCCATGGTATGCTGATATTGTGAACTATTTAGCTTGTGGGGTAGTTCCTTCAGAAATCAGCTACCAACAGAAGAGGATTATTTAAAAGAGGCGCTGACATGATAATAAGAAGATGTGTGCCATAAAATGAACAAGGCAAAATTCTGAATGAATGCCATGCATCACCATATGGGGGTCATTTTTCTGTGAGAAAGAATGTACCATAAGATATCTAATCAGCTTTATTGGCCCAATAGTCTTCCAGATCAGGCTGAGTGGGTTAAATTGTGTGATAGGATGCTGCAAGATTGACACTAGCAGCAGTAAATGAAATGCCCTAAGAGGTATAATGGTGGAAAATCTTGATGTATGGGGAATAGATTTTGCTGGGACTATCTCCCACCATCATTGGGGGAACCTGCATATACCGCAGCGCTGATTATGTTTCCAATGGTGAAGAGTGGCTTTGTCCATGAATGATGCTAACATAGCCTAGAGCTTCTTGCAAAAATATTTTGAGCAGATTTGGGAACACCTTAACTATCATTAGTGATGGGGAAGCCATTTTGCAACAAAATATTTCCGTAAACAAAATATTTGCAAAACTCATGAGTGTATGGGATCACATGTAATGAGTTTAGCCATCATCCCCGCAGACCAACGGATACAGAAATTTCAACAGGAGATTAAAAGAATACTTGACTATGAGCTCAAGCAGAAGGATTATCTTCCAAATCCTGATGATGCACTTCGCTTACAGACCAGATACAAACTCCCATTGGAATGTCCTATAGCTGCACTGTTTTCGGGCAAACCATGTCACCTACCTCTAGAATTTGAATACAAGGCAATGTGGGCCATTAAAAGTTGAACTGACGAACTCAAGTAAGGAAGAGAGATTGCTCCAAATGTCCGAATCGGAAGAATTGAGAATGAAGCCTATGATAATGTTAGAATTCACAAGGATAAGACAAAGAAATGGCATGATCATGATTCAGAGAAAGAGTTCGTGAAAGCAAAGGAACAAATACTCGGCTTAGACTTAGACTGAAATTGTTCCCAGGAAAGTTGAAATCCAAATGGAGTGGCCATACGTATGTCAAGCAATACATTTGGAGCAAAGTGACATTAAGGACTGACATCGAGAAGAATTCAAAGTCAATGGACAAAGATCAAGCATTATCTGCTGTGATAAGGAATGAAGAGCTTTAGTGTTATCTAGAAGGAAGAAGAACTAAATGTTAAAGTCTAAATGGTTATCTAAATCATTAGCAAATGATGGGAGGCAACCCATAGAAAATTTAGTTTCTGTTTTTAGATTTTGAATTTTTTTTTTTTTTTTTTTTTTTGCAGTCATTTCGTTTTGATTAGTTATTATAAAGATAGATTTAATTTTGAGAAGTTAATTGTAGTTTAATTAAATTTCTTGAATCATGCAAGATGCGTCCCAGTAAGGCTGAAAGACATGAGTGAGAAAAGCACCCAGACACTCCAAAGAATCCTGCGTAAAATGTCACGACATGAACAAAGGGGGGTAACTTTCTCCTAAACCAAACTCCGTGAATATGAGTGAATTGCTTGTTGAATTTCTGATTGAGATGCCCAATAAATGTCTAAAGGAGTATAGGATTAATAAAGGAATTTAAGTTTTTGAGATCATTAAACTAAGGGCATAGGTCGCGACATAAACAAAAACTTGAAAATGCAAGGTCACGACATGGGGGCAAAGCAATACCTAAAAAACCTAGTTATGTCGCGACAAACTTAGTATGTCGTGACATAAAGAGGGTCAGGTGCCAACTACTCACTTTCTTAAATGCCCTAAAACTAATGTCTTAAATAAAAAGTGAGGCGAATTGATGTCATGTTGAATTTATACAAATAATAATTAGCCCACAAAACTTGATTGAATCAAGAACTCGGTCGAGAACTTTTCCCACTCCCCGCTTCACTTCCAACCGCCCATCTCCCTTCCTTCTGATTCTAAATTCCTGAAAACCCTAGCTCTCAAAATTTATCGATCTCTCTTCTGTCGCCAAGAGCCGCTTCATTGCAGTAAAATTTTCTGTATTTATAGTATTATTGAAGTTGGGCCCCAATTCCAACGCAGTTTTTCAGGATTTGCCGGATCGCCCATGTTATCGCCAGTCGCTAATTAAATCCCTTGTCGCTACATCGCTTTAAGAACTGCAATCTTCAATCGAGCCGGCCCCTCGATGTCGCGACATCAATCTCTTGTCTCGACATCACTCTATGGCTCCACAGGTTTCAACTGTTCGTTCCTGATGTCGTGACATCGATCCCTAAGTCGCGACATCGCCATGTCTTTTTGCAAATTTTCAACTGCTGGTTCTCGGCGTCGCTGCATATCAATATCTTGTCGCTGATATCACTTTATGGCTCGCAACTTTGGAACTGGTTGTCTAGTGTCGCGATATCGCATCTCTTGTCGCGACATCAACTTAGGTTCGCGAACCTTCAACTGAGTGTTCCATGTCGCTGACTCGATCTCTCTTGTCACTTACATCAACTTTAGTCTCTCGGAGGGGCTTCAATCGTGTTCCCGATGTCGCGACTTCAACTCTCTCTTTGTCTTTACGCTTTGAACTGGTCGCCTCGCATCGCGACATCAACCTCTTGTCTTTGGCGCTTTGAACCGGGTCGCTCGCGCCAGATATCAACTCCTCGTCGCGACATCGACCTAGGTCTCTAGAGGTTTAATCGGGTGTTCCTGGCGCAGTCGACATCATTATCTTGTCGACATCAACTGGGGCGTGAACCGCAACCTAACCGAGTAGCGCCCATGTCGCGATCTCGATCTCTTGTCGCGACATCGCATTATGTCTCTCGAGGCTTCAACTGTCGCTTTCGTGTCGCGACGCTACCCGTCGCAAGAATGTGCCTTGCCGTCAGCCATCTTTCAACCCTGTCATAGCGTCAAGGCGCTTCTCTTGTCACGACCTCCATCCTTTGTCGCGACATCGACCTTCGTCGCCATATCACGATGTTGTCGCGACACCATTCCTTAAGTCCTGGTTAGTCCTCACGTTTAACTTCAGATGCCCGTCGCTAATCGCGATCAAATTTCCTTCAAATTTTCTTATGTCGCGGGCCGTATAATGGATCAGGTGACGCCTAAAATCGCAAATATTAGCACTCAAATGCTTATTTCGCTTCTGCCATTTTCTAAAGACATTTTTGCCCATCGATTGCTACATTTTTTCATCGTTTTCTTCTTCACTCCCTCGCTAATAAATCGTGAGTTTCTTCATATTTCTCGCATATTAATTATTCCTTTTCTATATGAAAATCAAATTAAAAATGATTAAAAATAGATGACTTTAAGCCTGTATCAAACTCCCCTAAACTTAAAGTTTTGCTTGGTCTCTCAAGCAAAGGGAAAGAAAGAATTGTTTCCGCCCTCAAACAAAATGACATTTTTCTCGGCTCGCCTTAGTAGCAAATAATTTGATTGAAATACAAGGAATGCATTGTTTTCTCAGTATATCTAGCTTCAAGTCCAGCCAAGGTTAGTTTTTAATCTTTATAGTATACAAAACTAAAATCAAGTTGAAATTGCTTTACAAAACAACATAATCATTAGATCCCGTTGAATAATAAATTATTTTCCTTTCTCATCTTCATAATGTAGAGTCACTTAACTCCCCAAGTCCTTCATGCTTTGATTGTTTCCATATTTCCAAATTCCATAGGTTTGTTGTTCATATTGATCTCCCACTAATGTAGGTAATTGCAGCCCTTCAAGATCACAAGGTCTTTTCGCTTGTATCATAGGGCTCGGGCACAGGTGGATGAAGGAACTTTTAGGTTAAGATTACTCGAACCTTTCTCTCCTTTTACTACTGCCCTTTCTTGTGGTTTCTTTTAATAAACTCCCCTACTTCATGTTTGGGACATCTCTGATTGCTTCTAATTCAGAATCAGAGGCCCTCTATTTCTCACACTGCAATTCAACTCAGGAAATTTCCTTTGTTTGTCACTATTCAGTGATAGTGCAATGTTTTACACTCTTTTAGGCTTTCTAACACTCTTAGCGAACTTTGGGTTAGTAGCTCCCATACCAGATGTGGCATTAGGTACTAGGTGTTGAAACACCCCAAGAACTTCTAATTGTTCAAGAGAGTTAGCCAAGATAAAACTTATCCCTATAAGCTTTCTTTTCTATTGCATTTTCTCGCTCTTTGCATTTTCTTTCATTCCCTTTTTTTTCTATATTTTCAGTTCTCAAAACATATACTCCCAAACTTCATTTCTTTCTTCCTCCTGAATTCGGGTAATCATATGTTCCCATCGGCGATTACTTAGATGGGTCAGTTTCCATCATTATTTAAAAAATAGGCTTGTTTGGCTCAATTTCTGAACTAAGGTATATGCATCAGCATATGAATAAGGATGGCTAGAATGGCTCAAACTATCCAAGAATGGCCTCCAGATCATCTCTTGTCACCAGATTACCTAGATTTCGCCTCAATCAATAATCTAACAAATTTAGAATCTGGATTAAATAGTTGTGACTAACCATAAGGATTTCCTCTAATTCACTTGTTGATGAGCAGTTAAATTCAATTGATATTCAATGTGTCTTGACTTACCTGCTCACTCACAAACTCAAAAAATATGTTTTGTTCCTTCTATCAGACATCTTCCTCTATTCCGACTTATCGCTTAGACTTAAGTCACTTTTGCACTTTCAGGTTTCAATTAAACTGTATTCATTTGTCTCTTATTTTCATAATTCACTTATTCCTAATCTAATCGGTTTATCTAATTCAAATTTCATTACATCTCAAGAAGCTTTATGTTCTTGAACTAATTCCTACTTTTATTTTCCAACTATGCAACCACAAGGCAACACAAAATTCTAACAAACCAAATAACACAAATAATTCATTCTTAAATTTATCATTTTATTTGTGATTCAATTGCAAATGTTGAATACTACAGTATGGGCTTTGGAGAATAAAGAAGGTCAGCTTGGGAAGAAGTCTTATCTCTTCTTTGGAAGAGGGCAAGAAAGATATTAGGGGATCCAGTCTGGTGGTATCTGGGAATGAGCTAGGAATGGAGGGAATTTCATTTCCTTCTTCCCTTTCTCTTCTTAGTTTCCTTCATCCTGATCTTCAATGAAGATCTCATTGAGAGATCAACCTTCTTGTTTAGCCTATCTTGCTCCCTTCCCCAAGCCATTCATTGTGTTTTCCTATTTCACATTATTTCCAAAAATTGAAAGATTGTTGTTAATCAAATCAAAATTTCTAGCTTAATTCTCTACCAGAGGGATTCAAAGATCCTTTTGCTTCTTGTCTCTATCATCCAGCTTATTCTCAAAATCTCTTAGAGACTTGTATAAAAAATTTGAATCTTTTATTTGTTCTCCCAATTTGGCTTCCGTCTTCGCTCTCTTTTCTTCTTCACATGATGGTTAGGAGCTGAGAATCACGCCTAAACCAATTGCTATAAAAAGATTCATGACTCAACTTGAGTTTCAGTAGAAGATCGCGACCCTTCCTTTCATTTCTTCTCAAGTCCTTGTCATTTAAGAACCTTCATCCGTCCCTTCTTTCACTCTTCTTCCCATTGCCGATCTCTTCTTTAACTCTTTTTCATAAACTCCTTCCTGAATTCTTGCTTTCGTACATTCTCCCACTCTTTTCCCCTTCCATCTTCTTCTGATGGCATCGAGGGCCTCCATTATTGAATTGTTCTTCATGGCTCCCCTCAGCTTTCTCCCCGCTCTCCTCGAATGTCTCTGCTTTTGCATGGGGAGAACTAGCTAAGGATGGAGAAATCTAAGGCTTCTTTCATCCTCGCCTTCATTTGTCTGCAAATGTGAAAGTATTATTTCAGAGGAAGTTCCCAATTTCTTCTTCTCGCCAAGAAATTGAGCTTCTTCTCCGTTTCCAATCAACACCTTTTCTTTGGCTCGGTCCCTTGCTCACTCCGTCAAGAGGGAGTGGTGATGTCATAGGGACTCTTCTTCTTCTTCCAGACTCCTTCACCCTAGCCTTTAAAACATAAAACAATGGTTGCCGCAGGATTCACTTCTCTCTTTTATTTCCTTCATGGTACCTCATTATAGAATTTTCACCATTATTCCTACATCGAAGCCAGATTCTCTCACGCATATCTGCTTCCTCGTCTCTCATCAGGTAATATGCTTGGTCGGGACCAAAAAAGAGGCCAAGAAATAGAACTATACTCTTAGCCTCTCAGCACGAGGCTTCCCCTGCTCTGTGGTTTTGGTCCTCCTTCCCTTGTCCCACTTTTGTGCGCTTTTCCGCTGAGCTTTTTGGCAATTTTCTTAAAATTTGGGTTTTCCAAGAGCTTTTTGAACTTGGACCCATGCTTGTGCCCTGCCATTCCATAGGCTTCATTCATGGCCTTGGCTCCATATGGTACTACACTCCTCCTCCGATTTAACACAAGTTATGTCTTCCCGCTTACTAGATTTGAATAAAATTCTTTCACCACCGTGCAAATGACTCTCGATGTGTGCTGTTGGTAAAGCTTCCCCAACCTCTTTGTTCAATCATCTCCTTGAAAGGTAATAGGGTTCCTCGAATCTTCTTTCGATACTAATCCTTGTTGGTATAGTGCTTTTCTTCCACTTGAATAAGCTTCCGACACAAAATCTTCCACTTCTTCTCTCAAGCCCCTTTCTCGCTCGCTGCTCTTTCGAAACTCGTTGGTGCTTCTCGTGCTTCTCAGGGGCATCTCTTCCATCGATTCTTCTTAGTCGGATTTCTTTCTCTAGCACTCAGACATATTCCTCCTATGATCTCTTCCAAAGTTAGGGTACGAGGTCTGTGCTCTTCTATTTGAAACTAAGGAAAGTTTTCAAGATTTCGAGATGTGGTTTTCAGGAATTCAGAATCAGAAGGAAGGGAGGATGAACGGTTTCTGGAAAGTGGAGCGGGAGTGGGAAAAAGTTATCCAATAGTTGCAATTCAATCAAGTTTTTTGTGGGCTAATTATTATTTCATTAAATTCGATTGTCGCGACATCAATTTCGCCTCATTTTTATTTAAGACATTAGTTTTGGCATTTAAGAGAGGAGTAGTTGCACTCTGACCCCTTATGTTTACATACTAAGTTTGTCGCGTATAACTAGGTTTTTAGGTATTGCTTTGCCCCCATGTCGTGGATTCCTCAGATTTTCAAGTTTTTGTTTATGTCGCGAATTTTATGCCCTAGTTTAATGATCTCAAAACTTAAATTCCTTTATTAATCCTATACCCTTTAGACATTTATTCGTGCATTTCCAATTCTAAATTCAACAAGTAATCTACCTATTTCACAGGTTTGGTTTAGGGAGAAAGTTACCCCCCTTTGTTCATGTCGTGACATTTCTGCAAGTTGCTGGAGGTGTCCTGGAGTTGCTTTTCTCACTCATGTCCTTCAGCCTTGCAGACGCATACTGCATGATTCAAGAAAATTTAATTAAACTACAATTAACTTCTCAAAATTAAATCTATCTTTATAAGAACTAATCAAAACGAAATGACTGCAAAAAAAAAAAAAAAAAATTCAAAATCTAAAAAACAAAACTGAATCTTATGGTCGCTTCCCATCACCGTCGCTTGAGTCCTTAGTCGACTTGCCTGCTTTTGGTTCTTCTTCCTTCTAGATAACCCGCTGAGCTCTTCCATTCCTTCCTCCCCGCTTTAGATAATGCTTCAGCCTTTTGTCCATTGACTTTGAATTCTTCTCCGAAGATTGGGTCCCAATGTCACCGGCCCAAATGTATTGCTTGACACCACTGTGTATGGCCCACTCCATTTAGATTTCAACTTTCATGGGAGCAATTTCAGTCTAGAATTAAACAGTAGAACCTGTTCCTTTGCTCTGAACTCTTTCCTCAAGATCCTTTGATCATGCCATTTCTTTGTCTTATCCTTGTAGATTCTAGCATTATCATAGTTTCATTTCTCAATTCTTCCAAATAGACATTTGAGCAATCTCTTCCTTTCTTTAGTAGCTTTAAAATGGTTCAACTTCGATGAGCCACATTGCCTTGTATTCCACTCCTAGAGGGCGTGACATGGTTCGCTAAAAACAAATTCTCAGATGGGACATTCCACCGGAGTTTTTAGAGGCGCCCCGTAGCTTCCAGCGCATCAATGTTTGGAAGATCAATCCTTCCCGCTTGAGCTCGCCTTTCAAGCATTCTTTAATCTCCCGTTGGAAATTTCTCGCTGTCCATCGTCCGGGGATGATAAGCCAAACTCATTACATGCTCGATCCCATACCGCCGATAGTTTTGCAACATTTTGTTTGCAAATGGCTTCCATCACTAATGATAGTTCCTGTAATCAAATCAAGCCAAAATATTTTTTTGCAAGAAGCTCACAACTCAGATAGCATCATTCTTGACACATCGTTTCCACCCATTTGGAAACATAATCAATCGATACAGCATGTGTGTGTTCCCAAATGATGGTGGAAATGGTCCCCATAAAATCTATTCTATACATCAAAGATTTGCACCACCATTATACTCTTAGGGGCATTTCTATTTCAATACCGATATTTCCAATCTTTCGCATCTATCACACAATTTAACCCATCAAGACAATCTCTCAAGATAAAGGCCAATAAAACCCGCATTGAGTATCTTATGAGCTGTTCTTTCTCCTGAAAATGCCCCCCATATGGTGATGCATGGCATTCATTCAGAATTTTGCCTTGTTCATTTTATGGCACACATCTTCTTATTATCATGTCGCCGCCTTTAAAATAATAAGGATCATCCTAAATATAATAACCGCTATCGCTCGAGTTTCTTCGTTGGTAGTCAATTCCTCAAGGAACTACTCCTTACAGCTAAATAGTTCACACATCAGCATACCATGGAAGTTGAAGGAAACTTTAAACGCTTGCCTATCCGAAGTTCTCCGTCAAGATTACTTTCTTTCTTCAAAGAAGGCTTCTTTCTACTCTTGACAAGGGATCAGCCATCATACTGTCACACCCTTTTACGCTTGATTCCAAGTCAAATCCTTGCACAACAGCACCCACCTTATCAGATCTTGGCTTAGCTTCCTTCTTGACATCAAAATTTGATCACGCATGATCATTACGACAATAACACATGGGATCCCCAAATGTATCACTTGAATTTTCATAAGCAAATACTATGGCTAGCATCTCCTTTTCAGTTGTTGAGTAATTTTTCTATGCTTCACAAAGGTTCTACTAGCATAGTATATGGTCCTCAATATTTTCATTTCGTTCCTTAGATAGCCCTATTGCAAAACACTGCATCACACATTATTTCAAATCCCTTTATCTCAATTCCTCGTGCAGCCATTATAGGTGCTTGAACCAACTTGATCTGATTTCTTCAAAAGCAGCCTTGCAGGAGTCATCAAAATTAAACTCCTCAGATCCTTTCCAAGAATCAGATAGTGGTCCTGGCTATTTTTGAGAAGTTCTTGATGAATTTCCCATAAAATCCAAGATGTTCAAGAAGCTTCATTCCTTTATCAAGGGTAGGTGGTGCAAGAGTTTTGATAATGCATACCTTGATTGGTCTACTTCCAGTCCACAAGAGTTATGAAATTTTATGCCCAAGAACAATACCTTCTCGTTACCATAAAATGGCATTTTTCCCAATTCAAGGTCGTTGCCTTCCTCGCATCTTTGAAGCATCTATTTTAAAGCTGATATTCTAAACACCGATCAAAACTCGGATCCATACACAGCTGAAGCTTTCATCCATAAAAATTTCTATAACCTCTCTCAACCAGGTCTGAAAATATTGACATCATACACTTTGGATCGTAGTGAGAAAGACATATGCCCAAATTTACATCCTTCAAGGCAAAGGTACCATAGGCATGTGAATGTGGTCTTTCTCGTCCTCGTGCAATAGCAACTGATTGTATCCGAACACCATCCAAGAAACTAAAAAATGAGGGGAATCCTGCTAATTCACCAACATCTGATCAATGAAGTGGCAAGGGAAATGATCCTTCTCGTGGTCAGTGTGGTTCAAATTTCTTCCCAGAATCAATGCATACCCTCCATCCTCTGCCACTGCTCTTATCTGAATCACTCCATTTTTCTCATTATGGATCACGAAACCCACCCTTCTTTTGGAAACCACATGGATTGCTCACCCAAGGACTATCTCGAAATTGCATAGATAAAAACCAAAGATTCAAAGAATTTGAGTACCTCCTTCATGACCACTTCCTTCATCACGGATTCGCCTCCTTTGATGTTCCCATGCATGGCTTCAAGTCTTCTAGCAGACTCAGGCATGCAAATCATGGACTCGATACCCTTCAATCTCTTCAATGGACCAAGCTATAGACTCTTTATGCTTCTTAAGATTTTCAAAGAACCTCTCGTCTCTGCAGACACCGAGTCTAGCATAGATAATCACTTGTCTTCGTGATTCTAAGTAAGCATATCAAATGACTCGCAACTCTTTCAACACTAGCCCTCTTCTTCACTCCGGTTTCTCGATGAATTTCCTTTTTCTTAATATTTTCCCTTTGTCATTTCCTCGTTTTGTTGTGCCTGTCACACTATAGAATGAAAAACTCGTTGTATGGACAATCGTAGTGCAGTCATCTTCAATATACCGGGAATTTATCTCTTTCATTGATAAAATTTGAGACATAATCATTGTAAACATTTTGTATGCATATCATCAACTACATTGCAATTTTCCGCCATATCTATATCTCCGCATGCTTTGATCAAGCTGAAAGGGCAATTTCTCTCTCCAACCTCCTCAAGGTAAGAACCTTTTACATGTCGATTCAGGCCCAAAGAGCTAGAATGGCCTCCCAGTGAGTGTGGGTACTTCAGAATCTTCTTCCATGTCCAGAATGATAAAGCTCCACTGGAAACAATTTCCTAACAAAGGACCAAAGACATCTTCCACATGACCTTCAAAGTTTTACCATCGACCGTCTGCCATTTGAAGAGTAATACATGGAATAACCTCCCCAAACTTGTGCCTGCTTGGCAACAAAAAAGAGGCATCAAGTTTATACTTAAGGTCACAGTCATAGAGAGCTTCCCGAATTCAACTTCCAATGATGCAAGGAATTGTAAACTCCCCGGATCTCCTTCATCTTTTCGCAATTTTCTTGGTCATAAAGATTTGCAGTGGCAAAAGTGAGATTCACAATCCCTCTTCTACTATCTTTCTTTTTTCGCTTCGCACGCCCTTCAGAATTTCGCATAGAGTGGCATCTGAGTCACCACTTCAGTAAAGGGCATACTAGATCTCTAGCTTCTGAAAGGTTTTCAAAACCTTGCAACCGTCTCCTATCTTTGATTTCACTGTGGAAATGGAACGTGTGCTCAGAGCCTCGATATCCTTCTGTCTACTGCCTTCTTCTTTTCTCCTGCTTCTTTCCTTTTCCGGGCTTTCTTCTTCTTGCCGCTGTCATTTTTCTTCTTTCATCTTTCTAACTCTCCCACTCCTAAGCCGCATGAGCCATGTGTAGTCTTTTGGATTCTTCTTTATATAGTCACTTGGGGAAGGCATCTTTCCTCCTCCGTTTTCGCAGTGTTTAAGGTCGCCTGCCCTACTTCAGGTCTCCGTGTTCTTCAGGATGCATTACGGGTATTTGAAAACTTTGATAATCATGCAGTTGCTCCCTAATTCTGCAAACTGCTCATGGAGTGTTCACAGTTTATTATCCCCAGCTAAAAAGACCTGTTTCAAGATTTGGGCCCCTCCCACTTGTATTCATTTCCTTTGTATGTCTGATTGCCTTCATTGGGTTGTCATTGAACTGTGGTCATGTGATAACCCTGGCTGAGGGTTCTGTCCATGCCTCGGGCCTGCGGAAGCCTCTCCACCATATGAGAAATTCTGCTTTGGTGGTAATGTCTTTGCGAGGTTAGTAGTGGGTTTGAAGGCGGTAGTTTCTTTGGCTCGCTGAATCTTAACCTCTTCGACATCATAGAATTGCCAATGACTCTCTCGGCACTTCCTTTCAATAACTCTCTTTCAAGCCTGCTCCTATCTCATGGAGCGGTGTGTGTCTTCCTTTGCTTGTCCGTCCGCATGGCATCGACTTGGCCTCCATGGTACGCCATCTTGCTGGCTCGCGATCCGCTCACTGGCACTTATGCGAAAGCTTCGAAGGAGTTTTCATGTGCATTTAGCCATGTCTTCAATCGGCTCTCTTGCCTCTTCAGCACTTTTTCGTTTGAATGCTACACAACATGAAGCATCGATGACCCCTTTAATATATCATTGAGCATGATATACAATGTCCATCTGAGGTCTTCGGATCATCATACGTGGATCTTCGACAACCCGTTTGAATCTTTCCCAAGCTACATCACAGGACTTTCATCTTCCCCTCTTTGAAACCTGAGTTTCCTCTTCTCTCACGGGGTGAGGAATTTGGGGAAAGAATCCTACCTAAGTAGGCCTATTAACTCCTCCCAAGTGTGAGATATATGGCAGATTCATACCATGTAGGCCTGCGTATCTCTTAGAGAATGGAATAGATGCGGTTTGATGACTTCTAGTCTACCCATTCAGCTTCAACGTATTAGCCATCGGGAGAAATCTTCCCAGTGCTTTCGTTTGGGTCCTCACGGATGACTAGTAGGCGATGCTCTTTGGACCATTGTAATTAGTCTTTGGTTTAAGTTCAAAATTATTTGCATCAATAATTTGGTGCACGATTCGCCGAGTACTCATCTTAGATAATAGGCTTCGAAGTCCTCCATAAAAATGTCGATGATTGGAGGCGCACCATTGCTTATACATGTGCTTCATTAAGTCACGTCTTTCATACGCCATGGTTGAGTTCACCTTCTTTATTATCTTTCTCAGCTTACGGTATTCTCTCTAATTACGTATCTGCTGGAATCGGATCGGTGTTATTACATTTCCTATGCATTAAGATTTTTGTCCTGAAATCAAACACACTTACATTAATAGGATTAGTACGAAGTCATGAAATATTTTCAATATGGTTTTGTTAAAGGTTAGTGGCTAAAAATAACCCTTTGCTTGAAAAGCTATTTTGTCCTTTTTCTTCAAAATGTCCAAATTAGCATTTCAGCTATACTTTAGATACGAATATTGATTTACTAAATTCTTTCGATCCTAAGCAATGGCCTTCATAAAACTTGTTAGCCAGGACCATTACATGTACAATTTCTTTATTGTTGCCAAAAAGACTAGTAACTAATCCCGTCAATAATGCCATAAAACTTGTTAGATTAACATCGATAAATTGTTATGGATCAAAACACCTATTCAAATTTAAGACTTATTATCCGGAATATTGTCTAATCCTCGATAGATAAACCATTAAACTTGGGTGTGAGTTTCTTTAACTATCATGTTGATTAAAGATATTTTTGTAAGAAAACCATTTCGTGTGGTTTGATCGATATCTTTGCAAGTGCAATTAAACAGTAATAAAATGGATTTAAGTCCGGATCTCGATCAAGAGATCTCGAAATTTTCAATCAACTACGACTACTTAAGCTCCATACTATTTTGGGCGAGGATTCACGATAATGAGATTTTGCTTTACAGCTTGAAAGTAATGATGTAAAAGAAAAATGATTGAATAACAAATGAATTGAAGATTGAAATTTCAAAATAACAAATTTAGATTTGCTTGGTATCTACAAGGAACATTGAATAATCGGCTGTGAAGAATCAATTCCCTACGATCTGTCTTTGTAACTTTTGTTTACGAACTACAGATCTTTAAGACTAGTCCAAGGATTAATATAGTGTGTTGGACCTCTCAAAACCACCACCGATTCATCATCTCACATAAATTTGTTTCTCGAACCACGAGAGGGTGAGATAATCTTCACTAGTATCTAATAGCCTTGGTGCAGGTATTTTTTCTTTCTCACTACTTCATACCCACAACATGGATTGCAGACCCGAGCTCCTTCAATTTAGTCATTGCCGAGGTTTGCACTATACTGGTTCCTCACCCTCAAAATTAGAATAGCTTACTCTTTCCTTGATTAGATCCTTGCTAACACGGGATCGAATTCACTATTCGAATTGAGGTGAACTCTCTGTATACTTAAATTTATAACTCACTCAACTCATTCTCGGTTACAAGTGAGAAGAGGATGTATTGATTTAAATATAAAAGCGCATTAGATCAGCAATATTAGGTTCAAATACCTTCCGAGTGAAGTTTCTTACTCGGGAATGCCTTCTCATGTACGAGAGGGTTTCACGGAAGTAGAAGGCTATGGCTAACCTCGTTATGGGTACAAGAGACTGAAATTGGGATCAATTACAAGAACAAGCAAAACCCGCAAGTCGATTTAACATCTGAAGTTCAGCTATAATGAATAAATACCGCGAGGAAGATTATTTAAATGATAACGTCAATTGATGGAAAATTTGGGCTTCTAAATTACGATTATACCATGCATTGCCTTAACGGATCAAGTAAATACTTGTAAATCGGGCGGGTGTTCAAAATACAAAAATTTATGCAGAAATTCAAACAGCAGTGTTAATTTTAAGAAATATAATCTGCATTCAGCTAAATCCTTTAATTGCGTTGAAATCAAATTAGAGCGAAATACAAACTATTGTCTAACTAAAATGGAAAGAAAAACGAAAAATCAAAAGAAAGAAAAGAAAGAAAGAAAATAAAAAAATCTGAGGGCCTTATTACTCGGATCTCTTTGAGTCGCGAAACACTTTTAATTGGTAGCGACTTCGTATTTATAGGATTACGAAGTTGGGCCACACAATTCAATCTGATCTTTTGTGGATTTCCAAGTGGGTAGCCCATGTTCTTGCTCGGTGCGACCTCAAATCTTATTAGCGACATGGATTTTAAACTGCAATCTTCAGCGAGTAGTCCACGATGTCGCGACATCGATCTCTTATCAGCGACATCACTCTATGGCTCAGCGTTTCAAATTTATTCGTTCACGATAACATGATCCCTTGTCGCGACATCGACTCATATCTTTGTAGCTTTCAGCTGTGGTTCCTGACCGCCAGCGACATCAATATCTTAACGCTGACATCACTTTGTGGCTACGCAGCTTGGTAGTCGCTCCCCAGTGTCGCGACATCGATCTCTTGTCTCGACATCAACTTAGGTTCTGCAACCTTCAGGAGCAAACTCATCTTCGACCTGATCTTAATGTGACGTTAACACAATCTCACGGAAACTCAGCGGTGTTCTGATGTGTAGGCCTCAACCTCACCAATCTTCCACATGGAGGGGAGGCTGACTGATGATTTCTGGTGTCGTGACATCAACCTCTTGTCTTTACAGTTTTGAACTGGTTGTTCCTGGTGTCGTGACATTAACCTCTTGTCTTTACAGTTTTGAACTGGTCGTTCCTGGTGTCGTGAGATCATTATCTTGTGCAGCATCAGCAAGGCGCAACTAAACTAAGCAGAGTGCTTATGTAGCGAGCCTGATCTCTTGTCGCGACACCAGTTATAATCTCTGGAGGCTTCAACTGGTTGCTTTTGGTGTCGCGACGTCAGTCCTCTGTCGCGACAACAGCTCAAGTCACAACAGTTTCATCTTTTCAAACCTGTCATAGCGTCAAGGCGCTTCTCTTATCACCCTCCATCCCTTGTCGACATCGGCCTTCGTCTTACACTCGCGATGTTAATGCTGACATCATTCCTTAAGTCTCACGGTTAGTCTCGGTTGCCCTGACATTGTACCATATGACGCATCAAATTTCCTTCAAAATTACCTGATCATAGTGACCTGTATAAATGATTGTGCGCCCAAAGAAACTACAACATTAGTGCAATTTGCTTTCATTCACGCACCCCATTTACGCATTTTACTCCATGGATTACTTTGCGTTTTTCTCTGCTTTTCATGCTTCTTTCCACAAACCACGCTAATAACAAATTGATTGGGTTCTTCGTATTTATGCATAATTATTCCTTTTAGATGAAAATCAAACGGAAAAATGGATTAAAATAGATGACTTTTTAAGCTCATAGGTATCATGAAATCTAGCTCATTTATCAAGTCTTTATTGCTCAGACATCCGTCATCTCCATAGTGCTCCCATACATCAATATAGCCCTTATGCTAGACCTATTCAAACTAAGCGGTGAAGGCAAGCGAGTTAGAGACACAACTCCCGAGCAACATAAGCAATCCGAAGAATGCCGGTAGACTAGTGATTCGAATAAGGGGATACACATGCCTGTGGAAACCACAATGGCAGTCCCATGCTGGGGAAAGGCGGTCATGCAGCAAACAATCATGCACAAAGCAAGCCTATGCAAAATCTACACACATTACGATCCTTTAGCTAATCAAATGTTATATTGAACCTATTAATAATGAAGCATGCTATAATTGATAGTGAACACAAAAACATAAGCAAATACACCAAATGCAAGCCAAAATACCAATCAAGTGTATGATCATCAATTACCTCACGTAACCAAGAGCCTCATTGAAATGGTGTGCTTTATTATACACAACTCAGGTTCAAGACTTTAATCTCTTTGAAACAGTCTCTGGTTTGTTGATTAATTCTAGCCAATTTATGGATTCTTGTGTGCATAGTGATGGTCAAAGCTCAATGTGCAATGTCAAAATCAAACACCCAGTACGCATATGAGAAAACAAATACCAACGCCTAAGCATGTACTAAAAGTCCTAGCCATACTGACGTGAAGGAATGGTGAGACAAGGAAGTATTTGCATCATACATCATCCATTAAGGCCAATGTTGGATCCTTACGAAAGAAGGACGAGGCTGAAGAGTAAGTGGTTTTAACCACTTTGTTGCTTTTACATTCCTTCAATCTGACTAGCTATATACAAATCCCACATTGCCCACTACCCCTTCAGTTTCAAACCAGCTGAACTCAGACCCTAAAAGTTAGCCTACATGTTCATGAAGCCCGACTAAGATGCATACAACCAGTTAGGGTGAAACATGCTAAATAGGGGGCTGTGTGTTGTCTTTTCTGGCGGTTGATAGGTTCTCATGAGTCAACTGATTAGAAAAAAATTCTAAACTTTGCAAGAAATTCTCTGGAAATTCAGATCTAACAAGACAAACGGAGTGCAATTCGAGCTAGAATGACCAGAACTATGCAGGCAGAAAACTACTGACACATTCCGGAGAAAACCTAACCCCGTGAACCAGGCTCACCGGTTTGTAGTCTATACTACTGTTGATAAAGATCTCAAACTTGTCTATGGCATATAGCGTTCAGGAATTCTTGAGACTCAGCAGTCTGATTTAAACTAGAAATGACCGAGATACTTGCAAACAAAGCAAACTACCTAAACTGCCATTGGGAGAAAACTCTTGTTGACTAAATAATTGGTTTAATAGTCTAGACTGTTGATAAGATCTCAAAAACTTGGCAATCAGAACTTTTTCTCCACGAGTCAGGGAATCTATAAAGACAGCGGTGAGTTAAATCAGATGACCAGAGCCTTCAAGCAAACAAACTACTGACTGCATTCCGGAGAAACCTAGCCAATGAGCCGACCAGTGGTTTAGCCAGTCTGACCTGACGGAAAAGATCTAAACTTGTCAGACTTTTCACAGGAGTCAAGGAATCTAAAAGACAAGCGTAGTGCAATTCCAACTCGAATGACCAGAACCAGCAGCTGGCTGGAGCTCTTGAAGCTAGCTTTTGTGAACTTTGGACCCAAATTTGGACTTTTCGCTGGGTAGGCTTTGGATTGCGGGAGATATTCTAAATAACTAGGCACTTTCATAAGAGTGAAGTGATGATAGCGGGTTAATTGGTTCTCAACTGGATGAGTGAGAACCCAGCAAAACAATCAGTTGTTTTTCCTAAAACCGGGACTGCCAATGAAGCTGTTGAGCGTCTCGATATGAGCGTTAAAACAGGTCCAAATGGTTGAGGAAAACCATAACATTTGGTCAGAATATCCCTTAAAGAATAAGGAAACTAATAAAACAAACGGTGCATGATTATCAGCTCAGATGAGTGAGAACCAACCGAAGAGGCTCCGTCCGTTGGTTTCACAAAAGCCAGGGACTACTTGACTGGCTGTTGACTGGCTCTCACATATGAGCGTGAAAACCCAGTTCAAATGTTTGGGGAAGGGGGAGGAGGAAACCTGTGAAGATCAAAATCTCCTTAAGAGAATAAGAAATTAGACCAAGTCTATTTCTTATCTTCCTAACCTTGAAAAGAAACCAAGCTAAGCATCAGAAAAATCATCAAATGTGCGTCAGAGCCGGAAAAAGTGCCTCAAGTTCATACCACTTTGATCTTTCTCCTCCTTTTGTGCTGATTCCACCTCAGCCTCCCGAGCCTACCTGGTGTTTTCCACCTTCAGGCTTTGGAAGAGCCCAATCGGTCTGAATCGACCCCATTAACTCTCTCTCCATTTTCCATACGAAAGCTGGTGTCTTAGTTCGGCTTGCTTCACCTCAAGTATCCTTGGATTCATGGTGGGCTGCATGTAACAATCAAGGCCCAAAATGGACCCACAATACTGCCATGGTCGAGCTGGAGCTTATGGGCCCCGAACCATCTCAGGATTTGGGCTCGAAAATCCCACAACGGCAGCTCACACAAGGCAGCCCGACCGCTGGTTGAACCGGATGCCAACTGATCAGAACCAGGGTTGGAAAAATTCTCGAAAGTGCACAGAATCGTTCCCTGAAGAATAAGGACCAAAAAAAAAAGCGATTGCACCATTCCCAGTTTGGATGGGAGATATGATCGAAACAAGGAGGAGTGCTCACCAAAAAATCACCAGCAGTGTGTTTCTGTGCATGACAGCAAGTCAAACCAGTTAGTCAGCGTTGATAAAACCACGAATTTTAACAAAACCTCTTAACAAATAAGAATCCAAAAAAACAAACGGTGGGCAATTCTGAGTTGGACGAGGAGATATAGTCAGGAAACAAGATCAAGTGCTCCGAATTTGACATACTCTAATAAACTTTGATTGAGCTAAAACCTCGAGGGGCCCCACTTGCTTCCTATGGCACGATACCATGCTTAAAAAAATAAGCATGATGACACTCTAAAGTAGACTACATACGCACTCAACGGATCACATATAGCCACAGAGGCTCGGAGATAGACTAAACCTAAAGAGACCCAATGGTGTTATATGAGAACGATGGGTGAGTGTGACACTCATAGAATAAATGCAAGTGTTGAGGGGAAAAATTGAGGGTCTACACTGGAATCAACAATATTTATAAACGTAAATTTCCTCTTACCGCCGTAGCAAAGCTACTGCAGTATAGCGGCTCTAGGATCAAACACAGGGATGGGTTTTCTTCATACCAAATGATTTACAGTAGGCTCAAAATGGTGAATTTGTTTTGGATTTTAGGATTTGGTGTAAAAGCAATTCAGGGGTTTTGATGATGGCGAAAATAAACTAAAGTAGAGCAGAAAAATAATAAAGAGATCTCCTTGAAGTATGGGATCTTGGGCTTGGGATTCGACAGGCGAGGTTTCAAGGTTTCACCGTTGGGAGAATGACATATAGTCATTCGAGCAGGATCTTCATTTAGCTAAAAACTAAAGCCTAATAATTTTCCTTTTGATGAAAGCATTTATGGTTCCTACAATGAAAATCTATCACCTTGACCCATCCTACAATGATTCGTAAGGGCAACTAATGAATCGGTGGATCCCCAATAATGGCATCAGAACTCTAAAAGATTACTAAGTATTGATCGATGAGGATGCATCTCACGATTGAAAATATAACCCCTTAACACAGCTCCGAGTGAAAACATTAAATGCAACTAATGGATATCATTATGTCTAGAGCTAAGAATACACTTTGAACCCTAAAAGCTTGCAGTATTGGCTAAAGAGAATACATCGAAAACTTACAAACCTAGGTTGCAAATTTAGACAAAATGTCGAAACACTGAAAAATGGGGAACCAAAAGTTTTACCTTAAAATCGTTTTGTTGATATCCCTCATCTTCATAAAGGAGGAAGAGGTCCCCAGCAAACCATCCTTGAGTTGTCATCCTCAGGAGGATTTGGAAGCGAAAGGGGAGAAAGAGAGAAGAAAGTGAAGGCCCAACGAGGGCTCATATTTGCTTATGTCAAACTTAGGTCAGTGTATTACAATGAAGCATATAGCCTTACAATCAAAGTTAACTTCACCAAACTAACCTAACTAAAACTATTACAATGAGGGTAGAAAGGAGAAAAACCAAAACGGGGTCGTTTAAAGCTGGAATTTTGACAGGATAAAGTCGCTACGCGCTTGTTCGTGATGTTGACTCTGTTCCATTGTTACTCCTTCTTTGCTACTATTCCATTTCATACCTTTAGTATTCTTCATTCGGCTTGCTGAAATTGATGAAAAACCATGAAATTGATGGAAATCAACTTGGAGCTTTGTTATGATTGGATTGACCTGACGATTTGGCTTCAGTTCTGCAAAACTACAACGACCTCGGAATCGTCGAAGTACAATAGGACTGGGCATGTCAATTGGGTTAAGTATAGCAATTAGTACACAAAAAGCGCTCAAACCTATTAAAAATAGGGTTCAAAATACTTTACTTTTTGGGCACTAATCCACCCCCAATGACATTGCTAGTCCATAAGCGATACGAAAAAAAAAAAAAAAAACATATAAAACTATAACAAAATTGTATTTATAGTTTTAATTAGAGTTGTGAAAGAAGAAGTAATACCTAACCCTCGATAGAAATTACTGAAACTTAGCCTAATAACTACCTCGAAGATAAGATACCATACAAAATGAGTATTTAGAGCTTCCTTCGATGACTCAACGGGAACTTCCACGAAAATCTATAGTGTTTGTTTGATGGTCTCAGCAATATTTGTAAATTACACTCGCCCCAACCAAGCTCTTTGCCTCCACCTGGCCACTAACCAACCTAAATAGATCGGGACCCACTCTTATTCCACATCATTTGTGTTGTAGAGATTAAATCTTGAGAATCGACCTCGTTGAAGTCCATGGGGATCATAGATAATTCCAAACCAATTAAGGCTTAGGGCATCAAGTCATAAGGGTCTTTCGACCACTAACTCTTCAGGTTTTCACCCCAGACTCCAGATGATTGAAACTCTGTACCTACAACTTGCTAAACTCACCATCTACCCGTGTAGCGACACTAAGTCAGTGTCCCATTAGAGTTAGTTTAGACCCCAGGGCTTTAAAGACTTTCGCCATATACCCTTCGGACCGTGCTTGAGTTTCAAGGCAAAGCGTTGCAATTTTCTTTTCTTTTTTCTTTTGCTTTTTCTTTTCTACTTCTTTTATTTTGGAAGACACATTGGCCTTCTATTCATATTGGGGTCCTTAACTGTATTAAAGGTGGTCATTAGCTAGGGTAGGTTATTTCAAGGCTTAGGAGGCTGGTGGGTTTTTCGGGTTATTAAAGAAACGTGTGCCTTGTGTGTGGTTAGCTAAAGGTGGAAGAAAGGTCAGCAACTGATTAGTGCTGAAAAGTACAGTTTTGAACCTATATTAGATAGGTTTTGGAGTGCTTTGCGCACTAATCATGTCATTAATAAGTGAAGTGTTCAAGTCTTCTTAGTATCATATGCCGTTTAGAGGTTATTTTGGCTGTTTTGCGAGGTTTTGCACACTTTAGAAGTTCGATATCGAGATGTATGAATCATGAAGTTTGAACTCAAGTGTCAAATCATCAAACCAACGAATCAATGAAAAGCGAAGGCAAAGTGAAGAAAAATTGATCTGATAGAAGACGAGGAGGCAATGCGGTGAAGATGTGCAAATCGGGAATTTAGCTAAGATTGCGAAAATTTAAATGGGATTAATTGCAACCTTAAGCGAAAATTTATTAATCTTAAGCGAAATTGCCAATTTCCTTCAGACCAAAAATTTTTAAGCTGAAGTAGTTAGTGGCGAAATTTGTGTTTTGCTCTCACCAAATTTATTAAGCTAAGCGAGGAATTTCGACAGCTAAGCAATTGCCCGAGTATGCGAGTGCTCTATTTATGCATGTGAAGTGATTCATTTACCTAGCGAAGTGTGATCCTAGCGAAATTTCTTTACGCCTCCGTCATGTTTTTTGTGTTTAATGCTAGCAGACTCCCAGTCAGGTGTGCTCTCTTGTCCCTTTAACTTAGCGAATTTGTAGGCTTTTGGTATTTCATGTATTGAGGTGGCTATATAAACCTCAACTTTTTGTAATCAATAGAGAGGATTTTGGAAACAACATTTGGGGAGAGAGAAGATTTCGTAAGTTTTCATTTTTGTAAAGTCTCGTATTTTAGTTAGGGTTTATTTTCCTCTCTTCTCTCTCCTCATAACCCTTGCTGAAGCCCAACACCCCTCTTAGGATAAATAACTGAATCACTTGGCTAAGCCTCGGCTCTTTGAAGAGGAAGGAAGCTAGCTTGGTGGTGGGGCATATGCATGTTGTCCTCTTGTCTTGAAAGTCTAGTCTTGTGTTATGGCCCTCGTCTTCTCAATTAGGGTTGAATAGCTTTGAATGTTGTTGAGTTGGCCAAATACTCTCAGTGCTGGGATCTGAGTGCATACTTGTGCTAGATGCAGCATGGTTCGATAGATAGTCTTTAAAGCCTTTGAAATGATATTTAATGCTAGGGTTTCAAGGCGAAAAGGAGCCGTAGCTACTACAATGTTGACTCAAATAGGAGTTGTTGTTAGGGTGGTTTGCTAGTTAAACATAGATCCGGTTATGCCAGGCTATAGGTTGCTTGTCATAGCAGCGAGGATAAAACCGAGGACACTTGTTATTCTTACCAAGTTGGCTGACCTAAATCTTCAAAGTTAACTTTTGCACTTTACTTTCAGTTTACAATTTCTCCGATTTCAACCTACTTCACTTGTTTTGAAGCAAATCAAGTCAGAATAAAAACACACCTTCTTACACTTATAAATCATTCTAGGATGAAAACCCATCCCGTGTTTGACCCTAGACACTTCTCTGCAGTAGCTTGACTCACAGCGTGTGTTTCACAAGTGTATATAAATTTGTTGATTTAGCTCGACAGCTCATGACACGAATCAAATGGCGTAGTTCAAGGATGGTGCCAAACTACTAATGGTAAGTTGGGGGTACCACTTGATCAGTATCTGAAATTAGGTAACCTTTTACCCACTTTGTCACTCGATTCTCGAGGCGCAGGTTTTCTTCACTGCGATGCTTGCTGCTGTTTTTTACTTTACAGTGGTTTTAATTCTATTATCAGTTAATTTTAACCTTTTTGTAAGCTTTGTTGGTGCTCTTCTTTGTCTATAAATTTTGTAATAGGTGTTTATGCAGCAGTGGGATAGGGCTGCATAGAATTGAAGCTGTAAGAATGATTTCAGTGACCAGGTCGGTGAAGTGGAGTGTCTTGTCTTTGTCACCATGGATCCGTACGGGGAACCTTTCAAAGTCTTCAAACCCATAGATCAATCTATAGAACCATGAGGTTCATCACCCTCTCGAGTTGGTACCTCATCTGTATCGTTCTCTGCTGAAAGATCTGCTTGGTGAGGCCATATTGACACTGCTCCATATCTGGTATGGAAAATGAAAATCACTGTTAAAGGATTTTGAGGAGGTTTGCTGCACTTTTAGGAAGTATGATGGACATGGATTTGCTGAAGCTAAAAGCATTTCCATTGACTCACAAGAGACAGGCGAATGTTCGGCTGTTGGGGCTGATAAGTAGAAATTAAATTTGAGAGCTGCGGGCGAATTCACGAAGAAGTTAACGGTGCTCATAAGACCAACAATTTGAAGAGACAAATTTATACTTTTGTAGCTCACGATGGTGAGAGATTTTACCAATGTTGGGAAAGATTTATGGAAACCATCAGTGCATGCCCACATCATGGGTTTGACACATGGATGTTGGTGAACCACTTCTATGGTGGTATGTCTCCTGCCATGAGGTAGCTTTTGGAAACCATGTGTGGATGAGACTTTGCAGTGGCTTATCAGGACGAAGCTATGGATTTTTGAACTATGTGGCCCAAACCTCAAGGTTGGGATGAGCCTAACCCTAGGGTGGAAAGGATGAGACCCAGTTAACTGGGGTGGGATGTATGCCTTGCCGGAAGAAATAGAGACTCGGTTCAACCACCCCAGCAAGAAAAGTGGAGGAGCTTGAAGGCAAACAGCTCCAAGAGGTGCATGCAGTGACTGAAAATCCTGCACAGTCCAATCCTTGCACCAATTTCCAATCCCCTGTGCACCCAGTAGAACCATGTCCTATGGCCCCTGCAGTGAAGGATTTGATGTCAGAATGTGCAAACACTGTAGGACAATACAAGCCACAACAATCCAGTACTCCAGCATAGTAATACTACAATTCCAATTGGAGGAATCACTTTCTGCTTGCATGGAGACCAACTACTACCCTATATTCCCAGTGCCAAACCTCGGTTGGTATCCCTATGATCCACAGTGACCATCATCCTCTTCTCAGTCAGAACAATATATTGAATTTGAGTAAGGTGGTGGGCAACTTTGTTCTGAGGAACAAAAAGGAATCAATGTGCAAGCGGCACAAAGGATTGATCTTGTAGAAAGTACGGGCTAAGAGAATGGGTGATGGGCAGGAGAGCAATCTCAAGCCAAAAATTGACAACTACGAGTATTAGTCTGAGACTCGACAAGTTTACTTTCAAGTACGAGAAAGGAGGTTTCCATCTGTAGTTCCAAATCCGGGAATTCATGAGGTGGGGATAATCCGACAATTCGAGGAATGGATGAAGTTAAGGCTATAATTACGAGGAGTGGAAGAGGTTGATCGACTATGCGAAGCACATTGAGAATCCAAGCAAGGAGAAGAATTGCAGTCTGAGCATATTCTCCTAAAGGAGGATTCAATGAAATACCGCATATCACCTCCATTTCCACAAGCACTTAGAGGTAAGAAGAAGGCATCTCAGCAAGCAGGCATTTTAGAGGTCTTAAGGCAAGTGAAGGTTAACATACCTTTATTGGATAATCGAACAAATTCTGCCTTGCCAGGTGAAAGATCTTTGCCTGATCAAGAAGGGATTAGGCATTGAGAAGAATGCATTTCTCACTGAACATGTCAGTGCCATAATCCAAAGCAAATACTGTCAAATACAAGGATCCAGGATCTCCCACAATTTCGATCCGATATGTGGTAGAATTGTATAGAAATGTTGCTTGATTTAGGGCCGGTCATGAACCTCATCTTAGGTATCCGAGTATATACAAGTAGTTAGGTTTAGGTGAACTTAAACCTACCAACATCACACTCTCATTAGCCGATAGATCGGTAGAAAATCCTAAGGGGATAGTTGAGATGTCTTAGTGAAGATAGACAAATTCTGCTATCCGGTAGATTTTACATGGTGCTTGACGAACTGATTGCAAATAGACCCGATCATGTACCCGATCATCTGGGAAGACCATTTTTGGCCACAACCAATGCAATCATAAATTCCCGGAATGGAGTCATGCAACTTACCTTTGGTAACATGACTATGGAGTTGTTATCTTCATTTGAACAACAAGCAAAAGTTGCTAGAAAATAAAAATCAAATAACTGATGAAGTTGTTTCAAATGGTCAGTATGCGGGAAGCCTTACGGTGTCGAGGTGGGGAGAGATCAGTCAAGAAGATGAAGAAAGTTTATTCTTACCATCAACACCAACTACAAGCCAATTGCTCAATTCAGAAGCCATCACAGAAGAGCAGATTAACATTTGGGCACCCAATACCATGGGTCGACCAGTCTGCTGCGGGGGTTGAGAGGGAATCGTCTCAACATTCCCCCCTTGAGTAAAATGTTGAGATTGGGCTGGTTGGGGTGTTTTCAAGCAGTTGTACGGTTCATAATTTTAACTTTCTGTCTTAATTTAGTTATTGAATTTAGTTTCGGTTATTTTTAGAAAATTTTTAACTTAGCATTTTTCATTTTCTAGTAAGTTAGTTTGTATAGTATAGTAGTGGCAACAAATTTTAATTCACAGTGCATATATTAAATTTTATAATAATAATTCTATTTTATATATTATTAATTAAATAAAATACTTGAAATACGAGGTAATTATTACTCGGTTTGAGCCAAATTCGCTAAAAATAGCGAAAATTGGCAAGAAGACCCTCGGTACGTCATTGGTTCTATATAAACTTGGGAGAGGGATAGCAGTAGTGCGCCATATTTCCCTCCCCTGGCAAGCCTCTCCCGGTAGCCAATTCAATCCATGCGCTTTGGCCCAGTGGTCGCTGCCTCATAACTGGGATTCTTTTTGTGACGCAGATCTTATTTGCCGCTATGCACGGTCTGAGTGTTTCGAACCCCGGTCAACTGCGCCATAGTGGACCTTTGCCCGGCGCTCGCCGCCGTTAGCGTGGCCCGAGCCGACCACTGTGGCCCTGTGCTTCTCTGCTTCTTACTGAGCATTTGCGCAGAGCCCACTTTGCACCTCTGTCGAAGCGGTGGCCCGAGCCTGCAGTGAGCATCCCACCCGCGCAGCGCCTGACCGTCCGCTGAGACTGAGGCGGTCAGCTATGGAGCCCAACCGGTGGTACCATTGCCCGGTCCCAGAGCTGCCGTGCCTTTGGTTCGACTTTTGGAGCCACACTTTCCGGCCATTTGAGTCCTCTGACCATATTGGCTATTGGTCGATTTCGATTCGCGTTCATTGAGCCCTTAGTTGACGGTGTTCCGCCAGTTGAGTCACCTCCAAGAGCCTCGGTTCGAAGTCTGAGCCTCGGTTGCATTTCGGTGGTCGAGCCCTTTTCCGATTATTTTATTTCGATATCGGTATGGTTGCATTACTCGGGGTGGGTCCCGCGATACGTGTGAGTGGTCGGTACCCTGGCGAGGCCCATTTGGAAAGCCGGTCCAGGCTCGGTGCATCACGCGGATCGAGACCGTGCACGAGGCCTCGGGGATTCCCGACCTTACCGGACACGGATGGGACCGGGTGCCCCGTCACCGGTGCCTCGGAGGAGGTTCGGAGGCCCGAGGCCCTCAGCGGGCCCGCCGCGGGCCCGGGCGAGTCATCATCTCGGCCGCGTGTGATCCACATACAGCTGGAGCGACTTCATCCTCAGGCTGTCGCCTACCTCGAAGTTAAACGGCCGTTGTTATTGTTAGGGAACCCTGAATTCGGGGGAATGTGCAGCTCCATCGCGGGGCCAGTTTCCATCGGAATTCGTACTCCACGACGTCTCAGCGGCGGGTGCGATCTAGATCTGGGAGTCCATGAGATTGTCGAGGATTATTCGCTATTGCATTTCATGACGCTCAGGGCGGTATTACTACCCACGAGTGAATGCTAGCGGTTCTACCGCTCGATGACGTCTAGAGGATCAGCTAGTCAGCGTGACTGGTTCGATGTGTGATCGCCGCGGGTACTCGGGAGCGGCCGATATTTAAGCGACTCTTGGCTGCGTATACGCCGGCAATCACGGAGGTTACGAGAGATTGGTACACCCACCTCATATGAGATGGATTCGAGCGGCGGAGACACATTCTTGGTTGGTGTTCTGGGGCGGCTCGGCCTCGGATCTTGTCGACCATCCCATTCGTGCGAAGGCCCCATTCCCTCTGTGCGTGACCCATGTGCGGAGAGGAGCCATCTTGGGCGCTTTCTGGATCTCGGGATTTTGGATTCGATCCCTCTGAGCTGGTGATAACCTCTCTGTTCTGTTCGAGGAGGAAGGTCCATCGGAAAGTTCGCACGAGCAAAGAGTATTCATTACTTATGCCGAGACTCCTCTGCCATGTTCTCGAGCATCTAGGATTTCTAAAGGCGAGACCCGAGGATTGAGATGAGGGTTCGATGCTCCACACAGTCATGTCGAGTGGAGGCGGGTGATGACTATGCCGTATCTTTCCACTGCGACCCCACGGGACCGGGAGGTGCCGGGTCGGGAGAGCGAGGACCACCACGGAGATGATATACACGCCACTGAGCTGAGATCTGAGTCCGGTTCCACGGATGTCACCTGCCCACCCTCCACGAGACTACATCGGCTGCGCGAATCTCCTTGCCATCCTAGCCAGCCCACACCGTCGCGGATACGGTCGTGCAGGCTCGAGAGAGATGGCGAGTGTGATGGATGCTATCACGCTCACTGCGCGGCTACGGGCATCCCGGGATCGGAGGCGCGGTGTCACTCTATGCTTCGAGGATCATGGCCCGCACTTGGGCCTTCCTGTGTTCACGATCGAAAGACCCACGGGCGCGACCTGGCCCATGGATGTTAAGCGCGGCGGCGGCGCGGACCCACCGCCCACCACCGTAGCCGGTGAGGTGGTTAGGTCTCTTTATGATTTTGTATAGTTACCGGCTTTATCAAGCGCCTCACGATTTTGATTAGGATTTATGTATTAGCCATAGTAGGCGGTGATATTTTGTGTTTATTTATGTATTCATGTATTAGCCATTTTGGCTATATCAACTATTCTGTTTATATATATCTGACTTTTTGCATGTATCGGGTTTTGTGCCTCCGCTATGTTTAAATGTGTTTTTTCTTTTCAATTGAACAATTGAATTGCTACAATTGGACAATTGAATTGCTGTTGGAAAATTAAATCCTTTGTTTGTCACCCCTTTATGTTGAGCAAATTCCATGCTTGAAACAATTTTGGTCACTTACCGGTTCAGCATGTTCAACAGGGCATTTCTCATATGTTAATTCACACCTTGCACACTAGATTGTTTTATTAAGTTTGTGAATTTGTTTGCTTCCTTTAAACACTTTATAGCGGCCTTAAGCATGTTGGCAACCTAGGATAGGTTTGTGTTACCCATGCTAGGAACTGTTTGTCTTCCAAAAGAAAGAAAAGAAAAAGCAAAAGAAAAAGAAAGAGAAAAGAAGAAAGAAAAATAAAGTCGTGAAGTTTTGCCTTGAGCTTCCGAGCACGGTCAGGGTGTATGGCGAAAGCGCTGAAACCCGATGCCTATTGTAATTGGTTGGGAGTCATCGATTTAGTGTTAAATTACATGGGTGGATGAGTAGAGTCTAGCAATTGTAGGTGCTTGATTTTGAAGTCATTCGGATCAGGAGTGAAGCCTTTAGAGTTGAGTGGTCAATGATCCTTTTGGCTTGATGCCCTAAGCCTTAATTGGTTGGGAATTATCGGTGAATCCGTTACACGGACTTTGGTGAGTCTGGAATTTTAAGCATTGCATCCTACGGTGTAGTTGAATAAAAAGAAGAAATGCATGTATCCTTATGTCTAGGTTGTTCAGTACTTAAGAGCCATATCGATTAACTAGGTTGGGGGAGGGACAAATTTTGCAATTTATTGGCGTAATACGGTTATATAAAGAACCATTGGGCTTTGATGGAAATTCGAGTTGAGAATCATGGACAATATTGACAGTATTCTTGTATGGTTTGGTTCTTTCGTATGGTTTTTCAAACTTAGTGTCCATTTCGAGTTTAAAGGCAATGTTTATATGTGCATATACCTTTTGAATGTAACCTTTTTAGAAAATCACTACATGCATCTCCTTTTTTGTTTTGCATTGCTCAGGGACTAGCAGCGTTTCGGTTGGGGGTGTGATTAGTGCCCCGAAAGTACGATTTTGAACCACATATTAGATAGGTTTGAGTGCTGCGCTAATCATGTCATTAATGCCAGTGAAGTGTTCAAGTCTTCTTAAGTATCCCTTATGCCGTTTAGAGGTTATTTTTGGCTGTTTTGCAGGTTTTTGCACACTTTAACAGTTCAATATCGAGATGTATGGCCGAAGATCATGAAGTTTGAACTCAAAATATCAATATCCAACCTGGCCCAAAGAATCAATGAAAACTAGGCAAAGTGAAGAAAAATTGATGCGAGTAGAAGACGGGGAGGCAATGCGGTGAAGATCGACAAATCCAGAATTTAGCTAAGATTGCGAAAATTTATTGATTCTGAATTCGCAACCTTAAGCGAAAATTTCGCAATCTTAAGCGAAATGCCAATTTACTCTCTAGACCCCGAATTTTCGAGCTGAAATAACTGTTCCTAAGCGAAATTTTGTATTTTAAACTTCTCCACGAAAATTTAAACTAGCTATTGAGTACTTAAGCCCAACATAGCGAATTTCTATTTTCGTATGTAATTGATTTTGCTACCTAAGCGAAATTCTTCGATCTAGCGAAAGAAATTCTTGCCCTCGATCTGTATTTTTGTATTTAATGCTAACCGACTCCAAATTTGGTGTATTACTCTCTTGTCTTTAACATCAAATTTGTAGGCTTTTGGTGTACTATGTGGTGGGGTATTTCTTGACACCTCTCATATAATCAATGTGAGAGGATTTGGGAAGCAATAATTTGGGGGAGAAGATTTCGTAAGTTTTTTCATTTTGTAAATAAAGTCTAGTATTTTTAGTTAGGGTTTTATTTTCCTCTTCTCTCTCTCTGCCATACTTTTAGGCTTCAAACACACATAACGAGGATGACAACTCAAGAGATCTTGGCTAAGCTCCTTTCTTTTGAAGAGGGAGGCTAGCTTGGTGGTGGGGGCATATGCATGTTGTCTCTTGTCTTGAAAGTCCACGGGTACTGTATTTATGGCCTCATCTTCTCAAATTAGGGTTGAATAGCTTTTGAATGTTATTGATTTGGCCAATACTCTCCATGCTTTAGGATACGTGCATACTTATTGCTAGATGCCTTTGTGGTTAGATCTAGATGGTCTTTACGAGCCTACGAAATGATATTTAATGCTAGGGTTTCAAAGCGAAAAAGAGGCCATAGCTGCATGCTACTGTGTTGACTCAAATAGGAGTTATTTGTTAGGGTGAGGTTTGCTAGTTAAACATAGATCCCGGTTATGCCGGGGACTATGGGTTGCTTGTCATAGCGAGGATAAAGAAAACCCAGGACACTTGTTCGCTAAACTTACCAAGTTAGTGACATAAATACTTCAAAGTTAACTTTTTCACACTTTACTTTCAGTTTTTACAATTTCTCAGTTTTCAACCTACTTCCACTGTTTTAAAGTGATCAAAAGTCGAATACAGCCTTGCAGCTTCTTGCACTTATGCAAATCATTTCTAGGATGAAGCCCATCCCAGTGTTAGGCCCTAGACCCTCTATCTTTGAGTAGCTTGACTACGGCGTGGTAAAGGCTTAGGTGTATATAAATTTTGTTGATTTTTAGCTCAACCTCTTTGTGGCACGAATTAGCGGCAAGGATTCAACTAATCATCCACTCAACTAAGGCATGACATCACTTTAACATCAAGGATTAGACAAAGTTTCAATTTTCCAACTTGCAGGTTAGGCAAAACCACAAAAAAAATGAAAATGGGTGCTATTTTTGAAAAAGTAAGCTGTATAGTATAACAGCTTCACAAAAAGAACAACCAACAAGCCACTAAACATCAAAAAATGGGCTCAAGATCGAAACAAAAATAAGCGCCACTTCGCCGGTAACTTTCTTTGCATGTGTCACGTATCCGCAATGGGTATTGGATTGGAAAGTTAGAAGAAGGAAGTGTTCCCTCCTGATAATGCTCGTTTTTGATAGGAGACTTCTCAAAACTTTCCGCCGACTTTATTCACTCAGAAACTGGGCTTCATATAAACAAGTTAGGAGAAGAAAAGAGAGGAAAAAAGTGACTAGTTAGAGAATTTTTAAAATTACACCTTCATAATAATTTCAAAAGTGTTCTTTCTAGAAATATTTAGATTCTACACTTTCTAATATTTCCAACGGTACCAAAAACACCTAAAACGGAGTTCGGATGAAAAAGTTATGCGCTAAACAAAATTGGGCTGCGAGAATTAGGGTAGATTGCGAAATTTCGCAGGTGCAATTTTTTCAAAAAAAAAATTTTTTTTTAATATATATATATATATATATATGAGACAGATATATTTTTTAATATATATATATATATATATACTATCTCTACTATATATATATATATATATATATATATATATATATCTACGGTTAGTGTACATTACCGTCTTGTCTGGATTGGGCTAGGGATCGTATGCCACAATAGTACGTTTGTTTGACTCTTATTGGTATACCAATTTATCCTTAACACGAATTCTAACGGTTTACATTCTTTTAAGGGCATTAAAATCATTCTATACAATTTACAATTGTATATATATACATTTGTATGCAAATAAAACATTTTCACTTTCATGCAATTTCGTTTCACAAGCAATTGTCTCAAATACCTTAAGACAAATTATTTCAAACACAAATCAATATGGACTTTCTTGTCAATCATTTCCAAAATTCAAATCATTTCGTAATTATTCAATGTACAGAAATAGAGGACAAGAATGAGCCAAAAGTAGTCGCTTTGATTCCAATCTTGAATCTAGGCTTTAATGTAGGCTTTCCTCCTCGTCAGCCCTATTCAGTGCAAACCAAGTCACATATTAGTTGGTTATTTTAAGAGTTCTTTTCATTGGAGTGGAATCATCTCATTTGGATAACCCAAACTCGAAATACGACATTTCAATGCCCAGTAGTCGATATGCCTAGCACACTTCGTCCTGCTGTTTCTATTTCTAGGGTCTTAACTCAATATATTGGTAATGATGCCTTCACTAATTTGAAGCTATGGTCCTAAGGTTTCTTCTCCAATTGGAAGCATCTAATTTGGATCACCCAAACTTAAGTTACGGTATTTTAATCTCAAACTAGTTGATATGCCCAGCTCAGTGGATCACCCATTGGTTTTTTCGATTTTTTAGGTCTTAAATCCATATATTGGTAATGGCTACTTCTAATAATTTGGAATATCATGGTTTACAAAACTCTTCTCAAGTGGAATCATCCTATTTGGATGCCAAAACTAATTGTGCATTTTACATCTAGACTACTCTAATTTACCATGAAGTCAGTTGTTCTTACACATGCCTCCACTTTGTGATTCACAGGCACTTTGGGGTAACAATTTGCATACACTTCCTTCAAGTAAATTATTCCCCTAGAGTATAGTTACCCATAATTTTGAATCCTCAATTTGGATGAGTGAAACTCAGCTTATGGCCAAACACCATAACAGCACCAAAATATAACATACCCATGAGCTGCAGGAACTCACCTTTAAGCCCTTATTTGGGAGCCTTAGAGCTACAATTTGGTCCTGGTCCCTTCTATACATTTGTAGCCCTATATCTTATGGTTCTTTAACAATTGGAATCATTTGGATGATTATAACTTAACCTATAGCCAAAACAAGAATAGGGGTTTTGACAAATTTTTGACAGCATTTCCTTTGAAATCCCAACATTTCCCTTTTACAAAAATTACACAAAACCAATCCAACCAACAATACTCTTCAAAACCCAACCCAAAACAACCCCAAAAGTGATTTAGAGCCAATACAAACCCCTTTTACTCAAGTTAGGGCTTTTCCCCAAAATCAAAATCATAAAAAGATGAAGTTAAGGTTTGATTTCTTACCTTGAATCTCTTCAATTCTTCTTGTAGGATGCTGATCTCTTAGAAGCAATAAATGGGAATATTGCCTGAAAACTTGATCTCTCTTTGCCCTAGCTACTCCCCCTTTTCTCCCCTCTTTCTCTCCTAAAAGCGTTTTTGCTTTTAATGAGCTTCATAAGTCAAAATTTGGCCTTTAAACCCCTATTTCCTCGAGGCCTTGTTTGGCTCACCAGAACCCATTTTTGGGTTAAGTTCTCCCAATTTACTATATAGGCCACATTTCATTTTATTTGCACTTCAAATCTCAATAATCACACTTAGACATATAACTTAGTCTCAAATAACCCTTAAGTCCTCATTTTCCTCCTTAAGCCTTGTTTGGATTTTCTCATTATTTTATTTCTCATTTTTCTCATTTTAGCATTTAAGTCCATTTTCATTAGACCCTTAGGTCCTTATTTCACATTTTTACCAAATTTATTTGGTTATGAAAAATTTTTGGGTTGTATATTTTTTTCGTTCTTAGGATTTAAATTCCAAAAAAATTTCATTTACTTTATTTTATACCCTAAACATGTTATGAAATTGTTAGGGTATTTTTTGGGCTTTACAAATATACTATGTAAACTCGACGTGCATACTTCCACATCTGAGACCTATATTTTACACTAATTTATACACTATCCACGAGCTATCAAGTTTTTTAGCGTCATTGTCGAAATTTTTTTGTGTTTTTTATTGCTATGGCCTTATTAGATATTACTTTGGATCAGTGGCCCCATTTATTTATTCTATTTACACAAGTTCTCGTAACTTGGTCTCTACTGCTTTTGTGTGTGGTTGCAGTAAAGGTTGATTTGCATGCATGCGAAACCGAAATTGGGGTGGATGCACTTGTTTGATCTGGACTAGAAACCGCAAATCGATTATGTAGAGAGCAAAGAGTAGCACAAGCGAAAAATCTAGTGGTCATGTAGAACCAAGAAAAGCAAGATTAGGGCCAAGAGAGGAATAAGCCGCAAAGGGGACAAAATGGAAATAATGGTAGGAATTATGCCCCCAGACCATTCATACAACGGATGCTCATATATGTTGCTTGAAAGAGTTTGCTTTACCACCTGGTTGTTTAGTTTGCTATCTGATACCCATTACAAATAGCCTTCCAGGACGAAAGCATTAACTCTGCAGATGCTTCAGAACATCCAGTTCCACGATCTGTCAAGTGAGAATCTGAAGACGCATCTAACAAACTTCATTGAAGTATGCAACACGATCAAATACAATGGGGTAATAGAAGAAGCTCTTAGACAGAGATTGTTTCCACTATCACCGGGTGATAAAGCTAAACATTGGTTGACAAGCCAACCATCAGATTCCATTACCTCATGGAATGATTTGGTATAGAAGTTCTTGACCAAGTTCTTCCCTCCCTCAAAGATCACATAGCTGGTGCAAGAGATTAACACTTTTAGACATTTAGAGGGGGAGAACTAAGCTGAAGCTTGGGAGAGATTTCATGAACTGTTAAAGAGGTGTCCACATCACAGGCTAACTAGATGGATGCAAGTCCACACCTTTTACAACGGTTTGAGTGAACCTACTAGAACTGTTATAGATGCCTCAATAAGGGGTGCTCTGATGAAGAAGACTACAGACCAAGCATATGGAATCCTAGAGGACATGGCTACCAATAGTAACCAGTGGCCCCGAGGATAGGCTATCTAGAGAAGGCTGTGGGAGCGAGGACACGGGGATCATATGATTTAATTCAATCATGTCGCGCAACTCACAAAACAGCTATAGAGATAGTAAAGCGTTGTAAATGCTATTCAAACCAACCCTTGGGAGATATCACGAATCTGTGGAGGGATAGCATAGTAATGCAATAGAATCTTGATTAGGGCGTGTGATGCAGCGGGCATAGTATGTATCGAATTTGAGTTAAGCGTAACAACAAGGTCAGTATGGAGGTAACAACACCTATCAGAATTAGAGCTAGAACTAGGGCCAAGGCTGGCGTAAAAACTAAAATAATTCGAAGTATGGATGGAGGAATAATCAAAACAGCATGCCACCACCTCAAGTGAGCAAACCACCATCAGAGAAAAAAATGGACTTGGAATAAGCACTAGCTCAAATGCTCACCTCCCATATAGCCTTTATGAATGAAACAAAGGCAAATATGTAAAATCAGGCAACCCAATTGAATAACCAGGCAGCATAGTTGAGAAACTTGGAGGTGTAAATGGGCTAAATGACCACTTTGTTGATTGAGAGGTACTTGAGGTTCATTGCGATAAATTCAAAGTAAACCTGAGAGAGAGCGAAAAGAACATGTTAAGGCTATCACCTTAAGAAGTGGTAGAGAATTAGCAACATTGGGGCAACCACCAGTGGTAAAAGAAGTGGAAACTAAGGAGGTAGACTAGAGTATTAGGAAAATATTAGATCTGAGGGAGGCAGTCCTAAGAGAAGAAGTCGATAAGAAATTAGTTGAAAGAAGAGACTAAGAAACGCCTTAGGTACACTACACAGGTTCCATATCCTCAACGTTTAAAGAATAAGCTGGACAAGTAGTTTACCAAATTGTAAAGTGTTTAGAAGCGCATATCAAGCATTCAGGTTGCGAGATGCATTGGAATAGATGCCCGGCTTTCGTCCAAAATTCATGAAAGATATCTTTATCGAGGAAAATAAGGTTATCGGATAAACAGTGAACCTTGACTGAATTGCCAGTCTTCGGAGGAAAACTACCAGAAAAGCTAAAGGATCCAAGCTATTTTACAATCTCATGCATGATAGGGAACTCGATCTTTGAGAGAGCATTTTGTGACTTAGGGCTAAGTAGTAACCTCATGCCTTTATCTATTTTCAGACGGTTAGGATTAGGTGAAGTTAGACCTACGACTGCCACTCTTTAACTGGCGGATAGATAATTGAAACATCCACGGGGTGTGATAGAAGATGTCCTAGTAAAGGTAGACAAGTTTATCTTCCTAGCTAATTTCATAGTGTTGGACATGGAGGAAGACATAGAGATACCCATTATATTGGGTAGACCATTTTTAGCAATTGGGAGGGCTATGATTGATGTGGGAAGGGAGAACTGAAATTAAGAGTGCAAGATGATGAGGTCAGGTTTAGTGTATTCAATGTTGTACGACATCCAACAGAGAGTGATGCATGCTTTATGATAGAGGCAGTGGAGGCTATAGTGTCTAGCCAAAGTGGTTTGACTGACCCTTTGGAGACTAGCCTTGTGCAGAATGATAAGGAAGAACTAGAAGAAGAGGCTCAAGAGTATGTGAAATGGATGGACTCCTTTTAGCCGAACAGAAGAAAGTATTACGAGCCTTTAGGAGAGAATACCCAGACTTCAATGCCTTCAATTGACGACCACCACAATTGGAGCAAAAGCCACTACCTAGTCATTTAAGGTATGCTTATCTAGGGGAATCCTTAACCTTACTAGTAATCATATTAGCATCTTTGGCGAGTGGTAGAAGAGGGCTTGAGAGCCTTTAGGATCACAAAATGCTATCGGATGGTCTCTAGCCTATTTGAAGGGGATCTGCCCCTCTATGTGTATGCACCGAATCTTATTAGAAGATGGTCACAAACCTTCAGTGGAGGCTCAGAGAAGACTCAATCCTAAAATGAAGGAAGTGGTAAGGAAATAAGTATTGAAGTGGTTAGATACAGGGGTGATCTACCCCATTTCAGATAGTTAAGGTAAGGTAAGTCCGGTGCGGGTCGTTCTAAAAATGAGGACCACGATGATAAAAGGCAAAAGAATAGCATTGCTTCCATCCTAGAATAGTTCTGCGAAGGTGGAGAATCGTATAGACTATCGGAGATTGAATAGGCAACTAGAAAATATCACTTCCCATTTCCATTTATGGATCAAATGTTTGATAGGTTGGCGAGAGACTACAGTATTACTATTTCTTGGATAGGTATTCGGGTTATAATCAAATCACTATATCCACACCAGAGGGCGAGAAAATGACATTCACGTGCCATATGGTACATTCGCATTTGACAAAAATACCATTTACAGGTTATGCAATGCACTAGGCACATTCAACTTTTGCATGATGGCTATATTCTCATACGTAATTAGAAGAAAACAATTAGGGGTGTTCATGGACAGATTTCTTGAGTGTTAGGAAGTCTTTTGACAATTGTCTTGAAAACTTGGCAGGCACTAATAGATGTGAAGAAACTAACCTTGTCTTCGAATTGGGAGAAGTGCCACTTCATGGTGAAGGAGGGCATTGTCTTTGAGGCAGAGATTCGAGAAAGAGGAATTGAGGTGATCAAGCGAAGGTGAAACAATAGATAAGCTACCCTCAGTCTTGATGAAAGGGAATAAGGGCTTCTGAGTCCCTTGCGGGATTCTCTTGGGAGTTCATAAAGGATTTTCCAAAATAACCAAGCCTTTGTCGAGATTTTGCTAGTTCAAGACCCCTTCCCAGTTGATGATCAATGTATGCAAGCGTTCTCGTTTCTTAAGGAGAAATTGGTTTCAGCATCAATTGTAGTAGCATCAGACTGGGACCTTACTTTTGAACTAATGTGTGATGCGGGCGACTATGCAATAGGGGTCGTGCTGGGTCAGAAGAGGGAAAGAACATTTTAGGTTATCTACTATGCGAGCCGAACTTTGAATGACGCGCAACTAAACTATGTGACAACTGAAAAAGTTCTTTTGGAAATTGTGTTTACGTTTGACAAGTTCGGCCGTACTTGATTGGTAACAAGGTAATAGTGCACACCGACCATTCTACCATAAAGTATCTAATGTCTAAGAAGGATGCGAAACTGAGACTGATAAGGTGGGTGTTATTGCTGCAAGAGTTTGATCTAGAAGTCAAAGATAAGAAAGGGACTGAAAATATAGTAGCAGACCATCTCTCACGATTGGAAGGGCATAGTAAAGAAGTTTAGATCAATGACGATTTTCCCGATGAACAACTCTTTCCAATTGAAGATATAAAGCTAATGCCTTGGTTCGTGGATTATGTAAATTACTTAGTGGTCGAAGTGCTGCCACCAGAGTTTAGCTATCAGTAGAAGAAGGGATTCTTTGCACACTTGAAGCATTACTCTTTGGGAAGGCCTATTTGTATAAACCTTGTGTCGATGGTGTAGAAGATGCTCCCCAAAGGAGGAAATGGAGAGTATCTTAAATCACTATCACACTTTAGCATGTGGTGGGCACTTTGGGGGTCAGAGACAACTGCAAAGGTACTTCAATCGGGATTCTATTAGCCTAGCTTATTCAAGGATGCTCACCAGTTTTTGTCTACCTGTGATAAATGTCTCGAAGAATGGGCTCTATCAAAATAGGATGAACCGCCTTAGAAGACCATCTTGAAGGTAAAGGCTGTTTATATATGGGGATGGATTTTATGGGTCTATTCCCCTCTTCATTTAACAACCTATACATTCTTTTGGCAGTAAACTAAGTTTCCCAATGGGTGGAGGCTATATCTACACGCACTAATGACGCCAGAGTGGTAGCAAAAGTTCATGATACATGCCGCGGTTCAAAACTCAGCGTTGATTACAAATGGAGGTACTCACTTCTGCAACAAGGTTGTTGATAGCATACTGGGAAAATATGGTGTTTGGTGATTACTACCCAAATAGTGCTATTCCATACACTTAACACTCCGGGTTTTGAGCACTTTTACGTAGTGTGGCGGAGTGACTGGATTGTACGTTATCCCTATGTAATAGTTTGCACTTTTTGTTAATTTGGTAATTTGTATAAGCGGTATGGCAGAAACACCGAAATTGATGGAGCAGGTTTTGAACTTTTGGAAAATTTAATTTTTAGGAAACGCCAAAACAAGCTCCCATTTTCTCTCTCATTTTCTTTCTATTTTCTCATTGATTGAAACACCGCTTTGGGGATGATTCTTGGGGATGAGTGGCTAAAACCCTTCCTCATACCCAGATTAAGAAGACCCTTGGGTGAAGGATCCTAAGGCAAACTAAGAGTTTCCATGTTTTTCACATAGGTATTCATTGTCATTACTGTTCTTCCCTTCAAATTTAGGTTTTGATCCCTTCGAATCACCTTGAATGGTTAATATTTGGTAAGCTTTCAAGGCTCATTGGATGCTTAATGCTAGATCCAGTGATGTTCGTTAGTTATCATTTATAAGCCATTGGAAGGTGAGTCAAGGAGACGTTTGTTTTCACTGATTGAGAACATTGATGGGCAGGGAATCCCATTTTCAAAGATATGTAACAAGGGTCAGTTTTTATAGCTAAAGATCCGGTTTTGGAGATAACTATATGTTATCCTCCCCAATGCGAGGTAAAGACCTAAAGAACCTAAGCCTAGTGTCCTAATACTTAAAGGGGCTTCTTTCTATATTTTTATTTCATTTTGCTTACGATTTCAACAATTAAAACCAACTCTTTTTATCCAACCCCAATATCCAAACTATAATCACCAGTGTAAACCTCAATATTAGTCATTTCTACGAAGAAAACCCATCCCTGTGGATGATCCTAGAGCCACTATACTATAGTAGCAATGCTACGGTATTATGAGGTATTAGGTTATAAATTTTGTTGATTTAGAATACCCTACGGGATGTGAATCATTCGACATCACACATCACTGGCATACCACCCATAGACTAATGGCCAAGTAGAGGTGTCAAATAGAGAAATAAAGTTTATCTTGGAGAAAAAGGTCAATAGTTAGAAGAAAGATTAGGTGAAAAAGATAGATGATGCGCTCTGGGGCGTGGCAACATTAAGACACCCATGGGGATGTATCACATTTAGGCTCGTGTATAGGAAAGCGTGCCACTTGCCCATGGAATTGGAACACAGAGCAAATTGGGCAACTAGGTAATTGAATATGGACAGTAAGGTGGCTAGTGAGAAACGCATACTACAGCTCAGTGAATTGGAAGAATTAAAAAATGAGGCTTACGAAAATGCTAGTATCTATAAAGAAAAGACAAAAGCCTGGCATGACAAACATATTGTAAGGAAAGAGTTTGAGTCGAGTCAATGAGTCCTCTTATTTAACTCAAGACTCAAGCTCTTCCCAAGGAAATTAAAGTCAAGATGGTCGGGACCTTTTAAAATGACTCAAGTTTTTCCCTATAGAGGAGTGGAAATCATGCAACCAAAGAAGGGATGTTTTAAAGTCAACACTTGTGGTTGAAGTACTTTGGAAAGAGGCTTTCATGCAAGCAAACAGGCCACCAATCTGAGCACACCAAAAATTGTGCACCAAGGAATTCAAGCAGACCCACAGTCTTGGGGACATTGAGGTCGGGAAGTTAAATTGCGACATTAAGCAAAGTGCTCCCTTAGGAGCAACCTAAGCCTTTTGAACTTTTCCTTCATTCTTTGTAGTCCTTAAGTGTTTTAATTATTACTTTTTTGTTTTAATTTTTAAATTTAGTTTCTCGGAGACGTAAACTATAACCTAATTACATTCTTTGTTTGTTGTGTTTTCAGGCTCCGATATCGAAGCGGGGACAGAGAGATAGTTCTAGAGACTTATTCTAGGGTTGGAAAAGGGTTGGAACCTCATTAAGGGAGTTTTATATAACTTATAAATTTTTATTAGAAAATGAATTAAACCTCTCTGTAATGTCTCGACGTTGAGGAAAAATGAAAAAAACCAACCCTCTGTAACGTCACAACGTTGGATCTTAATGTCACGACGTTGGCAAAAATCATTTTGAGTAACTCTCGGGAACGTCGCAACGTTGGCCTGAACGTCGTGACGTTGCCCTGTTTTATGAACATGAAAGTTCATATTTCAGATCCCACACATTTGAAACCCTAACTCTCTTTCAGGTTTTTGCAGATTCAACCGCCAAACCTCTTCCAAACTCTTCCTAGATCAATTTCAAGTAACAAGGAGAGCTACAAACAACCTTTGAACCAAAAAATCTAAGGTTCATCAGTCATACATCCAAAATCTGGGTAAACAGCTTATAGACCCTCAACACTTGCATTTATCCTATGGGTGTCACCTGTACCCAGTTGTTTATATGTCAAGGCTCTAGCCCCTTTTGGGTTTAATCGGTTTTCAAGCTTTGTGTACGTACGTCTGTAGTTCATGATGGTGCTAGTGTGTGGTTCATTTTGGAGTGCCATCATGGCCCTTTCCCTAGTTGTCCACATCGTGCTATAGGAAGGAAGTGAAGCCTCCCCAAAATTTAAGTTCAGCTAGAGTTCATAGGAGCAGGTTTGAATTCAGAGCACTTAGGCTTGTTCTGGTTATATCTCCATCCGGACTTGAAATCATGCATCGTTTTTTTTGTTGGATTCATTACTCATTAAGAAATTCTATTAAAAAAATTGAGAATTTTTACTAATCGGGTCGACCAGTTGGAAACCATATCATCCGGTTCAACGAATTTAAGTTGAAGTTCATTATTTGAGTATGTTCAAATTCAGAGCACCCCGGCTTGTTTTGGTCATATCTCCCTCATCCAAACTCGGAATCGTGCACCATTTTTTTAGGACTCCTTATTCTTCAAGGAATACTTTATCAAAATTTTAGATTTTTTATCAAATGGATCGACCGGTTGGAACCAGTTCGACCAATTGGAACCGGTTCATTCAGATCATTGTGCCAGCTTGTATGGAGCACTGATTTTGGTGATTTTGGAGCCAAATCCTACTTGGTTCAGGCGAATAAGCTCGGACCGATCATAGGCATGGTTTGGGTCCATTTTTCGGCCATGTTATGGGTTGCTTGCAACCCACCTTGGGTCCACTTGGATACTTGGTGGTTAAGCAAATGAGTTAATGTGGCCAGCTTTTGACCTCGTATTGAATGAAAGGAGTGTTTGCTGGATGCAGGAGAGTCAGGAGGCCCGATTGGGGTAGTTCAGGGAATGAAGGTGTCTAAGCTTAGATGTTTATGAAGGATAAATACAAGAAAAAATCATGGAGAGTGAATGAAAAGGGAAAAAAAAGGAAAAGAAGAAAGGAATGAAAGGAATGAGAGATTCTTTAGATCGAGAGGTGGGGGGGTTGGAGGTAGTGGTCTCTCTCATTTTGAAGGGATTTCCTAAAGATTTGAAGATTGGATACGGTTTTAGAAAGAAAAGAAAGAAGAAAAAATGGGGGATAGTCGTGAATCCTACATGTATGAGATTTGTATGCTTCTCTCGTTTCTTTTGTGTTTGTCTTTTCCTTTGATGTTTGAAGCCTCGTTTTAGGGCCTTTAGGCATTGTTTGGGTCGATTCTCATTAAATTCGGCGTTAGGTGTACCTTTGTTTATTTTTTAGATTCTCGCTCAGTGAAGAATGTTAAGAGAAAATTTTAGAATTGTTCTCGACCAGCTATACGGTTGGGAACGGATCAAGCTGGTTCATTAGGTTGCATTTTCGGGAACATCGGTTAAATTGCTTTTGCATTGTTTTGGTCAATTCTCACTCATTCGGAGTAGGAATTGTACACCGTTTATTTTGTTAGATTCCTTATTTTGTGAGAAATGTTTTTACAAATTTTGAGAATTATTCTCAACCAGTTCAACCGGTTGGGGAACCGAATTACATGATTCAACAGGTTTTGTTAGGCAGCCTCGGTTTTAGGAACACGTTGCTTCGTTTCAGTTGATTCTCACTCGTCCAGGCTTGGAATTGAGTGCCGTTTTTTTTTTGTTGGATTCCTTACTCTTTAAGGACTTTTCTAACAAGGTTTCATAATTTTTCTCAACCTGTTGGGAATCGGTTCAACTGGTTATGCACTACAGCTCGTTGACTCTACCATCTATGAGGAACACCTTGGCTTGTTTTAATTGGTTTGAGCATCATTGCTTTTGTTAGATTCCTTATTCATTGAGGAATTTTCTGACAACCGGTTGAACTGGTTGGAAACTGGTTCAATCTGTTATGTAAAAGGACTATGGGCAGCCCTCAATTTTGGCCTTTTCAGTAATCCATTAAGATAACCTTCATCTATCGCAGATCGTCTGGTGTTATGGATTGAGGTCATGTGGGCTGTATGGGATTATGTTTGTCGATCTAAATCAGATCTAGTTAGTTATCATGACGATTGAGATTAACACCAGCTCATGGCTTTTCTCCTCTTTGAATTACAAACTTTAACGCCCCAGCAGCAGATTCTGAACACATGTTGTATGGTTTTACTTTCGCCCCTTTGGCAATGCATGGCTAGGGACTGGTACCTGTTTGATTTAGGATTAAGATTCATATGCATGCATGGTGTTAAATCTTGAATGCTTGTTATGTGTTTATGTGTGTTGGACTAATCTCTTCTACAGCGCATGGCTTAGGACCTCGAGTACTTACCATTTTCTTTGACGGGTTGAGTTTATATGCATGCAAGATACCGATTTGGTTTGTGTGATTCATATCATCTACATAGCTGATGAGTCTTAAACTCATCTATTTTTAATCCATTTTTCTGGCATGTTTTTAACAATTTTAGATCTATTTGTTTGCCCAATTATGGAATATTCAACAACTTTTTTTTTGTAGGTGTTAATTGGAAAAAGAGAGAAAACAAGTAGAAAACAAGCAAAAAGGTGGAAAATGCAACAGTCTGTGTCGCGACATAAGTTTTGTATGTCGCGACACAAAATTCATGCAAGCCAAAGGAACTATGTCGCAGTGTAACACCCTAAAAATACCCTAACAGTTTCAGAACATGTTTAGGGTATAAAATAAAGTAAATGAAAATTTTCCGGAATTTAAATCCTAAGAACAAAAAAAAATATGCAACCCGGAAAATTTATAGGAAGCCAAATAATTTGGTAAAAAAGTCAAATGGGGACCTAAGGGTCATAAATGAAGAGTGTAATTGCCAAAGTGTAAATGAAGTGAAATGAAATGAAAATAAAAGTGAAATGAAGTGTTAAAATGTAAATAGAAAAATGGATTTAATGAGAAGGCCAAACAAGGCCTTAAGGAGATTTAATGACTTAAGACCACATTTGGTCTTAGAATGCCCCTTTGGGCAAAACCGTATTTCAAAAAAAGGGAGAGAGCTAAGGCTTTTGAATGAGGAGATTTGTGAATTGCTCCATGAAAATCAAAGGCTAAAGTGATCAAAAACAAGGAGGAACCTTGGTATTGAAGTTTGAAAGAGATTTGAGATAAGACTCAAACCCTAAACCCCTTTTATTTGTGGTGGGAGAACCCCAAATGTGGTTAAAAGAGTTTTGTTTGGTTATTGGGTTTGGGGTTGTGTTGGGTTGAGTTTGAAGAGTATTGTTGGTTGGATTGGTTTTGTGTATTGTTTGTAAAAGGAAATGTTGGGTTTCAAAGGAAATCTTTGTCGAATTTTGTCAAAACCTGTTCTTCTTTTGGCTATAGGTTAGTTATAATAATCCAAATAAAGTGATTCTAATTTAATTAAAGAACCATTAGAGATAGGGCTATAAATGTATAGAAGGTACCAGGAGCAAATTGTAGATTTAAGGCTCCTTAAAATGGGCTTGAGTTCGGGTAGCTCACTGGTATGCTCTGTTTTGGGTGTTGTTATGGTGTTTTGGCCATAAGTTGAGTTCAGCTCATCAGGTGAGTGATTCAAAATTAATTAAAATATACTTCTAGGGAAATAATTTACTTGAAAGGAAGTGTATGAAAATTGATACCCCAAAGTGCCCGGCAAATACATCCAAAGTGGAGCTATATAATGTAACAACGCCGAATTATGCCTTCCAATTGTAGTAGTATGGATGCAAAATCGCAATAACTTGAGTTTTGGTGTTCCAAATTGGATGATTTGAAATTGGAGAAGAAAAATTAGAACCATAAATTCAAATTATTAAGAAGGGACCATTGCAATTTAATAGGTTAAGACCCCTGAAATTGAGAAAAATAGTAGGTAACCGAGTGAGCTAGGCATACCGACCAGTTTGGCATTAAAATGCCTTAACTTGAGTTTGGGTGATCCAAATGAGATGATTCCAATTCCTACTAAAAATAGACTCATAGAGATATAAATATCTTGAAACATGGGCAAATATAAACTCATGTATCTTCAAAAAAATTTTCAAGTGAAGGAGTATTGGGTAGACATCAACCCTAACCAAATACTCCTAGAATAACCGACTATTATGTGATTGTCATTGTATTTGAATAGGAAATTTGTGAGGCTGACGCTTTGAAAATCAGATTCCGAAGGTGGAATCAAAGTGGCGATTTTTGGTTTGTTCTCAAACCCTCTCTCCCATTCTAAAATATTTGAATAATTCTGAAATGATTTTAGATTTTAGGTATGATTAGCCAGAAAAGTGCATATTAGTTGTATTTGAAGTAGTTTTGTTTTAAGTGATTTGAGACAATTGCTTGTGAAGAATTTGCATAAGAAAATTGCATGAGTGAAATTGTTTTTTATTTGCATACAAATGTATATATATACTATTATAAATTGTATTGAATGATTTTAATGCCTTAAAAGAATGTAAACCATTTTAGAAATTCGGTTAAGGATAAATTGGTACTTAATAAGAGTCGAACAACGTATCACTGTGGCATACCGACCGTAGCCCAGCGGACAAGATCGGTATGTACATCAATCGAAAGGCTACTTTTATAAAACTATGTTTACACTAACCTGCAGCCCAGCGGATCGTGCCGGTGATTCGTTATCCTGTGCACCGAAAGCATAGGTTAAATTCAATACGGGCTAAAATGCAAAATGATAATAAGAATGAAAAAGTGCGTGATTTATGATTTGAATGATTTGTTGCACATGAAAATGAATAGTTTGAGATGACCAATTAATAGTAATTGATTAAATGGAAATATATCTTTATATGTCTGGTACTGCATTGGTCATTTAAAAAAGTACGAAAGCATTGTCTTATGAAATTGCATAATTTGATTTAAACTAAAATAAAGAGAGAATTGTATAGAACCACTAAGCATGAAAATGCTTAGCGTGTTGTTTTTATCAATGCGCAGGTACCAAGTAGAAAGTAGCAGGACCGAAGATTGCCGGGTGCAGAGTCACCGTCAAGCAACGCGGAGTATAAGTAAATGCTCTATCCCATGCATATCATTTCATTCATGATATTTTGTAACTATTTTGTATTGAATTCAATGATGTAAAAGTCTTTATGAGAAGAATATATTTTCGACTCATTTTGTTTTGGATATTTATGGAATGTGTTTGAAAAAGAGGTGAACTCTAAGAATATCATTTTGTAAATGTATTTGAAAAGGCATGGAATGCCAATTTGTATAAATGCGCGATTCACACGCTTATGGGTCCTATTTGAATTAAGGAATGTATATATATAAATTCTTTTATGTCAAAGAATGTGATTAGGTATTGATATCATATACCCATAAATAATTATGTATATGAAATGTGTTTAAATGAACAGGCCTTTAAAAGGTAAAAGAGAGCGCTACACTTAAGTGGTATCAAAGCCTAGGTTTAGGCGGTTCTACAAAATGATTTTGAAATTGTTTATAAATGATTTTGAAATTTTTTTTATGACATGCATTGCATTTGCATATAAAGGATGACGTGACTCTGATGTGGATCTTGTTGGTCTTAATAGGTCAAGCATGGATAGTTCAGGACCCCATAGGGTCAAAGGTGACTCAGGAAGTCCCCCAAATGGCCCTGCTAGTGTGGATGGTGGGCAAGCATCCCATGCTCCACCAATGAGCGACCGAGGTCAAGTGACAGGAGGTTCTATGGATATTCTCCAGCAGATAGCTCAAGAACTGCAAAAAGTAGCTCAACCAACTGCAGTTGTTCCTCAGCAGTCAGCCATAGAGAGAATGACAAAATATCGACCCTTGGATTTCTTTAGGAAGAAGATGATGAGTCCTTCCATGGCGGAAAATTAGCTCGAAGAACTGGAAGAATCAGCGCAAAATGCATTGCACAATTAGAGAGAACTTAGAGTGTGCGACTTTACTACAGGATGAGGCTTATAGAGTGTGTTTTGACAGACCGCACCACGGAAAGGTGACATGGGAGTTCTTCCTGACATAATTTAGGAAGCAATATGTGGGTCGCATTTATCTGAGCAATATGAGACAAGAGTTCCATAATCTGAAGCAAAGACAGATGGGTGTGACAGAATATCAGAGGGAAGTCACCTTGTTCAGTAAGTATGCTCCCGAAATGCTAGTAACCGGGGAAGAAAAGTGCCGCAAGTTTGAGGATGGCCTCAATGATTATATTCGGGCCCATGTCACAGGATTCTGCCATGATGATTTTTCTAAGATTGTGACATGTGCTTTAAATGTTGAAAGAGTGAAGAAAGAAGAATATGCAAGAAAAGAAAGAAGGCAAGGTAAGAAAAACACTGGACAGTCAAGTTCGTATCAGCACCAGAATAAGAAGTTTAGAGGTCCACAGGGTTCTAGTCAGCCTATAACACAGGGACCAACTCAGATTACCGATAGTAAGACTATTCTACTTGCACCGTCAGTTGCTAGTGCACCAGGAGGATCTTCGAGAGGGCTAGTTCCTCCTTATTGCACATTATCAGGGGAGGACATAAAGGAGAGTGTTGGAGGCTAACAGGTGCTTGTTTGGCTTGTGGATCCAATGAGCACAAGATAAAAGATTATCCTAGAGCTCGATCCTTCACATCACCCCGGACTAGGGGTACAGTTTCAGCAGTATAGAAGAGCAACAAGGACAACAAGAGTATTGCATCACCAAGTGCACCGGCACGCTAATACCGCACTACGGGTAGATCAGGATGCTCGTGTTCCTGGCCAGAGCATATGTACGAAGGCAAGTGGAAGACAAAGATGTACCAATGTGATAGTTGGTAAATTTTCTATCTTTGAGACTAATGTATATGCATTGATTGGATCTAGTTCAAATCCAATTTACATTTGTACTGCCATTCTGAGTTTGTAGTTTACCAAAGAGTGAAACCGAGTATGATATCTTGGAGACAAATCTACTTGGGCATAGTGTCATTGTGAATAGAGTTTACAGAGATTGCCACATCAGAATACGAGTATGAGTTTCTAAGAGACTTGATCGAGTTATCATTCGAGAGTTTGATGTGATATCGGGGGATGGATTGGCTGTCTCAAGACCAAGTGGTAGTTGATCGTAGAATGAAGAGAGTGACCTTATGACACTGAGTGGCGAGGAAGTGATCTTTATCGGCCGAGAGGTCAAACCACTTCTTTAATGTGATATCCACCCCATCAAGTAGAACTATGGTTCGAAAGGTGTGAAGTTTACTTCATGGTTTGGTTAATAAAGACATATACAAATTTATTGAACTATTACCAAAGGACTATTGTCTAATCCTCAAGAATAATGCCAACAACTTGTATTTTAGTTCTATAACTATTGTATCTTTCATTAAGAGCATTTTTATTAAGAGTAAATCATCATGGTTCCTCGTTGTTTTGATCCATCATGCCGCAAGTGCACAGTCTAACAAGTAGTAAATCGATTTAAGTCCGTATATCGATCCCACAGATTCAAGAATTTTCAATCAACTACCCCAACTACTCAAGCTCTATACTATTTGGACTATAATAGACAATTTGAATCAGTCAGAAAAGCCTGAATAAGAGAAAACCAAAAAATAATATGAATGAATAACAAATGAATGACTACCGAAATAATGAAATGACAAATTTAGATTGAACAGCTTATCTATAAAGAGAACATCGAAATAAAGCTATTGTGAAGAATCAATTCCTACGGCTTGTATAATGATTTTGCTTTACGAACCCACGATTTTAAAACTAGTCCAAGGAAATGATAGTGCAATTGGATCTCTCCAAACCACACCGTTCATCATCTCACCTTCACTGTTTCTCTCGAATACAATGGGCTTGATAACTACTTTTAATGCGGGTATTTTTTCTTTCGATACTTCATACCCGTAACATGAATTTGTAAACCTTAGCTCCTTTGTATAGTCATTGCATGGGTTTTACCGCTATCTTTGGTTCCTCTTCACCAAGATTAGAACAACTCATTCTTTCCTTGATTAGATGGAACCTGTTTGCAAGGATTGAATTCACAATTCGAATTGAGCGAACTCTCAGCATGTAAATTGATAACTCACTCAACTCATTCTCGGTTTCCAAGTGAAGAGGATGTATCAGTTGATACCACAGGCACATTAGATCATCAATATCGAGGGTTCTCCTTGCCCTCCAGAAATTGTTCATCACTCTTAGGAATGCCTTCTCTTGTCACTCAGAGGGCCTCCTGGAAATCAGAGCTTTGAACAACCCCGTTATGGGTATAGGAGACTGACATTGGGATCAATTCTGGGGGAAACACGCAAAACCGGCCAGTCGATTTATAAGCGAGTTGTGATAATGAATAAAATTCTGCGGAAAGATAATTTATTGATAAGCGTCGATTCAATGGGGCTGGGTTTCTAAATCACTGGATTACACCATACATTGGCTTGCTGATAAAGAAAACCACTGTAAATCGGAAACTGGTAGTTCGAAATCAAAATTTATACAATTCAAACTTGACGATTGATAATTTGAAGAAATATAAATACGCATTCATTTACAACCTTTACGGCTTAACGTTCAAATCCAAATTAAACGAAAAATACAAACTAATCTAAAAAAATTAAAGAAAAGAAAAGAAAATTAAAATACGAGAGCCTTGACCTCGAATCTCTCTTTTAAGTCGCCAGAGGCTGCGTTCCTTGATGCATGACTACATATTTATAGGGTTCTGAAGTTGGGCCCTAATTTCGATGTACCTCTTTTTGGACTTTAGTTAACTGGCCCAATTGGTTGTTGATGTCGCGACATCAATTCATTGTCGCGACTTCTGTTGTCTCAGTCTTTGTCGCAGAAGCCCTTGTTTGGTCGCGACATGTCTTTGGTGAAACTGATGTCGCTCTGACTACTCTTATCAGCGACCTCTTTTCTTTGGATCGATGTCGCGTGACTTGCGGCGTCGCGACCTTACCTCTTTGTATTTGATCATCGCGACATCACAATGTTGTCGCGACCACGGTCTTTGCGGTGGATGCTCAGCGACCTCACGTTCCTTGCTTATTATTAACTCTTGTTAATGACGCCAGCGACCTCGAGTCTTGCAATTGATGTCGCGACAACGGTGTTATCGATGTCTTTCTTACAAGCGCCAGCGGCTGCTGAGTGATGTCGCGACCTCCTTTCTGTGTAGTTGATGTCGCGACAGCTTGATCTTGTCGCGACCTCCTTTTTAGTGCAACTGATGTCGCGACCTTAGTTTCCTTGCAAACTTGTGTCGTATTTGCCCGATCGATCTTGCGTGTTGCGACTATCCGGTCTTCGCGACATAAATGTTGATCAATTATTTCTCTTGTCAAAACTTATTTTGATTAATAGCGACCTCATTATCAACGTCTTGGGTTTAATTACGTCGCGACCTCACGAATGATGTCGACATCATGTACTACTGCCATTGATTCTGGTTTTGCTTGACTTGGAGTTCCTTTCCACTGACTCGTTTGTCTTTGATTCACGCTTCATTTCGCGGCGGAGCTTTGTAGTTGCAACCTTAATATGTACAGATTCTTGAAAAAGCTTCCGACATCAAATCTTTTAATCGCTTTGCGCCTCTCCTATGCCAACTTCCTTGACAATTGACCCAGTCTTGTTGATCATATTTTGCTCAGCACTACTACGCAATTTACGCTTTTCTTTTGAATTCCACTGCGAGGCAGTTTGGTGAAAGTATTCCATATTCCTTCATAATATAAATCGGTCTTTTTATATAAAAATCAATCGGAAAAATGGACTAAAAATAGATGACTTTTAGAAATAATCAAACTCCCCAGACTTAAAATTTTGCTTGTCCCCCAGCGAAGAAAGAAAGATTTGTTTGTCCTCGAGCAAAAGGACATTTTAACGTACATTTCTGATTTAACCAATTTAATTGAAAAACTAAAATTGCATTCGTTTATTGTATATTTAGCTTCAAGTCCAGATAAAGGTTAGTTTCCACTCAATCAGGTGTACATAACTAAATTGTTGAATTTGTTTTATAAACAGTAAAGTCAATTGATCCTGCTGAAGAGTAAGTTGATCTCCTTTCTCATTTCCTTAATGAGTCAATTAACCCTTAGAAGATGTTCACAGTTTTGATCTTTTCCTGATTTTCCAAATTCCATATGCTTGTTGTTCATATTGATCTCCACTAATGTAGGTAGTTCCAACCTTCAAGATCAGTCAGGTCTTTTGGGCTTGTAATGTTAGGCTTGGGTAATTGGGTAGATAAATGGGGAATTTAGGTTGTAAATTACCCAGTTTCCATCTTGTCTCTACATTGTTTCCTTCAACTTTATTTCTTTTTCTTCTTTTTGAATTCTTTTTATGGAATTTCTACTTCCATATTTACTTTATTTGTGGTCCTTTGTTCTTCAACTCTTTTGCTTTTTATTTTAAAATTTGGAATAGTGCAATGTTTTGTCTTCTTAGGCTTTCTATTACTCTTAGAGAACTTTGGGCTAGCAACTCCCATACCAGTTGGCATTAGGGTACTAGGTGTTTAAACACCCCTACGAGCTTAATTATTGAGTAATAGGCCCGAACAAAACTTATTCCTATCTCGCTGCCTACACCTTTGACTTCTTGATTCTTTTGTCAAAATTTTGGGATAATATTCCCCAAACTTGTTCTTTCTTTATACTAAGCTTTCCTGAACTAGAAACTGGATAATTTGGGTTCTTTACTGCAGGTTTATTGCGAGGAAGGGGATCTCAGTTTTCAATTGTTGTTTATTGAAGAAATAAAGGCTTAATTGGCTCAAATCAGGAACTAGGAATATGCTGAAGCATATTTTGAGGGTGGCTAGAATGGCTCAAACTCTCCAAGGATGGCCTGCATCATTTCTTGTTGGTTGTATCACCTAGGATTTCGCCTTGATCAATAATCTAACAAGTTCTAGAATTTGATTACCACTTTGTGACTAACTTTGAGGATTTTCTTTACTCATATCGGTTGATGAGGATTTAAATGATATTATATCAACGGGTTCCTTGACTCACTTTGTTCATACCACAAACTCAAGCAAAAAAAAAAAAAGATGTTTGTTCCTTCAATTTATGCCATCTTTATTACGGACTCATCTGACAAATTAAACTAATTTGCAATTTGTTTCAATTAAATTGCATGTCATTTGGCTCTTATTCTGCATTTTATTTTTGTTTCATCCTATCATCTAATCAATTACCTCGACTAGCTCATATTGCCAGTATGTCGGCATTTTTTGTTCCTGAGCTAAATTCTACTTTTATTCCTCTAACAATTAAGGCAGAAAGTAAACACACAATTTGACTTCAAACACATCAAACAAATTTCTAGTTTTATTCATAAGAATGTGCAAATGTTGAGAACAACAAGATAGGAATGAGGGAGGGATTGACAAATCAATGGAAAGGTCTATTTTTTTCTTTTCTGTTTAGAAGTAAAGATGTTTGAGATCGAGATCAAGGTAGCAGGTTAGGTTGAATTAAAACTTCATTTCCATTCTCTCTTTCCTCTTGGCATTGTCTTTTTCTGTCTGCTCTTCCAAGACCAATTCATTTGTGAGATCATTGTTCAGTTCATCCTGTCTCATTCCTAGTGTGTTCATGTTGTGCTCCAGTTCAGTCATGACCTCCAAAAATTTGGATAAATTGTTGTTAATCAAATCCAGATTTTCCAGCCAGATTTTCTTCTATAGGCATCATTATCATCAAGCACTTTATCTCTATCCATCATCTTCTTCTTAAAGTCCTTTATCAATGACATATAAAGGAACTTAAACCCCTTGATATGCTCCTTTGTCTTTGCTTCTTGTTCTGCATCCCTTTCTTTGATAAGTTTCAGGAGTTGAGAGTCTCGATCGTACTGATTATTGTAAAATGATTCATGGCTAAGCCCCAGTTTTTGGTGAAACGGTCTCTTCCCTCCATTTCCTTTGAAATTTTCTTGTTGATAGTCTAGGATCTTTTAAGGCTGCTCCTCCTTTACCTTTCAGCTCCTCTTCCCGTTCTGCTCTTTTCTCTTCAACTCTGCTTCATACATTTCTTCCTTTCTGTTGAATTCCTCTTCCCAATGTTGATCTCTTCTTCTCAATTCTGCCTCATACACCTCTTCTCTAAATTGCTGCTGGATTCTCCATTTCTCCTCTCTTTCTTCCATACTTTTCTGCATAGAAATGAGCATTTCCATTATCTAATTATTTCCTTGGGCACCTCTGGAACTTTCTCCAGGTTCTCTAAAATTCCTGTTTCTCATTGGTGGAGAGCTGGCTAGTGGAGTGGTGAAATCTATAGGACTTCTTTCATCTGCTTCCCATGTCTCACTGCAAAAGTAGAGTGTTCCACTACATTTGTGTCTACGGATTTTGTTCCTCTTTTTTTCTGCAATTTTTCTCGACAATTTGAGAATGTCCTCTTCTTGTCTTGCTCTCTCCTCCTCATCTCTGGAATCTGTTTCCACTATAACTTCCTTCTTCTTTTGATTTCTTGGCCACCTTGTCCAGTCGGGAGTTAATGGTGGCTGTTAGGGCACTGCTCATTCTTATGCCCAACTTTCTTTCACACCAGCCCTTATACATAATCTAGTGATGATTGCAGGGTGTGGAATCAGGCCTCTTTTGTTTCCCTCATGATATCTCATTATTGAATTTTCAATCACTGCTCCTGCGTTGAGCTTGTACCCTTTCAGGATGGCATATAGAATGATGGCTTCCTGTTCCCTGACTGTGCATACATGCTTGGTTGGGACCATAACAGAAGCCAGGAAATAAAACCATACCTTAGCCTCCTCTGTAAGGTCTCCCCTTTTGATTGTCTTTGGTGCTCCTTTCTCTTGATCCCACTGCACTTTACCGTCTGTCGATACGACAATCTTCTCCTGATTCGGGTTTACTAATAACTTCTTAAATTTGGAATATGCCTTTTGCCTTATATCCGTATACCTCGTTAATGGCATTTGCTCCGTGTGGCACCCAAACCCCTCGACAACGAGTTCTCCTTTGCACTTGACAAGGTTGGAGTAAAATTCTCCTTTCAGCTCTTTGCGTACCAGGTTTCACGATGTTACATGAAATTTCTCCCACCCTTTTTGCTCTATCATTCTTTGAATGGAGAGAGATGAGTTGTTTGATCCCTTTCTCCTATAAACCCCTTTCTGCCAGTACTTCTTCCATATAAAGTATGCTTGTCTAGTCGTTCTCTTCTGCTTCTTACTTTGTCTCTCCATTCCCTTTCTCTTCCTGGCGCCTGGCCCGGTTGAACTTCTCATTGTTGTTGGCTGTCTTCCCCTGTAGGTTCGGATGAACCTCTCCTTCGAGGTGAACATACTCCATCATCATTTTCGCTCGAGTTCGGGATTAGGGTTTCGAGGTTCGGCCATTAAATGGTGAAGGTTTGGAGGAGGCGTTTGGATCCTAGGGTTTGTGAGGTGGAGTTCGAGAGGATATGCGAAGGTGAAAGATTTGTTTTGCTTCAAGGAAAGAGATGATAATGGAAGGAGTTTCTCAACAGTTGCAATTCAATTATGATTGTGGGCTATTTATTATTTCATTTATTTGTGCTTGTCGCGACTCCAATATCACGCTGAAATTGTGTGCTGTCATTAAATTTAGGGCAAAATTAAAAACTGCCCAGCTGGCAACCCTTCCTCTCATGTCGCGACCTATGATTGTTTGTCGCGACATATACTAATGGGAGAACCGAGTTATCTTACGGGCTGCGACATCGGGCTTTTTAAGTTGTCAGCATTTATCACCATTCTCTTGAAGGACTTACTCTTGGCCGACCGGATGTTACTGTCGCGACCTCTATTTACGTCGCTATCGTGATCCGACATCAACTTTGTTCGCGACTTCAGTTTCTGTAAGCAACATTAGTTTGTCGCGACCTAGTCTGGTGCGCCGAATCTAATGAGCGAACTGACTTTCGCTGTTATTAGTCGCATATTCACCGACATTCAATTAAATCATTCTGCATACGAAATTCAAGCATGTATTCTATTCAATTTTCACGAGAATTTCTATAGGGAAGGAATACTCCCCTTTTCTGGCCGTTCTCTTCTGCGAGTTCTTTAGGTTAATGCTTGGGTTGTTCCTTCATACACACATTGACTCTGCGCATAAGCACTCTGCTTGACATTTCCCGAAGGATTTAATTAAACAAAAATTAACTTCTCCGGTACTAACTAATCATTATAAGAACTAAAGAAAACAAACTCAAAGTGAATTCTAAAAAAAATTAAAAGTCGAAAATCAGAAACTAAAGTCTCTATGGGTTGCCTCCCATCAGCTGCTCAGTTTTGAGTCCTTAGCTGGACTTGCTGTTTTGATTCTTTCTCTCTCTCAATGAACCAGCTGTAGCTCTTCCTTTCTTTCCTCCCTGCTTTGATAGTGCTTCAGTCTTTGTCCATTGACTTTAAATTCTTCCAGAGTATAAGTCTTGATATTCTGTTCCAAATGTAATACTTGACATCACTTTGTATATGGTCCACTCCATTTTGATTTCAATTTCCCTGGAAACAATCTTAATTTGGAGTTAAATAGAAGAACTTGATCCCCCTCTCTGAACTCTTTCCTCATAATCCTTTGATCATGCCATTTCTTTGTCTTATCTTTGTATATCCTAGCATTATCATAGGCTTCATTTCTCAGTTCTTCTAGTTCATATTCGATTGAAACAATCTCTTCCTTTGCCATTTGAAGTCAAAATTCAGTTTTCTTGATAGCCCACATGGCTTTGTATTCAATTCAAGAGGAGGTGACATGGCTTCCCAAAAAACCAATCTGTATGGAACATCCCAATGGGAGTTTGAATGCGGAGTCTTGCGAGGCTGAAGTGCGTCATCAAGTTTGGAGAAGACCAATCCTTCTTGCTTGAACTTACGAGTCTTTTCGGGATCCTTTAATCTCTGTTGGAAATTTACCTTGCCCATTAGTGCGGGGATGATAAGCTAGGCTCATTATGTTTGATCATACGCTCATTAGCTTTGCGAGAAATTTTGTTTGCAAGTGGCTTCCACATCATTAGTCCACGGGTGTTCCAAATACGCTCAATATTTTCTTTTGCAAGAAACTCACAACTATATTAACATCATTCCTTGGGCAAGCTATTGCTTCCACCCATTTAGAAACATAATCCTTTAGCAGTATATACAGGTTTCAAATGATTGTGGAAGGGGTCCCATAAAATCATCCCCCATACATCAAAAATGCGCACCACCAATATGCCTAAATGAGGCATTTCATTCTATTATTGATATTCCAATTTTTAGCATCTATCACATAATTTGACCCATTCAATACAGTCCTTGAAAACAGTGGGCCAATAAAATCCTGATTGGAGTATCTTATGAGCTGTTCTTTCTCTGAAAAATACCCTGCATATGATGCATGGCATTCATTCATAATTCTTCTTTGTTCACCCTCTGGCACACATCTTCTTATAATCATATCAGCACCCCTCTTAAATAACAATGGGTCATCGGATATAATACACCTTTGCTCCGGTCGAGCTTTCTTTTAAATTTGGTGTTTGAATTCGAAGGAACCTCCTGGCTTCGTAATTCACAATATCAACATACCATGGCATTGGAATGACAATTGAAATAGTTGCTCATCTGGGAAGTTCTCTTTTGGTCTTATCTCCTCCTCTTCTGCCTGATTTCTTTCTATTCGGGACAAGTGATCAGCTATCACATTGTCATACCCCTTTTTATCTCTAATTTCCATATCAAACTCTTGCAGTAGTAGCACCCACTTATCGAGTCTTGGCAGCCATAACGACATCGGATATTTGATGGTTGCATGATGCAATGTAAACTATAACATAGGATCGGAATGTATGGCTGAATTTCTCTGGCTTCAAACACTATGGCTAGCATCTCCTTTCGGTTGTGGAATAGTTTCCTTGTGCTTCATTGAAAGGTTACGCTAGCATAGTATATAGCTCTGAATATTTTCTCTTTCTTTGCCCAATCTGACCCTATTTAAATCGCGGCATCACACATTACTTGATTCTTGATCCCGATACGGTCTGACCATGATAGGTGCTTGAACGATCTGATCTTGATTTCTTGAGGCAACAGGAATCATCGAAGTCGCTTTGTGTCTTTCTCCGATGTCACGCATAGTGAGTGCAGCTATTTACGAGAAGTTTTGATGAATCTCTATAAAATCAACATGCCCCAGAAACTCCTTATCCCTTTTATTGTTGTGGGAGGTGCTAGAGTTTGATTATGGAAATCTTGAACAGTCCACTTCTAATACAGTAGCGAAATTTTATGACAAAGAACAATACATATTTACCATGAAATGGCATTTTCCCGATTTAGTGCTAAGTGCTTGTCCTTGCATCTTTGAAATCACCAATTTCCAGGTTGTTGGACATTGTTCCAAAGCGGACCCATACAACGTGATCATCCATAAAATTTCATGACCTCGACCAAATGCGAACATCGACGCCATTACACCTGCGGAGAGAAGTAGCGGGCATTGCATAGCCCGAATGGCATCATGCGAGCAAAGGTACCATAAGGGCATGTGAATGTGGTATTTTCTTGGTCCTTCGGTGCAATTACAATCTAGTTTGTACTTTTGAATCTTTGTCCAAGTAAAAATGAGGGTGTCACCTTAGTCGTCAACATCGATCAATGAAGGGCAAAGGAAATGATCTTTCTGGTTGTTGTGTTCGACTTTTGTAATCAATGCATACTCTGCATCACATCCTTGTTCTTGTTGGAATTAATTCATTTCTTTCATTGGATTCTGTTAAATCCACCCTTCTTTGGAACCACATGGGTGGGCTAACCAGGGACTATCGTGCATAGGTAAAACCGGCATTTAACCATTTGAGCACCTCCTTCGGCTACTTCTTTCATTCTTGGATTCGAGTCTCTTTGATGTTCCATGATCGGCCTTGCATTTTCTTCTAGAAGTATTTGATGCATGCATATTGATGGACTGATACCTTTTAACTCTTCAATAGGCCAAGCTATAGACTCCTTATTATTCCTTAAAATTCTGACAACCTACGTTCCTCGGCATCACTAACTCTAGCGAAGTGTCTTGGTTTACTCTTTAGCCACCGGATAAGCATACTTTAAATGACTTGTAACTCTTTAAAACTAGCCCTTCTTCCTTTGGTTTCTTGATGAAATTCACTGTGCTTCATTTTTGGTCTCTTTTTCATCTCATTTATTGAGACTCATCAACGTCTCGGTAGATTGTGGCGATGTCTTGAGAAAATGCGATAATCTTCTGAATCTTGTGAATTCATCTCTTTTCATTGATTGAAAGATTAGGCATTACAATCATAATAAAACTCAGTTGTTGACATATACATCTTCTATTGACTTGATATCTTCCTTTCTATGTCTAAATTCTTCAAACTCTTAATTAAATTAGTCAGTTGTCTCTTTACTCGACTCGGGTGAGAATTCCCTTAGCATATCGATTAAACACTCCGGTTACGAGAATCTTCCAGCCTTGAGAGGAACTAATGAATCTTCCTCCATATCGTCTGATAGAGTCTACTAGAAAAATAAATTTTCCCACCTTTACCAGCACATCTTCTATGATTCCTTCCAGGTTTGCTTTAGGGTTCTATCGCCATTTGGAGTAGCAGTGGTGGGGTAAAGCTCCTTTCAGGCACCAACCCTGTAGCCTTGAGAATGGGGCATTAAATTGATGCGCTTTTTGTGGGCGCGGAGAACTGCAGGCTTCAGGCTCTCGATGGTGCAGGAATGATGAAACTCCTGGATCCTTCATCTTTTCGGTAAGACTCTCTTGATCACGGCAACGCAAGTTCTCGAGTCGAGGGTTCACAATTCCTTCTTGTGATCTTCCTCTTTTTTGCTCGGTATGTCTTTCAAAATTTTGCATAAAGTGGCATACAGTCACTACTTCTATGAAAGGCATGCGATCTCACACGAAAGGTTTTCAAAAACCTTGCAATGTTCTTCTATCTTTGATTTTACTGCGGTCTGCGTGGAAATGATGCTTGCCGACGGTGTGGGTTTCTTCTTGCTTCCTTCTTCTCAAAGCGGTTGTTCCTCCTTTCTTTGCTCTCAGTGTTTCAGCATTATGCAGGCAGCTCCCCTGCATTTAACCATCTTTTTCTGTCTTCTTCTCAGTCTTTCCACTTCTTAAATTTCTGCCGACCATACAGTCTTTAGGATTCTTCTTTGTGTCATTGGGAAAGGCATCTTTCATCTGGTTTTGCAGGGTTAGGGCCAGTTACCCTATTTGTGTCTCGAGGTTCTTGAGGGAGGCATTTGTGGTCTCCCCGAAAAAATTTGAGGAGTGGTATTTGAGGCTTCCAGTGCAAACTTTTGTTCATGAGTTTAACGACTTCTTATTGTCCCCCATGAATTGCGGCATTTGATCTTCAAATGGTTGAGCTCTCTCGACTACGATACTCGTTTCTATTTTCACCTCCTTCTTCTTCTTCTTTGCGGGAACCTTGGTGATTCTTTGATATCCTGTTGAGGATGTTGTCCATGCCTTGGGCCTTGTAAAAGTCCCAGAAATATGAAAAATTTTCATGGTTCCTCGGTCTTTGGATGATAGTGTCTTTGGCGAAGGTTAAGTTTGGTTTGGAAGTGATAACTCCTTGGCTCCCCTAAGTGCTTAACCTCTTCAACATCATAAAACGGTTCTTCAGTGGATACATCAGCACTTCCTCTCAATAGTTCCCTCTCGACTGCTCCTATTTCATGAGCAGTGTGCATCTTCTTCTCTTGCTTGTCCATTCTATGCATGATGGCATCTAACTTGGCCTCCATCGTTTGTCATCTTGCTCAGCTCCATGACTCCTCTTCCTCTGCCAATTACTCTTGGCTTCGATGGAGCTTTCATGTGCATTAGCAGTCCTCGATCAGATCTCTTGCTTACTCTTGGCTGCTCTTACGTTTGAATCTTACGACATGAAGAAGCATCAAATAATGCCCTTAGATGTATCATTCAAGGCATGATACACTATGTCCATCTGAGTCTTCAAGTACATTCCATGCATCGGAACGTCTTTTTCGGCCAACCTTTTGAATCTCTCCCATGCTACATAAAGGCTCTCATCTTCCCCTTGCTGGAACACAATTATCTCCTCCTTCTACGAGGTGAGTGATGAAAGAATCACAGTAGGCTTCTCTGAGAAACACCCCAGTATCATGGAGACCATATGGTGAAATTCATACCATGTGTTTCATTGTTTCTCTTAGAAAATGGGAATAAATGCAATTTATGACCTCGGTCTCACCCCATTCAACTTCACCGTGTTTCCATCTGAGAAAACCTTCCAGTGCTCATTTGAGTCTTATTAGGGATATTGATGCATGTGTTCTGAACCATTGTCAGTGGCTTGAGTTCAAAATTATTTGTCAGCCTTGAGGTGTCAGTTGTGTCATCTGAATAATAGCTCTCAAGTCCTCATTGTATCAGTGATTGGAGGTCATATAGCTCTTGTTCTCTACGTCATGATGCATTCTGCCCATACCATCTGCCATATTGAGTTTTACGCCCTTTATTTTCTCAAGCTTGGTGTTCTTTCTAATTAGTGTCTATTTGAATCGAATCGGTCATTCTATTTCCTATGCATTGAGTTTTCTGAAATCAAAACACACCCCATTAATAGGATTAGTCAGACCTGACAAATATTTTCAATATGGCTTGTTAAAAGTTGGTAAATTCAAAAATAACCCTTTAACTTTGAAAAACTATTTTGTTCTTTTTTCTTTTAAATGTCAAAATTATCATTTCCTTCTTTTTATACGAATATTGATCTAAATTCTTTGATCCCAGACAGCATCCATAAAACATTGGTTGAATAGGAACATAGCTCTAAATTGTGCCTATTACCAAATGACTATTGTCTAATCCAAGCAATAATACGACAACTTGTATTTTGTGTTCTATAACTATTGTATTCATTAGAGCATTTTATTAAGAGTAAATCATTGTGTTCTGGTTGTTTTGATCATCATCTTTACGCAAGTGCACAGGTCTAACAAGTAGTAAATTGGATTTAAGTCCCGGATATCGATCTACGGAGAGATCCTCGAGAATTTTCAATCAAGCTACCCCCGACCTCTGAACTCTATACTATTTGGACATAATAGACAATTTGAATCAATTTGTAGAAGCCTTGAAATAATGAAAACCAAAATATGAATGAATAACAAATGAATGACTACTAAAATAATGAAATGACAAATTTAGATTGAACAGTTATCTATAAAGAGAACATTGGAAATAAAGCTATTGTCGAGTAATTCCTACGGCTTGTATGATAATTTTCTTATGAATATCAGCTACTGGTTTCTCTCGAATACGATTGGGCTGATAACTAGCACTAATCTAGATTTTCTTTCTCAATGCTTCATACCCATAACATGGGTTGTAAACCTTAACTCCTTTTGTATAGTCATTGCATGGGTTTACAACTATCTTGGTTATCTTCCTCAAAATTAGAAACCGACTCATTCTTTCCTTGATTGGTCGTTTATAACACGGGATTGAATTCACAGGTGAATTGAGCGAACTCTCCGCATGCTTAAATTGATAACTCACTCAACCATTCTACGGTTTCAAGTGAAGAGGATGTATCGATTGTTGAGCACATTAGATAATCAATATCGAGGTTCTCATACCTCCGGTGTTCATCACTCTTAGGAATGCCTTCTGTGTCACTCGGAGGGCCTCCTTGAAATCGAGCTTTGAACAACCCAGATTATGGGTATAGGAGACTGACATCGGGATCCAATTCCGGGAAACAACAAAACGGCTTAAGTCGATTTCATGAAGTTCGAGCCAATAATGAATAAGAATTCTGCGGGAAAGATAATTTCGACAATAGCGTCAATTCAATGGGAGGCTGGGTTTCTAAATCCTTTGGATTACACCATACATTGGCCTAACATTAAAAACCCTTGTAAATCGAAGCTGGTAGTTGAAATCAAAATTTATGCGGAATTCAAACAACGGTTGATAATTTGAAGAAATATAAATACGCATTCGACTACAACCTTCGGCTAACGTTCCGTCAAATTAAAAGCGAAAATACAAACTAGTAAAAAAAATTAAAAGAAAAGAAAGAAAATTCAAAATGCGGGCCTTGACCTTGAGATCTCTCTTTCCAGAGTCGCCGAGCTACGTTCTTTGTTAAACGACTACATGTTATAGAGTTACGAGTTAGGCCCTGGGCCCGATGTACCTCTTTTTGGACTTTAGTTAACTGGCCCAATTGGTTGTTGATGTCGCGACATCAATTCATTACAATAGCGACTACATTGTCTCGGTCTTTATACGCGAAGCCCTTGTTTGAGTCGCGACATGTCTTTAGTAGCGATGTAAAGCGACGACGCCTCTTGCCATGACCTTTTTTCTTTGGATCTGATGTCGCGACAACTTACTGACGTCGCGACCTCACCTCTTTGTATTTGATGTCGCGACATCACAATGTTGTCGCGACCTTCTGGTCTTTGCAGCGGATGTCGCGACCTACGTTCCTTTATACATTATGTATTTGTTTAATGACATCGCGACCTCGAGTCTTTGCGAGGTGATGCCAGCGACAGCAGTGTTATTCAGCGACCTTCTTTTCTCTTACAAGCACATTGTCGCGACCCGGCGAGTGATGTCACGACAACAGCTTGATCTTATCGCGACCTCCTTTTTAGTGCAACTGATGTCGCGACCTTAGTTTCGCTGCGAGCTTGTGTCGGCGCCTGATCGATCTTTGATGTTGAGGCGCATCCAGATGTCGCGACATAAATGTTCAATCAATTATTTCTCTTTTGTCGCGACTTCTTTTTGGTGTAGCGACCTCATTATCCACTGTACTGGGTTTAATTATTTCGCGACCTCTAAATGATGTCGCGACATCATGTCTTCTTCTTCATCGTTAGTTTAGCGGCAGGTTCCTTTCACGCCCGACTCGTTTTGTCTTTGATTACGGCTTCATTGCGGCTGGAGCTTTGTAGTTGCAACCTTAATATGTATTTTGATTCTTTGAAAAAGCTTCCACGACATCAAATCTTTTAATCCTTTTTGCGCCTCACTCCTCTTTTAGCTTCCTTCAGCCAATTAGACCAGTCTTGTTCGGTCATAATCTGCTCCTTTGCTGCCAGTTCTGCTTTCTTTTGAATTCCTGGCACTTGCAGTGATTTGGTGAAGTATTCCGTATTCCTTAAATGCTCATCAGTCTTTTTATATAAAAAATCAATCAGAAAAATGGACTGAAAATAGATGACTTTTAAGCTCATCAGGCGTATATGATAGATATGAAAAAGACGAAGCCTAGTTTTTTAGACATCCCTACAGTTAGTGACTATCCAGATATGTTTCCGGAGGAGTTGCCAGGATTGCCTCCACACGGAGAGATTGAGTTTGCAATTGAGGTTGTTCTGGGTGCCACTCCGGCATCCATTACCCGTATAGAATGGCTCCAGTGGAGTTAAAAGAATTGAAGCTTCGATTGCAAAGAATTGTTAGAAAGGATTTATTTGTCAGAGTGTATTTAAAAGGGTCCGGGGAAAATCATGTACGCGCAACCAGTGGTGCTGAAACCTTGAGAAAGGAAGGTTATATGCAAAATTAAGCAAATGTAATTTTGGTTGAGAGAAGTGTCTTTCCTTGGACACATTGTATCGAGGAAAAAGAGAATTCAAGTGGGATCCAAAGAAGATTGAGGTGATCATTGAATGGAAACCACCGATAAATGTCAAGGAAGTGCGTAGTTTCCTGGGATTGGCAGGTTACTATAGAAGGTTGATTAAGGGGTTTTCAATGACTGCGACCCCGATGACAAAATTGCTCCAGAAAAATGTAAAGTTTGAGTGGAGTGAAAAGTGCCAAAATGAGTTTGATAAGTTGAAGAGTTCTTGGCCAAGGCACCGATTCTTACTCAATCGACCTACGGTAAAGAATATGATATTTAAGCGTTAGTTAAAGGTTTCGGATGTGTCCTTATGCTAGAAGATAGGTGGTAGCTTATGTTTCAAGACGGTTGAAATGCATGAAAGAACTACCCTCACGCATGATTGGAATTAGCCGCAATTGTGTTTTGCGTTGAAAATATGGAACATTACCTTTATGGGAAGAATTTTTGTCATCTACACCGTCGTAAGAGTCTTAAGTATTTTCCCTCCTGCGAGAGCTTAACAGACAAGCGTAGATGGATGGAATTGATAAAGACTATGATTGCGTGATTGATTATCACCCGGGAAAGATAATGTGGTGTCAGACGCTTTGAGTAGAAGAGCGGTGCAAGCGTTTGGCGTTGAATGCTCAATTGTCATTGACGAGACGATGGTCTGATAGTGACGGAATGGATAAGCGATACGAATTTGTTGAGCTAAGTACTGAGCCTGAAACGAATGATGAAAATTTCTTCCATAGTGAGTCAATTTGGAGAGGGAAAAAAAATCGAGTTTTCAGTGAAGGAAGATAGATCCTTGTATTATAAAGATCGGGTTTGTGTACCCAATGACAGTGAATTAAAGAAAGCCATCCTATAAGAGGCACACGACGGATCTTTTGCTATGCATCTAGGTAGCACAACGATGTATCAAGATTTAAAGGTTTTGTACTGGTAGTCCGGAATGAAAAGAGATGTTTCAGATTTCTTAACCAAGTGTTTAGTGTCAAAAGTGAAGGCAAAGCATCAAGTTCATACGTATTATTGCGACCTGTCGAATATCGGAATTGGAAATGGGACGAATCTGCATGGATTTTGTGGTTGGATTACCGTTGACGGGGGAGGAAGCATGACTCGGTTGGGTCATAATGGCGATTGACTAAGTTAGCTCACTCTACCCGGTGAGAACCGGTATTAAACGATAAGCTAAGCGGTATGATGAGTTAGTGCCAAAAGAGATTATTTTGAGCCACTATTTATTGTAGGTTTGAGCACTTTTGTATTGCTAATCAACCAAATTAACCCGATTTTCATTAAGGTCGGTTATTCTCTTGATCGCATTTTGTGGCTAATTTTGTAGTTTTTACCAAGCTAATTATGCCAAGATTGTCAGTCGATCAAACACGTAGAATTGAGTCAAAATCGGCATTGCGAGAACAAAAGCGGAAAAGCGAAAAGTTGGAAAATGGCGGCTTAGCGAGAAGAACAGAAAATGCTTCTGCATTTTCTTGTTTTTTTTTGCTCTGTTGACCTCCTGTTTGACTTCCTTTTTGTGATTTTTCTCATTTTTCCCTTCATGTATTATGGGTATTGAGGGTTTTTTTTTGTATTTTTTCTTATTTGAGCACTATATAAGCTCAAATGAAATCTTGTAGAAGGATCTTGATTTTTGCGTTACTTAAGACACAACTGCCGGGCGGGAGTTTTCCGGCTTTTCTTCTTCTGCTTCATTTTCTCTCTTTTTCTTCCATTTTCTCGGCTTCCAAACACCCCTCTGAGGATAATGATTTAGAGAGGATGGTTAAAAATTTGAACCATTTCTCCTTTAGCATGAAAGAGGAGGGAGGCACAACTGGACTAAGGGTTTTAGTGCTTGTTGGATTAACATAAGTTTTATTGGCATTTATGTTTCCACCTCTAATTCTAGGTTTAAATCTCTTAAATGTACCTTGATTAACCTGTATTTGGCAAGCTTTAAGGTTCAGTGGATGCTTATTGCTAGATCCACTGAGATTCATTAGTTACCTTCTATTAGTTATTGTAAGGTAGGTTTAGGGGATATGTTCTCACTAGCAGAGAGCATTAATGTCCAATAAATGCTATATTTCAAAAGGAAAATTATTAGGGTTCGGTTTTTATAGCTAAATGAAGATCCAATTCGGGAAATGACTATAGGTCATCCTCTAATGGGAGAAAGGACCACTAGGACCTCTCGGTTACCACTAGGACCTCGGCAGGTGACCCAGTGTGAGGAGTTCTTTTTGTCATTTTATTTGACCTTATTTTTAGTTTCCCGACCATGAAAACCCATTTTTATCAAAACCCAAAACCCAAATTCAATTCACCATTTTGGCCTTAACTGCAAATCATTTACACGAATAAAACCCACCCTTTGTTCGATCCACAGAGCCAGCATCTTTGCGGTAGCTATGCTATTGATGGGAAGGAATTTGAGTTATAAATTTTGTTGATCACGGCCTGACCTATCGCTTCTGAGAATCCAAATGGCCATGGTTCAATAGGGAGACAGCGAGGAAGCGGACTCATGGTAGGTTTAGGGGATATGTTCTCATGTCGGAGCATTGTGTCCTACTCGCTATATTTCAAATGGAAAATTATTGGGGTTCGGTTTTGCCAGCCAAATGAAGACCCGATTAAGGGAAATATAAGTCATCTCTCCCCAGCCTTGAGGAAAAGGACCCGAGGACCTTTTCGGTTACCTTAGGACCTCAAACCCGGTGGGCCCGATGCTTAAGGAGTTCTTTTTACATATTTTATTTCACCTTATTTTAGGTTTCGACCATGAAACCCCCTATTTTTATCAAAACCCAAAATCTAAATTGAATTCACCATTTTGGCATTAACTACAAATCATTTACATGAAGAAAACCATCTTTGTGTTCGGCACTGTAACCTTTATCTTTGCGGTAGCTAATACTACGATAGTAGGAGGAATTTAGGTTATAAATTTTGTTGATTAAGAGCCGCGACTATAGCTTTGCAGAATCGAATGGGCGTCGTTGCCGGGGATGGTGCCTTAGTGCATATGATGAGTTGTTGAACACTTGTGATCCACATCACAAGTACTGGTGAAATTTCAATCCTTTTTATCTTTACTTTTATTTTTTCTAACGGGTTCCCTTTGTTGAGTTGATTCAATTGTACTATCCATATCTAATTCTATCTTCATTTTTGCTAACATAACACTTGGTAGCTTGTTTTGTTTTTGTCTCTTGTTGTGTTTTGTGTTGTTTCCATAGGACTTTATGCACCACTGGGATAGGAACATCTTAGGGCGGATTAGAAAAGGAACGGTGCTCATGAAACGAGTTGTGAAGTGAGCTTGAGCAGGTGATCGGATGGGCTTCCACACCGAGGGCAGTGAGCCGACGGGGTACAAAGGAATCGATGCATGTGGATCATTGAGGATCATATCGTCCTCGAGGGTAAAGTGCACCATCTACATTGTGCCTTCTCAGACGTAATTATAAACCTACATTGCCACTTGCTCCCCACTTTCCATGGAGATAGTGAAAATCCATACTCACACATCCAGAGAGATTCGAGGAAGTGTCGCGATACCTTGAAAGAGGACATCTCGATGTGGATCTTGCTTATGAGGCCCGAGTTCTCCCCTCTAATATACTTAAGGACAAGAAGGCTAAAATCCTGAACACGACTCTTGGAGCCGAGCGAATTTGAAGAGGATATATTAATTTAAATTTTTAGAAATTCTTCGACGCCCAGCCAAAACCCGATGAATTTGAAGAGGCGGTTACACCTTTGCGGCTGAGAAAATGAGAAATTCTACCCCATCGATGCTATCCTCGCATGGCGGATCACTTGGATGTTAAAGATTTATTACTTCTATAATGGAACGTCCACTTGCTATGAAGCGATTGTTGGGAAACTATGTGTAGGGGACTTGGATTAAATATCGGAAGGAAGCCATGGACTTATCAAATGCGTGGGAAGTTCAAAATCGCGGATCAGACCGAGCCAGAGGCGAAAAGAGGGTGAGGCCTATAGCCAATCAAATGGAAGGCATGTACTCACTCTCAGAGGACATGGAGATGAAGGAAAAGTTATCCACCTTGGCTAGGAGGTTGAAGGAGTTTGAAATGCGAAATCAACATGAGGTGCAGGCAATGGTTGAGGCTTTTTGTGCCTAACGACACGCTGTTTGTTGATCGCGAGCACCAAAGAAACAGCGCCCATTGCGTTGCTTAATAAGGGTCATGATGGTGACAGAAAAGCGTATTGCTGACCGATACAAACACCACGTGTTTGCCCGCTGCGGGGCCCTTTAATCTGCTAAAAGAACCATGTCTAACCGCTGCGAGCGCGAAAGCGCCACCGCGCCAGCGCACGCCATGCACCTGGCAATGGTATGGATCTCATCGGCCACAGCCACCTCCTCATCGATTGACAGCTATCGCGAACTTGAAAAATGGTGAAGCGACTTTGTAGACGAAGCGGCGTGAATGCCCGGGCTAACTAACAAAGAAGGTAAACTAAATGAAAAATGAGAGCCTAGGACTGAAATTTCAAAAAATTAACAATGCGTTGCTCAATTTCAAGGTTAACTTCAGCTATATGGCGAAGATCGGAAAAGTGAAATTTCCCTCTCGGGTATTGATCTAAAGGTGCATGAAGTAAGCTCTCTTCAGTGAGCAGTCTGGATATGGATGATTCAGCGGTTATCACGAAGTGGTAAGGAGGTTAACGGCCAAGTCCCCCGAGCTAGTAGAAGAAGGCCAAGAGGCGAGTGGGAAGGCGGAGGAGTGATCAAAGAAAATGTAGTGAGAAAAGAGCACGCCCACCTTTTAAAAGTGATGAGCACTAAGCGAAGAGGCCCATCTACGAGGTTGAAATATTGAAGTGCTAAGTGAATTGAAGGATTAACATTCCCTGATTGTGATATGATCGAAACTAAGTCAGCGTATGCCAAATTTTTTAAAGGACGTGCATAGTAAAGAGAGGGTTAAATGTTAATAAGAGAAGGCCTTCTAATTGAGCAGATCGATTACTATCATCGGTCTTGAACTCGATGAAATTACAAAAATCCCGGGTTGCCACTACCATGCCGGTGAACATGGGAGCACTTGTGTAGAAAGGGCCTTTGCTAGACTTAGGGGCCGTGCCGACCTCTTGCCTTATTCGATGTATAAGCAGCTCGGTTTAGGAGAAGTGAAACCGCTTCCATCACATTGTCACTTAGGATGGTCATAAAAATACTTAAAGACACTGTGGAGGATGTTTTAATACAAGTGGACAAATTCTACTATCACCTTGAACTTTGTTGTGCTTGATCTGAGGAAGCCGATTGCGGTAAGGACTGATATGTGCCTATCATCAGGAAGACATTCTTGACACACTTCTATTGCAATTATCAGCTAGCAGGGATGGAGTTATGCAGCTTACGTTTAGGAACATGACTTTGGAACTTAACATTTTCCACTTGAGTAAAAAATCATATGCAACCGGTGGAATGGGGTACTAGAGGATTTTGCATAGTTGATGCTGATCTGGAAGACAGGCGATCAACAGCAATCGAATATGTCTTTGAAAGTGAGGAGTTGTCGACGTTACGAGTTACTCGGAACCCAGACCTATGCACTATACAGGGTGCCATGGAGAAAAAGGAAGAAATTATACCTCTTGTGGGAAGAAGCGATGAGCCTTAAAGAGTTTTGGATCTCGAAGCTGCTGTATGGGCCAAAAATAATAAATGCTGGAAGAACATGAAGCGATGCCAGTTTATTATAATCTCCCCTTTCTCGGCCACTTCAGGAGAAACGACCTCTTTGGACATCTTCAAGGAGAACAAGCGGGCTATTGGGTGAAAATCATTGACTAGGGAACTGACCAATGAGTTTGCACACATCATGCTCTATTTGGGAGGAAGCCTGATGTTAAAGGCAGCGGAGTGGAGGAGATTGAATCCTCACATGCGGGAGGTGATGCGTCTGGAAGTCACAAAATTGCTACAATTAGTGGTATCTGTTTACTCCATGTCGTGGCACTTGGGTTTAAGTCAGGCCATTTGTACTTGATAAAATCGGGAGGCCCAACTCACGTGGCATAATAGGAAAGGGAAATTCCCACAGCCTTACCACGGGTTGGGGTATGTATTGGTCTGAGAAAGGTTAAATGAGGTGATAAGAAATGATCACTTCCCTCTACCCTTCATGGTCTAGCTTCTCAAAAGAATTTCCGATTGACCCTTTTCTTACGGATGACTATTGGCTGCTTTGAAATTGAGATTGTTGTAGAAAGACGGGAAGACCGCTGCCCGCCCATTCGGCGCTTAGCCACCTCTGGGGATGCTTGGCACCATTAATAATGCCCCTGCCACATTCGGTGATGCATGCTCGATTATCTTGATGTTGGAGGAGCGCATTATGAAGTCTCTACATGGATGATATTACGGTTGCCGGAGGCTTGAAGAATGTGATCAACTTGGAAGCTTGATCCTGCATAGATGTATTGAGAAGAACTTGGTGCTGAATTGGGAAAAATGTCATTTTATAGTCATGGGTATGCTTTCCGGACATATTATTTCCAAAAAGAATTAAAGTTGACGAGGCAAAAATTAAGTGATTTCGCGCCTCTGAGTGTGAGAAGGCGTGAGGCCCGATTCTTAGGTCAGTACAAAGCTTTTCTGGGAGGTTCATCGAGGATTTTAAAAAATTACTTGAAGCCTCTTTATGGCTACTAGAGAATGATGCCAGATCGTTTGGGATGAATCTTTGCAGAACCGATGAGCTCAGGGCTACTTGACCCAGTACGGCCCCAGTGAGAGCCCCATTTGGAGATTACCTTCCCGGGGTTGTAATGCGTGCGAGGAACCTCGCCATTGGAAGAACGTGCTCGAGGCGGAGAGAAGGAAAACCTTATGTGGTCTACTATGCAAGCAAAACATTGAATGAGGCCACGGAGGAATTACACCTACCCACGGAGAAAGAGGCTGCTTTGCGGGTGTTAATACCTTGGAGCCAGAATTTCTGCATACTTGGTAGGGTCGGTTCACCGTGGCTTCACGAGACCATTTGGCTTTGAAGTACCTTCTTACCAAGCAAAATGCCAAGGCTAGACTTATTAGGTGGGTCCTCCTCCTTCCAGAATTCAACCTGCAGATCAAGGATAAAAAGGGGGTAGAGAATGTTGTTGCTAATCATCTCTCGTGACTAACCATAGCACACGAGCACCTGACCCTCCGATTAATGATGAGTTTCTGAGGATTACATTTGCTAGTGGAAAATGCTTATGGTATGCTCATGTGTCGAATTTCTTGGCCTTGAGAGAGTTACCGACAAGCGGAAGGCCGCAGGCCAGTTAACTGCAGCTACAAATTCCCTCTACTATTGGGAAGAGCCACTTCTTATCTGAATATTGTGTTGATGAGATAATCGAGAAGATGTGTTTGAGGAGAAACGTGAGGATACTTAGCCATTACCATGAGAATGCCATGTGGAGTCCATTTGCTTCACGAGCGACCATGAAGGTGCTACAATGCGGGTTTTATTGGCGCTTCTCTTCAAGGATGCCAGCACCCTTATGCGGGAGTCACGGCGATGCGAATTGGGGAAAATATCTCATCGTCACATGATGCCTCGAACGAATCTTGGTAGTTGGTTGTTTGATGTTTGGGGCATCGACTTTATGGGACCATTCCCTTCATCGTTTGGATACATCTACATTTTGGTGGGAGTCGACTATGTGTTGAAATGGGTTAAAGTAGTGCCCTGCAGAGCAGCAGACCATAGGGTGATCTGAAATTCCCAAAGGAGAACATCTTCTCTAGATTTGGGGACTAAGTCCATAATCAATGATGGAGGTTCACATTTCTGCAACAAACTTTAGCCCTAGCTAAGTATGATTAGCATAAAGGCACCAAGAGGTGGCCACCCCTTACCATCCTCGAACCCGGTGGTCAAGTTTGAGCTGTTGCTGGGGAAATCAAAACAATTTTGATGAAAATGGTGAGCTCCAACATAAAGGATTAGTATCTCGGCTATTTGGATTCACTTGTGGGCATACGAGCGATGTACAAAGCCATCCTTGGTATGTCCCTTATCGCCTGAACATGGCAAGGCGTGTCACACCATCAGGAGTGAAGATATAGAGCATGGGTGGGCGGTCAAAAATCTAAACCCCAGGATATGGTAGAGCTAGCACTTAAAGGCTCGTGATATCAAATGAGGCTAGAAGAGGCTGAGAAATGATGCCTACTTCAACTCCAAAGTGCAAAGGCAGTTAAAAGAAGTGGCATGATTAATTTAGATAGCCCTTGAAACTTCAAACAAGGAGACTAAAATGCGCTTGTGACTCAAACTCTTTCTTTCGAAGCGAGCTCAAGTCAGGAATCAGGGTGGACCATTCATCTTCCATCAAGTCTATCTCGATGGATCTCGATTGGACTGTAATTCCAAAGGCACGGGGTGTTCAAGAATCAATGAGTAGAGACTAAAAAATACATGCGAGTACAACACGCCCGACGAGGAGGATCTCCTTAACCCTCATAAATTGTGGATCTCACGAGTTGGCTTGAGTCTCCACCCGAAACTAAATGCCTCCATTTTTGTGTTTAATGAATTTTATTTAGTTTATTCGAGAGTTTTATTTGTAGCTTAGTTATGATTGCATATTTATAAATTTCTCTTATGCACATTCTCACATTTTTAATTTTGGCGACATTCTATCTTGCAGGTGTAGCAAAAATCCTCGAAAAATCTTTTCCATTTTTCGTGTCTCTCGATCACTGGTATGGCCGGGACGGGTGGGAGTGCATAGTTTTGGAGCTCGGTTGCTGGCACCTCTCACCCCACGCGGGCGAAGAGCTCTCCTCTGCTTTGCTGGCGGTGCATCCCACAACCTGTTCCTACTGCCTCTGCATCCTCGCCGGGTACGACATAGGGGTTGAAGGCACACTCTGTATCTTGCACCGCGGCCATCCGAGAAGAGACCCGCCCCTGAGATTTTTGGCCGGGCCGAGCAAAATCATTGGTTCGAGGCCCCCCGGGGAGCCTTATTCGCCATAGGTTCATGGGCCGGCTAATGACCTACCCCGGATCTATCCCACCGCCCATCATCAGCGCTTCTTCCGTGCGGTATTACGATGGTCAGGATTGCGATACCCGGGGAAGTGCATTGCAGGGCCATATTATGATTTTCCGACTTTTACGCCAGATCCGGGCTCGGAGATTCCATGAAGGCTTGTGTAGCGATCACTCCACGGAGCGCACATGCTGACCGTCTTCGGTTCTTCTACCCCCGGGAGGTCATCGAGTTCTACGATACCATGACATCCAAGAGAGTACCTCATCCCAATGTTATCCATTTCTCGATCGATGGCCTCGAGGGGATGCTTCAAGCCGCTGATATAGCAACCGCATTCCATTTCCCTATTGTCCTAGCCAACTCAGCAGACTACAGGCTATGGCCCCACCCCTTGCCTAGGGAGATGGTTCGCATATTATCCAGATATATGACAGCAGAGTCTGTACTATTTCGAAGGTAGCTTCCTTCCGAGTATGCTCCTTATCAACCACATACTGCGGTCCAACATCTTCCCACTCCAGCATAATGTGTAATGAAGAGGAGCTATTCTGGAGGCTCTATACCGCATTTATGAAGGTTAATTGTTCAACCCTGCCGAGCTCTTCATGACATCCTTATTCCACTTTAAGGGCGAGATCCACCATGGCTTTGATCTGGCCGGAGTCCGCACCCTCCACATTCCCAGGGCTACTATGCGGATGTTAGAGCATTTGGGTTTCTTCTTGAGCCAGATTGGGCGACTGGCGAGATTACGAGGATGTTCTTACTATTGACAGGTGGCCGCGTCTGCCTCGTGCTCAACACCTCCCGCTCGGGGCGTAGATGAGGATAGCGAGTTGACACGTCAGTAGGGATCTTTGAGAGAGGCCATATTGCACCACGTGACTCCAGCCGATCCAGCACGCTTCATTCCACCTGTCGTCGGCATCCCTTTCACCTCAATACCTCGGCTCCCGGCGTCGGAAAAGGACCTAGTACATTGGCTCCACCACGCTTTGACTATATCTCCATATCAAAGCAAGGTTTTCTGCTGGCCAGGATGCGGTCACCTTCTCGACCCGTGCATCGTTCGTTTGCCCGTACAACTTTAGTTGAGAGGATGACAAGCGCGTAGAGCCGCGATCGAAGCAGACCAACGCCTTGCTTGCACAAAACCATGCTATCCTCGTAGAGATTCAGAGTCACCTAGGCTTACCTCCTATCTGTATGTGGGGCACATACCCGGAGGGCTCTTGGGGATCATCCTCTGGCGGCCTCGCGTGGCCACCCGCCCAGCTCCCTGCGGCTTCATTGGACATGCTAGCGGCGGCAGCAATGATTCTCCTCAACTTCATCATTGGCTCCTTAGCCTGCCGATGAGGATGTCATCCCACATTTACTCACACCCTTGGGGTAGCACTTCATCTACAGCTTTCCAATTCGAGCCCCGAGTGGGGACAATGTGACCATTTAATGGTTGGGGAATTAGTGAAAGGGAAGTGACTTTTTGTTATGTTTTGTTACTATTTTTGAGTAAGTTTTTTTTTTTTTTTTTTTGTGAAGGTAATGACTTACCGCGTTTGATTACATTTGTGTGATCGTTTGTTTTGGTTGGCAATCTTTATCAGTTTCTTTTTGTAAAGGCCGAAAATACCGTATATATTTTTATACGCCGCAAGTGACTCACGCTACGGTTTACAAAATTGCACACCCATTTTTATTTTTATGTTTTTCTAACTTGCGGAGTTTGAAAAATTGAAGCATTGTCGATGTTGTTGACATTAGATTGATTCCATGCTTAATTAAAGCGGATGATTAGTTAAATTCTTGTAACTTTCACCGGCTTTTTTCTTCACTTTATAGCTAATCACCTGCCCCATGCACATATGGTTTCAGTGGTGAAAAATGCCTAACCTCCAAAAATCTTACAAGAAAGTCTATCCTAGTGTCATTTTACTACCTTCAATAGGTTCGTACCCCGAGGAAAGAAAATTTGTGAGTCTTCCCAAAGAAATAAAAATAAGAGAAAAAGAAAAAAAAAGAAAAAAAAAAGAAAAAGAAAAAGAAGAAAATTGTAGTGCTTTGCCATGAAACCCGAGCACGGTCCGAGGGGTATAAGTGAAAGTCTTTAAAGCCTGGTGCCCTAAGCCAACTAGTTGGGAGCCACCAACTTAGTGCTCGCTACATGGGTGAATGGTGAGGTTGGCCGAGTTGTGGAGTCTTTGGAGTCTCGAAGTCATTTGAAGTCCGGGGTGAAACCTGAAGAGTTTGTGGTTGAAAAATCCTTATGTGACAGTACCACTAAGCCTTAATTGGTTAAGAAGTCATCGGTGGATCCGTTACATGGACTTTGGTGAAGTCGATTCATATAGCATTTTACTGCTGACCGCAAAGAATTATTAGCGAAATAAGAGTGGATCTGATCTATTTAGGTCGGTTAGTGCTAGGTTAGGGCGGTAGCTTGGTTGGGAGAGTGAAGTTTGGCCGGTTTATTGTTGGCCAATTATATAAACACTTAGATTTTGGTGGAAATTCTAGGTTGATTCTCTAGAGAAGGAAACTCTTTTGATGCTGAATTTTGTATGGCATTCACTCTCTCGTGATGGTTATTGGGCAGGGTTTTAGTGATTCTCATTAAGGGTTAGGCATTACTCATCCACATACTTTTTGAAATACCATTTTTGAGAACATAATTTTGTTATTATTTTGTTTTCTCTCTCTTTCTTTCTTCATTGCTAAGGAATTTATGATGTGTCGGTTAAGTGATTGGTGCTTGGTGCTATTTTGGTACATTTATTGTAGGTTTTGTTTTTGTGTAATAATCAACGAATTAACAATTGCACATTAAGGTCACCATTTATTCCTCTTATTTGCATTTGTGGCTAATTTTATAGTTTTGCAAGCTAATTATGCGAGATTTGTCGAGTCGATCAAGCACGTAAATTCGAGTCGAACTTCGACATTGCAAATCGAAACGGAAGGAAGAAGAGTAGAAAAAATTTGGAAAATCGAGGCGACATTGAAGGGTGCGAAATTTAAGCACCATCGCGAAAATGTACGCATTTCTTGTTTTTTTTTGCTCAGTTGACCTCCTCGTTTGAGAAGCTTCCTTTTGTGATTTTCCCATTTTCCCTTCATGTATTATGGGTATTGAGGTTTTTTTTTTTGCTTTAAGCCTTTATATAAGATCAAATGAAATCTTGCTAGAAGGATCTTGATTTTGCTTTCTTGAGAACACGAATTTCTTGGCGGGGAGTTTTCATTTCTTGCTTTTGCTTCATTTTCTCTCTTTTTCTTCCATTTTCTCGGCTACCAAACACCCCTCTGAGGATGACAACTCAGAGGATGGTTGGCAAGACCGCTTTTTCTCCTTTAAGAGGAGGGCTGCTGGACTAGGGTTTTAAGGTAACTGTTGGTTCTCTATTTTTAACGTAAGTTTTATTGGCGATTTATGTTTCGCTCTCATTCTAGGTTTAAATCTCTTAAATGTACCTTCATTAACCTGTATTTTGCAAGCTTTTAAGGTTCAATGGATGCTTATTGCTAGATCCACCGAGATTCATTAGTTTCCTTCTATTAGTTATTATAGGGTAGGTTTTGGGGATATGTTCTCACTATCAGGGAGCATTAATGTCCAAATGATGCTATATTTCAAAAGGACAATTATTGTGATTTAGGTTTTATAGCCAAATGAAGGTCCGGTTGGGGAAATGAAGCTATAGGTCATCCTCCCCAGCCCACCTTGAGGCTTAGATGACCTCTAAGTTACCCTAGGACCTCGAGCTCAGTAGATGTGAGGAGTTAACATATTTTATTTCACGCCCTTTTTCGGTTGACCATCAAACCCCCTGTTTTATCAAAACCCCAAAATCCAAATTGAATTAACCATTTTGGCCTTAATTGCAAATCATTCTGTGAAAGAAAGAACTATTACTGTGTTCGACCACCAGTTCTATGTCGGTAAGAAATTTTAGGTTATAAAATTTACATTGATTGACCACGACTATGTAGCTTTTCTTGAATCGGTACATCAAAGGGAAATGGATTAGGTTGCATGGGTTCAATATCCATTATTTCAAGCTGAGATCAGAGGTTTACCTCGAGATTTTAGGGGAAAAATTGCAAGAGGCTTTAAGCGCTCATTGATTCAACACAGCGTTTCATCCACAGACGAGATGGGCGATCAGAAAGAGTAGGTAGTTAGAGACATGCTAAGGAGTTGTGTGATCGGCTATAAGGGTAGTTGGGATAGACACATCCCTTTAGTTGAATTTATGTACAACAACATTTTCCAATCGAGCATTGGAATGGAACATAAGGAGCTTATATGGAAGAAAATGTGAACAGATTGTGTTGGGCCGAAGTGAAACGACAAAGAAAGTGATTAGCCTCGACTTGATATAGGAAGCGAAAGAAATTGAAAATGATTAGAGAAAGATTGAAAGTGGCCACCAATAGACATAAATCATACGCCGACATGAAAAGAAAATATATTCAATATGAGGTTGGCGAAATAGTGTTTTTGAAAGTATCTTCCTCGAAGAAGGTAATGAGATTTAGGAAAAAGGGTAAGTTGAGCCCTAGATTTATTGGCCCCTATGAAGTGATCGAAAAAGTGGGTCCAGTGGCATACCATTTGGCATTACCTCTGGAATTGGAAAAGATCCATAATGTGTTTCATGTGTCCATGCTACGAAGTCTGGAGTCAGACCCGAGTCACATGTAGTCTCTTGGCGAGGAGACAATTGTTCAAGATATATTTGACTGTGGGAAGGTCGATGATTTTTGGCTCGTGAGGTGAAAGAATTACGGAAAGCGAATCCCACTAGTCAAAGTGCTTTGGAACACCACAAGGCAGGAAGGCCATGTGGGAAAACCACAAAGAAGTTATGCGGCATCAATATCCCCTAAGCGTTGATAAGGCGATTTGAGGACGAAATTTTCTTAAGGAGGAAGTTGTAACGCCCAAAATACCCTAATAGTTTCAAAACATGTTTTAGGGTATAAAATAAAGTAAATAGAAATTTTTTGAATTTAAATCTAGAACAAAAATGCCTGGCAGAAAAATTTATAGAAAGCGAATAAATTTGGTAAAAAATGTCAAATGAGGACCTAAGGGTCATAAATGAGAAGAATGTAATTTCCAAGAAATGTAAATGAAGTGAAATGAAACAAAAATAAAAAGTGAAATGAAGTGTTAAAATGACAAAATGAGAAAAGTGGATTTAATGAGAAGGCGAACAAGGCCTTATGGAATTTAATGACTTAAGACCACATTTGAATCTTAAAATTATTTAAGGCAAAAGCGCATTGAGAAAAAGGGAGAAACTAGTGTGCTTTGACCCAGAAACTTCGACTTTGACCGTTTAGGCTGATCAGGACGAGACCTAGGGATGCCAGGCCGAAGCCATTAATCTAAACCATTTATCAAATACATTTCATTAATGCAAGCATTTTCATTCTCAAATCTTTGCGGGCGTTTCAATTTGAAATTTGCTTAATAAGCATTACAAATTCAACGCCGATTCATTTACAAGTAGCAGCGATTCATTTTACAAAATATGCATTTACCCAAAAATGGCATTTTATACCGTTTACAACATAATATCCAAAATTGTATTCAGATATAGGTACAAAAATAATTTCAGAGTTGAACTCCCTTATGTTTGCAAAACAATATCATGTTAAAAAAAAATGGTGAGGACGCATGTGACAGAGCATACTCCGTGACCTTTCTGGATGACTTTGAGCTCCTCGACCTTGGGTACGCTTTCGATCACTGTCTATCACTCGGTACCTGCGCATTGATAAAACAATACGCTAAGCATTTTCATGCTTAGTGGTTCTATACAGTTCTCTATTCCATTTCAGTTCAATACGAATCATGCATTTATCAAAATAATGCCTTTAATACAATCTCTATGTGTAATGTAAAAGATACTTATACAAATACACTTTTCAAATCATTTTTCGCTTTTTGGTTTGTGATTCACATAAGGCTATAAAATTGACATTCATGGTCGGTTGGTGAATCATGTCCGGTTCGCCGTTCGATACTTGATGTGATTTCACGTTCGATATTACAATCTCACATATGGTACATAGAAATTCGACATTCCACGACAGTTCGATTTAGTGAATCTGTCACATTTTCATTGATATGATGTGACTTCACATTCAATATTACAATTTCTCATATGACTATGGAAGTCAACATTCACGACAGATTCAATTGGGGAATCCTATCTTGTTTGTCAATCAATAGCAATATGATTTCGCATTGAACAAATACGGTTACCCTCATGAAGAATTCAGTCGGTGAATCCCGTCATGTTGGTCATTCAACAATACAATTCAAATCAATTTACTCACATGCAATAATTTCACTTATAGTTCAAATACATGTGCATATGCATATATTTGACAAACATTTCGAATAATAATTCCAAATCAACATATATGAGTACTTTAAATGGGAATTGAGTCAACGAACAAACCAATTTATCGATCCCTTGTCTCTTCGATGCGGGTCCTAGGTCAGGTTATGCGTCTTCACCCTTTGATCAAATACAAATTCTCCACTCTTAGTGTTTGAACGATTAATGTCTTGCTTGAATATGGCCCAGGCGGTACGATACGTTTTTCACTTAGTTTCATTCTTATTTAGACCCCCATTAATCATTTATTAGGGTCCTTGAAGCTATTGGTGTCTGAATGAGACTTTGATAAAAATGAAATTTTGGGCTTAAAATAAGAGTAAACTAAGTGAAAAGCGTAGCAAGGCTAGATTAGTGCCCAAAAGTGATATTTTGGGCCCTGTTGAGATGGGTTTGAGTGCTTTTGCTTTAATCGTATCCAGTGAGCCCAGTGAGGTGTTCGAGTCACTTAGTATCACTTATGCCATTTCGAGGTTATTTTTTTTTTTTTTTTTTTTTTTTGGTTATTTTGCGGGTTTGCATACCTTGGGAGTTCGATGTCGAGATAATGCGGAGCCATGAGATTGAAACTGTTTTTCAGCCGCCCTGAATACCGGAAAGCCCGATAGAAATGAAGGCAAAGTGATGAAAAAGGGATGCAGTAGAGGGTGCAGTAGGCAAAGCAGTGAAGAACAGGCAACCCAGGAAATTTCGCTATGATTGCGAAATTTATTTGGGATTCTGAAAATTTGCGACCATGAAAATTTATCAATCCTGCGAGGTGGGAATTCCAGCTAGGCCTTTAAGCGAAATTTCGCTACATAACGAAAATCCAGTGCCTAGCGAAATTCTCGTTAAGCTATCTCTCACAAATTCGCTAGTAGCAGAATTCCTTTGATACTATAAGCGAAAATTTGTGATTTAAGCTGTCTCTGTACAATTTAAGCTAGGCTAATGAAATTCCTTCAGTAACAAAATTTTGCTATCCTAGTGAGGTCCTCTACATGAAATTCACCTTTGTCAATTTTGTGTAATTAATGCCAGCGACCCAGTTTGGTGTATTACCTCCTTGTCCTTATGAGCCAATATTTTAGAGCTTTCTTGTATTTTTCACACTTTTGGTGCTATATAAGCCCCCCGGCGGATTTTTGCTAACCCTAAATGACTTATAAACCGGAAGCGACTTTATGCGATTTTTAATTTTTCAATACGACCCGTGGCTTTCATTTGGGGTTTGCTTTTCTCTCTTCTCATCTTTCTTTCATTTTCTAGGCTGCCAAACACCTTGGGGATGACAACTCAAGGGATGCCAACTTAAGCCTTATAGCCTTGAGGAAGGTGGCTGAAAGCTTGGTCATGGGCGGAGTTGCAGATAGTCTGCTCTATGTTTTTTAAATACTCACAGTGCTGTATTTATGACTCTGACTTTTCAAATTAGGTTGAATATCATTTAATGTCATTACTTTGGCCAATACTTACCATGCTTTAGGAGTGCAGTGCATGGTATTATTAGATGCAGCTGTTATTCTTACTAGATAGCCTTTTCTGAACCCTTTGAAATGAGTTGAGTGTTAGGGTTTCAAGCGAAGGGAAATTTGTGAGTGCATATTGCACGAGTGACTCAAATAGGGTGATTCTAGGGTTAGGTTTGCCTAGTTAAACAAAGATCAGGTTATGGCTTTGGTATATATTTATTTGCCATATTAATGCGAGAGATATGACCCAGAGGACACTTGTTGGCCCATGTTATCAAGTTAGTGACCCTAAACCTTCAAAGGTTGCCATTTCACAATTAACTTTGACTTTGCGAGTTAATTCTAATTAACTATACAATCTCCTTGTTTTTTGAAACAAAGTCCAAAAATCCAAACTAAAAGCCTCACCATTTTCAACAACGATCTTGCGGTCATTCACTTGGGATGAAACCCGTCCAGTGTTCGACCACTGAACCATCTTTGCTGATAGCTTGACTATGACGATGGGAGGAGCATAGGAAGCAATTTTGTTGATTAAAGCTCTCACCCCCTCTGATGCTTGAATCAAATGGCGCCGTTAAGGATGGTGCCAAACTTCGTTTGATAAGTTGAAGTGTACTTGTGATCAACATCACAAGTGAGGTGACCTTTTAACCCTTTTGAATTTCGGTTGTTGTAGCGCAAGTTTTCATTACTTTGCGATTCTTTTGCCGCTGTTTTGTTTTACGCTCTGATGGAGTTTTATTTTAACTAACACTAACCTTTTTCCAAGTTTGTTGTCTTTGTTGTGTCTAAAATTGTGTAGGTGTTTATGCACCGAGTGGGACGAGAGACGCCGGGTGAACTACGAAGTCGGTGCACCAAGTGAACAAGGTTGTGAAGTCGATTGTACACGGTGAAAACCTTCAGAGCCCCTGCACGAGGAGCAGTAGTCGGCCAGTACCACAGAGTCGACCAAGCGACTTCTGGATCCGCGGGGACCCACATCCACCCTCCCCTGAGTCGGTGCCCCGTCTTGCATCATACCCCTGGCGAGAAGATGTAGCGGTGGGGCTGACCCAGTTTCTCCCAGCGTATCATGGTATGGAAAATGAAGCCCATGTACACACATATAAAGGGATTTTGAGGAATTGTGCACAACCTTTAAGGAAGGTATGATGGTTATGGATTTGCTTAAGGTGGCTGTACCCTCCATTAACCACAAGGACAAGGCGAGATTTGGCTTAACTCAGTGAGGCCAGAACCATTAGAAATTGGGGTACATTTGCGACGGTCTTAAAAAAATTCTTGAGTGCTCATAAGACCAACAATTTGAAGAGACAAATTTACACCTTTACTGACTCCAAGATGGTGAGGGGTTCTGATCTTCAGGAGAGATTCATGGAGACTATCGATACATGCCCTCATCATGGCTTTGATACTGGATGCTAGTGAATCATTTTATGATGGTATATCCCCACCCGTGAAACAATTGTTGGAAACAATGTGTGGGGTGACTTTTTAAGCAAACGGATGAGGCCATGGACTTTTTTTGAACTATGTAGCCAGGAAACCTCTAAGGCATAGGATGAGGCAGGAGTCCGAGGGATCTTGAAGTTAAGGCCAGACCATCGGAGGGGAGGCATGTATGCACTTTACGAGACACGAATTAAAGAAAAAGCGCCACTTTAACTCGAAGGTGGAAGAGGCTGGAAATGAGAAATCGGCATGAAATGCAAGCGGTGATAGGTTATCTGCATCCTAACCTTCTTGTTTCAATTGTCAGTCAAATAGTCACCACAGGGAACCTTTATCGAAACATGCCCATTATCACGAATCAGAATAGACCACCCAGTAAATGCTCCATGGCAACACATAACCTAATTCGAGGAACCATCCCGATCAACCATGGAAGCCAAACCCACATATGTCCCTCCGGGAGCACAAATAATTTGGCTCCTCTTGACACAACAGCGATCGCCTCCACTTTCTTCTCTGACAAGCGATCTTGAATTTAAGTAAAGTAGGTAAGCACATTTAATAGAAGAAACGAGAGATGTTAGATGTTCAAACTAATCGAGAAAATTAGAAATAGTTGAAAGCTCACTCAACGAGGCGGAGCCAGTATACGCCTTTGAGATGTCAAAGTTGTCCAACAGCGATTCGAGAAAAAGGAGGGTTTCCTCCGATCCACGTGACATCGGAGGAGGCGCCAAATAGAGTTTGACCAATGATCGAATGTAAGAATTGGTAAACGAAAGCGTTTGAGTGACTCTAAGTAGTAGGCGGAGTCCGGCAGTCAGCTCTAACAAGTCGACTCCAGTTTGCGACCCACCACAAGAAGAACAGTCGGCAAATAAGGAAGAGGTGAAGATTAGAGTTCCCCCTCCATTCCCACGGGCTCTCCGAAAAAAGAAAAGTTCCGTTAACCAAACTGAAATACTAGATGTTTTACGGCAAGTAAAAGTTAACATTCCTCTCCTTGACATGATCAAACCAGTCCCACCTATGCAAAATTTTTGAAGGACTTATACCTTGTAAAGAGGTCTCAATGTGAGCAAAAGGCCTTTTTGGTTGGCGACGGTGGAAGTGCCATCATTGAGTCGCAGACTCGGTGAAATAATATAAAGATCGGGGTGTCCAGCAATGTCGGTTAATATTGGGAGGCATTAGTGTGGAGAAAGCACTATTAGACTTGGGGGCTAAGCGTGAACACCGCTCTTAGTATTCCATACACAGAAATTTGGGTTTGGGGCCGAGCCGCTTCATCTGTAGCTCACTGGCGATGGATCATTAAGATACGAAGGGGACCATTGAGGATGTCTTAATATAAGTGCGGGCCGAATTTTACTACCAGTGAACTTTGTACTTGACCTGAGGCCGGTTGCGGTGGGGCCAATCATGTACTTATCATGATGGGAAGGCTTTCTTGGCTACTTCAAATGCCATAATAAAGCTATAGGAATAAGGGTTATGCAGCTCACATTTGGGAATATGACCTTAGAACTCAATATTTTTCATTTGAGTAAAAGGCATACTTTCGAGAGGAATGACGAAGGAGTGCGTATAATAGATATGCAATTTTGGAAGAGCAGGCTAATGAACATAAGTGCAGATTTATTAACCCGAGTTATCTAAGTGCCTAGGAGAGCAACAAGAATCCCGAGGCATGAGTTTAGTGCAAGGAATGCTGTGGAGGGAGGAAGATAAATCCTACCTCTATTGGCCGGTGTGAACCAAGAACCCAGCGGCTAGGCTCAAACCACTCCCGAGTTGAGTTGAAGTATGCATTCTACGGAAGAAAATGACGTGCCCGATTGTGGTTTCATCCTGGCCGGCTTCACGAGGCTGACTGTTGAGCCTCCTCAAAGACAAACAAGCATTAGGTGGAAAATTTCTGATCTAAATAAGCATAAACCCAGCAATGCACTCATCACATTTTACACGGAAGAAGAGTCTAGAGTGTTGGCGACCACAGCGGAGTTGAATCCACCGTTTTGGGAAGTAGTTCGCGTTGGGAGATCACGAAATTGCTCGTAGGTATCATTTACCCCATTTCCGATAGCACTTGGGTAAGCCCCACCCAGGTGGTGCCCAAAAGTCGGGGTGACAGCGGTAGAAATGAAAGGGGAGGGAATTGTCTGCGGAGCTTACTACCGGTTGGAGAGTGTGCATAGATTATAGAAGGCTGATGAGTAACGAGAAAAGATCACTTCCCATTACCATTCATCGACCCGACTCCTTGAGAGAGTTGAACACCATTCTCTTTGCTTTTTGGATGGAATTCAAGGTATTTCCAGATAGAGATTGCACCAGAGGACCAGGAAAAGACCACTTTCACTTGTCCATTTGGCACATATGCTTATAGGAGGATGCCTTTTGGTCTTTGCAACGCCCCAGCCACATTTCAGAGGTGTATGCTTAGTATGTTCAGCGATATGGTGGAGCGCATAATGGAGGTATACATGGATGACATCCACCGCACGGTATGGGGCGTTTTTTGAAGAATGTCGACTAATCGGAAGCCGTGCAACGAGGTGCATAGAGAAGAATCTGGTGCTCATTGGGAGGTGCCATTTTATGGTCGACGAGGAATTGTCTTGGGTCCACATTATCTCATTGAGGGAATGAGTTGACAAGGCAAAAATTGGACTTATTTCCCAAGCGCCATCCCAACGAATGTAAAGAACGATTAGACAATTCCTTGGTCATACGGCTTCTATAGGAGATTCATTAGGACTTCTCAGAAATTGCTAAACCCTGTTGAGCTCTTAGAGAAAGATGCATTTGTTTGGGAAAATGAATGCCAGGAGAGCTTTGAAGAGCTGAAATCCCATTTGACAACTTTGCCCCAATTGTGCGAGCACCTAATTGGCAGTTACCGTTTGAAGTGATGTGTGATGCAAGTGATCTTGCAATCGCGGACGATGCCCAGCGAAGAGAGGATGGAAAACCTCATGTAGTCTACTGCTCTAGTAAAACCTTGAATGAAGCCTGGAGGAACTATGCCACCTACGAGAGAGGAACCATGGCGTGGTCTATGCTTTGGAACAAGATTTAGAGCTTACTTGGTCGGGTCAGATATAGTCATTTTACGGACCATTCAGCTTTGGAAATCTCTTGACCAGACAAAATGCCAGCGAGAACTATCAGATGGGTTCTTCTACTTCAAGAGTTTAACACAAATTAAAGACAAAAGAGGTAGGGAATGTGGCATGAATCATCTCTCAAGGTTAACGATAGCCCATGACACTCATAGCCCACCATAAATGATGGAATTTCTGAAGAATCCCTAATCTGATTTGGAAAAAGCTCACTGGTATGCTCGCATTGCCAATTTCTCGCCACATGAGAAATCCCGGTGAGTGGAAAGACGGAGGGATAGGAAGTATTTCTTTCCCAGAATCCATTCTTATTATTGGGGAAGGCCCTTGTTCAAATCTTGTCTTGGATCAAATAATTAGGAAATTATTGTGCACGAGGAGGACGGCGAAGTGCGAGCCACTACGTAAGGGCGCTGTAGGCGGTCATTTCTTTCAGAAGGCGACAATGGGGTGTTGCGGTCGGTTTCTCTGGCCTTCCTTATTCGAGGAAGCACACCGTGTGCCATGTGTGTGATAGATGTGCAAAACTTCGGGGAATTGTCTCGCCCGAGTCATATGATGCCATTGAACCCCGATTTGGTAGTGAACTTTTTGATGTTGGGCATCGATTTCATGGGACCCTTCCCCACGTCCTATGGTCACTGCGTACATATTGGTGGGGGTAGTTCTGTGTCCAAATGGGTTGAAACAATCACAAGACCAATGACCGCGGTGGTACTTAAATTCTTGAAAATGACATATTTTCCGGGTTAGTGCAAAAGCCATTATTAGCGATGGGGGTTCACATTTTTGTAACAAACCATTTGAAAACCTCATGGCTAAATATGGTGTGAAACACAAAGTGGCCACCCCTTACCATCCTCAAACAAGTGGTCAGGTAGAACTTGCCAACAGAGAGATCAAGACCATTCTAATGAAGGTGGTAAACACAGCGGAAAAATTAGTCCCATCAAAGCGCGATTCATTTGTGGGCTATAGGGCTGACTTTCAAAACAAATCTGGGAATGTCCCCTTATCTCGGTTGGTCTATGTTAGGCATGTCACCTTCCGATTGGAGATCGAGAGTACAAAGGCATGGTGGGCAATCAAGAAGCTGAACAGGACTGGTAGGGTCGGGTAGAGTTCCTTGATCTCAGGTAGGTTGGAAGAAATACGAGATGATGCCTACTTGAATTCGAATTACAAATAAAAATAAAAGATGGCATGATCAAATGATATTGGAAGAATTTCAAGCGGGGAGACCAAGTTCTTTTATACGACTCAGGCTCCATCCTATTTCAGGCAAGCTGATCCGCGATGGGCGAATTGCATTCGATCCAGCAGGCGTACCCAAATCGATTCGGTAGATCTAATCAATCGGATGATAACGGTGTTGAAGTCAATGGGCGGAGGTGAAACCTATGCCGTGCGAAGCGAGCCATCGGGGAGAAATTCCTCTGCTGGACCTCGCCAGATCCCTCTGATCCACCATAAGTCTACAGGGTGGCTACTACTTGGTTCCATTGATCATTGTTCATTTGTTTTAGTTTTGATTAAAATTCCTTTTTGTTCAAAATTTGTGGTAGCAATCTGCGTCTGGGCATTTGATTTCACTTTGTGTTGACAACTGCAGTAACACTAACAAATGAAAATGCCCCTTTTTCGGCCACCATACTTGAGGAGGTACAGTTCTATCCCTTAGTTTTTGCATTTTCATGACAAACCCCGGTTAAGGTAAATTTTCATGCTCTACATGTCCTGGTTGTTCAAATTTTGTTTCCTTGCTTTGCACATCTCTTTGTGCCCCCGCACAATATGTATCCATTTTTTGTCTAATTGAACAATTGAATTGCTTTTAATTAGATGATTGATTGCCTTAAATGGAAGTGAAACCACATTTGTCTGCCAATGTTAGAACAACTCCATACATAAATTAGTTTTGGTCGATTAAGATTCCTAGCGTATTCAGCAGATATTCCCCCTTAAGCTAATTCACACCTTGCACATGGTGTACCAATAGGAATTTGTGAAATTATATACCTCCACTTCACTTTTACCAAGCCAGGCCTTAGACTGTTGTGATCCATAATAGGTTTGTATTTGCCCATATGAAGACCAATGTAGTCTTCGAAAGGAAAAAGAAAGAAAAAGCAAAAGAAAAAGAAAAGAAGAAAAGAAAATAAAGTGCTTTGCCTTGAAGCAGAGCCTTGTCAGGGATGGCGAAAGCCTTTGAAGCGAATGCCTGGCCTTAATTGGTTAAGTCATCGACTTAGTGTTCGTTACATGGGTGGATAGATAGAGTTTAAGCAGATTGCGGTCTTGATTTTCGAAGTCATTCGGTCGGGGTGAAACTTTGTAGAGTTTGTGGTTAGTGATCCTTTTGGCCCGATGCTAAACCTTAGGTGGATTTAGGAGTCATGGTGGACCTGGCCTGCAGGACTTTGGCGGGAAGTCGGGTTTTAAATATTGCCAGCGATGAGTCAAATAAAGAAGAAAGAGTGTAGCTATTCCTATAGGTTGTTCAACGGCAAGGCCATGCCAATAGCTAGGTTGGGAGGGATAATTTTGCAATTTATTGACTCAATCTGATTTACATTAGAACCATTAGACTTTGGTGTAATTCAGGTTGGGAACCATGGATCCGATGTTGACCTCAAATTGTTCTTGTATGGTTTTGCCTCTCTCATGTCGGTTTTCAAACTTGAGTGTCAAATTCTTCATTTTAAAGGTAATGTATTTGTACATACACCTTTTTTGAACCATAAACTTTTTGAGAGAATCCTTTGCGCCACATGTCCTTATTGTTTTGACATTGCTTCAAGGGACTAACAACGCGTCGATTGAAGTGTGATTGGTGCCCGAAGTGATATTTTGAGCCATATTTGAGATAGGTTTTGAGTGCTTTTGCGCTAATCGTATCAATTAGGCCAATTGAGGTGTTCGAGTCACCAGTATCACTTGCTTGCCATTTCGAGGTTATTTTTGGTTATTTTACAGGTTTTTGCATACCTTGGGAGTTCGATATCGAGATATGTGCGGAGCCATGAAGATTGAAACTATTTTTGACCATCGAATACCGAGATGCAATAGAAATGAAGGCAAAATGAAAAAAATTAAATCTGATAGAGGGTGCGATAGGCAAGCGGAGTGAAGAGCAGGCAACCCAGGAAGTTGCTATGATTGCGAAAATTTATTTGGGATTAACCGCAACCATAGAAAATTTATCGATCTAGCGAAGTGGGAGGCCCCCGGCTAGGCTAGCGAGAATTTCGATTACATAGCGAAAATCCTTTATTTCATGAGGGTCTCATTTTGGCTATCTCACAGAATTTCATTTGGCTAGCGGGAATTCCTTTGTGCATAAGCGAATTTGTGATTTCGCTATCTACATTGCAATTTCGCTAGAATTTAGAGAGAAGGGCTAAACTAGGCTAAGCGAGTACGGCTATCTAGCGAAATTCTCCTACATGCGAAATTCACCTTTGTCAATTTTGTGTAATTAATGCCCAGCTTGACCCGTTTTGGTGTATTACCTCCTTGTCCCTTGTATGAGCCAATATTTTAGGCTTTCTTGTATTTTCACACTTTGGGTGGCCTATAAGCCCCATGATTTTGTAACCTAGGCAACTTGAAAGCAATGGAAGCAACTTTTATGCAATTTTAATTTTCAACTCTGACCCATAGCTTTCATTTTAGGGTTTGCTTTTCTCTTCTCTCTCCCTCTTTCTTTCATTTCTAGGCTGCCGACACACCCCTTGGGGATGATGACTCAAGGGATGCTTGGGCTTAAGCCTCTTATGAAGAGGAAGGTGGCTAGCTTGGTCATGGGTGAGTTGCGAATTGGTCCTCATACTTTAAATACTCTGATCACTGCGCGTATTTATGGCTCCAGCTTTCAAATTAGGGTTGAATATCATTTAATGTCATTACTTTGGCCAATACTTACCATGCTTTAGGGTAAAGTGCATACTTATTGTTAGATGCACTGTTATTCTTTAGATGGCCTTTACGAGCCACTGAAATGAGGTTGAGTGTTAGGGTTTCAAGCTGAAAGAATTTTGTGAGTGCATATTACTGTGTTGACTCAAATAGAGTGATTCTAGGGTTAGGTTTTCTAGATTAAACAAAGATCCCGGTTCATGGCTTTGACTATATGTTATTTGCCATAATGCGAGGATATGACAGGAACACTTGTTGGCCCCATGTTATCAAGTTAGTGACCTAAACCTTCAAGGTTACCAACAATTAACTTTAAGCTTTTGCGATTGAGTCGATAACTATCTGATCTCCTTTGTTTTGAAACAAAGTCGAAATCAAATAAAGCCTCACCATTTTCAACATTGATGCGAGTCATTCATAAGAGATGAAAACCCATCGTGTTGACCACTGAGCCATTGTCTGCGGTAGCTTGACTACGACGTGGAAGTTTATAGGAAACAAATTTGTTGATTCCGCTCACCCCTACAGGTAGCACGAATCGCCTGCTGCGCGAACGGAGGGTGGCCTTTTTGGCCCTCCCAGGCCTCGCCGCAATGGCGACCCTCGCCCACTGGCGGCTTGACCCTCCTACGGCATAGGGGCTGCGCCCAGCGGTGAGTGCCTTCGCTAAGGCGTGGGGCTCGTTTTTACTTGATTTTTCTCTTTGCTTCTTTTTGCGATTTTCTCCAATAATCACTCAAAAAACCAAAACAATTTATGAAGAAACTCTCCCGAGGCATTTTAATATCATCTAAACCAGCGTGAGCAAAACCCATGGATGGATTGAGTTTTCTAACAAACTTCATTTAAAAGAAATCTAGAAAGGTTTGTTTCTTACCTTAAAATTCTTTTGAATCTCCTTCACCCAAGAATGCTTGATCATTTAGAAAGCGATAGATGGAAGAAATCACGCCCAAAATACTTCTTCTCCAAGCCCTATCTTCTTTCTCTCTCAAAATCCTAAATGTGTTTTTGCTCCAATGAGCATTCTAACACCAAAAATGCCTTAAGTCATGTTTTCACCCTAAGGTCATGTTTGGCTTCTTCATCAAATCCATTTCTCATTTTTCTCCCTTTTGGTCTTCATTTTACTTCCATTTATCATTTAATTAACTTTTGCTTTTAAGCTTATTGTATTCTTGACCCTTAGGTCCTTATTTTATAAATTTCCAAATTTGCCCTTTTTTACTCGGGTTTATTTCCGGGTTCAATCAATTTCTCATTTTAGCATATAATATTTAATCATATGCTCACAGTTTCACTTCACATTTCACGATTTAACAATTTATCAGTTTTCCCGGAAAAAACCAAGTTGGCTCAATTTATACTCGGAATATACAATAAAATTATTATAAAAATTCTAGGGTATTTTTGGGGCGTTATAGCTAGGAACTTTGGATAGGAGATTTAATGGTGCTCCGCATAAGTGAAGGCTAAAGTGATAAAAACAAGGAGGAACCTTGAGTATTGAAGTTTGAAAGAGATTTGAGGTAAAACTCAAACCCTAAACCCCTTTATTTACTGTTTGGAGTTGGAAAACCTAAATGTGATTAAAAGAGTTTTGTTTTGGTTATAAATGGGTTTGGGGGTTGTGTTGGGTTGATTTTGAAGAGTATTGTTCATTGGATTGGTTTGTGTATTGTTTGTAAAGGAAATGTTGGGTTTTCAAAAATCTTGTCAAAATTTTGTTAAAACCCCTGTTCTTGTTTTAGCTATAGGTTAAGTTATAATCATCCAAATGAAGTGATTCTAATTGTTAAAGAACCATTAGAGATAGGGCTACAAATTTATAGAAGGTACCAGGAGAAAATTGTAGCTTTAAGGCTCCTTAATATGGGCTTAAAGGTGAGTTAGTTAGCTCGGGTATGTACTCTTCATTTTGGGTGTTGTTATGGTGTTTTGTCCATAAGTTGAGTTTCCATCATCCAAATTGAGTGATTCAAAATTATGGCTAAAATATGCTTCTAGGGAAATAATTTACTTGAAGGAAGTGTATGCAAATTGTTACCCCAAAGTGCCTAGAAATCTGTGAAAGTGGAGTAATGTGCCAAACGAGTGATTCTACCTTGCAAATTGAGTAGTATGGATGTAAAATGAAATAACTTGAGTTAGGTGATCCATATTGGATACTTCTAATTGGTGAAGAAACCTTAGAACCATAGCTTCAAATTAGTATAAGGGATCATTACCAATTTATGGAGTTAAGACCCCTGAAATTTAGAAAAATAGTAGATGTAAGTGAAATTTGGGCGCACAGGCCCGAGTTTGGCATTAAATGCCGTGGCAGGTTTGGGTGATCAAATGAGATGATTCCAATTCCTACTAAAAATAGACTCATAGAGATATAAATTTCTTGAAGGAAGCATTAGCAAAATACATAGGCTCATGTGTCCTAGAAAATTTTCAAGTGAAGGTATTGGGTGAACTATCAGCCTAACCAAAAACTCCTAGAATAGCAAACCTAGCCTTGATTGTCATTGTATTTAGACCAGGGATAGCCCCAGGAGCCAAGCCCTCTTTGAAGTCGAGATTAGAAGATTGGAATCAAGCGATTTTAGTTTTGTCTTAAACCCTCTCTCTGTTTCTAAAATATTTGAATAATTACGAAATGATTTGAATTTTGGGTATGATTGTCAAGAAAGTGCATATTGATTTGTGTTTGAAATGACTTGTTTTAAGTGATTTGAGTCAATTTCTTGTGAAATGAATTTGCATAAGAAAATTGCATGAATGTGAAAATGTTCTATTTGCATACAAATGTATATATACTATTGTAAGTGTATTCTTGAATGATTTTAATACCCTTAAAAAGAATGTTAATGGATTAGAATTCGAGTTAAGGATAAATTGGTATACCAATAAGAGTCGAACAAACATGCTATTATGACATACCAATCCGTGCGGGACAGTATCGGTAGTGTACACCAACCGAGTACATATTTTTATAAAGCGTGTTTACAGGCTGATGGCCAATGGGACAGTATGATTGATTCGTTATCTGTGCACGAAAGCATAGGTTAAATTCAATAAGAATTTCTAAAATACCCAAAATGATAATGAGAATGAAAAAGTGCATGATTTAAGATGCGAATGATTTGTTGCACACATGAAAATGCATAGTTGAGATGACCCGATGAATTGTAATTGTGATTAAATGGAAATATATCTTTATGTATGTATTATGCTACTGATAGTCATTTAAGAAAATGCGAAAGCATTGTCTTATGAAATTATGATTTGATTTAAAGCGAAATAAGAGAATTATATAGAATCAACTAGCTTTTTTGAAGCGAAAATGCTTGCGTAGCGATTGTTTATGATCGCGGTACCAAGTAAGAAAATAGCGGACCAAAAGATCGTCAGTGTGAGTCACCATCGAAATAGGCGGAGTATAAGTAAATGTTAGTCCCCATACGTATCATTCCATTCATGATATTTTGTAACTATTTACATTGAATTCAATGATGTGAAAGTCTTCATGAATAATATATTTTTGACTCATTTTATTTGTGGATATTTATGGAATGTGTTTTAAGAGGTGAACTCTAAGAATATCATTTTGTAAATGTATTTGAAAAGGCATGGAATGCCAATTTGTAAAAATGCGTTATTCGAAACGATTATGGGAATTAAGGAATGTATATATATATATTCTTTTATGTCAAGAATGTGATTAGGTTATTGATATCATCACCCATAAATAGTATGTTTTAAATGAATACCAATTATTCATAGAAATGGGTATATGAAATGTGTTTAAATGAACGGGCCTTTAAAAGGTAAAATGGCGCTACACGCGGCTGTGACCCGTGTGACAAGCTCCAAGCATAACTCAAAGGTTGAAGGAGAAATTTTGTCGCGACAAAGAATTTTTCTGTCGTGACATTGTTAAAGAGAATTATAAAGTGTCGCGTGATCCTTTTACTCTTCCCTTTGTGAAGATTATTTGTCGGTAATGACAACGTGAAGGAGGTGAATTTTCTCGAGACAAGAAGGCAGAAGAGCAACCTGAAGAGATAGCGACAAATGAAATTCTTATTGCGACATGTCAGAGTTGAGAGGCAAAGCGGTGTCGCGACAAAGAAATTTTCTATCGTGACAATAACAGCTAAGAAATTATAAAATTCTGTCACGATAAAGAAAAGTAGGTCGTGACATAAATTGAAGAAGACTTGAGAATGGCTAAGGCAGTTGTGTCGCAAAATATAATTCTATGTTGCGACAAACAGCTCAGCAAGCGACAAGAATCAGAGAAGAAAAGTTTGTCGTGACGAAAGAGTTTCTTGTCGATGCAGGAAATTCTTGGAACAGAAATCACTGTCATGACGAGTTACTTAGAAGTAGAAAAGAAATTGTTGCTTCGTGACAAGAGAGAAAATTATATAAGCGCGACAAACTCAGTTCGTCTTGAAACAGTTTAGTGTGGCGACACAAGGCATTCATTCAAACCGAGAACAGGCGGTGAATACAATTTATGTCATGACATTATCAAAGTATGTCATGACATAATTAACAACTAACTGAAACGGTCGCGACATATCTGAAATAATAAGCGACAAGGCGAAAGCTCTGTCGTCGAGCCTTTCCTATGTATCGCGATAAAAGAAGACCAAATTGGGCGATGCGGGAATTACAAGCATGATTAATGAAGTGAGGCTAACATTTTGAAAGCTACAAATACACGCTTCTAAAGCGATGTGCGAGGAGCTTTTGGCGGCTCGAGTTCACGGGTGGTTGAAGACTCTTGTACATTTTATTTTTATTTTTTATTTTCTTTACTTTGTTTTCCATTTAGTATGTTAGCTCGATATAGTTTATTTTGTTAGTTTTCCTTGAATTTTTAAGTTTGGGTATTGTCTTGAAGTGTAGCCGACCTGGTATTTCTTTATGAATTCTTCTTTCATTTATTGTTTGATTTAAATGGATCTAGAACGTTTCTAGAGTTCATTTATTTCGATTTGTTTATGATTTGGTGAATTTTCTTGATCAATTAGTCAACGTATGGAAGTAAACCAGGTTTGAAAAGGGTGGGCTCGTGGGAAATAGATCGTGATAAATAGTCATTTCTTCTTGAAAAGATGGAAGAAAGCTTTAATTAAAATTCTTGAATTTATTTGATTGGTATTGTTTATAAATTCCACTTGTTCTCATTACTAGTACCGTGTGTACCCCAGTACAAGAGTCTGCAGCAACTCCCCAACTTCTGATTTCAGTGTGGCCCTGGTGACACGGAGATGGGAGAATCACGAGTGTAAATGGAGTTACTTGCATGGAATATGGTATTAATACTATGGAACTAATGAACTTTGAAGGATTTACTTAGATAGATCACCAACTTATTTATAAAGTTGAGATAGGTTCAGATGAAGTTTATGTTTTAATCACTCGGAGGTCTCTCATGCTACGATGAATTGATTCGATCTTGTGTTGGTGAGATCTAATCGAAGATGGAAATTTATCGAAGTGTAGGATGAGGTGTCAATCAAATTAGAGAGAAGGGTTGCAATATCCTGTCTATGAGGCGAAGTCTTTAGTCCTAAGATACGTATGGAATGCGAAAAGGAAAAATACTTAAATCTTAGAAAGGAACACATATATTACAAATGCTTGATTAGAATCATGTCTCATAAATGAATATGAACCTTTAATCAGTGAAAGAGTATAGTAAAGGGAATCAAAACTATACTACCTTACATCTTTGACAAACTCAGTTTTCTATTGATAGTTTATTTATGAATGAAATGATCACGAGAAATTGATTATTATTAATTGATCCATATCAAGTTTTGCCTCACTCAGTGATTCTTCAACCCCAATTTTATTAAACTTTACTTTTGTACATTTAAGATTTAGTCTAAGACTACATTTTAGTCTTCTTATCATCATATCAGTGGAGTTCGAATAGTAATGATCTTGAATTAATTGGGGTAGTTAGTCTTTTGATTTATCATCCTTCTCGTGGGAATGATATATGGACTTTAAATATCAACTTTATTACTTATGCATTTTTGTGCACTTGTAGTGATCTAGACCCTGAAACACAAAATTTTAAATGAGTCATTTTCAAAAAGAAGACAATTCCATCTTTTCATAGTACACATGAGAAATGGTCTTGTGAGTTTTGTGCCAATGTTACCATGGATTGAAAAGTTCAACGTAATGGTAGTACGGAGAAGATTGACATGCGATCATCATAGGTTAGGTCTTAACGAGTTTTAGCGCCGTTAGTGAGAGTTAGGTAATAGTCCTTTAATTGCTTGAGTGTTATAAATTTAGTATATATCATTTAGTGGCTCATGCTTTGAGGTGTCGATCTTTAACCCATGCATACTCCCATGTACTGATTCATTAGTAGAGCCAGGAGTTAGGGTTTAGAGGAGTCTTTACTGGCATGAGGTACCTTCCCGATAAGTAACTGATCCTTGACCTAAATCTAGTTTTCGTGAATTTATTTTCTTCTTGGAGTCAATGAGGGTTTTTTCTTACTTCATTTCACCATTTTAAGAAAATAAAATAAAATTAAGAAGTGGCGACCTGTGAACCATCCCATTCCTCACTTGAGATGATTTTCAAAGCCGCAAAATCAACTCTCTTTTTCCTATTGATTGTGGTCGTGTCGGCGGAGTGGATCGGGTAGGGACCCTGAGTGACTCCACTTGGGAATGAACCCGAGTCTACGGTTTCATAAATTAAGGTCAACTTGAACTTGAGTTAGGAGTATATTAAGAGCACTTGGTTCATTGACCAGTAGACTCTTAGGCTACATAAATGACTGATGATCACTTACCTGGTTGGTATTTGGCATACACTTGTGGTTTGTTTGTGCTTGTGTGTTCATCTATTTGATTCTAGCATGTTTTCTCATGGTTGATTGCTACCTAGCTATATGTTTCTGATTGTCATAGATGGTTAGTTTGTGAGTAGGTTATGTGGTAGGCTTGCTCTTTGCGCTTGACTGATTGCTACATGGCTACCCTCTCTCTTACATGACCACTTGATTTGTTTGCGTTTGTGGGGCACGCTTGTATCCCCTTGTTTCCATATCACTAGTCTTAGTCGATTATTCCTCATTGATTGCTTGAGTTGCTTGGGAGTCATTTCCAATTGTTTGCTTGCAACCAAGCTAGGAGCTTAGAGCAGGGTCTAGCGTATGGGCTATATCAATGTTTGGGAGCACTATGGAGATGATGGATATCCAAGCAATGAAGACTGTATATTACATTGGATTTCATGGATGTGTGTGGCCTGATGTATTAATCATTGGATTGGTGGATTTAGGATCTGGGTTCGTATAAAAATTAAGATTAGTCATCTAGCTTTTTAGGACTTGCCTTTTCGTTGTCGACTTTTGAGCCACATTACACGAGGTATCGCATGTCGAATCGCGCTCTTGCCTTTGAAGCCATATATCGATTCGGTTGTTGTCACATGTTAGTTCATTCTCTCGAAGGTTTAGTCATACATTATTGGTTTGATTTCAGGATTGATAGTCATGGGGAATGACATACCCCTTTCCTTTGTAGGATTGTTGATCGAGACTTACTTAGGTTCCCAAGCTTGGATACAAATTGGAGTTAGACTTGTTAGAGGATCATATTCACACAGTCAGTTAGAGCGGATATCGAATCCTTAGAGATATGGACCCTCGATGCGCTCTTTTGTTGACCCCGGTTAGCTAAGATTACCTATACCATGGCATCTCTTCAAGATGCCATATTGGGACTAGGACAAAGGATTGATGGTCATTAGGCTCGACCATTTCGGGTTAGGGCACCAGCATGATTCACACATCATCTCCCACCTCCGCGCGCCCATTCTTTCTCTGGGACCTTTGTACAACAGGACTATACAGTTCCACCTCCACCACCACCTGTTCAGTCAACCCTACAAGCTAGAGCATTTGTCTTGTGCAGTCGGAGGCGAGACCACACCACGATGCATGAAGTGGCCCTTGCACGAGATCATTGATGACACTGGGCCCGTATTGATAGAAGTTGACGAGATCAAATCTACGCATGTTACGATGGGTGCATAAGTTCGGAGAGGATATGATGACCTTCTAGTGGCAGCCTTGCCAGTTGAGTTCCGCATACCAGACATTGAGGATACATGGGTATAGGGTGCCCCCGTATTCACTTGCGATTACTCTGATCTTTGTGTCGCGAGTATAGATTGGATTACGCACAAATGATTATGCTATTCCCTTTGTCATTGAGTGGTTCCTCTCAGCATTAGTTTGCCTCATTAGACCCTTCTAGACGTAGGACATGGGCTGATTTGGGACAGGAGTTTATCAGACAATATTCTTTTAATAATGTAGTGGAGTATCCCGGAGGGAGTTGGAGGCCCTCAAGTAGAGCCCAGAATGGTCGGTCTAACTTTGTTTATCTCAGTTGGAGGGAAGATATACAAATTATAGATAGACTCTCTCAGCATTGATCGGATCGGCCTTGATTATGCATAGTCTTTAGCCCCAATTTGCTAGGCATCTCATGGCCTTTCCATAGACATACTTTGGAATATTGGTTCAAGCCCTCTATGGAATTGATGAAGGCATAGCTAGAGGATTATGGGCAAACTCTTCCCCTTTAGATTCAAAGGGGAAGAAGACGGGGTCATGCCCTAGATCATCATATATTAGTGTTATTGGTACATCGAGCCCACGAGTTTTCACATGACCCACGGACTCATAGATGGTGCGCGGATATTCCTTACCCGGATAATTGACGAGGTCCCGATACAGACCAGGTTGCTCACATGGAAACGGGACTTACTTATCTATATCCACCACCACAGCCAGTATATGCTACACAGGCACCTCAAAGGCCACCTATACAGTACCATTAGCAGTATAGAGCACCACCTCCATCAAGGTCGGTTAGGCAATTAAAACAACTAGGAATACCACTGAGCCGAGCATTTTAGAGATTGGTTGAAGGGGGTTTGATGGCTCCATTACCACCTAGACCACCACCACATCCTACCCCACCAGGATTCAGGACATATCTTCATTATGCCTACCATCAGAGAGTAGGCCATGATACAGACAATTGTGCGATGTTGAGACACACCATTCAGGACTTGATTGTTTAGGTTTTGGTTGATTTGGGACGCCCTGCAGTGACTACAGACCCGCTCCCCACTCATGACACTAGAGATGTACCTCCATCCACGAGTGGTGTACATTTAGTTTAGTTTTCAAGATATGAGATATTCATGATGGGATAGGATTATTGAGAGGCTCCACCGACCGTCTATACACATACTCAAATTTTAGTGGATACACCTTTGTGACGGATCTAGGCCGTTGATTTATCGAGATAAGGTTCCCGGATAACTTCAATTTCACCAGTATACTTAGGCGTAATTTCGCTATGACACCCACTTCATTCTGTTCCCGAGAATTATGGGCCTATACAAGGATGTTCAGTTATTACCGCGTAGTGGGAGGTACTTCGACCTCCACGTGTGGTCATTCTTGCAGCCGCAGGTAGAAGGATGGTCGGAGAGGATGATGAGATTCTACGCCAACTTCGTACTACACAAGCTCATGTATCCATCTAGAGCCTATTGGTCTCATCCGTTACTCCACAGAGATGCATTGATTAGAGCACTTGGTCGGATCATAGTTGACCTTTGCCATTACCCCTGAGGGCTTATTCATGACAAGCGACAATTTACGTTGTAACGATGATAATTTGCAGGGGTTAGATCATGTCGATATATTCATTGATATTTGCTTATTGGTGTAAAGATTGTTGTCTATCCTACTAGACAACTCATACGAATGTCTATCAGTTAGTTATTGCCGTACATGGATTTTTATTACTACCCGAATAGTAGCTTCCTTACCCTTAACACTCCATGTTTTGAGCACCTTTTGTGTAGTAATCAACCTGATGACCCGGACATGTGGGACCTATGAGGCTATTAATCAAATTTTGTGGCAAGTTTTTATTTGTTTTCAAAGGCTATATATATTGAAGATAGAATTTAGCTCAAGCACTGAAGAACCAGGTTGAGTTCAAGAAATTTAAAAAGCATAAAATAAGAGGAAGAAGCGAGAAGCGAAAGAAAGATCTGTTAGAAAACCTTGCCAAATTCTCAAGGGTTGTGAATTTTTGCAACCCTTGGGAAATTTCATAGTTGCAGTCCACAACGACCACTGTGAAAATTCACCACATTGACTTTGAGTTCTTTTTATTTCTTTTGATTTCTCTAAATATAATAGTGTTTAGTTTGTATATTTTAGTAAATTGTATTGACTTTGGTGGTATGTAAAGCCCTTCAGAAGACTTTGTACAAAATTATTCAATTGTGAAATTTGGGTTTTGGGAGGCTTGTTCGAAGCTCTATTTCTTTTCTTCGTTTCTCTCATTTTCTTTCTCTCTTTTCTCACTAGTGAGAACACCGCCCCAGGGGATGATTTCTCGAGGATGGTAAGCTAAATCTCCTCCCTCTTGAAGTAAAAAAGAGGGCTTTGGGCAAGGAACCTATGGAAAACCAGGGTTTCTGTTTTAAAACAAGTATTCCTTTCTTATTAACTGGTTCTTTCCTTAAACTCCTAGGTTTCAATCCTTGATCACCTTGAATGGTTGGTATTTGGTAAGCTCTTAGGGCTCATTGGATACTTAATGCTAGATCCAGTGATGTTTGTTCGTTATCATCTATGAGCCATTGGAAAGTGAGTCAAGGAGACATGTTTTTACTGACTGAGACCATTAATGGGAATTGAATGCCATTTTCAAGGATATTTAATGAGGGTAAGTTTTTATAGCTAAATGACGAACCGATTTGGGAGATAACTAACTATATGTTATCCTCCCCAATGCGAGGAAAAGACCTGAAAAACCCCTCATTTGCCTAAGGAACCTAAGCCTAGTTACTCAATACTTCAAGGGACTTCTTTCCATATTTTAATCCATTTTATTTTCAGTTTTAACCATTAAAACCAACTCTTTTTATCACAACGATATCAAAATGGAAATCTTGATATAAGCCTCCTTTGTCATTCATTTCTGAGAGAAAACCCATCTGTGGATATCCTAGAACCACTATACAATAGTAGCTATGCTATGCTAGTATGAGGTATTAGGTTATAAATTTTGTTGATTAATACCCCCACTGAGCCACGAATCAATTTTCGTCGACTAATTTTGGGCCTTTTTCATAAACCGTCAAAGCTTATGATGGGACTTAGAGGACAATTATGGGCACACTCAATACACATGTCATGATTGGGCCAGTCAGATACTCATACTATTTCAGGTTTTAAGGATTCAGTCATCCTTTAACCTTCTTCTTGGATGCCCTTAGATTCATGAGGCGAGTGCTATACCATCTTCCCTTTGTAAAGTTGGAAGTTCGCTGCAGGGGCTCATTATCATGATATTGTCTAATAGAGATGTTACTTCTTCTGAGCCCTGTGTTACATATTAGCCACAGTGAGGATGACCTACATTTGACCGGGTTAACTTTCGATGAGGTTTAGGTTGTCGGTTTAAGGATAGCCGATAGAGACCTGGTGCTTATGCCTTCGATCGAGCAATGACCTTTGGTACTTAGTATGATGAGAGGAGGCATATCCTATACCTAAAGCGGGGGTTGGGTCACCGCCAACAAGAATTCGTGTGAGTTTCTTTCATAGTTGATCATGACATACCCTAGCAGGTTTAGGTTACACTCCTATAGAGGACTATATGCCGTCAAGCCGCGCGGCTGCATCGGGACATGGTGATGCTTCCTTTGTCGGGGTTCCGTTCAATTATCCTCAGTATACCTTTCATTTGGCGACTACTTTGATGAGATCGGAGCATGCACACCGCGCCTGAGAGTCGCTGATCATGCTTTAGAGACATATGGGATCTAAGGCATCTAACGAGGCCACAGGACATATGTGTTTGAGTTACAGGCTGGCTGAATTTTTGGTGCCATGACATTTGCACCCCCATCACATTGCCAAGTGTTAACCAATTTTTGTATATAGATAGAGATCAAATTTATACTACTGTTACCAAAGGACTATTACCTAATCCCCAATAAAGGCACCAAAAACTTGTTAACCAAATAGAACTTGTATTACTCATAATAAAAATGGTTTTGTCAATGATTTAATTAAAATTTTAGTTTAGTCATACTACTGCAAGTGCACAGGTCGTACAAGTAATAAAAGTTGACCTATAAATTCGGATATCGTTCCCACAAAGATTAAAGAGAATTCAAAGTTCAACTACCCCAACTACTCAAGTTCCATACTATTTGAACTTCCATTTTATAAGATTTTCAAAACCTAACTAAGAATCTCACTATCTAATTTTATACATTTGTAAATAAAGAGGGAAAATAAAATCCTAGATCTAAACTGGACTGAACCAAATTATTGCTGGAAGAAGACATTGGAATTTCACTACTGTGAAATTATTAATTACTACAACATAATCTAATTCTATTCTATCATGAATTGAAATTTGAATTTGTCAAGAGACAAGGTAGTTAGTTTGGATTTCTCCCTCAACCATACATTTCACTGATTAGAGATTCATGTTCATTTCTAAAACATGTGTCTAACCAATTACTTGTAATCAGATTTTCTCTATAAGATCTTGGTATTTTTCTTTTCCAATACTTCATACCCATTTCTTATGACTGCAAATTTTCTTGCTTCCACAAAACGAGTCACTTTGCCCAGTTTCCTAAAGACGAATGATGCTCTCATCCTTGAGATCTTAAAGAGTTCCCTCTTTCCTTGATTAGATCAAAGCTAACACAAGATCAAGATCAATCCTCAAGACCAGGAAATCTCTAATTGATTAAATTGATAGATCAGCTGACTAAGTCTCAAACCATGAGTAAATTATTTGATTTATCTAAGTAATCTTCACAGAGCTCATTAGTTCATCAATATTAGTCTAGCATACCCCTAAGTAATGCATTCATGCTCTCTTGAATCTCCAACTATGTGTCACCCAGAGGCCTCAGAGTGAGACGGACAATAGTCCTTAATTAGGTATGAGATTACTAATGTGGGAACAATTCACTTCATGAATAACACCATTCAAATAAACTCAAAATTCTTAATTCAAGAAATCTCTTTCTAATTGTGCAGGAAAGACCATAACTAACATTAGATCTTTCCCAAAGGAAGTTGTATTTCTTGAAAACTGAATCACAATGAACACAAAAACACTAATTTCCAATGCAACTGTAATCAACTGAAAGAAATGAATTCCACCTTTTATCTAGACTTCATTGGGTGTGATGTCGGGTGATGCAATAATTAGCTTCGACTTGAAACTTACGAACAATTCTTTGACTCAATTCCATTAAACAAATTGAAATTCTACAGTTAAATCTAATCTCGAAGAAAGAAAAAAGGAATAAAGAAAATATAATACAAAGAGTCCTCGACTCCTCGAATGCTCTAGTTTTATTCATTGGCGCCTTGCTCTCGAATGTTTCTATTTATAGAGCCCAGTTTGGGCCTTAAATTCGAGGGTTATTGTGAATCCCAAAATTCTAGCCCAGTTGCATTCTCGGTCACGACACGAAAGTGTTATTGAGACGAGTTTTGATTCTTTGTGCGACATGCGTGGTTGTCGCAACGATGTTGTTTCTTGACGTATTTATTCTGTCGCGACAAAGTTTTCTCTGTCGAGATAGATCTTTCTTTGGCTCTCTAACACTTTGTCCTGCAAGGTCTGTCGTTCTATCCATTCTATGTCATGATAATATTATATGTGTTTTTGGAACAGTTATGTTGCAACATTGACATTTGTGTTGTAGATGTTTTCTGTCGCGAAAAGACTTTTACCTTCAGTTCATCTTTGTGTCAGCCCTAGATTACGTTTTATGTGACAAGACTTGTCTTCCTTGTGTGGGAATCTTTGTCGCGACATGGAAAAGTCTGTTGCGACCTTGTTTATTTGTGTTAAGCTTATTTCTGTGTCGCGACCTTAAAATCCCTATCACGACAATGAAACATCTCTTCAGCTTTGAAGTATGTCGCAACATTGAACTCTTTTGTTCTATGACGAGTCGATTCGCTAAGTCGACATCACTTATTCTGACTTTGTTTCTCGGGACCGAAACCTTGTCTTTTAGTGTCGCAACATTCATTATCTTGTCGCGATAGAACTTCTTTATCTGGTGTCTCAGCCAGGCTTTCAGAGTTGCAACAATCGGTCAGCCAGCGACAGAGGAAAAGATTTTGTCGCTGACATGGATTTTGCCCTCATTTTTCGGTATGTCGCAACATAAAGCGATATGTCATGATATTCTTCTGTATTGCTCTTCAAATTCTTGTCGCGACATAAAATACCTTATCGCGACGGAACTACGCTTTCTCTGTTTCCCGGTATCCGCAATGAGCTTTTATGTATCTGACGGGTTCTTTCGATGTTGGCATCCAGTGACAAACCTTCACCATGGCAGCTATACTGCTGTTCCAGCCCAGGCTTGATACATTCTTCTCATATTCGGTCGTGACGCGTTTTCTTTTTCGCAGGCACTGCGCTCCTCTTTATATTCAGTCCTTTGTTCTGCCGAAGAAATCTGTCGTGATAGATTTCATAGCCATTTCTTGGGCGTTTGTCATGACCACACAAAACTCTGTCTGCGTGTTGACCTTATTTGCTGTGAGTTGCTCTTTTCTCTTCTTCTTTGAAATTTTCTTCTTTTAGATTAAAACCTATAAAACACAAAGTTGGTCAGAATAATCACCATTTGGCATTAAAATAGTCAAGATATATAAAGCCAGCGAAAAATGGTTCTTAAAAATAATGATTTTAAGACTCATCAAATTCTCCTGAACTTAAAGTTTTGCTTGTCCCCAAGCAAAGAAAAGAAAATTTGTTTGTCCTCAAACAATTTAGCTGTTTAGGACATTTTCTACTTTCTATTTGATGGCGCTGAATCGACCTCCTAAATTGAAGTAATTTGTTCACGGCATGGTTTGAAATTTGGTTATCAATTATGACTTAGAAAAAATTTTCAATTCTATCTCAAAACAAAACTAATGATTTCTGACATGTAAACAATTCAGTCAAGTCATCCTGATATGTGAGTGTGTGATGGTCTTCTTTCCCTTTTTCCTTGGCAAAATTAACTAATCTTACAGGGTTTGACAGTTCTTTGTATATCAATTTAAGTCCTTGTGCTTGTTTTCCTAGTCTCCACTAGTATGGAAAATACAACCTTCAGATAATTAGGTCTTTTAGGCTTGTAAAGTTTGGCTTAGTTGTTAGTGGATAATTGATGGAAATTTAGGCTAAAAACTACCCAGTTTAATCTTCACTTTTGCATATTTGTCTACATCCTTCATCCATTTTCTTTTCACGATGTTAGAAAGAAATTTTCCCCAAACTTGATCTTGATGTATCATACTGCATACTCTCATCTTGGTAATGTTATTTGCCACTGTCATTCTTATCAAGTCAGTCCCTTTAGATAGAAGCCCTTTTTTCTTGGTCAACGGCTTTTAGGAATAGTGCAATGTTTTGTCTTTTTAGGCTTTCTACTTGATTCGTGCCACGGTAGGGTGATCCGGAATCAACAAAATTTGTTTCCTATTTTCCTCTTTATTCGCCAGTAGTCAAGCTCTTTTATGACATAGCGATACAGGAACAGGGGATGGGTTTTTCATCTTACAAATGATTTGTATCATGGTTCAAAATGGTGAGGCTTTCATTTGGATTTTTGGATTAGCATTGAAAAGTGTGGGTGTTGTCACTAGGTTAACTGAAACAGTTTAAAATAGGGTCTAGAATGGAGACCTTGAAGGCTTGGGTCACTAGATTGGCCTAAGGGTTATAAGGTGTCCTCGGGTTATTTCTCGCATTAGGGCAAATGAAATGTGGTCATTGCCAAAACGGATCTTTATTTAGCTTTAAAAACCAACCTTAAAAACATTCCTAGTTGAACCAGCGTACTGGAACCTTTAATGTTTACCGGTTGAAACCGAGCATTTTAACCTACTTTCGGTGGCTCGTAAATGACATCAATGGATGTCGTGTATCTACCATTAAGAATACAACGAACCACAAGTATGATATTGACCAAAGGAGAAATACATTAAATAGCATTAAACTAGTTTGGAAAGTTTGAAACCTTACATAAATCACAGTGCACCTTCATTTCAAAAGCAGAGGAACACTGCTAGCCATTAACAAACTAAGCGACCCTCATATTCAAGGTTTTGAGAAGCAGCGAAACATCCCTTGAGTTGTCATCCTCGAAAGGGGTGTGTTTAGCGACCCAACGAAGAAAGAAGAAGAGAATAGAAAACCAAAACCTAAATGAAAAGCTGTGTGGATTGAAAGTTTAATGAAAGTTAGGAGTTCTGAGTGTTATAAAGTGAAGCTATATATAGCCTTACGAGGATGTGAATACCAAATAACCAAAATAATATGATGATTACATTGAGACAATGGAATACAGCAGGTGTTGATTACTTGGAGTTTGTCGTTTGTCTTTGTATAATGAATTTGTTCTGCGAGTACAGACCTCATGGCGAAGGCTTTTGTGGTTCTTGGGTGATTGCGTGGAAGTTGTAGGGCTGGACATCTGCAAGATGGGCATTAGCGAAAATTTGAATTCGCTATACGGTATTTCGCTATGATGCTTAATTTTCGCTATGATAGTGAAATTTGCGCTATCATAATAAAAGGGTTGGCCATAGCGAAATTTTGCTAGGATTACGAAAATTTTCGCTACCGTGCGAAATTTTGCAATCCTTGCGAGTACCGCTATGCCATAGCGAAATTCTTGATCTCCTGTATTGCATCCTGCATCAATTCAGCCTGCATTTCTTCATTTCCAGCTTGACATTTCTTCATCCCGGCTTGATGAAATCGCCGAGAATCCATATGAACTCAGCATAAAACATCACAATTACAATGCCAAGCTTGAAATGATGGCTGAGGTTCCCAAAAACCTGAAAAACTACCAAAAACAACCTCGAAACAAAATCGGTAGTACTAAACGGACCTGCACATGTCAATCGGCTTAATTAATATGATTAGTACGCAAAAAACACTCAAAACCTATCTTAAATAGGACTCAAAATAGCACTTTTTGGGTACTAATCACTACCACTCTTAGAGAACTTTGGGTTAGCAACTCCCATACCAATTGGTATTAGGGTACTAGGTGTTGAAACACTATGAACTTAATTGTTCAAGAGAGGAAGGTCACAAGACAAAACTTATTCTAATTTGACAATTCACACTCCTTGACTTCTTCTTTGCATTCCTTTCCTTTCCTTTCCTTCCCTTCATTTGTTCTTTTCTTTTTCCATCCTTCATTCTTGTTTTTCCCTTCAAATCAAAATAAAATTCCCCCAATCTTCTCATTTTTTGCATTTTGAGGCTCTTTTCCTGAATTCTGGGCAATAAAGGGTTCTTTACTGTAGGATTACAATAAAGGAAGGATTTGAGGTTTCTAATTGCTGGTTGATGAAGGGTCGGTAATTTAGCTCAATCTTTGGAATTAGAGTGTAGCCTTTATTATATAATGAGGTAGGCTTGAAGGCTCAATCTTCAGGATGGCACATATCCTTCCTATTAAGCGTATTGTGAGACCCAGGAGCCAGGCTTTCGACCCGGTTAGGCGGATCGAACCGAAACCCAGTGGCCTTACGATCGAAGCCCTTTATCAAATACATTTCATTCATAATGTTTTCGTTCTCAAATCTTTACGGAAGCGGTTTCATTTTGAGGCACGCCCATAAACATTTAAAAATTGATAGTATGCGTTTAACGAAATACATTTACAATGAAGAGGTTCCAAGCCTTTTGAAAATGGTTTACAAAATGGATGTTCGGAAGTTCAAATTGTTTTACAAAATATCAATGTTCAAAAGAAATGGAGTAGTGCATATGTCAGACATACTCATGACCATTCTTGTGACTCGACTCTCGACCTTGGGTCGCTTCAATCACTATCAATCACCTCGATGCAGCGGATTGATAAAAGCAATCTGTGCGATTTCGTACTTAGTGGTTATCTGATTCCATTCTTATGTTTCAATTTAAGTCAAAGCATGCAATTTTGCTAAACAAAACTTTCAAATCTTTTTAGATGATCAATGTCAATGCAATACATATACTTATTTCATATACAATCATTTAAGTTTATTGATCATCCCAAATATACACTTTCATATGTTATAATTCATTTTATAAACCAATTCATACATTCACAATACTCTTTTCATTTCATTTTGCAATTATGCTTTTCAATATCAATATCAACAATCTCAAATCAATTCAGTTATGCCTTTAACGAATTTAACCTATGTTTTCGGTATTTAGGATACTGAATCAAATTTTAATCCGTGGGGCTATGACCGATATAAAGCATCTTATAACCTGTCACGATCCGTTGGGCTCTTTGGTTATTAAAATCTATTCGTGAACCTCGTCTTTGTCGTTGGGCTACGGATCGAAGTGACACATCAATACATTTGTTCGCAGTACTAATTTGACCCCTATTGGTATACCAATCTATGCTTAATGTGAATTAAACGGTTAACATTCTATTAAGGGCTTTCAAATTCTCTATATCCAAATACAGTAAAATATGTATATTTGTATAAACAATACATTTTCAATAATCATGCAATTTTCATATGCAAACCTTTCACAATCAATTGTCTCAAACCAATTAAATCAAATCAATATGCTTGTCTTATACGTTTAGAACAAACATTTTTAAATGTTAAGAAATAATAGTGATAATCAATTCAACGTTCAATTAAGCAGAATAAATAAGATAACAAATAATATATTTCTTCCATATCAGTGTTTAGTCTCAGGTTGGGTGATCCTCCGCTGGTCCTTACCAAATCACACACATCATATTTCTTGAACTAGCACTAATCACACTTACTTGAATATCGCCGGGCGGCAGTCTGATGCGTTTTTCACTTAGTTTTATTCTTATTTTAACCCCCATTAGTCATTTAATAGGGTTCCTAAACAATCGGTGCATGAATACAAGGCTTTTGAAACAAAATCTGAAAATTTTTGCCTCTGTGAACAATGCCTTCGCGCGAGAGGCAGCGTCCTTCTGGCGAGGCAGATTTTGCCAGTTTCCTCCTTACTTGTTTTGCGATTTTCTCCAAAATTCACCAAAAACCCAAAAAAAATTATGGAAAACTCTCCCAAAGGAATTTTAATATCATCCTAAACCAACCATGAGCAAAACCCATGGATGCATTAGGGTTTTTCTAATCCAAATATCAATTAAAGAAATCTAAGGTTTGTGTAATACCTTGAAATCACTTTGCACTTGAAGCCCTAGCTTCCTTCTTCCTTCCTCCTTGCAAGATCTTGCATAAACATGGAGGGATTCACACCAATCTCCAACTATTCCCCAAAACCTTAGCTCTTCTCTCTCACTCTTGTCTCCAAAACGTTTTTAGCACTTGTGGGAGGTTTCTAAGACCAAATGTGGTATAATACCACTTATCCACTGTAAGGCCATGTTTGGCACTTCAATAAATCCCATTTCTCATTTTTGGCATTCTTAACTCTTCATTTCACTTTCATTTATCATTTAATTCACTTTGGCTTTTAAGCTCATTCTCATTAGACCCTTAGGTCCTCATTTACAAATTTCCAAATTTGCCATTTTTCACTTGGGTTTATTTCTGGGTTCAATCAATTTCTCATTTAGCATATAATATTTAATCCTTGTCTTTACATATTCATTTCACTTTTCACAATTTAACAATTTATCAGTTTTCCTAGAAAAACCCAAGTTTGGCTCAATTCATACCCGGAATATATAATAAAATTATTATAAAAATTCTATGGTATTTTTGGGGCGTTACAAGTATTGCCTAGGATTTTGCCTTGACTAATAATCTAACAAGTTCTAGGACATTGGACTATTTGACTGTGAATGAACCCAGAAGATGTTCCTAATTTTTCACAATTTATTAAGGACTCTCTTTGACCATGTGCATTGTTTTTCAGGATTTTACTAAATTTCACATTTACCTGACAATCTCGAAGCCTTATTTAATGTTTTCCTATCAGGTGCACCTTCCTAAATTTGATCCATTGACTTCATTTGGCCATTGCAACTTCCTTTTCAGTAGGATTAGCCTACCACAATACATCTATCAGTGGTTGTTTGAATTTGAATTTTGTTGTTGTGTTATTTTAATCAAGTAAAGAGGTTCATTTAGATCATGCATTCAACTCATAACAATGTAACACAACTTCAATTGTTCTCAAGTCATTTCACCCAAGCAAACTACAACAAATAAATAATTTGATCCAAGTAGTTGATTTCTTCTTTATTCAACCAAACAAATGGCAATCATAAAGCAAAGAAAATTAATGAAAACACACCAAACAAGCAAAAACAAAAATGGACACAAAATGTTTGCACAAATATTTATTTTATTCAGAGGAATGGCTTTGAATACAAAGAGGATGAGGAATGATTACATATTTAGTTTGGAGAGAAAACATAATACAGGGGTTTATCTGTTTATTTTGTAAGATTTGGAAGTTTTCAGGTTTGGAGGTTCAAGGTTGAAGGTAGCTAGAGATGGAGGGAACTTTGGCATGGAGATGTCTAGATTTTCTTTTGTTGGTGGTTATTCTCTCTGAAAGAGGTAGTATTCATTTGTATACTCCACCAGGGTGACCAATTGATCTTGCCTATGAGCCAAATTGTTCACATATCCTTCAAGTTCAATAAGCACATTATGTCTGTTCACTAAATTTGAATTCACTTAATCCAGATTATCATTCTATAATTTCTATTTGTAGTTATTATCCATCTCTAGCTCCTTATCTCTCTTCTCCATAAGCTTTCTAAATTCCTTGAATTGTTCCTTTGTAAGGTCTTTAAGCCCTGCGCATGCAACGACATGCGCTTCCATTCTTCCCTCTCTCTTTTCTAAAAAGGTCAGCACATCTTCATCCCTTTTTAGTTGTTCATTGTAGAAGGTGTTTATCTTTGAGTCCAGCCTTTGCATTAATGTTCTTTCTCTCATTTCTATTTCCTCTTTCCATTCCCCATCTCTTTGTTTGAGCATTTGTTCCCATTATTGTTTTCTTTTTCTGAAGTCAGCCTCCAAAAATTCCTCTCTAATCTTCTATTGCTACTCCCAACTTTTCTCCCACTCCTCCATTTCCTTCTTCATTGATACCAACATCTCCATAATTTCAGCATTTCCTTGATTGCTCCTAGAGCACTCTGCTAGTTTAGAAAAAGTCTCATTTACATTGGGAGGTGAATGAAGGATTGGAGCTTCTTACGTGCGCATCTCCTCTCACATTTGAATGGCTTTCCTCTGGGTTGTCCCCTTACCTAATTCTTCATTTCTTCTTCCCTCGAGCCTCTCTACCACTTCCCTGATCTCACGTTTCCTTTCTCTTTTTGTTCTTTGGGCTTTAAGCACCTCTGTGAGGTTAAAGGGAGGCAAGTTTCTTCCCTCTGCCCACATACCATGAACTCCGACCAAAATATAGAGTCGGTGATCATTCTTGGATGAAGGACCAGTTCCTTTTACATTTTTCTGGAAGCTTAATAGATATTCATTATCTTCCCGACCATTAAACTTGTATCCACTTGGCCGGGCATATAAGATGATGGCTTCTGGTCCCCTTATTGTGTGCTTTCCCATGGTCTTGTTAGGTATGATGATAGAAGCAATGAAATAAAACCACAACTTAGCTTCTTCTATGAGAGAGCCTCTGTTGATTGAATCATGGGGATTCTTCTTTGTTGAGCTCCATTTCCCCTTTTCGACCATCAAGAAATTTACAATCTCCTCATGGTTTGGCTCTTTAAGTAGTTTCTTGTACTTAGATCCATTATTGGGATCTTTGATCTGGAGCACCTCATTGATCCTTTCATGGCCCATAGAACCATACTCGACATACACTGAATCTACTTTCTTCTGCCATGTTGACGTATAATTCACGGCTACTGCGGCAAACCCAGTTGTTTATTAAGTGCGAGAAACGGAAACTCTAACCCCTTTTCTTGATTGTCTCAACAAAGGGCAAGACGAACTTACCAAAACCCCTTTCTCCTATAAATCCTATATCGCTCAAATTCTTCCTCGAAAAGGTCAAAGCTTCATACGAGATGAATGCGCTGTCGTCTTGATTCTTTATTTGCTGCGTCTCGCATGCTCTGTTCTTTTACCTTATTCTTTTGAGACTTGGTTTGACCTTCTTTATTACTTGGTTGCAGTGGGGTTGTTTAGTATGATTCGAGATGAACCTCCGCTTATTGCATATTGCACCTTCATCCGTTGAATTTTGGCCCAGGTTTTGGGGTTCTGCCATTTCTTAGCTCTGGATTTAGGGTTTAGGTTCTTTGAAGTCTAGGGTTTTGAGAATTCGAAGAAAGGAGAAAGTGGGATTTGTGTGAGAGTATGAATAATGTGAGGTAATTTGAAGGAGGTGGCTTTTTAGTTTTGAAACATTCTTCAGTTATTAGCTTAATAAATCAATGTTTCTCTTCGAGTGTCACGACAATTAATGATTAGGTCACAACAATAACTCTTTACTTAAATGTGGAATTTATGTTATGACTCCTCAATTTAAAATTTTCACTCGGCCTTTGGCCATTAACTCCTCATATTTGCGACATATTTTGGGTTGCATGAAGGCTGAATCTAGCATTAGAGACTGTCGTGACGCGTGTCATGGTATCTAACAAGTTACCATCCTGTTGCCATAAGAAAAATGTTGTCGCGACATGAATTGGCTCTAAAAGCTGAAAAGTGGGTCGCTACAGTCCTTGAAGTTGGACGCGACATTGTTTTCGTTTCATTCACTTAATTTGCAAAAATTTTTGTTGCAACATGAAAAACAAGGTCACGACAAGTTCCCATCATTTTGCAGTAATTGATGTCGCGACCACGCTTTATAGTGTCGCCTTGTTGGGTCTCTGGGAAGAAATTTTTATACAACAGCTTTATGTAAGGCCTGCTCCTTAAAGTTGTTTTGACCAGTCATGACTTCTTAATTTGGAATAAACACTCGGCTGATTATAAAGAAACGATATAAGACAGAGCTTTTATTATAAACAGTATTTGTTTCACAAAAATGTTATTAACTTTAGAGACACACCACTTAAATACAGTAATTACTTAGACTCAGATTATTGATGTGGTTATGAGCGAAACATGCATGTAACAACGGTCTATTCAATTGTAGGCAAGCAGTCTCATTAACATCAAAACTTTTCAAACATAGTATTAGGCAATTAGAGACACGGAAGTTGTCTAATTAATCATGCTCTAAAATCACCAAACTTCTCAAACTTTAACTATGCATTATTATCTAAAAACAAGTTGAGGGATGTTAGAAATACTCCCCCTTGTGGCTTTTTCTGCCTGGTCAGTTTGGGCCAGGTATTGCTTTATAATATATGCGATTCAGTTCATCTTTCACATCGAAAATCAAAATTTAGCAAATGATCAAACATCCTAATAAAACTTCTAGAAAATAGAAATTAGAACCACAAAATCTAAAACAATCGCATCTCAATCAAAGTTAAATAAAAGTAAACAAAATCACATTTAGGTTTGCCTCCCAGAAAATTTGCTTTCAGTTTAATGTTCTTAGCTAGACACAGGCTACAGAATGTCTTCAGTTTCAGTAATTTCCTTCTCTCCTTTCCAAATTTGGATCTGCCTTCTTCATGCTTCCTCCAAGATAATGCTTTAAATATACGTAGTTTACTTTGAATTCACCTCGGATTAGGTTTTTAATGTGCACACTCCAAAGGTGTACTTGCTACCACTGTATATGGACCACTCCATCTTGACTTCAGTTTTACTGGAAATAGCTTTAGCCTGAAGTTGTATAAAGTTGTATAAGAGAGCTTATTCTCTTGCCTTAAATTCTCTCCTTAAGATCTTTTGATCAAGCCATCTCTTGGTCTTTTCTTTGTAGAATCTGACATTGTCATAAGCTTCATTTCTAAGCTCTTCCAATTCATTCATTTGGAGTAGTCTCTTTTCCTTTGCAGCTTGAAAGTCACAATTCAGTTTCTTGATGGCCCACATAGCCTTGTATTCCAGTTCTAAGGGGAGATGACAAGGTTTTCCATATATTATCTGTATGGGGACATTCGATGGGAGTTTTGTAAGCGATTATCGCGGTCGTCATCAGAACTTTATAAATGATCGCTCACCTTGCATTAACTGTTTTCTCCAGAATTTTCTTGATCTCCTTATTGGAAATTCCAACTTGTCCATTTGATTGAGGATTGTCAGCCAATCCCAGATATTTGATTCATATCACTCATGAGTTTTACCACTTTATTTAAGTAAACTCCCTCGTCGCGATGATTGTTCACAGGTGCTCCAAATCTGCACAAAATGTTTCTTTGTATAAACCCAACCAACTGTAATGTAGCATTGGACAAGTTGTTACTTCCACCCATTTGGATACGCAATCCACGGCTAGGAGGAATGTACATATTGCCCGAATGATGATGGAAAGGTCAATAAAATTCTATTCCCCATACATAAAAAATCTACACCACAAGAATTCCTTATAGGGGAATTTCATTTCTTCTACTTATGTTGCCCATTCTCTGACAAGTATCACAATGTTTTATTCATTGAAAACCGTCTTTGAATAGAGTAGGCGATAAAATCCACGATTGGAGAATTTTCTAGAATTTGTCTTGTCTCTAAAAGTGTCCTCCCATTATGTGATGCATGACATTTCTCCATAATACCACCTTGTTCTGTCTCTAGGAAAAATCTCCTTTTGATCATATCTGCTCCCTCTTCTATACCGTAGTGGGTCATCCCATATATACAATCTGCAATCAGTTCTCAATTTCCTCCTCTGTGATGATTGATTCGAATGGCATGTTTCCCCTTAAAGCTAAAATAATTCACAATATTTATACCGGGGTCGTTTGTCACGATAACAAAAATAGTTTGCTCATCGAGAAAAATTTATGCAATCTCTGTTCCTTTTCTGTTCAGCCAATTCTCTCGATCTAGACCAGTGATGCCTTTATCACATTGTCATTACCCTTTATCAACCAGTCTAGATCAAACTCTTGTAGCGATACTTTATCTTATCAATCTTGGCAGAAATAAATGCTGCCATTAGGTATTTAATTGCGATATGATCGGTGTGTATTACAACATAGGACCCCGATATATAAGGCTGAATTTTTTCCTGACCGACACCATTGCTGCATCTCCTTTTAAATGGGCAGAGTAGTTTTCTTGTGCCTCGTTGAAAGGTTTTCTTTGGCATAGTATGTGGCCTTGAATATCTTTTCGATTCTTTGTTTCAATCTGACTCTCATTGCATAATCACTCGCATCACACATGTTTCAGTTCATTGCTCAGTTGGATTATCAACTTGATTGGAACTAATATAATCTGGTTTGGTTCCTCAGTAAATCACGTGGATTCATGAAATGATTACCGTGCCGTGATATGCGCGATGAATATGATTTTTAGAAAAAATCTTTGATGATCTTACCAAATCGACATATCACAAGAAATATTCAACTTCAATTTATGGGTGGCATGGAATTTCATAACATTAATCCTTGCTAACCAGTGCCCCAAATGATGAAATCTTGTGTCCCGAACCAATACCTTGATTACCATGAAATAACATTTTCCCGATTTAAGCTAGATTTTTGTCTTGGCACCTCTAAAGTCTTGTTTTAAGTTTCTCAGGACAATCTTCAAGCGGTTTCCATATCTTGAAGTCATCCATGAATATTTCCACAGCCTCTTCCACAGTAAGAAATATAGACATCGCCATCTTTGAAAGGTGGCAGGAGGCATTACATAATCCAAATGGCATCCTTCTAAAGGCAAAGGTGTCATAAGGACATGTAAATGTTGATTTCTCTGATCCTCACCCAGGGCTATTGCAATGCGGTTATAGCGAATATCCATCGAAAATAGTAATGGGGTGCCTTGCTAGCACATCCGACATTTGGTGATGAAAGGTAGAGGATAATGGTCTTCGTGGCAGTCTTGAGTTTCCTATAGTTTGCCCACACCTCTCCATCCTGTCATAGTTCTTGGAAGATAATTTCATTCACTTCTGTTCCGATCATTAGATCACTCCCTTCTTTGAACCCACATATCTTGGGCTCTGAATTGTCGAGATTCCATATAAAACTGCATTTAGCCATTCTAAGCACTTATTTTAAACTACTTTCATTACTAGATTCAGCCTCCTTTGATGTTCTACAGAGGTTCAAGCATTCTCTTCCAACAGGATCTTGTGCATACAAATTGAGGGACTAATTCCTTTCAAATCTTCTATAAACCAAGCTATTGCTTCTTTATATCTTCTGAGAGTCTCCAGCAGTTTTTGCTCTTCCAGCCTAGTTAATCTACAGTTGAAATGATAGTAGCTTTCCTTTTAAGTTTGCAAAAAGAGCATACTTGATTGTTAAACAATTCCTTTAGTATTAAACCCTCTAAGCTTTTCTACAACTTATTCTTCATAACTGTTGGACTTTTCTGCAATGATTTCTCCAACACTGAATACTAAATCTTTTAATTTAAAATTGGAATTCAAAATTTCAACTTCAAGATGCTCAAGATATTGGAAATTCATCTCATTCTCATTCATTGAATTCTGAAAATTACAATCAGTGGTCAGTTCAAAAATGACAGGAATTTTTTATTCTATAATTTCACAGTCAACACTACTGAGTTCTAGTTGTTTCAAACTGTGATTGAGATTGAAGTGCACTCTTCTTTCTCGACCACGAGAGTCGGTTCCCATTTTTCCATCATTCAGTGCGACCTGTTGCTAGAATGGTCTTCCTATAGTGATAGGGCTTGTTTGTCTTCCTCCATATTAATTACCACAAAGTCTACATGAAAGACAAATTTCCCAACCTAGATCAGCACATCTTCAAGGATGCCCTTAGGATGAGCCAATCACACTTCTTTGCCATGCGAGTCATGGTACGTGGGAGTGAGCTCCCCTGAGCTTAATCTTTGAGCAGAATAGGCATCAAGTTGATGCTAGCTCCAGAATCACACAATGCATTTCCCATATCAGCCTCCCCAATTTTGCAAGGTATAGTGAAGATGCCTGGATCCTACCTTTTCTTTAGAAAGGTCTTCTGAATCACTGCATTACAGGATGCTGTTAGGCTCACTATCCCTTCCTTAGTAATCTTCCTCTTTTTGCTCAATATATCTTTCATGAATTTTGCATACTAAGGCATTTGAGTTAATGCCTCAGAGAAAGGAATGTTAATCTCTATCTTCTTAAACATGTTTAAGAATTTAGAGAACTGCTCCTCTAGCTTTGCTATAGTCTTTGAAGTGACTGGGGATTATGGCTTTAACTTCTTCCTTCTTTCCCTGCCCAGTTAGGCTGCATTTTTTATTGTTTCTTTTTCTCGGTAGTTCGGGCGTCTTTGCTCAAAGTTCCTCTTCTATTCAGTTATTTCTCTTCCTCGGTGCTCCTCTTTTCAACTCTCCTTTCATCTAGCTCTACCTTACTTCCGGAATTCTTGCCATACGATGCTAGATTCTTTCTAGTGTCACTTGAAATGAATCCTTGGCTCCTCTGCCTTAACCCGAGCCGGTTGCCCAATCTGTGTTTCAGTTCTTGAGAGGCATTAGTGTTTGTCTAAAACCATGACTATGTTTCTTGGGGTTTCAAGGTGAGAATATTTCTTTTCATGCGATTCGAAATCCTTTTGTTTAGGCATGAAATGAAACATCGATCTTCAAAGATTCAGTCCTTTTAGACCACGATGCCTGCTCTCCTCTCTTTGTCCCTCTCTTTGTTGTTATTCTTGGAACTGGGGTACGAGCATAAACTGGCTGGTAATTACGTCGGGGTGGGGCCTGTTGTGCTCCTCGCGTATAGAAGTTTCATGTTTCCTGATCTTTGGTGTATAGTCGTTGGCAAGTTGGGGTTAGGCAGAAGTGATACTTCCTGCGCATTCATATACTTGGTCTTCTCAACTTGGTAGGGCTCTTCTTCAACAAGTCCCTCAGCACTTCTTCTCATTCTTTCTTCTACTACTCCCACTTCATGTGTAGTGTGCATTCTTCTTTTATTGTTTCCCAGTTTGTTCAATACTGCTTCCAGGTTTGCTTTTATGGCTGTCATTTTATCAAGCCCAATAAGACCATTTCCTTTTAACCTATTATTGCTCCCTGAAGCTTCAGATGGAGCCTTGTAGTTGCATTTGGCAAGGTCTTCAATTAGTTCCCTTGCCTCCTCTGCACTTCTTCTTTTAAAAGCTCCACATCAGGATGCATCAATTATACCCTTTAAGGCATAATTCATAGCATGATAGAAAATATCCATCTAAGTGTTCAGATCTATTCCATGCATAGGACATCTTTTCAACAATCTTTTGAATCTCTCCCATGCAACATAGAGACTCTCATTTTCCCCCTTCTTAAAGAAAATTATTTCTCCTCTTCTCTCAGTAGTGAGAGTTGGAGGAAAAAATCTATTCATGTATGCCTCCACCAGTTCTTCCCAGTGTTCGCGATCTAGGCGCGGTGGAATCAAACCAGGAGTTCTTTGCCACATCTCAATGAAAATGGGAAGAGTTGAAGCTTGATTACATATTGTCTCACCCCATTCAGCTTGATTGTGTTTTCCATCCTTATGAATCTCCCCAGGTGCTCATTGGGATCTTCGGGGCCGGGTGGCTGTGAGCTTGATGCCCATTTGCACCATAGTAATCAAAGGCGCCGACTCAAAATTATTTGGCAATGGGAGGTTGTCTCACAGCTAAGTACTCATATTAGATAATAGACCTCTAAAATTCCTCCATAGTGTTAGGCCCTTGAGGTCTCTCTACTTCTTAGCACTGTGGAATAGCACGCAATCTTTCTCTACGATTTTCCATATTTACGGATTACGCCTTTGGTAGCTTTCCTCATATTCTTCAGGGTTCTTTCAATTTCAGTATCTAGAGCCTTAAATCTTCTTACATTCTTCTATACATTAAATTCCTCCAGTAGAAACCTGCGAATCAAATAAGTCAACGATGCTCGAAAAATTATATATGCATTTAGGCTTCAGTATCGGTGAAAGCATTTAGCCCTTGTTGTTAAAATTGTTTTTGTTGTTTTTCTGAAATTTTTTTAAAACAAAGAAAAATGTCCAAATTAGCATTTCTCTCTTTTGTAAGAATATTGATTTTCTTCCTTGATCCGTGACGCGCCAAAACTTATTGACCACTTTTTGTATATAGATAGAATTGAATTTCTATCTTGTGCAAAATTTATTACACAATCTCTAGTAAAGGCACTAAAAACTTGTTGACCAAATAGAACTTGTATTACTCATAATAAAAATGGTTTTGTCAATGATTTAATTAAAAATTTAGTTTGCTCATACTACTGCAAATGCACAGGTCATACAAGTAATAAAAGTGGACCTATAAGTCTGGATATCGTTCCCACAGAGATTAAAGAGAATTCAAAGTTCAACTACCCCAACTACTCAAGTTCCATACTATTTGAACTTCCATTTTATAAGATTTTCAAAACCTAACTAAGAATCTCACAATCTAATTTTATACATTTGTAAATAAAATCCTATATCTATTTGGTGAACCATATTATTGTTGGAGTAGACCTTTGGAATTTCCTTTGCTGTGAAATTATCAGTCTATCTTGACATAATCTAATTCTATTATATCATGAATTAGAATTTGAATTTGTCAAGAGGCAAGGTAGTATAGTTTGGATTTCTCCCTTAACCATACATTTCACTTATTAGAGATTCATGTTCATTTCTAAAACATGTGTCTAACCAATTACTTATAATCAGATTTTCTTTATAAGATCTTGGTATTTTCTTTTCCAATACTTCATACTCATTTCTTATGACTGCAAATTTTCTTGCTTCCTAAGACAGGGCCATTGCTAGATTTCTACAAGACAAATGATGTCTCATCCTTGAGATCTTAAAGAGTTCTCTCTTTCCTTGATTAGATCAAAGCTAACACAAGATCAAGATCAATCCTCAAGACCAAGGAGAAATCTCTAATTGATTAAATTGATAGATCCTTCAACTAAGTCTCAAACCATGAGTAAATTGATGATTTATCTAGGTAATCTTCCAGAGCTCATGAGTTCATCAATATTAGTCTAGCATACCCACACAGTAATGCATCATGCTCTCGAGTCTCGACTATATATTTACTCGAGGCCCCACAGAAATCGAGCTAGGCAAGGAGTCCTTAATTGGGTATAAGTTACTAATTTTGGGAACAATTCACTTCATGAACAAAACCAATCAAATAAACTCAAAATTCTCAATTCAAGAAATCTCTTTCTAATTGTGCAGGAAAGACCATAACTAACATCATATCTTTCCCATAGGAAGTTTGTATTTCGAAAAGCTAAATCCTGATAGACATTGAAACACGAAGTCAAAGAAATTTCAATACTGTTTGTAATCAAACTGAAAAGAAATGAATTCCACCTTTTATCTAGACTTCATTAGATTCAAACAATAATCGGAATTGATCTTCAACAAATTAGCTCAACTTAGCTTACAGGCAATTCAACATTTCAAGTCAGTAAACAAATTGAAATTCTACGCTAAATCGTCCCGAAGAAAGAAAAAAAATAAAAGAAAAATATATGCAAAAAAGAGTCCTCAACTCCTCAAATGCTCTAGTTTTCCATCCACAGTATACTTTCCTTAAATGATTATATTTATAGAGGCCCGAGTTTGGGCTAATTCAGTTACATTATGAATCCCAAAATTTTTGCCCAGATTGCATTCTCGGTCACTTAGAAAAGTGTTGTTAATGATAGAGTTTTGATTCTTTGTTGGGTATCTCGCCACCTTATCTACGTGGTCTATCGCGGCGATATTTGTTTCTTGGTATATTTGTGCAATCGCGACAAGCGTTTCCTACAATGGCGACAAATCTTTCTTTAGCTCTCTAACACTTTGTCCTGCAAGGTCAATCGTTCTTTCCATTCTATGTCGCGACAATCTTATGTGTGTTTTCTGGAACAGTTATGTTGCAACACTGACATTTGTGTTGTAGATGTTTTCTGTCGCGACAAAGTTTCTTTATGTCGCGACAAGACTTTTATCAACTCAACTTTGTGTCGCGACCCAGTTCTATTTTGTCGCGACGAGACTTGTCTTCCTTATGTGGGAATCTTTGTCACAACATAGAAAAGTCTGTTGCGACCTTGTTTATTTGTGTTAAGCTTATTTATGTGTCGCGACTTTAAAATCCCTGTCACGTAAATGAAACCTCTCTTCAACTTTGAAGTATGTCGCAGCATTGAACTCTTTTGTTGCAATCAAGTCAGTTCACTAAGTCAGCATCACTTGTCGCAGCTTTTTTTCTCTGTCAGGACCAAAAACCTTGTCTTTAAGTGTTGCGACATAACTTCTTCATATAGTGTCTTAATAGGCTTTTCTAATTTCAATAATCAGTGTTGTGACAGGAAAAGATTTTGTCGCAACATGGATTCTTCCTTCTATTTTTCATTATGTCGCAACCTAAACTGATCTATCGCAGTATTCTTCCTGTATTACTCTTCAATTTCTTATCGCGACAAAAAATACCTTGTCGTGACATAATTTATGCTTTCTTCCTGTTTCTTGTGTCGCGACAGGTTCTTTCTGATGTTAGCATTTAACTAACAAACCTTGTCGCAACATTATCTTTCTTTGTTTCAGCTGACTTGTTACATTCTTCTCTTGTTCTATTGCCACACACTGTCTTTTGTCGCGACATAGCTCCTCTTTATATTCAATCCTCTGTGTTGCGACAGAAGAAATACTATCGTGACAGATTTCCTTAGCTATTTGCTCGGACGTTTGTCATGACACACAGAACTTTATCACGACATAGACTGTTGCAGTTGCTTTTTTTCTCTTCTTCCTTGCTTAAATTTTCTTCTTTTTGAATTAAAACCTGCAAAACACAAATTTGGTGAATAATCTATAATTTGGCATTAAAACTGATCTGAATATACTAAAAAAAAGCCATAAAAATGGATTAAAAATAAATGAGTTTAAGACTCATCACCGGGCTAGTGTGTTCTCTATGTGTTTCCCAAAGGAGGTCCCTAACTATGACCTACCTATGGATTTGAGGGATGATATTGATGGAGTGACTCTTCTTGATACTTACATAGACGAGATGGACATGATCGGCATAGGCTGTATCATCAATGCAACCCCATGCGAGCCCCATTATGCCTTTGACATGTTTGGAGTTTCTGCTATTGATCTTGAGGATGTGACACTTTATGACACTTGCACTAATGCGATAGACATGATCGGCACTGTTCTCATCCTTGATGCAGCCCCACCTAGGCCTCGCTCTGTTTTTGATATGTTAGGGATTTCTATGCTATAGATAAATGATAATAATGGACTTGTTGCTCTTGATGTGTCGAGGAATGCATTTTTACGTTGAGGGAGGGAGTCGAATCTGTGGACCCACCTCTTTCTTGACACTGTTCGGGTTGTCACTTGCTTTGATGGCGTCTTCGATGGTAATAATGACATATGAGTATTTTAGTGTTTTCTGTGTCCATGACATTTTCCTTTGATTACACCACGGCCACCCTGACACATATGTAATTATTTGATGATGTGGGAGACACAGATGACCCACTAGGTGGCCAATCAGAGTGTGATTATGATATAAAAGGACAGGAAAGTTACACCCATTACTGGTAGCACAAAGTTGATAGATTTTGGGAGACCAGATCAACCCAAGGAGATTAGGATTGGCTCTTCCCTATCTCCTGATGAGATGAGTAGATTGATTGACCTGCTCAGGTCATACTTGGATCTATTTTCATGGTCATATGAGGACATGCCGAGCCTTGACTCTTCTATAGTGTAGCATCACCTGCCCATTCTATCACATGTTAGGACAGTTAAGCAGAAATTAAGGAGACTACACCCTCGATAGAGTTTACAGGTTAAGGAAGAAATTCATAAGCAAATTAGTGTTAGCTTCTTATCAGTAGTTGAGTATCCAGAGTGGTTGGGTAATGTCTCGTCCCTGTTCTCAAAAAGGATGGCAAGGTTAGAGTTTGTGTAGACTTTTGTGATCTGAACAAAGCCAAACCTAAGAATGATTTCCTCCCCCACCCCCCCCACACACACACACACACACACATTTATATGTTGGTTGATAGCACTACAGGACATTCGATGTTGTCCTTCATGGATGGATTTTCTAGGTATAATCTAATTATGCTGGTTACAAAGGATATGGAGAAGACTTCTTTCATTACTGAGTGGGGTACTTATTGCTATTGGGTTATGCCATTTGGGTTGAAGAATGCAGGAGCCACTTATCAGAGAGCTGCTACTACTCCTTTCCATGACATGATGCATAGAGATGTCGAGGTATATGTGGAGGACATGATAGTGAAGTCTTGAGACAAGGAAAATCATGTAATAGCCTTACAGAGGTTCTTTGCAAAGGAGGGTTAGGCAGTTGATGAGGTTGAACCCGAAGTGCACGCTGCAGGGAGTAAGCTTCTAGAAGTGGGACACAATTGTTAGTAAGCGGGATATAGAGGTTGATCTTGAAAAGATCAGGGCCATACTTGACATGCCTTGTAACACCCCGAAATATACCCTAGTCGTTTTCGACATGTTTAGGGTATTTTGTAAGCATAATTTGACTGTTTCGGGAGTTAAATGCGAAAAACGGGAACTAGAGACCCGGAAATTTACAAAACTTAAGGACAAATATGTAAATTCTCCAAAAAGGGGCTTAAAAGTTATAATTTGAAAAGACTATGGGCCAAAGAAGAAATAATAGGAATTGTTGTGTAATTCCTAGAAGATGAGAGGCCAAAAAGCAAATAAAGCAACTTAACCCAAAAATGGGTTTTTGAGGGCCAAACAAGGCCTAAGAAAATCTGGAATTTAAAGACCAAATTGGTCTCATTTGTGGGAGGAAAAACAAAACGTGAAGGGAGAAGGAGAAAGAAGAAAAGAGAAGAAGAAGTAAAGAGAAGAAGAGTAAGAGGGATCAAGCCAAAAAGGAAGTGAAACTACCTTGATTATGAATTTTGTATGGATCACATGGGATTCTAAGGCTTTGTATGATTAATATCTTGTCTCCAAATCTAGGGTTTTCATTGAATTGCATCTTAACCTTAGATTTCTTGAAATTAAGGTGGGTAAAACCCACAAGGAACAAGATAAGTAAGGAATTCCCCTTTTTGTTTGGATTCATGGTTAAATGACAAGTAATGGAGCTAGGGTTTAGAATAAACCCTAACAAATCCTGACTTTGAATTGTGTGCTGTAAACCCATATTAGAATGGCTTTGGAAGAGATTCAGAAAGAATTTGGAAGAAAGATATCCATTGAAAGATGATTTGAGTATAATTGAGGATATAAGATGAATTTGAAATGATTTGGATGTGTGTTTGAAGTGTAGAATTGATTTGAGTATCAAAAGTATGGAAAAATGGGTAAAACACACATTCTGGGCACTTTTCGGAGACTTGTACCGGTACAAGTTGAAGTTGTACCGTACAATTTCGTTCGGGTCATTTGGCTGTTGTACTGTGTACAACTTGAGCTTCTTGTACCGGTACAACCTGTTCTGCCTTTCCGTTCTGACCATTTTCGTGATTTGGTGGCCATAACTTGCCCACGTTTATCCGATTTGAGGATTCAGGGCCACTTAAAAAATATACTTCAAGGAGAAAAAACCATATTTAATAAGTATCTCCAAATTATGATTCTAGATAGCCCAAAAATTCACTCAAAGTGGGACCATGTGCAAGCCAAATTCTGGTTCCAGCTTTGAACATAGAGAAGTCCGGATGTTTTGACGTGTAACTCGTAGTTCTGTTCGAATTGGGTGATTCCAGTTGGAATAGAACCCTTAGCACCTTAAACTTTAAATGAGTACAAAGATACAGCACAAATATCGAGACAAGGCACTGGGAAAATAAATATTTCAAACTGTCCTCGGTAAAATTAAAATCCGACTAGTTGGCATGAAAATGCCATAACTTGAGTTTGGACGATCCTTCGATTGATTTGATTCCAATTCCTGGGTAAAGTAGATTCATAGGAAGAATAAGAATACATGAATAAGGTGTGATTACATGCTCATCACAATCTTACCGCATATGGAATGACCATGAACGCATAATGGGGCACAATGTCCCATTATAAGATAGTAAGTCGACCTCATATAATTGTAAAAAACCACCTAAGACCAGTTATTAAATGACAGCACTAATCGTCCGAATAGTACCCCCAGACTCGATTAGTGCTCCGGGCACCTTGGATTAGTACTGGCAATCCCGATTAGTGTCCCAAGACTCGACTAGCACTTCCTAAGACCTCCGGGATTAGTGCCCCAAGACTCGACCAGCACCTCCTAAGACTCGACAGTGCCCCAAGCACTCCCGACAAGTACTCGACATTTCTAATTAGTGCTACGCACTCTCGTCTCCAAGGCGCTACGCACTCGCCTTGACTAGTGCTACGCACTTCCGCATCGTATAGTATCTTCAGTACTTATCATGGTCATGGTCCTACCTTAATTCGCACACCGGGTCTAGGAAGTCAAACAATTATATGATAAGACTCAATAGAGAATAAGAATAAAGATCCAATGTACCAGACTGCCCAGTACCTACGAGTACTCGCCTTTGATTAAGCTCCGTGAGTACCACGGGTACCCTCAGATGAATTAAGTTCCATCCCTGTCGATGAAGTTCCTCGTATGACTCATGGGTACCCCGCCTTCGATTAACTCCTCGTCTCTCGATTAAGTCCCTCGTAGTACCTACGTACCCTCTGACCGATAAGTTATGTAGCACCTACCGTACTCCCGTGATCTCGAATAAGTTCCTGGTCCTATATCCGAATAAGTCCCAGTACCTAAGGGTACTCTTAGACCGAATGCCTCGTTTCGATTAAGTCCGTCTCCGACGAAGTTCCTCAGAAGCACCTACCGTGCTCCTATATCCGAATAAGTACAAACTCCAGAGTACCCACGAAAGTACTTCCGCATCGCAATATAAGTACAAGTTTTGTAGTACCTATGAGTATCACTGTGATCCGCACGATAAGTATAAACTAGTGGTGCGCCGCATCGTACCTTCGTATAATGAACTGTAGTACCCACGGGTACTTGCACTGCACAAGTTCCGTATAAGATCCGTGAAGACAAGAATAAGCTCCGCAATACCGCACACGGCCCGTAATCTCGTGATACCCACGCATTCCAAACAAGTATAACCCGTAGTTTAAGAATAAGTTAACTCCTACCTGAGTCCCGAATGGAAATAAGCCGTTAAGTCCCGCATAAGAAGTAACTCGTAACCCTACGTGAGATCCTAATAAGTATAAGTCCAAGAGTACCTATGGGTACTCCGCATTCGCAAAACAAGTATAAGTCCAAGAGTACCCAAGGGTACTTCAGACGTAAAATAAGTATATGCTCGTAAGACATGTATAAGACCAAATACATGTCCAAGTTCGTAAGACCATGATAAGTCTGCGAAGATAAGTATAAGTTCCGTAATACTCAGATAAGTATAAGCCCGTTAAGTTCCTCATTTATCTTATACATCTGTAATTTCATTGATACCTACGTGGTTCCTCCGAATAAGGGTAAACTCCAGAGTATAAGGATAAGTTCCTCGTAACTCCTACAGAGTCCCGAATAAACATAAGCCCGTTAAGTATAAGTCTTCAATGACTATAAGTTCGTGAATTCCTAATGGAGTCTTGAATGAACATAAGTTTGTGATAAGCATAAGTTCTCAAGATAAGAATAAGATCCTAACTCCTTACTGAGATCCAAATGTTTAAGCCTGTTATAAGAAAAAGTATCAGATAAGCTCATAATATAAATGCATGAAATTTTATATTATCCGTTATTTGTTTTACGCTAAATGTGTATATGCATAAGAAATGTTTCCCACTAAGCATTAAGCTTAGCACTGGTTTTAATCCGTGTAGGGTACAGAGAAGATCGCAAGAAACATCCGCATACAACAGCCAACACACACTTGTGGTGTCTACTACATGTAGGTTCCATGCTCGATTTGTAATTGTAAAAGTGTAAAGTTTTGTATTTGTAAATGGGACTCCTGTGAAATGTATAGGTCATTATTGATTCTCAAGAGTAATATGTGGGCTATACCCACGTATAAATTGGCTTTTAAAAAAAAAAAAAAATTCCGGTAAAGAGTCCCAGTATTTGGTCTCGCGTCCCGGAAAACGGGGCGTGACATGCCTGCCCCAAGGACCGAGAAAGAGATAAGAGGCTTTCTAGGCATATTACAGTATATTAGTCGTTTCATTGCTAAACCGACATACATATGTGAGCCTATCTTCCGTCTTTCTCTGAGGTGCAACCAACCTACGCTTTGAATGATGATCACAAATGCTTTGAGAAGATTCAAGAAAGGTCTCCTTCTCCCTCTAGTTTTAGTATCTCCTATACCAGGGCGCCTTTTGCTTTTGTATTTTTCAGTTTTAGACATGGTCTTAGGATGCATGCTAGCTCAACTCGATAATTCAGGGAAGCAGCCAGCCATCTATTATCTGAGTAAAAGGATGCTAGAGTATGAGTGTATATACATTATGATTGAGCGCCTCTGTTTGGTATTGGTTTGGGCCACTAGGAGACGAAGACATTATGTGACAAGGTATTCCATAATTTTGGTCTCACGATTGGATCTGTTAAGGTATCTATTTGATAGGCTTGTTCTGACCAGTAGGCTCATGAGATGGTTAGTACCGCCGACGTAGTTCGATATTCAAGATAGTCACACAAAAATCGCAAAGGAAGCATCATTTGTAGATCATCCGGCTTCCTTACCCCAGACCGATAACAAAATCGATTTATGATGATTTCCCTGATGAGCAATTTGTTTCCGTGACCAGTATCGCAGGATGGCGGTTGTACTTTGATGGTGCCGCCAATCAGTCTGGATTTGGCATTGGTATCTTGTTAATATCACCACAAGGTGATAATATTCCCATATCCGTTCTGTTGACATTCTCTGATCATCATCGGTTGACGAATAATAGAGTTGAGTATGAGGCTTCATACATGTGCCCGTAGGACTCCGCACTTGATCTGAGTTAGACGGTTGGAGATCCACAAGGATTCCAACTTGGCTATTCAAAGATACTCGTGGTATTCGAGGACTCGAGATGAGAAGTTCTAAGCCCTACCACATGCTTACTGGATTTGTCAATCGATGTGTCGATGAGTTGAGATATATACATCTACTTAGAGCAGAGAATCAGTTTGTTGATGCGTTAGCCACTTTGGCTTCTATAATTGAGATTCCTGCATGAGTGATTGTACGACCATTGTTGATCGAGACTAGGTCTGCACCAGGTTACTGTTGTTTGATTGGAGATATTGAGGACTGACACAGCCAATTTCCGGTACCACGATATTTATCAGTTTCTGTCATGCGACGCTTACCTAGAGTCAGCCTCGGCCAAGGATAAGAGAGTATTGAGACATTTGGCCACCAGATTTGTTGCTTGTGGGGATGTACTGTATAGGAGATCGTCTGATGGCATGTTGTTATTATGTCTAGACTGTGCCTCTGTAGATCGAGTGATGAGAGAGGTTCATGCAGGAGTCTGTGGCCCACACATGGGAGGTCATATGCTAACATGTAAGATCATGAGGACTGGCTACTTTTGGTTGACCATGGAGACAGATTGTTGCCAATTTGTACAGAGATGTTCGGAGTGTCAGATGCACAAAAACTTGATACACGTGCCACCTTCTGAGTTACATGCACTCACATCCCCTTGGCCATTTTCAGTAGGGGGTATTGATATTATTGGGAAGATCTCGCCCAAGTCTTCCAATGGGCTTGAGTACATTTTCGTTGCCATTGACTATTTCACCAAGTGGGTGGAAGCTGCTTCCTATGCTAGATTGACAACGGCAAAGGTGGCCAAATTCATCAGATCGCATATTATCTGCCGATATGAGGTCCCTCACAAGCTAATTTATGATAGAGGGGTGCATTTTAGGTGCGAGGTGGACACGTTGATTCAGGAGCATGGCATTCAAGATCACATCGCTTCCACGCATTGTGCCACGTAATTAATGGGCAATTGTGGCCATGAATAAGAAAATCAAGAGGATTTTGAGAAAGATGGTCAACACTTCTCGGGATTGGGTAGAGAAGCTCCCTTTCGCGCTATGGGCTTATCGTACATCTTTTCGTACCTCTACTGGAGCTACCTCTTATTCTTTGGTGTATGGTATGTAGGTAATGCAACCTGTTGAGATTGACATGGGATCTTTGAGAGTAGCACTAGAGCAGCAGATATCCGAGGCCGAGTGGGCCTAGTCTCAAGCATGATCGCCTTAGCTCGCTGAGAGGAGATTGAGGGCAGTAGATCATGTTCAAGCCTATCAGAGGAAGATGACCCATGTATTCAGAAAAAAGGTCAAGCCCAAGAAGTTTAAAAAAGGCGACCTAGTCTTGAAAGTCCTTAGGGGATTGATTGGTGACCCTAGAGGCAAGTTTAGATCGACTTGGAGTGGGTCGTATGTTATTCGAGATTTGACCCAAGAGGAGGCAATGTCGATGCACCTAGATAGAAATCAGTTCACAAAGCCAGTCAATGTGGATCAGCTAAAGAAGTTTTATGCGTGAGATCATGGTTAGAGGATGGGTGGCCATCACTTCGAGTAGCCATATTCCCTATTGCACGCCCATACATTGATATATCCTATTGCTAGCCCTTTGAGCCTTACGCGGTTTATTATGGCGCTTTTTTTCATTCAGCCTTACATACCTTTTCTAACCTGGGTTGAGGGCCTGCCCCTATGCACTTTGTATTTATTAATTGGATCTATGAGCATTATGAGCATTGTGTCATTCTTTGTTTGTTCTTTCTTGCATCATTACCTGTTTGTTTTCTTCTCCATTTTGCATTTTCACTTTGCTTGCCTTTGAGTTTTGTTTCTATCATCTTGTTTCTTTTCACTTTTATTTTCCCTTGTGTGATGATGGCATGCTCATGTCTCGTAGCTACTGTGTTAGGATGGTCACACCCTTATTTCCCCTGTGAACGCCTAAAATACCCTACAATGATAACATGTTCAGGGTGTAAAATAAATTAAATTATATTTTTTGACGTTTAAATGGCTAAAAACGAAAAATGATACAAACCCAGAAATTTTACAAGAGCCAAATAAATTTGATAAAAATGTCAAATGAGAACCTAAGGGTCATAAATGAGGAGTGTAAATGTTAAAATCAAAATGAAATGAAATGGAGTGAAGATGAAAGTGAAATTAAAAGTTAAAACGAGAAAAATGGGAAAATATGAATTTATGTGCAAGCCAAACAAGGCCTTATGAAGACTTAAGGCTTAAGATCAAATTTGGTCTTGTAAATGTCATTTCTCACATTTTGCAAAAAGGGAAAAAGGGAGAAAGGCTAGGGAACACTCTGGTTGAGAGAAGAAGAGAGGGATTTGTGATTTCTTCTCCATGTAATCAAGGGACAAGTTGATCAAGAAGAAGGAGGAAGAAGGAAGGAAAGAGAATCAAGATTTAAGGAATGAAAAACCAAACCCTAACCCCTTTTCTACTTGTGTTTGGGTTTAATAAAACCCCAAATGCGGTATAAAAGTGTTTTGAAAGGTTGTAGTTTGTTTTGGGGTTGTATTGGGTAAGATTTCATGGTGTATTGTGGTTTGGATTGTTGATGAATTTTTGTATAAAGGAAATGATGAAGTTTCAAAGGAGTTGCTGTCAAAACATTTTCAAGTTATAATCATCCAAATTGAGTGATTCTAATTGATAAATAACCATAAGAGCTAGATCTACAAATGTATAGAAGGGACCAGGAGCAAATTGTAGCTCTGGGTGTCCCAACATGGTCAGCTGTTGCAAGCTCGTAGCCAACGGCATGTCAGCATTTGCGTAGTCGTGGTGTTTCTGGCCATAAGTTGAGTTTCACTTATCCAAATTTAGTGATTCAAAATTATGGGTAAACTAGAATTCTAGGGGAATAATTTATTGGAAGGAAGTGTATGCAATTTGTAACCTTAAAGTGCCCATAAATCTTTCCAACCGAGCTATGGCAAGAACAACTGACCGCTTACAAATTAGAGTACCGATGTAAAATGCAATAACTCGAGTTTCAGGATCCAAATCGACATTCCAATTGAGAAGAAGCCTTAGAACCATATCTTCAATGAGTAGAAGGAACCATTACCAATTTATGGAGTTAAGACCCTGAAATCAAGAATAACAAGAGGGTAATCGAAAGGAGCTCTCAGATACCGACCAATTTGGCATTAAATGTCAGAATCGAGTTTAGTGATCAAATGAGATGATTCCAATTCCTAATTAAATAGACTCATAGAGCTATCATTTTATTGAAGGAAGCATGAGCAAAATATGGTTCATGTGTCCCCAGAAAATTTTGAAAATGAAGGTGTATTGGGTAGACATCAACCTTAACAAAAAATCCTAGAATGCACAACTGATTTTTTTTTATCGTCGTTTTGATTGCGGACATATTTTGTGATGGATTAGGTTGGTGACAAGGAATCTTTGACCTAAAATAAAGACACTCAAGGATAGAAATCGTAAGAATCCACAACCTTTGGGTTTGTTCTTCGCACTTCCTTCCTTGTTTCGGGGTTTTGTGTTTTATTTGAAAAATAAATCTAAAAGGTTTTATAGTATGAATATGCATGTGTGTCTGCCTTTGAGCCATAAATGAATTGGTTTGTTCTCCACTTCTATTTCTAAAAATTTTTGAAGGATTATGAAATTAGTGGATTTATTGAAATGAATTAAGTATAAATTGTATATTGATTTGTTTTAAATTGATTTGATACAATCCACTGTGAAATGAATCGCATGAAAGATTGGAAACCAAGTATTTGGATATAAATGTATATAAACTATTGTAAATTGCTATGAATGATTTGAGTCTTTAATAGAATGTTAACCGTTAAATTCGAGTTAAGGATAGATTGGTATACCAATAAGGGTCAAATGAATAAGATATGCCGAACGTGAACACGACGTGTCACTCCGACCAGAAATTTCAACTAGACAAGATTGCAGTTGCTCACAAATGATTTTTAATAACCACAAGAAATTTAATGGACTGTGCCGGTGATTCGTTATCATGTGCACTGAAAGCATAGGTTAAATTCTCTTAAGGGCAAAATGAAAAGAAAATTGTGAAATGCATGATTTGTGTTTGAATGAGTTATTACATATGAAACTACATGTTTGAAATGAACAATGAATTTTAATTTGAATGTATATGAAATGAAAATATACATATATGTATTGTACCGCATTGGTCATTGAAAACAATTATACAAAGGCATCGATTTAGAAAAATGCATGATTTACTTAAACTGAAATGAAAAGAGAACTATATAGAACCACTAGGCTTGAAAAATCTTAGTGCGTTGTTTTATCATAGCGTAGGTACCGAGTGAACAGGTATGAAGGAAAAGACCGCAGCGATTTCGAGTCAACGTAAAGGCCTCACGAAGTTGAAGTAAAGCTCTGACCATGCATTCATGAAATATATTTGACACTTTTTGTACACACTCTGATTTTGTTTTCTAAATATTTTGGTATTGAAAACGGCTTATAATTCCGTAATGTATAAAGGTGGTAAATGGACCAAATGGGCATGTAATGCCATATTTAATGGAAAATGTGTATTGAAAACAAAATTATAGGCCTCCTTTAAGTTGAATTAGTATATACAAATATATTTTCATAAAGACAAATATCCTTTACAAAATGAGCATCAGAAATGTGTTTTACTGACAAAAGAAAAGGGAATTGGATTTGAAATGAGGACCGTGTCTCGGATCGGGTTAGGCCTCCTGGTCGGGTAGGTACGGCGGCACGGGCCGCCATAGTTCCACCCTTAAGGTTTGATCTAGGAGTCTTAATTTAAGGGACCATTTGGGTTATGGATTTGAGGTTATTGGTTAGATTATGATAGTGTGGCATTCATCTTACTTTGTTGGTTGTTCGGCGCAAAAAAAAAAAAAAAAAAAAAAAAAAAAAAAAGAATGAAGAAAAAGAAAAGAGTTACGCTCATTCGATATTCACTTCATTGGTATTTGGGATTAGCATGGTTTGGTCTTCGCAATATAATTACAGTTTAATCTTCGTAGGTCATTTTGGATTGAGGGACTTATTTTTTCTCCGAAAGACGGTGAGAGCATTGTATATCCTTTTCATGGATCCGGAGACACATTGGGAGGAGGCTTGGGTTTCCTTTACACTAGGTCCCCTGGGTTGTTATCCATATCACCATTCCCATCTTATGGTGACTTCACCTCGATTTACATCCTCGGGAAGGAGTGGTTCGTCATCATCACTCATTGCTACACTTGTATCCCACCTTGTTTCCCTACTTTCTTCTACATCCCTTTTCATTTTCTTCTATCCTCATTGATCGTCGTCTCGCTTCATGAACGACATGTCTTTTAGTGTATCTCACCTGTTGATTGGCATTGTTCACTTATGTGTTAGTCGAGTCGCTTTGTTCACATGATTTTTCTACATTTGGCATTGCGCACACAAGGGTTAGGCATTATCTATCAGACTGGGCCTTTGTTTCCCATCATTTCATTCACCTTTCACCCTTGGCCTACATTACGGTCCAAGTCATAAGACCACCCTAAGGCTATGAGATCTTGTGTTTGCTTCGACGCATTTTATATGGACAGGTTCTGTCTACTGATTAAGTACGGAATGTCAACAAGTCTCTGTTCTTGGGGAATATCAAGGGTCACATATTGTCTTTCCATTCAGTTGCTTATCTCAGGTCCATGATCAGATACAAATGATACAGAGAGTTGGGATTGTTGATGGCGCCTTAGCTTGATGCTTTGACACGTTTACACAGAGGCATACCCCCATCCTTTCATGCTGGCTTTGGCTTTTACACATGTACATAGGCAGTCCGTTTCATCTAAAGACGTTTTGGGCATCAGAGTTTGAGTAAGCCTCGTATTCAACTTGGTTTCTTCATACAATAGAGCGCTTTTGAGAGGTGATCGAGGATCAAATTCACGGTATTCATTAACTCGGCAGGGATGTGCATACTGGGGCATTTCCCCATTCATTGTCCTGTTTTCTCGCACAAACATTTGGGTTTTCAATGATGTATTTCAGGGTTTTTATCGAGATATTAAAGCTTCAGATGTACATACAAAGGCATACCCCCTATCAGTTATTGGTGGATATTGATGCTACGGATTAGTGAGGAGGGCTTTTCCTCAGGAATGAATGTTTGTAATGTTTCCAACTTTGTGACTTTGACTTTATGTGCAATGGTGGGTTTCAAACATGGTATTGGTGCCTTAGACTAGGGCATAGCCCCTTATTTACGCCTTTAGACACGTTCGATCCCTTCTTTTGTTTCGGGTTCTCCGACATCATATCCGGATTCAATCCTTTCATTTTGTTTCGGGTTCTCAGGCATCGTGCCTAGATTTTATCCCTTCCTTTTTTTTCGGGTTCTTCGGCATTGCGTCCGGATTCGATCCCTTCCTTTTGTTTCAAGTTCTCCAACATCGCGCCCAAATTCGATCCCTTCGTTTTGTTTCGGGTTCTCCGGCATCGCGCCCAGATTCGATCCCTTCATTTTGTTTTAGGTTCTCTAGCATCGCGCTTGGATTCGATCCCTTCCTTTTGTTTCAGGTTCTTTGGCATCACGCCCAGATTCGATCCTTTCCTTTTGTTTTGGGTTCTCCGGTATCGCACCCGGACTTGATCCCTTAGTTTTTTTCGGGTTCTCCTGCATCATGCCCGAATTCGATCCCTTCTTTATTTCGGGTTCTCTGACATAATGCCTTGATTCGATCTCTTCTTTTTGTTTCAGGTTCTCCGACATCATTCTCGGATTCATCCTCCCTTTATGCTCCAAGGTTCTCCTATAGTGCCCGCATTCCCGATCTAACTTTTTATTTCCTTTGAGTTCCCTCCAAAGATCGTGTCCGATTTTTCCTCATCTTCCTCGGCATTATGACCAAGCATCACGTTCGGCTTTCTCTTATCTTTTCCAGCATCAATTCTGGATCACTCATCTTCCCAGGCATCGTGCTCAAGTTTCTCTAATTCCTTCACCCCAGTGACTCCTGCTCCATTAGCCTTCAGGTCGAGTAAGGGACAAAATCTTTAGTCATCCTCGGTTCTTCACTAGAGTTCATTTCTACTCTTGTATCGCTTGCACTTCGTTAACTCCACGCATTCATCTGCTCAATCACTTTACTAAAAGAAGATATTTGTGTAATTCCTCAATTTTCATTCCTTCTTAACACTCAGATTTATCCTTGGCTGGGTGTCACCAGACTCCAGCTTGTTTATATGTCATGGATCTAGCCCCTTTTGGGTTTAATTAGTTTTTGAGCTTTGTGTACGTAAGTCTGTAGTTCACGATGGTGCGAGTGTGTGGTTCATTTTGGAATGCCATCATGGCCTTTTCCCTAGTTGTCCACATCGTACATAGAAGGAAGCTTAAGCCTCCTAAAATTCTAAGTTCGCCTAAGAGTTCATAGGAGCAGGTTTGAATTCGGAGCACTTAGGCTTGTTCTGGTCATATCTCCATCATCCGGACTTGAAATCATGCAGCGTTCTCTTTTTTAGATTCCTTACTCATTAAGGTATTTTCTTACAAAATTTTAGAATTTTTACTAACCGGATCAACCAATTAGGAACCGGATCAGCTGGTTTAATGGATTTCAGTTGAAGTTCATTATTCGAGCATGTTTGAATTCGGATCACCGGAGCTTGTTTTGGTCATATCTCCCTCATCCAAACTTGGAATCGTGAGCCCTTTTTCTTTTTTTTTTGGACTCCTTATTCTTCAAGGAATATTTTTTCAAAATTTCATATTTTTTCTCAACCGGATCGACTGGTTGGAACCGGTTCATCCAGATCATTGTGCCAGCTTGTATGGAGCAATGATTTTAGTTATTTTAAAGCCCAAATCCTACTTGGTTCGGGCCCATAAGCCCCAGATCAGTCCTAGGCATGGGTTGGGTCAGTTTTGGGCCATGTTATGGGTTTCTTACAACTCACCATGGGTCCACTTGGATACTTTGTGGTTAAGCAAATGAGTTAATGTGGCCATCTTTTGACGTCATGAATAGAGGAGTGTTTATAGAGTCAAAGTTTGAGACCACTCAGGCGCCTTGTGACTCAAAGGTGTGCAAAATGAAGTAAGCTCAGATGTTTATGAAGGAGAAATACAAGAAAAAAAAAACCATGGAGAGTGAATGAAAAGGGGAAGAGAAAAAAAAGAAGGAAAAGAAGAAAGCAGAAAAAAAGAAAAGAATGACAAATTCTCTAGATTCGGGGGGGAGTGGTCTCTCTCATTTTGAAGGGGATTTCAAAGATTTGAAGGATTGATAATTGGTCAGAGGAAGGAAAGAAAGAAGAAAAAGGGGGATAGCCTGTAAACTTAAGCATGCTGAATGTTGTATGCTTCTCCCGCTTTGCGCTGTCTTTGCCTTTGATGTTTGTAACCCTGCTTTAGGGGCACTAGAGACATTTAGGGTCAATTTCACTCATCGGAGTCGACCAGGCCACCATTTGTTTTGCTGGATTCCTTGCTCTATGATAAATGTTTTGACAAATTTTTAGAACTGTTCTCAACAAGCTCGACTGGTTGGGGAATCGGACCAGCCAGTTCATTAGGTTCTATTTTTATGAACAACAGTTAGGGTACTTTTGCATTGTTTTGGTTAGTTCTCACTTATTCGGAGCCATAATTGTACATTGTTTGTTTTTTTGAATTCCTTACTCTATGAGGAATGTTTTGAAAAATTTTGAGAACTGTTCTCAACCAAATTTTAATCCATCGAGAACCGATTAACTGTCTAACAGTTCTAGGCGTGCTCGGGTTTTAGGAACACGCGGTTTCATTTCAGCTTGGTTCTCATTTGTCCAAAGCTCGAATCGAGCACCATTTTTTTATTTGATTCCTTACTCTTTTCGAGGAATTTTATGAAAGGTTTGTGAATTTTTCAACGTCTTCCATCTAGTTATGCGCTTACAAATTTTCACTAACTCTACCATCTATGAGGAACACCTTGGCTTGTTTCAATTGGGTCTCACTCATCCAGGCTCGTAATTAAGCACCTTTTCTTTTGTTAGATTCCTTATTCATTGAGGAATTTTCTTACAAAATTTTGGAATTTTACTCAACCAATTGAACTGGTTGGGAACCGGTTCAACCTGTTCTACAAAAGGACTATGGGCAGACCTCAATTTATACTTCTTTTTTTTCGAGCCCAAATCCATTGAGGCTCAAACCCATTTTCTATGGGGCACTTGGAGGCCATCTTCAATGTTTGAGTTTATGTTTGGTTTGTTTAGTGTGGGCCCATTTTGAAGTTATGGGCGTTGTGGTCTAGGTAAGTCTAGTTTGATTTGTATGACATTAGGGGAGTCACTTACCTCGTTTCAACCAGATTTCCTCCTCTTTGGTACAAACTTTAATGCTTGATTCTGAATACATGTTGTATGGTTTACTCACCCTTTGTTGTAGTGCATGGCTAGGGCGTAGCACCCCTTTCTGTTCCGACCCGATTGGCAGATCCGAACCGGATCAGGGATGCTCATTTAATTCTTGTTGTTTACTTTTCAATTTTTTATTTTTTTTTTGTAAAAGTGTCACACCTAAATCCTCGTCTCATATAATCCAAACCGGAGCCCGTTTCATTTCTCAATTGCCATTTATCTTATCAAAACATTTTATTTATGTCATTTCGCTTAGGTTTTCAATTATCAAATCATTTTCAAAATGGTAAGCCTATAAACATTTACTCTATATTACCTGTTTACAAATGGCGATCAAGCCTTTACAAATGATATACAAAACAATAGTCTGTTTAACTCTCTTTGTTCACAAAATGTCACACGTTCAAAAAGAAATGATATGTATATGACTCAGGTATATACTCTATACGTCGTAACTTTCTATGACTCTGCGCTTCTTGATCTTGCCTTCTTTCTTGTTTACTCGAAACCTACGATAGATGTAACTACACGCTAAGCATTTTCATGCTTAGTGGTTCTATACAGCTCTATTCCAATTTTCAATTTAACATGACATGCATTTATCATAAACCATGCCTTTTATATCAAACTATACTCATGCTTATTCATTTTCACATGCTTTCACTTCACAAATCATTGATCAAATCAAAATATGCATTTTCACATGCTTTCAATTTACTTAACTCAAATCATAAGATTCAAACATATACTCCCAAGGATGTATTTAGTTTACAAATCCCGTTTACACTCATCAAGTTTTCTATTTCACTTTGTCTATACAATTCACATTCATGACGGATTACGTTTGGTGAATCCCGTCCTTTTTATCATTCGGTAATGTGCTTACACATTTAACAATTTCTGTCTCCCATCATGATGGATGCCGATTGGTACACCCCACCATGTGGTCACTTAAAAAATGACATATGCCATCATGACGGATGTTGATTGGTGCATCCCACCAAGTGGGACATTTTAACAAAGCCATACACCATTATGACGGATGTCGATTGGTGCATCCCGCCAAGTGGGACATTGCATAATTTCGGTTTGCCTTCATAACGGATGCCGATTGGTGCATCCCATCATTTTGGTCGTTTGGTATATCGATTCAATTCAAGATGTCAAGAATTGACCAATTCGTTTACAATTCAATTAATCACTCACATGTAATTAATCGTTAAGCATTTCAATTATCACATTTTCAAATCCATATGCACTTTCGTAATATCATTTCAAAGATATACTCATTCCATATAATCATTTCAGATTTATTTGGTAAACTACCAAAACACTTGAAATAAGGATAGAGGTTCAATGAACAAATCGAAGCTATCGGCTCTCGCTTCCTTCCCTTCGATCTCACTCCTAGGTTAGGTGATCCTCACCCGTCCCTAGTCAATAACAATTACGCCACTCTTAGTGGATAAACAATTATTATACATTTTTAGTGAATGACGATTGATCTTAGTTAATGCCAGTTAAGACACTAAGTCTCGCTTGGACGAATCCTCATTGAGGCGAGGTACTCAAAGACGCTTTTCATTTAGTTTTATCCTTATTTGAACCCCATTAATCATTTATTAGGTCCTTAAACTATCGTTGTACAATACAAGGTGTCTCGAAACAAAATCCAAAATTTGTTAACTATGGAATGCGTGAGCTATGTCGCATGCACTAGAAAGGTTATTTCGTCCCACTTGGCGAGGCATCCCACGCCGCGGCGTAGGTTCATGTCGTGGCGTATTCCCATGTCATAGTTGTAAGCCCTAATGCTATACAGAGTCCCATGCTGTGCCTAGGATTCCTCCAAATTTGCTCTTTGCGATTTGTCTCCAAAAATCCTCAAAAACCCAAAAAAAAATCATGGGAATCACTCCTAATAACACCCTACTATCATCCTAAGCCAACCATGAGCAAAACCTATGAATGGATTAGGGTTTTTCTAATCTAAACATCATTTAAAGAAATCTAGGGTTTGGTTCTTACCTTAAATCCCTTTGAATCTTCTTCACCCAAGATACTTGATCACTTAGAAGCAAGAAATGGGAAGAAATCACACCAAATAACTTAATCTTCTCTACCTTGCCCTAGCTTCTTCCTTTTCTCTCACTTTGCTCTCAAACACATTTGCCCAAATGCAATAAAATGTGCTCTCTAAGACCACATTTGTCTTATTCTCTTCATTTTAAGTGTAAGGCCATGTTTGGCTTACACAAATTCCATTTCTATTTTTCTCCCCTTTTTGGTCTTAATTTCACTCGCTTATCATTTAATTTACTTCTCGCATTTAAGCTTATTCTATTCTTGACCCTTAGGTCCTCATTTTACAAAATCTAAATTTTTTACACTTAGGTTTATTCGGTTCAATCAATTTCCTCATTTTTAGCATATAACATTTAATCATATGCTCACATATTCATTCACATTTCACACTCTATAAGTTTTCCGAAAAACCAAGTTTGGCTCAATTCATACCCTAATATATAATAAAATTATTATAAAAATTTAGGTATTTGTATGCCATATAGGACCACATGTACGAACTTCTGATTTAGATTACAATTCATATGCATGCATGGTGCTTAATCTTGAATGCTTGTTATGTGTTTATGTGTGCTGGAATAATCTCTTCTACAACGCATGGCTTAGGACCTCAGGTACGTACCATTTGCTTTGACTAGTTGAGTTTATATGCATGCTAGATACCAAGTTGGTTTGTGTGATTCATATAATCTACATAGCTTAAGGTCAATCAATCTTTGACCCTTATGCTTCCATGTACCCAATTCATTAGTAGAGACCGAGTTCTGGGCTTAGAGGGTGCTACCCGCATACAGAAGCTTCCCATAACCCGATCCTGACCTAGAAATCTAGTTTCGGGATCGCTTTTTCCTTATCGAGTCAATGAGGGTTTGTTCCTTACTTCATTTTCCCATTTTAGAAAATAAAATAAAAAGTAAGTATGCACCCAAACAAACCATTCCTCACTAGGGACAGATTTTCCAAAGCTCGAAAATCAACTCTTATTTTTTCTATTAATAGTGAGTCGCGTCGGCCCATGGATCGGCTAGGGTCCACACAGCCATTTTTTTATTTTTTTATTTCTGGTGATTCAACGTAAATCACTAGATCTTTTTGCTTCATTTGAGTTTACCTAAGCAAAGAAGAAGGTTGGAGGTTTTAGAAGCCTAGAATTTCTAGCCAAGAATAGGGTTTCAAATAGTGGCCACCAAATGTTCGATAAATTGCCTAGATGAAATTTTTCAAAGGGTCTAACTACCAAAGGGTGATCTCAGCACATTGGAAGTTTAGGTGCTTGTTGGGTAGTAATTGGAGAAGCCTAGGACCCATGACCTTAAACCTCGAACTCCAAAGCCCAATATGTCTTCAAAAGGATAAAAATTAACCTCCAAGAAGAGCCGTAGGATGGATGAGCAACAAGAGGACTTCGATAGGAATAAGTTTGTCAATGTGGCCACAATTGAGAAATTCGGCCTCATTTCAAAGAATCGATCCTTCATCAAAGAGAAAGGATTTCACCACCCCGACGACTTCTTTTGCAAAACTATAGAGAATAAAGGGTGGCAAGCACTTTGCCAGCCCCCAAGGGGTACAAGAATTCTACGCCAATTTAGCTGCTAATGTACTGAAAAAGGTCCGGGTGCACGGGGTTTTGGTAGACTTCAGTGGCAATGTCTATCAATGAGTATTATAACCTTGACTCAATTAATTCCGAAGCATATGATAGGCTCTACGAAGCCCCAAACTATCCCGAAGTCATTTGGATGTTAACAAACGGCCAAGGTGAATGGAAACTTAACAATGAGGGGCACATAGTGCACTTCAAGGCCAAACATTTGGCCTACATCCCCAAAGTATGGCATCACTTCATCACATCTCGTCTCATCCTGATGACCAATGTGTGTGAAGTGATGGCTAAGAGGGCATTGCTCAATTATGCCATAATTCAGGATATCCCTTTTATGTCGGACAGGTTATCGAGGATGCTATCCTTTATAACAAAGAGGCCAAAATGAACCTCGGGCACCCCTTATTCATTTACGGACTATGAAAGAAAGTCGGGGTGCCCTTAGAGGACAATGAGGCTTGGATACACCCAATCAAGGTGATAGTGGTTAAGAAAGACAAACTGGTTGTACCACGGCCAGAAGAGGTTTATGATTCATAGAATGAAACCTCGGACGAGGAAGAGCTTACGGCCTACCAATCTAGGTTTGGGATATTAGAGGAGGCCCAAGGAACAGCGGGATAGTCATCTACCCAATCCCCACCGCTACCACCACATCACATGCGGAGGAGCCTTTCAGTCCTTCTCCTACACTCGAGGACCAAATCCATGACTTGACCACGAGGTTTTATGCCTACTGGGATGAGACCCAGGAACATTAGATCTCAATCAACCAAGAAATGGACGCGCTAAAGGCCGAGATGAACACCGTCCTACTCAACCAGGTCGTAATCATGAGCAACCAAAAGTCATTCCAACAGCTGCTCGCCCAGCTTCTCGCTATTCACACGCTGCTACCACCACCGTAGTGATCCCGGTGATCACTAGGGGAGTTTCCTACACCCTAATTTTATATTTCATGACATTGAGGACACTGTCCACTTTTGTTTACAGGTGTGGGTGATAGATTTGGTTATGTGTTTAGGTTGAGTGTGTTTTAGTTTTTATGTGTTTCGGTTGTGTGTTTTTATACGGTTTTTATGTGTTTGCGTGTTTTATGTTGCTTTAGCATTATTGTGTGTTTTAGGTATTTTGTGTTAGTTAATGCCACGATTGCTAATAGGGGGTCATTTTGATCTCAAAATTTTTCAAAAAAATTAAAAAAAAAACCGAGTAGAAAATAGAAAATGACCCTTAGGTTGTTCAATGAGCTAGAATGGTATGATAGAAGGGTTAGGGTGACTTAGTTTAGTCACCCTCTTTATGTTTCAAGAAACCATTTCCCAAGTAGTCTATCGCACACACACATGTGATTTCTAGGGTATACCTAGGCCCCAGACCCTGTTTACTAGAGTTCTACGAGCCTTAGGGGTTTCTAAACACCTAAGTGATAGGACACCTTTGAAAAAGAGGATTTCCATCGAGCCCCAAATAAAAATGAGAAAAATGTAAAAACAAAAGAAAAAAGCGAAAAAGAAAAAAAAAAGATAAAAAAGACGTGTGTGAATGTAATGGGTGATCATCCAATCGAATCCTAGGCACACCGGGTGGGGCCTTCAGTTTAATGCCCTAAGCCAACCGGCTATCGAGCCATTGACTCACTTCCCGCTACATGGGGACGTAGTTTGATCCTTCCCTACTTACCTAAGGCCTTTAGGTTTGGTTGAGTGATCGGGGTGAAGTTCGAGGGGAACTAAATGCCCAATGCCCTTAATCAACTAGTGGAGAGTCACCAATGAATCCCCACTACGGGGACACTCAGCTAAAACTTATAGGCACTAGTTTTCTATCATGATTAGGTAGTTTAACGTGAATAAAAAGGGTGTGTTCTTATCCTTCTGTAGTTAGATTCTTCAAAATAGGTGAGTTGAATTTAAGTTTGGGGGTACTAGAACCTGGTTATATGTTGGAGATCATGAATAAACTGCACATAGATTTCTTAGGAAAGGTCATTGAGAACTTGGGGGGTTAAGTTGCTTGGTCAACTAGTCCTTGCTTAGCTAAGTTCCTTAGAAAATTGAACAACCTTAAGGATCTTTCGATTTTAGATGAAAAATGCTAGAATTGCAAGTTTGGTTCATTTTGACTCTCCCTTTTGGCATCATGTGCATCACACTCATGTCGTAGGTGTTTTGGTGTGTCATTTTCACGTATGTTTTGGTTTGAGTCTGTTTCTTGCTTGGGGATAAGCAAGAAGCTAAGTTTGGGGGTGTGATGAGTGAACAAAACACTCATGATATACTCGTGTTTTATTATGTTTTCGGTCCATTTCATATAGTAATAAGTGTGGTTATCGCTTTATATTTGATATTTGGCTTCTTGTGCACTACAGGTGAATAAGGCGACATTTGGAGGCTATGTGGAGACTTAAAGAGGGAGAATTGAGAAACCATTTCCAACGTCGTGATGTTGAGACATTGCGATGTTAAGGCTAAGCGACATGCCAATCTTCATTAACCCAACGTCGCGACGTTCCAACGTCACGACGTCTCCGGGACTTAATCAGCGAGATTATGAGATATATAGAAGGAAGATAGAGTAGGGAAGAGATGAATAGAACAAACGAGAAGGGAGGACAATGCAGGCATGAATTGAGAGATTGTGTTCACCCATGTATTTGAATTTATTTTCTCGACCATTTAATGATTCAAGAATCTGGTGTTGTAATGAACATCATTATGCACTAGATCTATTTCTAGGGTTTTGTTGTACCCTTGCTACATTCTTATGGATTAATTATTAATTTCATTCTATTCAGTATATTAATGGATTTTACATCGACTTGCTCAATTTTTGTAATTTATTTACATGGTGGTGTTTGGCTAACATTGGCATGTTCTTGTTGGGAATCTGAGATCAAGAGATAAAGACTCCCAGGGATATTGGTAGAGTGACACTTGGTAAATTGGTGAGTAGAGATATGTCGGTTCCAAGTGTGGCAATTAGGGTTTAAACATTTAAGCATTTCGCAGTCCAGGGTTGAAGCAGAGATGCAATACACCCTACTGGCAAGATATGCGAATATACCTCAAGAAAGGATATCTTGTAGGCATGATCAACCCACCAACGTGAATCCGTTAATATATTGAATGAATAATTTATCTAGATTATAATCCATTGAGTGTGGTAGGGGGAGGCAAAACCCTAGTTTCCATTAATTGATTCAGCAAATATTTTATAGTTAGCTTTTCTCTACGTCGATCATAATTCACTAGAATTTTTAAGTCCATATAATACTCTAAAGCCAATTTCCGTATTCGACTCACTTCTCCTTGTGGGAATGACACTTGATGAGCCACTATACTACGTAACCTTGACGCGTATACTTGCGCTACGAGCCTACATTTTTACACTAATGTATACACCTATGTTGAGCCCGTCATATCTCATACCATAGGCTAGAACATGAGATTCGTACTTCTTTTGGGGAAGTGGCTTAGTCAAATGATCAGCAATATTTTGATCAATGGGTTCTTTACATCATGATCACCAATGATTTCTAAAATCAAATGGCATCACACTAAGTACTAGTTTAGACCTTTGATGAGACCATGTTTCCTTTTGCTTTTACAATGGCTCCATCGTTATCTCAATACTTCAGTATTAGATCAACAATGCAAGGAACCACTTCTAGTCCATGAAGGAACTAACTTGTCCGAACCTCTTCCTTAAGCTGCCATCGGAAGCAACGATGTACTCTGATTCCATTATAGAATCCACAATCATTGCCTACTTGGAACTCTTCCAACTCGTGGCCATCAATTAAATGCTTAATTACTTAGCCTCGATTAAGATTCGGGAGTCATCTTGATCAGATTAACATTTGCATCTTACTATAAGATCCCCATCTCCATTAATCAAGAATACATCCTAAGTGCTTCTCAAGTACTTAAGGATATTCTTGACAGCCACCTTATATCCCTCACCTAGGTCAAACTGGTATCTTCTCGCGACTCTCAAAGCATATGATACGTCTAGTACATTAAATAGCGAACAAGATTGATCCTATCGTCGAAGTATATGGGGTCATACTCATGTTTGTCCTCTCATCCTGTGGTTTGGACACATGGACTTCGAGAGGGTGATCACACTAACCATGGGGACGTATCCTCTCTTGGACTGCTCCATTCTAAACTTCTTCAGCATCTAAGCTATGTATGTAGAATTTGAAAGATCGAGCAACCTTCTCGATCTATATCCCCAATATGTAGGTCGCCTTTCCAAGGCCTTTCTTGGAGAATGTTCCTGGATAACCATTATATTTATTGATTGTATCTATGATATTATATTAACCAATTGTATCAATGAGACGTGATTTTCATTAAGTAATATGTCATCCAAATACAACATTGGGATCATGACTGCACTCCCACTATCCTTCTTGTACACACAAGGCTCATTCGCATTTTGTGAAAAATCAAACTCTTTGATTGCCTCATTAAATAAGATATCCCAACTCCTAGATGCTTGCTTCAATTCATGAATGGATTTTTGAAGTTTGCATACTTTATTTCCATTTCTAGGTGTGAAGACCTCCGATTGTGTCATACACACATCCTTACTTAGGTTTCCTTTGTGGAAAGGCGTCTACAAGTCCTTTTACGATATCTCATAATCATAATGAGCATCAATGGCAAGGAGTATCCTTTATGGATTTAAGCATGGCAACTGGGCTTAAAGTCTTGTCATAGTCATTTCCTCGTATTTGATGATAACCTTTATCTATAAGCCTAGCCTTTGTAGGTAATCACATTACCTTCCATGTCAGTCTTCTTCTTGAAATCCAATTGCACCCCATGGGTTTTATCCCTTCTGGTGGTTTAATCAAAGTCCATGCTTGGTTGATTCACATGGAATCCATATCTAACTTCATGGTTTCAATCCATGTGTCAGGTTTTGAACTACTCAAAGATTCATCGTGGGTAGTAGGCACATCAATCTCCATGAGCAATATGTTCCACTATTCACTTATGAGAAATCTATATTTCTTTGGAATAGTTCGTATCCTACTATTCACTGATGTGCTTGTGTTTTCGAAGGATCAACTGCTACTTCATCAATATGAATAACAACCTTAGATTAAGTCAGTTGATCTGTGTCTGTATGAGCACTTTTAATCTTTCACTAAGTTCATCCTTGCTCCCACTGTCTTCTCTTAGAAGAAACTCTTTCTCTAATAAGACTGTATACTTTGAAACAAACAACTTTTGCTCCAAGTTTTGTAGAAATGATATCCAAATTTTCCTTAGGACATCCTACAAAACGACACCTGTCAGATTTAGCCTTCAGCTTGTCTGACAAAGTTCGCTTCTTCTAAACTAAACAACCTTATACTTTTAGGTGAGAATAACAGGGATCATTGTCAGTCCATATCCCATATGGAGTAACCACAACTAACTTTGATTGGACCTTGTTTAACACTTAAATAGTAGTCTCGTGTGCATACTCTTAAAGTGACTTGAGTAGATCCGCCTTTCCCATCATAAACCTTATCAAGTCCAACAAGGTTCGGTTTGTCCTTTTCACCACACTATTGGATGCAGTGTGTAAGATGGAGTCCATTTGGATAAAGTCTCATTATCCTGAAGATAACCTAGAAACTATTGGTTTAAGTATTCACCACTTGGATCTCATCTAAGTGATTTGAAAACTTCTCTCAAGTTGTTTCTTCGCTTTATTTTTGAATTCTATGAACTTGTCAAAGGGTTCAGATTTGTATCTCATAAGATCCAAGTACTCCAACCATGAACCATCATCACGGCTGCAATGAAGTAGACGAACTACCTGGCGTTACGGACAAAGGACCACAAACATCGGAATGTATTAGGTCTAATCGTCCATAAGCATGTTCACCTTTTCCCATGAAGGGCAACTTGGTCATCTTTGCCTAACAAATAAGATTCATAATCAAATGATCCCAAGCTTCTAGAATTTTGCAACTCAGTTATGCGTCTCTCACTTGTGGGGCCAAGGCGACAATGCAATGAGTAAGATGATTTCAGATTATCTCTCTTTGGTCTTTTTATTGTCATTAACATTTAAAATTGGATTGGACATATCTAATATATAAATCCCATTGCTTAATGTACTACCAGCATAAAAGACATCATAATGTAACAACCATTGTTACAAAATACAAATAAAACCTTTCTTGTTCAAACAAAAATAATGTTCCTTGTCAATGTTGGGATATAATAACAATCTTCCAAATTTAAACAAAGATCACTAGGGAGGTTCAAAACATGTCTTGCTAGAGCAAGCAGCCACAACTCTAATTCATTACCAAATTTCAGTTAGTCGGACTCTCCCTTTGTGAGCTTCCTACTATTCCTTAGGCCCTGCATATCAATCCATATGTATGAGCCACAACTGGTATCGTATACCCATTTGTTGTTAGGAGAAAAAATATTAACTTTAATGACATAAATACCTGAAGATGATGGTGCATCACATGCCACCTTCTTCTTCGACTCCAAGTAGGCTTTGCAATTCCTCTTCCAATGGCCATCTCGACCATAATAGAAGCAAATACCCTTTGAGGAAGTCTCTTTCGGGGCAGTCTCTTTTCCTTTCTTCTCAACCATCTTGAGCACGTCAATCAATTCAGGTATGGTAGATATCTTGTGGTTAGTCTCATAGTCGAGCACAAACTATGCAAAACTGTCGAGTAACCTTGCCAGAATCAAGTCTATACTTAATTCAACAACTATCCAATAACCCAATTGATTCAACCTCTCAATATGATTATATATCTTCAGTGCATACCGCATTGGGGATGTCCCCACCTCCATCTTGGAACCAAAAAGCAGCCTAGAGACTTTGAACCTTTCAATACTCACCTGCTCATTATAATATTCCCTTAGATAGTGCACTATGGAATATGCATCCACTGTCTTATACTGCTTCTGAAACTCAGGTGACATGGAGGTGTGGATAATCAATCTGGCCCTCGCATTGTCAACCAAGTGTTCCTAATATTCCCTTTGAACGCTTTCAGGTGCATTAGCAGCTGGGGATTCAAGGATTGGTTCCATAATGACATAGGCTAATTTTTCCCTTTTGAGAACTATTCTCAAATTATTTAGCCAGTCCAAGAAGTTAGGCCCAGTCAATATATTGGCATCCATTATCATTTGCACGTTCGCATTCATTGACATGGTTTGATTCTTATAATCTAGATGTAAAAGAGATCATGTTAGATCAGACTTAAAAACATGATTCTACGCCTTGATATTTACGACATGGTTCTACTCATTTTCTGTCATTTAATCCATAGCCCTCTCTATTGATCCGAGAGAACCTATATGTAGGTTCTCCTAGTGGGTCGATATCCTATATCACCGAGAATTATCTTGGGTTTTTCCAACAAGCTATCTCGGGTCAAAAAGGTAGGTTTCTTGTTCATACCAATTGCATTCGTACACAATTCAAGGAATCCAATATCACTTCGAGTGACCTTGGGTTTTTCCTCAATAGTTTATCTTGATCAATAATTATTCCAATTTTCAATGTAATGCAAATCATCGAATCCAAGTATATCAATCATCGATTCAGCACTATCATCGGGTTATCAAGTCATGATTTATGGTACATCTTCAGGTAATAACGAATCTAACTATTATCTCTATACAACATTAACCTTGGGTTTTCCAAACAAGCTAAGGAGTCTAGTTAAGGCCAAATTTCACTAATCGTAGAAACCTATTTCCATGATAGAACATGCCTTCAGAGGAAGGCCTCAGCCTTTCCAACAACCCCATTCTCTAAAAGAAACTTTGGTTCACACCATATTAGTGGAAGACGTTAGCCTTAATATTAATAATGGAGGGTTTTCTTTAGATAAGTCTCATCTTTTCATTAGCATGCTTTATCTATTCATCTCATGAAATTATAAGATAGTTCCTCTAACTATATGGCATGATTATGGACATCCTAAAATCAATTCCATGAGCCATAATGGAATCGACTTAGGCTTCAAAACCTAGGATATGTAATGATTGGCTGCAACCTTTAAACTAAATTAAATTTGCACCAATGCACTCTTTCTTGGTTCGTTTCTCCACACTTTCTCCTTTTGCATCTCACAAACTTACCCTAATCCTAGGTGTAATTAATTACACACATTAATGAAGAATAACCTTAAGTTATATCTCTAGGATTTAGATGAGAAGAGAAGTACATAGAGAAATTAGAAAAGGACAAGGACATGTAGGTCTTATTTATCCAAAAATAATAATAATCGAATGTAGTATGCTCAATCACCATTGGGAAAAGTCCATAATCATCCATCATGCTAACATACACCCTTAAACGTGCATTCTCTAATGCAATTCATTGATAGTTAAAGTTAATGGTGCCCCATGATTTCAAAAGTACATAAAAATATTTCAACACTTGAAATAAAAATAGATCCATATTATTTTGTTCACCATTTGAACTATATCCTCAATTCAACACTTGAACTAAAATTGTCCTACATCCAATTCATTTAACACTTGAATACAAATCTCATTCAACACTAACAATTTCGACTACAATAACTGAACTGTTTTAAATCTAATTCAACTCGACCCATAAAACCCCCGATTTGATTTTAACTCTCCTAATTTGGTTTAACTCCCTTGAACCATTATCCCGATTCAACCTCAACCCATTATTTCCAAAATGACGTTTTGTCCAAAGTTCTCTCATAGGTAATTTCAACATGGTTTTTTGAAATCCAAGATTCTAGAAATTTTAAAGCTGAATGGTTCTGTTTTAACTCGCACATCTCTATTTCAAACATATTAAAGTAGCGTGTTTGAAACTTGTGCAAAACCATAAGAGAATGGAAATGAACAAGGCACCAGCAATACCTAACGTCCTGACGTCGTCATGTCGCGACGTTGTAAGCGTTCAAAACCCCACTTTCAGTCCTCACATCACTAAATCGGAACGTCACGATGTTGGAATGCCCTCACGTCGCGATGTTCTATTGGGAGTGTTCAAATCAAACATCATGTCACGTCACTTCATGTCACATCACACGCGTCACCTCACACGTTAATCTCTAGGAAACGCTGCAACATTTTCGGGTTCAAATGAACAAAGATCACGCACGATCGGGCACCAATGTCGCAATATTTCGAAAATTGAAAGCAATGTCGCAACGTCAGGGCACAAACGTGGCGATTTAGCTAGGTTTTCAGTTAATAAGAAAGCCAAAACCAATTCCTTAGGACTTTACTCCACTCAAAGTTGCTCTTTCTTCACATAAACCATCCTGAGATCATCTCATTTTTAATTGCATACATGGTAAGAACAACACTGGGGATTCGCGAACTTTTCAAACTAAAACTAATTTTTAAAGCTTTGAAAATTAGAAGTACTCAAAACTCAAATACTTCAACAATAAACTCACATTTCCTTTACGCACAAAAAGGTTACTGATACCATCGAAGTGGGTTCGTGGGTGACAAAACTTGCCAATAGTAGCGGAAAAAATAAAATCCCAACAAAAACCTGTCCTAGGACCCTTTATAGCATCAAGGTGATAAACAGACCTTTTCTATATACCAAATTTCTGTTACTGCTATTGGAAAGTTGCTTAGACTCCCCTGTAGTGGTGCCAAAAACTTGTATACATGATTGATTGTTAATGTAGACCATAAAATTGCAACTTATTTCTAACATGACCACCAAGGACTATTCAATCCCTTTCATTAGGAATGCAAGCAAAAACTTGTCGTTTGACTAAAAACCATCGTAAAATGTTTCTTAATGCAAAAGGGACAATGAAAAATGCATTATCGGGTCTAATTTCTACAAGTGCACAGTCATACAAGTAATAAAAAGGGACTTAAGTCCAGATATCACTCCCACGAGGATTGGATGAGAGATTCAAAGATCAATTACCCTTACTACTAAGATTCCTTACTATTTGAACTCAAAGTACAAAATTTGATTTTTTTAAAAATCCAAAGGAAAGAATGACTTTATTAAAATTCCATAACTATAACAAAAATCTAAAATGAATCGTGAAATTCGAGAGTTCATCGAGTAGTTACCACTAGGGAAATATATTAGTGTATTATTATCAATTTTGCATCATTTTATAAATAAGGTCAAATTCATTAGTTTGAAATATGAACTCCATTTAAAGATTTGTAGTAGTATAGTTTCGATTCCTCCATACATTATACATTTCACTAATGAAAGAACCATATTCCTTCTAGACACATGGATCTAATCAGTTACTTGTAGGATACAATCCTCTTTCTAAGAACTGGGGATTTTTCCTTTTCAGTACTTCACACCCTATTCCTAAGACTGAAGAATTCTTGCCCCCATAGACAGGATAATGCAAGCCTTCTCCACCCAATCGTTTCTCTTCTTTAACTGATCAAACCTCTATCTCCTTGATTAGATCTATGCTAACACGAGATCAAGATCATTCCATCGCATAAAGGAGAAACCTTCTATCTCAACAATTGTCGTGACATCATCCAACTAATCCCCACACCATGAGTAAATGAAGTGGATCTATCGAGTAATCTTCGAGTTCATTAGTTCAAAAATAAGTTAGTCTAGCATGTCTCCCGGGCAACTCGCTTATACTCGTGAATTTCTATTCTTCATCACCGTAGGCCTCCTGGAAATCAAACCAAGATACAACCCCCTTCTGGGCACAAGCTACTAATATTAAGAACAATTAATTTCAAGAACAAAACCAATTAGATAAATTCAAGATTTCTAACTTTGACATTCTTTTAAGTTGCGCAGAAAATGATAACTAACATCGTCCATTACTAGAGGAAGCTCAGTCTTTGAATACCGGATCGCGAACAACAATGACTAACTAATAAGGAAAATTCACCGGGAATTGATGAAATTAATCGAAATAAATGAACTCCAAAAATTTCCAAATTCCATTGAAATCGACAAAGAATGAAACAAAATTTTACAATGAACCCAAATTTCAAAACTTCCTCGCCTCCCATCATTGCTCAAATCCAAAGAAAATATCAACTAGAATGTAAGCTGAAACTAAATCGACAAAAAAAGAAAAAATAATAATAATAATATAATAAAAGTGTAATTCCAAATTACCTAGATATTCCAGTTCCCACTTGTCGTGCACAAAGGTCTCTATGTGCTTCTATTTATAGATTTTCAAACGATAGGCCACACTTCGAGGCTGAAATTATGGATCCCCAAAACTAGCCTAAGTAACTTCTTTGTCGCGACATAGGAAAATTATGTTGCGACATTATAGCTATGTTTGTCCTCTAGCATTGTTGTGGCTTGCAGTGTTATGTCGCGACAGTGTTCTATGCCTTTTTCTTGAATTATGTCACCACATACTTTGAAAATGTCGCGACAGAGCTCAACTGAATTTGTCTTGTAATTATCGCAACATAAGTGTCTTATGTTGCGACATTTCTTTCATGCCTTGCAGTGTTAATACTTGAATGGTATGTCGCGACATAAAAAGCTTTGTCACGACAACATTTCCTTCTTTCATTCAAGCCGCGACATAAATTTCTCTGTGTCATGACAGAAGCCAAATTCTTCAAATTTTTGTTTACGTGGCAACATACGTTAACTATTTTAGCGAATCGTGTCGCGATGGGCTTTGAAATGTCATACATTCATAAAGACTTTCTAGTGCTTTTCAATTAATGTCACGACATAGCTTTTGATTATCACAACCAATATCTCTGCATTCAGCTCTTCATTATGTCGCGACATAAATTTCTGTGTCGCTACATTCTTTCTGTAGTTCTTCTTAACCTTTGTCACGACAATAAAATTCTATGTCGTGACAGAGTTCCCTCTCAGCATTATGTTGTGTTTGTCGCGACATAAAACTTCCCTATCGTGACATAGCCTTCTTACCTTGCGATGTTGACTTCTGAACTTTATGTCATGATATTTTAGTCGACATATTTCGTCTTGATTCGCTATTCTTCTAAAATATTTTTGCAACATAAAAACCTTTGTTGCGTAATTAATTTGATTTGACTTGTCTCTTTAATCTGTCATTTTCCGTCGCGACATAGTTTTGTTGTGTCACGACATTCTTCCTTCCCTCTTCAATTCTTTATGTCGCGACATAGGTTTGAATGTCTTGACAAAATTGTACTACCATTTGCTTTGATCAATGTCATGACATAGCAAAAGATTGTCGTGACAGAGCAAAAGATTATCGTGACATTCTTCTTCAGGAACTTCTCAGGCAATGTCACGACATAAAAATCCATTGTCATGACATAGTTCTATCTTATGATCTTCTTTATGTCGCGACATTAAAATCCATTGTCATGACAATTCAGCCTTAGCCAATTTTTTTGCTACTTTTCTTGTTAGATTTGTTTCTTTTACATTCAAAACTTGCAAAACACAAAGTTGGTGATTATTCCGGAATTCTGCATTAAAATGAATCATAAACTGCTAAAAAAATGCAAGAAAAAGGACTAAAAATATATGAGTTTATGACTCATCAAATTCCCTCAAACTTAAAGTTTTGTTCCCCAAACAAAGAAAAGAAAATTTTGTTTATCCTCAAACAATTTAGCTTTTATTTTTAAGGACATTTTTCTGTTCAGCACTAGACATCTTTTCTCTTGAATCCACATTTTAGCTCAAAAATAGGTTAGTTGTAAAATTATTTTTAAACAAGTTTCCAATCCAGAACAAGGAAGATTTTCAAGTTCACTAAATAGACAAATAATTCTTATAGAGTAAACAGTTCCATTATTTAACCCTAATTTGTGAGTGTGTGATGGTCTTCTCTCTTTTTCATCTTGGCAGATTAGTTAATCTTCTGAGACACTACTCAGATAATAATCTTCTCCTTGATTCTTCTAAGTATCATATGCTTGTTTGTCATATTAATCTCCACTGATATAGGCAAATACAACCTTCAAGATCAATTAGGTCTTTTAGGCTTATAATGTGTGGCTTAGGTAATTGGGTAGATAAATGGACAATTTAGGCTCAAGTTTACCCAATTCCACTAACAACTCAACATATTTGCTTTCATCCTGCATCCTTGACTTTTCCTTTGATATCGACTTTGAAAAACGAAACTTGGTTTGGTGCATCGTCTACATACTCTATTGTGGTGTTTTTCTTAGCATGCCTTAGGCCCCTTAAATTCGGTTCCTCAAATTAGAAGCCTTTTACTTTTTATTACTTTGAGCTTATGGAGCAGTGCAATGTTTTTGTCTTTAAGATTTCTGCGTTGAAAACTTTGGGATTAACGACTCATTTCCAATGGGATTAGGGTACTAGGTGTTGAAACACCATAAGAACTTAATTGTTCAAGGGAGGAAGGCTACAAGACAAAACTCATTCCACCTTGATACTTTGTATTTTTACGACTTCTTTTCTTCATTCTTTTTCCTCTTTTCTCATATTAATTGGTTTTCCTTTCCCATCCTTTACTCTTATCCTCCTTTACATTTCAAATTAATACTCCGCCAAACTTGTCCTTTTCCACTATTGATGTACTTGTCATGCAATATAGGCAAACAAGGGTTCTTTACTGTAGGATTAGATTTAAGAAAGGATTTAGGTTTTTCATTTCCTGGTTGATGATGAAATTGGATTTTGGCTCAAATAAGGAACTAAGGTATATGCATATTACAAGGGTAAGCTTTGAAAGGTTCAAACTTCCAATAATGGCCTATATCATTTCCAGTAAATGGTATTGCCTAGAATTTCGCCTTGACTAATAATCTAACAAGTTCTAGGACTTTGGGGAGATTAAACTATGATGGATCTCAAAACATGTCCCTAATCTCAGCACAAATTGTTTTAGAGTTACTTTTTAACCATGTGCATTGTTTTTCAGGATTCACAACAACTAAACTGTTTACAAAATTAGAATTATAAGTCTTATTTGTTCGATCATTTGTTTAAATCTTCCTAAGTCTTGAAGTTCAACTTATTAAGTGATAACATTACAACTTCCTCTTTCAATTCATCTCATCCTACCCCTAATTTCATCTATCAATTTCTTGTTTGGTTTCTAGACATGTTGCTATGCTAATTCACAACTCAAAAGCTTACATTAATCAAGCCTGTCAATTCAAAAAAAATTATCATAGCACAAGCAACTCAATTCACTCATCATTCAAATTCCACCAAACAAAATATAGCTCTCATCAGCAAATAAACTCAGGAAAATTGGTTTCTCCATTATTCCGCAAAGTTATACAAACTAAAAGTCATCATTCTTATTTATTGAAGATCAAGTAATGAAAAAGGAAATAGACATAAGAAAAATGCAAGAGAGAAATGGACACAAATTTTTGCAAATGATTTTTCATTTATGTTTGCTTGTATAGGGAATTCAATTACATAGATAGAAGAAGTGAAAGAAAATAAGGCAGGTCATTTCCTTTTTCTATCATACTTAGGGGGAGGTTCTTATTCACTGGTTCAAACCTATAACCAAAAGAGGAGGGACAGAATTCAAGGAATTAGACTGGTGGTCATCTAGCCTTGCTACCTTCCTCTTTGTTGAAGGCTAACCACTCCATTGAGAGGGCCACTTACTTAATAAGATCATCTTGTCTCTGCCCAATGAAATTTAGGACTCCTTCAAATTCACCTTAGGTAAAGGACATTTTGATCAAATTATTATTATAACGCCTATTGAGCTACCAGTACTTTTACTTTTATGATATATTCAAACACCAATACAAATACAAATATGTTTTCAATACCGTAGCTCTATGCTACTTGTGCTCTGATACCAACTAAAAATGTGACGTCCCACGCCCCCGTACCTGACCCAACTTGGAGGCCAAACCGAATCCAAGACGCGGTCCTCTTTTTGAATCCAATTCCTTTTTCTTTTGTCAGTAAAACACATTTCCAATGCTCATTTTGTAAAGGATATTTATCTTTATGAAAATATATTTGTATATAATAATTCAACTTAAAGGGGGCCCATCATTTTGTTTTCAATACACATTTCCATTAAATATGGCATTTTATACCCATTTGGTTCATTTACCACCTTAAACATTACGGCATTATAAGCCATTTTCAATACCAAAATATTTACAAAACAAAATCAGAGTTTGTACAAAAAGTGTCAAATATATTTCATGAATGCATGGTCGGAGCTTTACTTCAACTCCGTGAGGCCTTGATGTTGACTTTGAATTGTTGCGGTCTTTTCCTTCGTACATGTTCACTCAGTACCTGCACGATGATAAAACAACGCGCTAATCATTTTCATGCGTAGTGGTTCTATACATTTCTCTTTTCATTTCAGTTTAAGTAAATCATGCATTTTTCTAAATCAATGCCTTTGTATAATTTTTTTTTCAATGACCAATGCGGTACAATACATATATGTATATTTTCATTTCGTATACATTCAAATTGCAATTCATTAGTCATTTCAATCATGCAGTTTCATATGCAATAAATCATTCAAACACAAACTGCGTACTTACAATTTTCTTTCATTTTTCCCTTACAAATTTAACCTATGCTTTCGCACAGATAACGAATCACCTACATGGTCCTACCGGGGCTACAAGCCAAGATAAAAAATGGTTTATAAATACGCATGCCTCGCTGGTCGCTTAGCTGGTTATTAAAATTCAGGAACACTATCGATACCGTCTTATCGGGCTACTTGATCGGAAGTGACACATCATTCACGCTCGCACAACACTCCCATTTTGACCCTTATTGGTATACCAATCTATCCTTAACTCGAATTTAACGGTTAACATTCTATTAAGGGTGCTCAAATCATTCATAGCAATTTACAATAGTGTATATACATTTATATCCAAATACTTGATTTCCAATACTCATGCAATTTTTCATGTGCAATTCATTTCACACCGCTTGTATCAAATCAATTTAAAACAAATCAATATGCAATTTATCACACCATTTGAATAAATCCATCTATTTCATAATCCTTCAAACATTTTAGAAATAGAGAGAGAGAAGTGTAGAACAAACCAATTCCTTTATGGCTCAAACGGAGCACACATGCATATTCATATAAAACCTTTTAGATTTATTTTGTCAAACAAAACACAAAACCGAAACAAGGAAGAAAGTGTGTAGAACAAACCAAAAAGCTTGTTGCACTTTGATTCCAATCCTCATAATCTCAATCAATTCGGGCTTTCTTTCTCGTCGGCCCCTATTCCAATACAATAAACAATCATATTATTAGTCGAGTATTCTAGGAGTTCTATTTAGGTTTACTTTCTACCCAACACCCCTTTTCCATACATTCTTTCTTTCAGTTTCCCTATTCATTCACTGTTTGGTCTTAAGCAGGCATGCGATTATATGCATTTCAGAACTCGTTATATCATTCTTAATCCCATTAGCAAATGAGAGCAAGAAACAATGTTTGCCCAACCCTTCGCCAAGGCGGCGAGGTACAGAACATTTTTCATATAACTATTATACTTGTACGAACCCTTTCATTCACTTATTGGGATCCTCGGTAATCCAATGGATGATTGTTAGAATTAACGGAATAAGGGAACCAAAACATGACTTGAAGGTACACCTAGGCGACGTAATGCTACCTCTAGGCGAAGCACTGCTACGCCTAGGCGGACTAGAAAGTCCAAAAAATCTGGGCTCGAGTTCGCCTAGGTGGAGCTCTACACCTATGCTTGCACTCCTACGCCTAGGCATAGGGGTGTCGGGCTGAATACAGCAATGGCCAGATGTGGCCCTTCTCACCAGAAATTTTCCTTCCATACCAAAACCAATCATAACCCAAAAGCACTTTGAAACTTAACCCAAAACAACTCCAAAATTGATCTACAACCAAACAAAATCCCATTTACATAAGGTTAGGGTTTTTCCCAAATCCAAAATCATCAAAGAAGGAGTTAGGGTTAGTTTCTTACCTTAGCTCTCTTCAAATCTTCTCTCCTTTCTTGCTTGAACAAAGATAGACCAATAATGGAGAGAAACACACCAAAAATACCTTCTTCTCCCAAGCACTTGCTCCTCTAAAACGTGAATGCCCAAATGGGCATTCCATAGACCACTTTAGTCTTTATTCTCATGTCAAATGTAATGCCATGTTTGGCTAGTACATTAATTGGCTTTTTCTCATTTTTCTCATTTTAAAGCCTCATTTCACTTCCATTTCCACTTCATTTCATCTCATTATACTTTCTACACTTACAGCATCCATTACACCCTTAAGTCATCATTTGGCAATTTTACCAATGACATCTGAAAATTCCGGGTTTTTATCATTTTTTGTTTAGCCATTTAAACTCCGGAAAATATAATTTCCTGACTCATTTTACACCTAACATGTTATAAACCGTTAGGGTATTTCGTGGCTACTACAATTATTGACCATGTCTAAGCTCTCTATCCATAATTTTTCCCTATAGTTGAGGATTGCTTCCATCTCTTTATTTCCTTATATAAGTATCCAAAAGCATTTGCCTTTTGCAACACATTCTGCTCCATTGCATCCTCTCTCTCTTTCATTATCTTTAGTAGCTCCTTGTCTCTTTTTAGCTAGTATGAAATGAACGCCTTTTCCCTTGTCCTGAGTTCTTTCTTCAATTCTTTTTCTCTTCTGTCTATCTTATCCCTCCACTCTTCATCTCTTTGTTTGAGTGCATTCTCCAAATTTTGATCTCTCCTTCTCAACTCTACACCCATGTACATATTGTGACGCCCCAAATCAAGTGTCCAAGGACAAACCCATTAACCCGTGGAATATTCATATGGATGCCTGCAACCCCACACCACCTATGGGAAAATCGGCAGAGTCTCCTTTGTACGGGGAGCTCTACCCAAATACAACCTGTCCCAACATCAACATCATAAGACATATATACAGAGTAAAACTGGCCACTGGGGCTCATACAAATGTCACTCATCAATATACACCAACTATATACCATAGTTCAAGAGTTGATAAACCACTCTTAATTCAACATATATTAAAATTTACTATTCTAATACATGTTATACAAAATCAAAGCCACAAGTCGGCTTTCTTCTCAAACGACCTCTATTTAGTGCCGCCTTCAAGATCGCTTCCTGCACCTGAAATAGTGATCCTTCGACAGAGTGAGCAAAGCCCAGTAGAGATAATTTCCTACATGGGTTACTCCCCACCTAAGTGCACATGCATGGCAAACAACCACATTCAAGCAATTTCATGAACTCCACTGGCCGTCTACATGACTAACCCATGTCTCATCCTCACCGACTCCCCATGCCTGCCGAATGCGAGAAACTGCCGCCAAAACAAAAGCCATTTGTTCTTGAAACACACCACCGAGTTTCTGTAGAAACTACTGACTACCCTCCCGAGGCGAATGTGTCGAGAACCTTCCTAAACAATTCATGGGCTCCTCCGACGGTAATTGTCGGACTGCTCCCAACACAATTCCTCCGGAAAATCTTCCGTCGAAATTCCTTCACAAACATTTTCATTTTTATTTCATTCTCGCTACCATGCACTCACACCTAATACTCTAGGCTGTCCCAATGCATATGGAATGCATGATGCCAATTCCAACAAACTCATGCTAATATTCACATGCATATATATTAACATAATTCAATCACATAAAGTACATGTTATGTAAATTCTCAACCAATTACACCAAAATTAGCTCACATGGGCTAATTAACAAACACAAGCAATTCATTTTGAATCACTCAACACATAAAAATTCACACAAAAATATTCACGTGTCACTATTCACACGAACAGTAAAACCCTCGGGTTACTGTTCACGACCACACAAATTAGGAATTTTCTCCATTCGACTCAATGCTTTTGAGACCGAATTTACGGCTAAAACAAGCCTCAGAACGTTCCTAACCATTTACATGGTTCTTAAACAAGGATAAACACAAGTAGGAAAAGATCCCTACCTCTTGGAGTTGTTGGAACTCCACCAAATCGGTGTCCACGTGTAGCCCTCGCCACAGAACAACTTTCCTTCTTGTTCACGAGAACCAATCGGTTCAGACTCCATTGAATTCTAGAGAGAAGGTGCACCTTCACTAAAAATCAATCAGCCACGTATCTCACACATCCAGCCCATTGCCCATTTTTGGTCTTTTAATTTGGAGAAGACAACACTATTGCAATTTTGTATCTTCCTCATCAACAAATTCCAAAATTCCCATTATATCCCTTTTTTCTAGATTTTTTACACTTAGCACAATCTAGGCCGTCCATTTCCATCATCTCTCTACTCATGCAACATGTGTCACAAGATTACATGTTATAGGTGACTTTTGTCACATCACAAGTCGTTTTACTACACTGATACTCGCCTCGAAAATGTGCAAATTCGACCGTCTTCACCCGACGAAATTCGACGGTTAGCTAGATTTCGTGAGGGAGGATTCCGCAAACAAGAAGTCCGTTCTGGCCATCCAAGACTAGAAAATTTTAGGATTTTTACCAAATTACAATTTTGCCCTTTCGTAAAAATTGAATATTCTCGTCTTACATTCTCCCCTCTTTTAAAAAATTCGTCCCGGGACTCCACGCACGCATCCAACCACGTGCATATGTAGCCTCACCCAACTCTAAGACCGGCCTGGGTATGACAACCCATTAAGGTCCCACCATCGACAACCCGATGGTTGTCAGCTCATCCATGTCAAGAATGCCATCAACACCCAATATGTTTACCACCCTAAGGTCCACTATGAGCAGGATCACTGAGATCCCTGACTCACGATCTCGACACATCTGACCAACTCTCACCCTACATCCTAGGGAAGAATTTCCACACCTGGATTCTCTAAAGGCCTCAACCTCTAAGCCCAAACCTATCACACAAGATTCATTCATGAATGAATATGATGCATTCAATTCAAATGCTACTCTAGTCAACAAGTGCAGGAGTAGAAACGTGACCGACATCCTGGCCAATTCCTCGAACGCCTCACCTGCATCTACATGAGACCTCTCGGCTCCTAGGACAATCTCGCCTCATATGCCCAAAGCAACAAAGAATGGTAACACATCCCCACCCAGCCTCACCTCGAACTCCTACCAGAACTTGTGACGACCCCCCGACCTACGCTTCGTCCCGCCTATGTGACCCGCCTCATGGGCACTTAGGCCGGGTGTGGCACCCTGAATTGATACCGGGCCCCCGATCCATACTAGGGGTGGAGGAACAACCGTGTCCTCTCCCGTCCCACGCTGGATCGGATCGAGCTATCCCAAACCTCAGGATCCCTGTCTCTGGGGGCAACCCTCCTCATATGTCCGGCCGGGCGTGAAACATAACATCGTCCCGCCCCGGGTCCTGGAAACCCTAGCTCGTCCCGGCCCTGAGCAACTCGAGGTCAGAACTCATACTGCCTTCGTTTCTTTCCCAAACTAAGAAGGTCGATCTCCCTTCCTTTAGTACCAAAGACTCATATCCCGGATGCCTCGCATAACATCTACTCAGGTCATAGCCGCCCACCCTGGGTCCACTCCTCCTAACCATGGGAGGACGATGTGTTTCTGAACGCTGAGGTCGCTTCAATCTACTGTCACACTATTGCACATGCCTCGTGCGATAATGCAACCGCAGTCCCTACGGGCCTCAACAAAGGCCTGCTGGTCAAAAGCCAATGGTGCCTGACCAATACCTCGTGGAAGACCCCCGTCGCCTCTCTAATTAGTCATCTACATGTCAAATGGCAAGTTGTAATTTCAATGCAAGATTCTAAGGCACAAACACAAATTTCGAGACACTATTCATATACATAAAACATTTCATACACAATGTCCTTGCATTCTTAGGAAATGCAAGACAATAAATTCCACATATCAAATCAAAATCAACAACAAAAATTTTCTTTTAGAAAATCTCATTTTTAAAAGATTTTATTTCATTTTATTTTATTTTATTTTATTTTATTTTTTTATTTTTATTTTTTTTCATTTTCCAGTAAACCAAATAAATCTCATAAAATTTATTTTATCCATTTTTTTTCCGCCTACACATCAGAAACCTAAAAAAATTTCTCCACATCAATTAAGGCTCATTTAATTCTGGACTATTTGCCCAAAATTTCTCAAACACTTGTTCTCACACTAACCCTAGTGTCCAACATTTTTCCTATGCTATTCACCAAGCATACAATTTCAATCACAATTCACACACATGATCACACTATCACATAACATACAACTCATGTTATACACACCATCATACATCAAACACCATGCATGCAGTGTTATATTCCTGTCCCGTGACTTCCTAGGTAATCACATACCTAAACTCTAACATCGAGCCACCAAGTGGTGATGTTCTTACACCTTTCGACCATGGCTTAATCCCAAGTCCCCCAATCCCTAGATTTTCATATACCTAAGTTCTACACTCTAAGACCGTGGCCTAAGCCCAAGTCCCCCAAGCCCGAGGTACTCGTGTACCTAAGCTCTGATACCATGCTGTGAAGCTGGTATCAAGACTAAACTTATGGATACACCCACCGAGCTCCCAAGGTAATCGTTTACCTTAGCCCGATACCGTCGTGACGCCCCAAAACCGCGTCCGCTGACAACCCACAACTCCGCGAATATTTCGTGGATGCCTGCAACCCGACACCACTCATGAAAATCGGGCAGAGTCTCCTTTGTACGAGGAGCTCTACCCAAATACAACCTGTCCCAACATCAACATCATAAGACATATACATGAGTAAAAACGGCCACTTGGGCCCATACAACAATACTCATCAATATACACCAACTATATACTGCAATGCCAAGAGTTGATAAACCACTTTAATTCAACATATATTAAAATTTACTATTCTAATACATATTATACAAAATCAAAGCCACAAGTAGGCTTTCTTCTCAAACGGCCTCTAATGAGTGCCGCCTTCCCCGATCGCCCCTATACCCGAGCCACAGTGATCTCGATTGCAGGAGCAAAGCCCAGTAGAGATAATTTCCTACATGGGTTACTCCCCACCTAAATGCACATGCATGGCAAACAACCACATTCAAGCAATTTCATGAACCTACTCGAATGTCTACATGACTAACCCATGTCTCGAGTCCTCACCGACTCCCTCACATATGCCTAAACCGAATGCGAGTAAAATCACAGTTTTCAAAACAAAAGCTATTTGTTCTTGAAACACACTACCGAGTTTCGGTAAAAATATTAGACTACCCTTCGAGGCGAATGTGTTGGAGAACCTTCCTAAACAATTCATGGGCTCCTCCGACGTGTAATTGTTAGACCGTTTCCCAACACAATTCTCCGGAAAATCTTCTGTCGAAATTCCTTTCACAAACATTTTCATTTTTATTTCATTTCATGTCATGCACTCACACCTATATTCTAGGTTGTCCCAGTGCATATGGAATGCATGATGCCAATTCCAACAAACTCATGCTAATATATTCACTTGCATATATATTAACATAATTCAATCACATAAAGCATGTTATGTAAATTCTCAACCAATTACACCAAAATTAGCTCACATGGGCTAATTAACAAACACAAGCAATTCATTTTGAATCACTTAACACATAAAAATTCACACAAAAATATTCACGTGTCACTATTCATGTGAACAGTAAAACCCTCGGGTTACTGTTCACGACCACACAAAATAGGAATTTTCTCCATTCGGCTCAAAGCTTTTGAGACCGAATTTACGGCTAAAACAAGCCTCAGAACATTCCTAATCATTTACATGGTTCTTAAACAAGGATTAACACAAGTAGGAAAAGATCCCTACCGCTTGGAGTTGTTGGAACTCCACCAAATCGGTGTCCACGTGTAGCCCTCGCCGCGTAGAACAACTTTCCTTCTTGCTCCATCGAGAACCGACGATCCGACGATCCGACGATCCGATCGGCCGGAAATCTAGAGAGAAGGTGCACCTTCTCTCACTAAAAAAATCAATTCCAGCTACTGTATCTCACACGTCCAACCCACTGCCCATTTTTGGTCTTTTAATTTGGAGAAGACAACACTATTGCAATTTTGTCTCTTCCTCATTAACAAATTCCAAAATTCCCATTATGTCCCTTTTTTCTAGATTTTTGACACTTGGCATAATCTAGGCCGTCCATTTCCATCATCTCTCTACTCATGCAATATGTGTCACAAGAGTACATGTTATAGGTGACTTTTTTCACATCACATGCCGTTTTACGGCACCCGATACTCGGTGTCTCGAAAAACGTGCAAATTCCGATTATCTCGAAATTCGACGAAATTCGACGAAATAGCTAGATTTCGTGAGACGATTCCAACGGTGAAGTTTGTTTCGTCACTCAAGATCTAGAAAAATTTTGGATTTTTACCGAAATTACAATTTTGCCCTTTTTCAGAAAATTGGAATTTTCTTGGGTCTTACACATATCTCTCAATTGCAGTTGGACTTTTAGTTGTCTTTTCTCTCCCCTGCATCTCTTGCCTCATAACTCTATGCATCTCAATCAATTCTACATTGTTGTTGTGTTACCCTAAGTTCTCAACTGGCTCTTGATGGATTTCTCTTACATCTGGGGATAAATTCTAGATGGGGCTCAAGTTCCCCTGCCTCTCTTGCTACTCTTAAGATGGGATTTCCAAATGTACTTGTTCATTTTCTCTATCATCGCATTCTTCTTCTTTAGTTTCTACTTTTGTCTCCTTGACTTTGTTCTTTGGCCCCTTGGTTATTCCAATCAATGTCAGAGGAGAAGATTTGGGACATGTTTCTTCCTCTTCCCAAGTTCATTTCACACATCCTAAGATGCAGAGTCTGGTGATTATTGCTATGTGTGGGATCAGACCCCTGTATTTGTTTCTATAGTAACTTATAATGGAGTTTTCAATTATCTTGCCTACATTGATTTTGTACCCCTTCAGGAAGGCATACAGGAGTATTGGCTCATTCTTTCTTACTATACTGAGATGTTTGGATGGCAACAAGACTGAACTGACAAAGTAAAACCATACCTTAGCTTCCTCTATTAATGAGCCTCTTGTAATAGATTCGTGGGGGTTCCTCCTTGTAGCACTCTATTTCCCCTTTCCATCTGTCAGCAAATCCACTATATTTTTGTAATTTGGCTCTTCTATCAATCTCTTAAACTTCGAACCATTTTTTCTCTCGTTCAGATTGAAAGTTTCATCTATTTTCTCTCTACTGAACGATATCCACTTTCCTCTGACGTAGCAAGTCTTTTCTCTCAGTCCCACCATGTTTGAATAAATTCTTTGACTACATTAGCAAAACCAGGATTCTTGTGCTCACTAAATAAGTGTCATCCTCTCTTCTCAATCGTTTCTAAGAAGGGTGAAATTAACTTGCTGAACCCCCTTTCGCCAATGAAATCTTTGTACCACAACTTATCCTTCCAAGAGAAATACGCACATTCTGAAACAAAATCACTTACTTTTTCTTTCCTCTGCTAAGTTCCAGCTTCCTCAGCTCCCCTCTTTCTTTTTCTTGTTTCTTCAGTTTCTTACTCAATCTCTATTCTTGTTTATTCTTCCTATACTGCCCCTGACTGAACCTCCTGAATGGCTTCTTCCTCATTCTCTAAGTATTATTCCATTATCTCGTTTAGGTTCGAAATCAAGTGGGATGGCTCACACATGGTCTAAATCTGGTTTTGGGAATTAGGGTTTTCGAATGAAGATGAGAAATGAATGGTTTGATGGTTTATGAGGAAGTGGGTCTTTCAACTTTGAGGTTATCTATTTATGAGTTAAATGATTTGTTGTGTCTTTTTAAATTGTCGCGACAAACACTAGCCTAGGGTTTTTTTTTTAAACCTATGTCACGACATAGGGTATTATGTCGCGACATAATTATACCCTGGTGAAGTAAAATAATGTCGTAACATAGCAAGAATAATGTCGCGACATAAGTTTCTACAATGCATAAAAGGCTAGGGCGATCCTTGTTGCGACAAAACAAGAATAATGTCGTGACAAGCCAAAAATAATGTCGCGACATAGTTATGTTTCAGTGAAGTAAAATGATGTTGCAACATAAAGTACTATGTCACGACATAATTTCTTGCAAAATGACAAAGGCTTGAACAAACTTTGTTGCAACAAAGAGAAATAATGTCACGACATAAAATGAATTTTCCTCAAACTTGCAAATTTAATATTTTCAATCAATTAACACACAAATCACTATTCAATACATTCATACCACTCAAATCATACTTGTAACGACATGCTCCAATAAAGAAAGAACCTCAATCTGGCATGAACAAAGGCATCTTATTTCTTCATTCAGCTTCATTCAATCATGATGATAATTAAAATATTCAATGAATGGGCACAACAAAGCTAATATCTATTTCGCTCTCCATAAAAATATTTCCCCAAACTTCAATTATTCATTATCCTAAAGCAGCGTTAGAAAAAGAAAGTGTAACGCTCTAGAAAATAATTCTAACATTTTTATAACATGTTTAGGGTATAAAATAAATTAAATTGTATTTTTTCGGCCTTTAAATTACTAAAAACGAAAAATGATAAAAACCCGAAAATTATACAAGAGTCAAATAAATTTGGTAAAAATGTCAAATAAGGACCCAAGGGTCATAAATGAGAAGTGTAAATGCCAAAATGAAAATTGATAAAGTGTATTGAAAAGGAAAGTGAAATGAAGCCTTAAAAATGCAAAAATGAGAAAAGATGAATTTATGGGCTAGCGAAACATGGCTTAGTGAAGGATTTTGATTAAAGACCAAATATTGGTCTTTGAGAGGCATTTTGCATATTTGGCAAAAGAAAGGGAGAGAAAGTGTTAGAGATTTTTCTGTTGTGAGAGAGGGAGGAATATTAGTGGTCTTTACTCCATGAAATCAAGGATTAAGGGGATCAAGAGGAAGAAGGAAGATTAGTGTTGAAGAATCAAAGATTTAAAGGTGGCAAATCAAAACCTTAACCCTTCCTTATCAGGTTCGGGGTTTGTAATGAAACCCCAAATTGGAATAAAAGTGTTTTGATTGGTTTATTTCAGTTTTGGGGGTTGCTCTAAGTTGTTATATGGTTGTTTGGATTGATGTTGAGAAATTTTTGTATAAAGGAAATGTTGGGTTTTTAGGGGAGATGCTGTCAAAATTTTCTAAACCCATGTTTTTGTTTTGGCCATAAATTGGCCATCACTCATCCAAATTGAGTGATTCAAAATTCTGGGTAAACTAGACTTCGAGGAGAACAAATCTCCCTGAAATAAGTGTATCCAAATTTTAACCCCATTAGGCCCATAAATTCGTCAAAGTGAGGCTATATTTTCGGGTCAATTCTGGTTCAGTTCTGATACAATTTTTATGTTTCAGAATAGTTTTGTTATTTAGGCCATGAGTTGAGTTTCACTCATCCAAATTGAGTTATTCAAATTTATGAGTAAACTAGCCTTCTAGGAGAATAAATTTTCCTAAAATAAGTGTATCCAAATTTGGACCCCATTTGACCCGTAAATTGCCTAAAGGGAGCCCCGTTGGGCAAACTGCCCTTGTGGTTGAAAATAAAATAGTCTCGATGTTTAGGGACATATATGGAGCTCGTACCGAATTGGATGATTCCAATTTTGAATAAAATAGATTTGCAGAGGAAGAATGATCATAAAAGGTAAAATATGGCTCATTTTTTCCCAGAAATATTTTATAGGTGAAGGTGTGTTGGTAGAAAATAACCCTAACTAGAAACCTAAATAAGCCAACTGATATTGTTCTCTAATTGTGATAGATTAAGGGTTGGCGATGAGGAAAACCTAAATTGAAGTCGAGATTCTGAGGATAGGAATCAAAGTGTGGTGACCTTTTTGGTCCATTCTATTCTTCTTCTTATTTCAAGTATCAAAATTGTTTGCGCAATTATTGAAATGATTTTCAATAAAATTGCATATTTATTTATTTTAAGTGATTTGAAAAAAATTGATTGTGAAATGATTCCCATGAAAAAAATTGCATGAGTATTGAAAAGTGCTATTTGAGTATAAATGTATATACCCTATTGTAAATTTCTATGATTGGTTTTTAATGCCCTTAATAGAATGTTATCCGTCATATTCAAGTTAAGGATAGATTGGTATACCAATAAGGGTCAAATTAGTAGTACTGTGAATGAACGTAATGTAGTGTCACTCCGATCCGTAGTCCAGCGAGACAATATCGGTAGTGTTTACAAAATGATTTTTTTATATAACTAGTCAACGGCCTAATGGGACTGTGCCGGTGATTCCGTTATCCTACGCACTAAAAACATTGGCTAAATTCGTTTAAGGACAAAATGATAAGAATATTTGTGAAATGCATGATTTGTGTTTTGAATGATTTATTGCATATGAAAGTGCATATTTGTAATGATCAATGAACTGTAAATGAATGTATATGAAATAAATATATGTATTGTATTTGCATTGATCATTCAAAAAGATTCAAAATCATGGTTTAGAAAAATTGCATGATTTGACATAAACTAAAATGGATAAGAGTACTATATAGAACCACTAATCATGAAACTGCTTAGCGCGTTGCTTTTATCATCACACAGGTACCGAGTGAACAGGTACAAAAATGTAGACCACAAGTGAATCGTAGAAATACCGCCAAAGTCACACCTGAGGGATAAGAAGCTCCATCATATGCATACATTAAATTATTCTACTCATTTTGTACAAACACTATTATGAAAATTGAATTCTGATTATGTTTTGTAAATATTTGGATATTTAAAATGGCTAATAATGTTGCATTGTATAAAGGTGGAAAATGGACCAAATGGGTATGAAATGCAACATCGAATGAAAAAAGAGTTTTGTGATCAAATGATGGGCCCCCTTTATGTTAAAGTGATATTTACGTATATATATTTTCATTGAGCATTTGAAATGTGTTTGGAAAAGTAATTGTAATTGGATTATTTGAAATGATTAAAAAAAAAAAAAGGGTCGAGTTGGGTATAGTGGCGCGGGCCATCACATAAAGACTCCCCCCTTGTAGCACTTTCTACATAATGAGTTTGAGACAGAATGCTTCCAAATTAAAAATCCATCTTTAATTTCAGCTTCATTGTCCTGAAAAGTCAAAAAAAGAAACTTAACTAACTATAAATTCAAAATTGAATTCAAAATTGAATTCAAAACCTATTCTATTAAATTATCTAAAATAATTAAAACACACTAAATTAAACAACATCAAACTATCAAACAATTGAAAAAAAAATTCTTGGGTTGCCTCCAAAGTAGTTGCTCATGTTTTATTTCTTTAGCTAGACATTTGTTGTAAAATGCTTCCCTTTCAACAAAATTCTTCCATCTCTTCTAAATCTGAGCACCATTTATGTTCCTCCAAGATAATGCTTTAATCTTTGACCATTCACCTTAAACTCATTTCTAGAATTAGTTTTCAGCGTTACTGCTCCAAAGGGTTTACTTGCAACTATTGTGTAAGGACCACTCCATCTTGACTTTAGTTTTCCTGGAAAAAGCTTGAGCTTGGAATTGTATAACAGGACTAGCTCTCCTTCTTTGAACTCTCTCCTCAAAATTTTCTGATCATGCCACTTCTTTGTCTTATCCTTGTAGATTCTAGCATTATCATAAGTTTCATTCCTCAACTCTTTCAGTTCATTCATTTGGAGTAATTTCTTCTCTTTGGTAGCTTGGAAGTCATAGTTCAGTTTCTTGATGGCCCACATAGCTTTATATTCAAGTTCAAGAGGGAGATGATAAAGCTTCCCAAATACAATACTGTATGGGGACATTCCAATAGGAGTTTTGTAAGAAGTTCTATAAGCCCACAATGCATCATCTAGCTTTATAGACCAGTCTTTTTTGTTTGGGGTTCACTGTTTTCTCTATAATCTTCTTTATCTCCCTATTGGAAATCTCAGCTTACCCATTTGACTCAGAGTGATAAGCCAATCCCATTACATGTCTGATTCCATATCTACTCATGAGTTTTGAAAACACTTTGTTTGCAAAATGGCTTCCCTCATCACTAATGATTGTTTTAGGTGCTCCAAATCTGCTTAAAATATTTCTTTGAATGAACCCCACCACTATGCTGGCATCATTTTTGGGACAAGATATTGCTTCCACCCATTTAGATACATAATCCACAGGTAGGAGAATGTATAAATTTCCAAATGAGGATGGGAAAGGTCCCATGAAGTCTATTCCCCATACATAAAAAATCTGCACTACCAGGATTCCTTGTAGGGGCATCTCATTTCTTCTGCTTATGTTGCCCATTCTTTGACATTTATCACAATGTTTCACCCATTCAAAACAATCTCTGAATAGAGTAGGCTAATAAAAACCTTATTGGAGAATTTTATGGGTTGTTCTATCTCCTGCAAAGTGTCCTCCATATGGTGATGCATGGCATTCATTAAGAATTTTGCCTTGTTCTGTTTTTGGTACTCATCTCCTGCTAATCAAATTTGCTCCTCTTCTGGTCCCATATATAAAATCTGCTATTAGTTCTCAACTTTATGTTCTGCTGGTAGCTAAACGCATGTGGTATAATTCCACAAGCTAAGTAATTCACAATATCATCATACTAGGGTACTTAGACTAATAACTCCAAAGCCGCCCATCGTGTACTCCTCGCTATTTCATTTCCTTTTCATCTCTCGCAGCCTTTCTAATCTAGACAAGTGATCAGCTATCACATTGTCACTACCCTTCTTGTCTTTGATTCCTAAATCAAACTCTTACAGCATAAATACCCATCTGATTAGTCTTGGTTTAGCCTCTTTCTTTGCCATCAAATATTTAATTTCAGCATGATCAATGTGTATGATAACATGGGACCCCAATATGTGAGGCCTCAATTTTTCACAAGCAAACACCATTACCAGCATCTCATTTTCTATGCTAGAGTAGTTCTCTTGTCCCTTATTGAAGGTTTTGCTGGCATAATATATGGCCCTGAATATCTTTTCAGTTCTTTGTCCCAATATTGCTCCCATTACATAGTCAATGGAATCACACATGATTTCAAACTCTTTGTTCCAATCAGGTGTTTCCATGATGGGAGTTGTAACCAAACTGGACTAAATCAAAATTTGCATCTTTTTCCAACAATCTGCATATTGGTCTAGAGATTTTTGAGAAGTCCCTTATAAATCTCCTGTAAAATCTAGCATGTCCCAAGAAACTTCTTATCCCTTTAACTGTTATAGCTGGCAAGAGAGCTTTTATGACAGAAACCTTTACTTGGTCCACTTATAAGCCAGCTGCAAAAATCTTATGCCCTAAGACAATACCCTATGTTACCATGAAATGGCATTTTTCCCAATTCATAGCTAAATTCTTGTCTTGGCACATCTAAAGTACTATTTCCAAATTTTCTACACATTGTTCAAAATTGGATCCACATACTGAGAAGTCATCCATGAAGATTTCCATAGCCTCTTCCACAAAATCTAAGAACATAGACATCATACACCTTTGAAAGGTGGTAGGAGCATTACATAATCCAAATGGCATCCTTCTAAAAGCAAAGGTGACATAACGACATGTAAATGTAGCTTTCTCCTGGTCCTCAGGGGCTATGGCAATCTGGTTATATCCAGAATATCCATCAATAAAACATAAATGGGGGTGTCCTGCTAACTTGTCCACCATTTGATCAATAAAGGGTAAAGAACAATGATCCTTTCTGGTTGCAGTATTCAATTTTCCATAGTCAATGCACACCCTCCATCCTATCACACAGCCTCAGAATCAATTCATTCTCTCCTTACTGACATATGAATCCACCCTTCTTGGGAACCACATGAATTGGGCTCACCCAAGGGCTTGAGATTGCATATATAAAGCTTGCATTCAACCATTTCAGTACTTCTTTTCTGACAACTTCTTTCATTACTGGATTCAATCTTCTTTGATGTTCAATGGAGGTCTTTGCATTTTCTTCCAAGAGGATTTTATGCATGAAAATAGAAGTATTGATTCCTTTCAAATCTTCTATTGGCTAAGCAATTGCTTCCTTGTATTTTTTGAGAATCTCCAGCAATTTTTGTTCTTCAAGTACAGTTAATGCAGCTGATATAATCACAGGCTTTACTTTTTCTGGTCCTAAGAAAGCATACTTCAAGTGTCTGGGTAATTCCTTCAAGGTTAACCCTTCTGAACTTGTTTTTATTTCTTTTGCCTTCTCTTCATTACTGCTTGATTTTTCTGTACTGTTCTCATTCAAACTTAAGATTGTCTTTTTTAAATCACATCTAGAATTCAGAAATTCACAATCAAGATCTTCAAGATACTGGAAATTCATCTCATTTTCATTGATTGAATTCTGAAAATTACAGTAAAAAATTAGTTCAAGACTGATGGAAACTATTGTTTCTACAGTCTTATAATTTGTACTTTCACATTCGGACTGTTTCAAGCTTCTGTTTAGGTTGAAGTGTATTGCTTCGTCTCCCACCCTGAGAGTGAGTTCTCCTTTCTTCACATCTTTCAAGACAACTCCAATGGCAAAGAAATGTCTTCCAAGTAGCAGTGGAACTTGTTTATCTTCCTCCATATACATAACTACAAAGTCCATAGGGAAAATAAATTTTCTCTCCTTAATGAGTACATCTTCAAGGACTCCCTCTGGTTGTGCCATAGTCTTATCTGCCATCTGTAGGTCACATTTATAAATTCCTCAAACTCGCCCTTCACCACTCCGATGCTGGCATCAAATCGATGATCGCTCGAGTCACACAAATTTTTAAATTCAACCTTCCCAATTGTGCAGGGAATGGTGAAGCTTCCAGGATCCTGCATCTTTACTGGTAGGCTCCTCTAGATCATTGCACTGTAGGTGGCTGTCAAATTCACTACTCCTTCTTCAATAAACCTCCTCTTCTTACTTATAATGTCCTTAAGAAACTTATCATAGTTAGGCATTTGAGCCAATGCTTCATAAAAGGTTATATTAATCTCTATTTTCTTGAATATATCCAAGAATCTAGAGAACTGCTCCTCCTTTTTTGCTTTATGAAGTCTCTGAGTGAATGGAACAGCAGGCATGTAGGCTTGCATTTCCTCCTTATTTTTCAGTCTTCTTTTCTCCTCCTATTGCTCAGTCTGCACCTCTTCTTTCTCAATCTCTTTAGCCAATTCTGAACTACTCAACTTGTCCTCTTTTCCAGTTTCTTCTTTCGCAATCTTTTCAGAATTTTTTTGCTCATCTTATTTTCTGCTTTCCATCTCTCTGCCACTCCTTAGAGTCACCACCATACAATCCTTAGGATTCTTCTTTGTACCAATTAGGAAGGCTTCCGTGGACTGGTTATGCATTGCAAGGGCCAATTTCCCTACTAGTGTCTCCAGATTTTTTAGATAGGCATTAGTGTTGGCCTGAAACACATTTGTGTTTGCCTGAAATGCTGCTAGCTCAGTAAATTTTTGCTCATGAATATTCGGTAGCCTCTTATTCTCTCCCATGAATGTCAGCATTTGATCTTCAAAGGTCGATCTCTCTTCGTCCTAGATTTTCGTCACTCCCTTTGCCGCTGTCCTTGGAACCCTTGTGAAGCATACTGTTCTTGAAAATTCTGCACTGGTCTTGGACCTTACTGTGTTCCACCTCCATATGTGAAATTCTCATGGTTCCTTAATGCTATTGTGTAATGAGTTGGCAAGTTGAGGTTTGTCTTAAAGTTGTATTCTATTGCCATTGACAAACTAAGCCTCCTCAACTTGATACCCTCATGGGCTAGTCTCTCTTCAGCACTACTCTTTCGCTCACTTTCTTCCATTGTTCTTACATCATGTGCTGAATGCATTATTCTTTCTTGGTTTCCCAACTTGTTCATCAATACATCAACCTGGGCTTCATGTAAGGGGCCATTTGCTCGCCCTATCACCCCACTTCCTTTCGCCACACAACCCCCAAATTTTTTAGATGGAGCTCTGTAGTTACTTTTTGCTAGATCTTCAATCAACTATTTTGCCTCTTTAACACTCTTCCTCTTGAATGCTCCATAGCAGGCTGCATTAATTATACCTTTGGAGGTGTAGTTCATAAAGTGATAAAAGATGTCCATCTGGGTGGTTAAATCTATTCCATGCATTGGCCATCTTTTTAGCAGACTCTTATATCTCTTCCATGCATTATAGAGACTTTCATCCTCTCCTTGTTTAAACACTATGATTTCCCTTCTCCTTTCTGAAGTGAGGGCATGAGAAAAGAATCTGCTCATGTAAGCCTCCACCAACTCTTTTCAATTGTTCACTAATCCTTAAGGCAATGATTCAAACCAAGTGGCTGCCACATCTCTCAGTGAAAAAGGGAAGAGTTGCAACTTGATCACCTAAAGGTAGCAATTCTGCTTCTGGTTTTCGATGCATGTAATGTCTTCCTGAAATGGAAACACACTAAGATCAAATGAAATCAATGGAAAAACAGCTATATCACTATAAGCTCCTAAACATTTTTAATAGCTTATTCAGCTACTATAGTTAAAACTATTTTTGTAAATTTTTTGAAAATTTTGATAAAACAGAAAAATGTCCAAATTAGCAATCCTCTCTTTGGTTGGAATATTAATATTTAAATTCTCTTTCAAACTAATCCCTAGCAACGAGACCAAAAAACTTGATAAACAGACCTTTTCTATATACCAAATTTCTATCATTGCTAGACTCCCCTGTAGTGGTGCCAAAAACTTGTATACATGATTAATTGTTAATGTAGACCATAAAATTGCAACTTATTTCTAACATGACCACCAAGGACTATTCAATCCTCAGCAGGAATGCCAAAAACTTGTTGTTCGACTAAAAATCATAAGAAAATGTTTTTTGATGTGTATATAATTATGAAAATTTATTATTGGTCTAATTCTCTACAAGTGCACAAATCATACAAGTAATAAAAGTGGATTTTAAGACCAAATATCATTCCCACAAGGATTGATGAGAGATCTAAAGATCAATTACCCCTACTACTCAAAATCCTTACTATTTGAACTCAAAAGTACAAAATCACTTGTTTAACCAAAGAAAGAATGACTGATTAAAATTCTATAACTATAACAAAAATTCAAAATGAATTAGAATTGAGAGTTCATTGAGTGAAGTTAACACTAGGAAATAGATCAATGTATTATTATCAATTTTTGCATCATTATATAACATAGTTCAGCCATCAGCTTGAAATCTAAACTTGTCAAAGATGCAAAGCAGTATAGTTTGGATTCCTTCATACACTATACATTTCACTAATTAGAGAACCATATTCACCATATTCCTTCCAGACAAATGGATCTAATCAGTTACTTGTAGGATTTAATCCTTTTTCTAAGAACTGGGTTTTTTTCCTTTTTAGTACTTCATACCCTGTTCTTAAGACTGAAGAATTCTTGCCCCCTTAGACAGGATAATGCGAGCCTTCTCCAATCTAATTGGTTTCTCTTCCTTTGAATCTGATCAAACCCTCTATCTCCTTGATTAGATCTATGCTAACATGGGATCAAGATCATTCCATCAGACAAAGGAGAAACCTCTAATCAATTAAGCTGATACATCATCCAACTAATCCTCACACCATGAGTAAATTAGTGATCTATCATAGTAATCTTTTAGAGTTCATTATTTCCAAAATATTAGTCTAGCATACCCCAAAGTAACTGCTATATACTCTCAGGAATCTCTATCTCTATGTCACTTAAAGGGCCTCCTGGAAATCAGAGCAAGATACAGCCCCCTTCTAGGTACAAGCTACTAATATTAAGAACAATTAATTTCAAGAACAAAACCAATTAGATAAATTCAAGATTTCTAACTCTGACATTCTTTTAAGTTGCGCAGAAAATAATAACTAACATCAGTTCATTCCCAGAGGGAGCTCAGTCTTTTAATACCAGATTGTGAAATAACAGTGACTAACTGATCAGGAAAATTCACTGAAATTGCAAGCTAACTGAAATAAATGAACTCCAAAAAAGTTCCAAATTCCATTTTAATCATACAGTAATGAAAACAAAATTTTTACAATGAACCTAGCTCAAAACTCTAACCCAAATCACTGCTCAAATCCAAAGAAAATACTGACTAGAATGTAAGCTAAAACTAAATCGACGAAAAAGAAATAAAAGAAAAAATGATAACAATATACAAAGGAGACTCTAGCTACCCAGATATTCCAAGTTCGGCGGAAGTTGAGCACAGTGCCCTATGCACTTCTATTTATAGATTTTCAAATGATGGACCACACTTCGAGGCTGAAATTGTGGATCCCTAAAACTGGCCCAAGTGACGTCTTTGTCGTGACATAGGAAAATTATGTCGCGACATTGTAGCTATGTTTGTCCTCCAACTTTGTTGTGGCTTGTAGTGTTATGTCGTGACAATGATCCGTGTCTTTTTCTTTAATTATGTCACGACATACTTTGAAAATGTTACAACAGAGCTCAGCTGAATTTGTCTTGTAATTGTCACGACATAAGTGTCTTCTGTTGCGACATTTCTTTCATGCCTTGTAGTGTTAATACTTGAATGGTATGTTGCGACATAAAAAGCTTTGTCACAACATAAAAAGCTTTGTCATGACAAAGTTTCCTTCTTACTGCTCTTCATTGTGTCACGACATAAATTTATGTGTCGAGACAGAGTTTCTCATCCTTCAGCTTTGTTTTATGTCGCAACATAAGTTTGGAATGTCGCGACATACGTTAACTCTTTTGCTCTAACTATGTCGCGACAATATTCAAAAATGTCACGACATTCTGCAGTTCTCTTCAATTAATGTTGCGACATAGCTTCCGACTGTCGCGACTAATATCTCTACCTTCAACTCTTCATTATGTTGCAACATTCTTTCTATAATTCTTCTCAACCTTTGTCACGACAATAAAATTCTATGCCACGACAGAGTTTCCTCTCAGCATTATGTTATGGTTGTCGCGACATAAAACTTCTTTGTTGTGACATAGCTTTCTTACATTGTGATGCTGACTTTTGAACTTTATGTCGCGACATACTTTGAAAATGTCGTGACATATTTCCTGCCTTGATCTTGTCATTCTCTGAAATATTTGTCGTAACATAAAAACCTTTGTCGAGACCAACTTGATTTGACCTATCTCTTTAATCTGCCACTTTTTGTCGCAACATAGTTTTGTTGTGTCGCGACATTCTTCCTTCTCTCTTCAGTTCTTTATGTCGTAACACAAGTTTGAATGTCTGGACAAAACTGTACTGCCATTTGCTTTTATCAATGTTGCGATAGAGCAAAAAATTGTCATGACATTCTTCTTTAGGAACTTCTTAGGCAATGTCGCGTCATAAAAATGCATTGTCGTGACATAGTTTTATATTTTGATCTTCATTATGTTGCGACATAAAAATCCATTATCGCAACATTTCTACCTTAGCCAATTTTTTTGCTACTTTTCTTGCTGGATTTGTTTCTTTTACATTCAAAACCTACAAAACATAAAGTTGGTGATTATTCCATAATTCTGCATTAAAATGAATCATAAATTGCTAAAAAAATGCGAGAAAAATGGACTAAAAATAGATGAGTTTAGGACTCATCACTTTCTAATAGCAGCGGAAAAAAAAATCCCAACAAAAAACCGTCTTAAGATCCTTGTAAAATCAAATCCAGTTCTACAACAAAGAGAAGGCTATAGGATTACCTTGTGTCAATTCCAAAACCGAGCTAATGGTCGAGGCAGCTTTAGACCGAAGTGAACCAAGTCCTAGGTTTGCCTCTAACAGTATCCACGCGAAGAATGGAGCCGACAACCTCCAAGGCAACAGTCTCAGAAAGGGTCCCGGTGCTAGCCAAGTCTCGATCCTTAGAGGGAGCCAAAAACCCGAGTCTCTCAAAATCTCTAGAACACCTTCTTGGAGATGAGAGAACAAAATGGATTGGTCTCATGAACTCTCTCAAAAGAGTCTTTTTCCTTTAGGGTTTCCATAACATTCCTTTTATATGAAAACCCTATCCTATGAAATGAATTAAATGCCCCTCACTTTAAGTGATGATAGGCTACACATCCTAATGTGTTATGGCTTGTTCCTACACAACCTTAAGCTGAGGAACAAGCCCAAGCTTGTCATCTCTCTAAGTGAGGGCTTTTGAACCTGGATCCCCACTCAATCCCGTGATATCTCATTCCTGAGAATTACTCCCTCCAAATTGATCACATCCAAATCTATTTATATCGCCTTCACACACTTTCTAAGTGTACCCATTAGGTTCCGTTATATGGGCCGCTTTAATTCAACTGGCTGAATTCAAGCAAGTCAAGATTGGTATCTAGTAACACATCATGACCCCCAATTGATCGAAGAGTCAATGGCCTGACTGCATACCCTTCCCTTAGAAAAATACCGTGCAATTCGTCCTTTCACCAATCTATGCCCCACTTGGTTCAAAGCATGGACAATGTGTGGCTCCCACTAAACTGGCTATGCACACCTAGCCCAAGTGATATTTGATCTTATCTCCGGATTCATCACTCATTAGTTATGCACCTGAAGACATTCTTCATGGCATTTCCACTCTAGCCAAAGATTCACGAGTAATGATTTCGATAAGAGGCCTTAGGTATACCCTCCCTCTATTAGGAGAGATGAATCCTTTGTTGGCTACTCAATTACCTTCGAACACCTCAAACTATACCCAATCCACATCCAAAGAGCGACCTCTAAGAGGCAACATGGATTGAGGTCAAAGTACAAAATCATTATCTAAGATATCCTTAAGCACCTCAAGTCTAAGGATATTTGCACCATTTCTATGATGAGACAATCATCTACATTTACATGGATGATCCTAATAAACTCTAAAAAAACATGTATTTATAGTGTCTAGGGAAATGGGCCTTTAAAAGGGCCAAAAATATGAATATTACTGCTCTAGCCCACAGTCCTTCGCTGTGACAAACAATCTCCTTTGCCACGAACTAGAATGTATTAGCAATTCAGATTTGACCTTTTGACTTCAAATGATCATAACTCTCTCATCCAAACTTCAAATGTGATTATTTTAGTCTCTACGGAAAGCTAAGAGAGAGTAAAATTCTATCCATATCAAGCTTAGAGTCATTGGAGGTCATTAGATAGACTTAAAATGCACAAAATTTGAGAGTTTCTACATGTGGTGTTTTAGAAAATCCTCCCTTAACAACACGAGGCCGAATCTTTCTTAGAACCCAAACGTGATCTTCAGACTGCTGGAGTTTCTGAGAGGTGTATAATCTATCCATATCATGCTTGAAGCCATGTGAGATCATGGTAAAACCCAGAAGTTCATCTTTTTTACCCTTATTATGGTCTCTTTGCTTCAAAATGTACCTAGAGCCATAAGATGATAAAATTAAGCATTATAGCCCTTAAAAACACCATAATACCATATGATTGAAAGGTGATTAGTGGTATAAAAGCATGTATGAAAAGGACCTATCAAATACCCCAAAACTTGACATTTTTCTTATCCTCAAGCAAAGCACAAGACCATTTCCCAAAATTTATTTGAAAAACAACAGAAAATAAGTGGGCTTGATGAGGAGAAAATTTGTGATGATTTGCCTTAGGGATTATACCTCAAGAAACATGGAGGAAACTTTGAGATAGTATTCATTCAATATAATAGATTGACCACAAGTCAAGCATATTTAAACCAAAGTTTCTTAGTGTGTGTGTGAAGTCGTTCTCCATTTAGCCAATTGCAATTTAGATGGAATTAGATGAACTATAATGGAATGGAGATCTCTCACTCACATGGTGAGTGTGTAATACTCCATATGCTTGTTGGGCATATCATTCTCCACTAATGTAGCTATACACAACTCTTAGGATCAATTAGGTCTTTACAAGCTTATAGTGTATGACTTAGATAAAGGTAGTTGAATAGGTCATTTAGGCTCAAGTTCACCCAAAACATACATATTCTCATTTTTCTTCACTTGTTGTTCATCCTTTTGCATATTGCCTTCTTTTTCAATTGAACCTCTTAAGCTTCCCCCCAAGCTTAGCTTATTGCATCTTTTCCATCACATAGATCCCCCAAACTTGCATGATTTTCACCAACTTCACAAGAACAACAAGAGCTTTATTTTTATGGATTACAAGGCATGGAGTAGTGTAATGTTCAAGATAGGAAGCCTACGAAGCTAAATTTCCTCCTCCTTGATTTATTCTTTCTTTTTCTATTTTTTTTCTTCCATTTTATACCCCAAGCTTCCTTTAATTTCCATTCATAGCACACCCACTTCAATCAAACTCTCAATTCACACTACATGTATTCATAAGATATTGGCATTGAAATCAACATGTTATGGTAAACAAGGGCTTTGGCTGAAGGATATTCAACAAAAGGGACAAGGGGCTCATTCTTGGCTTTTCTCAAAAGAAAATAGCTAATATGGCTCAAATTTGGTGACTAAGGATATATGCACAAAAAGGTTAGCTAGAAAGGCTCAACCGGTCCATGGATGGCCTAAATCATTTCCTAATTGTCGTGTTGCCTAGGATTTCACCTTGAGTGATAATTGAACAAGTTCTAGAGTCTTTAGAGATCAAAATATGAAATGATTACCTAATTCTTCTCTAAACCAAGCAAAATTGACCATCAAGGGTAAATGACTTGTGCTCAAATTGATAAGAACTTTAGCCTAAATAGTCAACTACAAGGTCAAAATATTATGCTTTAAGTTCAAATATCTCTCATTTTCTTCATGTAAAAGAAGGTTCAATCAATATTCATCATAGGCATTACAATTATCCCGAAAACAAACTCAACCAAAACAAAAACAACCTAAAAATGAAAAAATTAATCTAAAAACTGAAAACATATAAAAGAAACTAAAACAAATAAACAACTAAAAGAAAACACTAAAAACAGGATACTTGAAGCTACTGGAAATTTTTAAAAACAAAGGGAAATTACCCCAATACCCCCCAACTTAAAATATGCATTGTCCTCAATGTATTAAATATGAAGGTTAAGAATATAGGACTCCATTAGATGAGAAAGTGTGACCATTGGGCTCAGGTGTGGTGGCTCTTGATGAAATTCCCTCAATAAGAATTAACTTCAATGTCTTGAAAAGAAACCAAATAAAATCAACATACAACACATGCTAAAAATAACTAAACAAAAACAACTAAAGTACTAAATGGATAAAAATCCTTATTTTTGCTTGGGGTGCCTCTGATGAGTCTTAATTCATCTATTTTTATCCATTTTTCTAGCATGATTTTAGAAGTTTATAATTCATGTTAATGTTGAATTATGGAATGTTCACCAACTTTTTGTTTTACATGTCTTTGAATGAAAAGGAAATAATTCTAGCAAGAAAAACATAAATTTGGTCAGAGCAGAATTCTCTATCGCGACACAGTTTCAGAATGTTGCGACAGAATCCCAAATGACAAGCAGGAGTTATGTTGCAACAAGGATCAAGCTGAACTCAATCCAAAAATGAAGACTGTCGTGGCATAATTTTTTATAGACTGAATGATTTATGTCGCAACAATAGATTTTTATGTCGCGACAAAGCTGGAGAAGTTCAAAAGAAGAATGTCGCAACATTCCTAACTCATGTCGTGACACTGATCAAGCACATGACAATGAAACTCATGTCACGATATCTCACAACTCTATCAGGACATAAAGAATTGGAGATAGCAGAAGAGCTCTGTCGAGACAAAAGACAACTATGTCGCGACACAAAATCCATAGTCAGCTTTGAAGGGCGAGAAACTCTGTCACAACAGATAAATTTTATGTTGCGACAAAAAATATCAAAACAATAAGACAAATAAAGATAAAGTGCCTATGACAGAATTTTCCATGTTGTGACATACATTTTAGCTCATGAAAAAACCAAGGCTAATCATATGTCGCAACAAAAGAAAACTATGCCACAACACAACATTCAGAGTCAACAATGAATGATAAGAAGACTATGTCGCAACGGAGAATTTTTAAGTCCCGACAAACACAGCATGAGGCTGAAGTGAACTCTTTTGAGACAAAGACGGCTATTGTCGCGACAGAAGAAAGACAGTAAAGAAAACAAGGCAGAAATCTCTATCGCGACAAAAGAAGATTATGTCGTGACAATAAAAATTGTTGAGTAAGAGATTTATGTCATGACAGAGAATTTTTATGTCGCGACAAGAAATGGATGAGACATGAGACCAACCAAGACAGATATGTCTTGTTAAAGACTTCAATGTTGTGATAAACAGTTCAGCCAACGACCAGGAGTAAAGACGATTAGGTCACAACAAAGAAAAATTATGTCGCGAGAACAAACCAAGGCAACTGTGAGAAACTCTGTCGCGACACAAAATTTCTATGTCACGACACAAAGCAGCGCAGAGAAAGAAACTTAGTGGCGACAAAGAATTTGTTGTCGTGACATACTATTCAAGTATTCAAGCTGCAAGGTATTCAAGAATTGTCGCGAGACAAGAAAAGCTTTGTCGTAACATAAACCGGACAACCTTAGAAGAACTATGTCGCGACATTGCCAACTCATGTCACAACAGAATTCGAGAGGAGAGCATAAAAATATGTTGCGACAGAATCTGCATGCCACGACAAGATGTTGGGCGACACAAATAAAAACTTGTTCGCGACAGAATTTTCTATGTCGCGACAAAGTTACTAATTGGGCCAGAATTTTTAGGGATCCACAATTAGTGCCTAAAAGTGCGGCCCATCATTTGAATATCTATAAATAGACACATCTAGGGCATTGTGCGCAACTTCTGCCAAACCAAGAACTTCTGGGTAGCTGAAGACTCTTGTATATTATTTTTCTTTTCTTTTGTTTAGTTTTTAGAGTAGCATTTTAGCTAGTTCTTTTTGGGATTGAACAACAATCTGGTGCAAAGTTTCTAGCTAGGTTAGTTGTAAAATTTTGTTTTTCATTACTGTCTGATTAAATGAATTTGGAAATTTTTCGGAGTTCATTTATTTCAGTTCTTTTGTAATTTCAGTTAATTTTCCTGATCAGTTAGTCACTATTATTTGTGATCCAGTTTTGAAAAACTGAGCTCCATTTGGGAATGGATCGATGTGATTATTATTTTATGCTCAACTTGAAAGAAGTTCATAGTTCGAATGTTTAGATTTATTTAATTTGTATTATTCTTGAAGCTGCTTGTTCAAAATATTAGTAGCTTGTACCTAGAAAAGGTCTGTATCTTGCTTTGATTTCCAAGAAGCCCTTTAAGTGACACAGAGATGGAGAATCCTGAGAGTGTAGAGCAGTTACTTGGGGGTATGTTAGACTAATATTACGGAACAACTGAACTCTGAAAAATCACTTAAATAGATCACTAACTTAGTCATAGTGTGAGGATAGTTGGATGATGTATCAATTTAATTGATCAGAGGTTTCTCCTCAATTTGATGAGAGGATCTTGATCCCGTGTTAGCATATATCTAATCAAGGAAATAGATATTCTCATCAAATTAGACGGATGAGTTACCAATTAGATTGGAGAAGGCTTGCAATATCCTATCTATAGGGGCAAGAAGTCTTCAGTCCTAAGAAATGGGTACGAAGTACTGAAAATGAAAAATACTTAGATTTTAGAAAGAGGTTTCTATTCTACAAGTAACTTATTAGACCCATGTATCCGAAGGAATATGAATCTCTAATTAGTGAAATGTATGGTTTATGGAGAAATCCAAACTATATTACCTTGCATCTTTGACAAGTTCAGATTTCAAACTAATGGCTGAAATATGTTATAAAATGATACAAAAATTTATAATTGCACACTGATCTATTTCCCATTATTACTTTATCCAGTGAACTCTCCAATCCATTTATTTGAATTTTTTACATTTAGTTATAGAGTTTTATCTAGTTTTTGTTTCGCTTAAGTTTAGAAACAAACCATTTTTAACTTTGGAGTTCAAATAGCAAAGATCTTGAGTGGATAAGGTACTTGATATTTAGATTTATCATCAATCCTCATGGAAATGATATCTAGACTTAAATCCATTTTATTACTTGTATGACCTGTGCACTTGTAGTGATTTAGACCAAAATCAATTTTAATGGATCCTTCTTTCAAAAAGGGGTTAAACAAATTCTTTTATTAAAGTTTTGTCAAACAAGTTTTATGGCATTTCAACTGGGAACTAAAAAGTCTTTGGATGGAATTGCTAATTACTTCAACATATTTGGTCTATGTTTAAAAATCAGTTAAATCAAGTATATGGCGCCGTTGTCGGGGATTGAGAAAAAGATGAATTTAAATATCAATATTCCAATCAGAAAGAGAATTGCTAATTTGGACTTCTTTTTTTTAATTCTATCATAAATTCCATAAAATCACAAAAATAGTTTTTAACAACAGTAGTTGAATAAGCTACTGAAAATTTTTATGAGCTTAATTGGACATAGCCGTTTTCCACATATTTAATGTGATCTCGGTGTGTTTCTATTTCAGGAAGATCTACATGCATAGAAAACCAAAAGCAGAGTTGCTTCCTTTAGATATAGAACTAGAGAGAACATTGAGAAATCTGAGAAAAGTTAAAGGTGTTGAAGAAGCAACTATGGAAAATCAGAGAGAAATAATGCAACCTATTCTAGAAGAAGCAGAAACTGAGATACCTCAAAGGCAAATGACTATGGAGGACTTTTGGAGGCCACTGATTCAAGATGAATACTCTACTGTGAGATAGCCTGTCATTGAAGCCAACAATTTTTAAGCCCCAAAAGCCGGCTTTGATCGCAGTAGTGCGGCAACACCAATTTCTTGGGCATCTAGTAGAATCCGATGACATGGAAGATTCATGAGGATGGCTAATCGATCAAGTTGAATGGGGTCGGACGGAGCGATCAAATACGCAGCTATTCCATTTTCATTGAGGAGATGTGGCGTGACTTGGTTTGAGTTCGCGCCGGTTGGATCGATGAACGGTGGAGGCCAGAGTTGGTGGAGGCTTACATGAGCATATTCTTCCCTCTTGCTCTCACTTCTTAAATGAGAGGGGAAATTATAGTTTTCAAGCTGGGAGAGGATGAAAGTCTCTACAACGCATGAGAAAGATACAAAAGATTGCTAAAAATATGCCCTATGCATGGAATAGATCTAACCACTCAGATGGATTTTTTTATCATGCTATGAACTATACCTCGAAAGGTATAATTCATGCAGCCTGCTATGGAACTTTCAAGAGAAGAAGTGCTGTGAAGGAAAAGCAGTTGATAGAAGATCTTGCCAAATGCAATTATAAAGCTCCATTTGAAACTTAGGACTGACAACAGGGCGAAAGGGAGTCATATCTTTAGAGAGTGAGCAGGATGGCGCCATAGAGGCAAAATTAGATGCATTGATGAGCAAAATGGGGAATCAAGAGAGAAGAATGTACTAGCAAATGAAGTGGGAATAGTTGATGAAAATGAGAAGAGGAATAGTGCTGAAGAACGACTAGCCTATGAGGGTCCCTATCAAGTTGAGGAGGCACGGTATCTTAATGCTACTAGAAGTTACAATTTTAAGCCCAACCTCAACTTGCCAACTCATTACACGGCAATCGGGAACCACGAGAATTTCTCATATCTCAGGGAGACCGGCAAGAGGCCTGAGCGAGGCAAGGAAATTTTCAACAACACTATGCTTCACCTGCGTTCCAATAACAATAACAACAACAACAACAACAACAGTAAGGAAGTCAGAGGGCAGAAAATCAAGGACAAAGGAGATTTACTTCCTTTGAAAAACAGATGTTGACTTTCATGGGAGAAAATAAGAGGTTGTTAAACATCCACGAGCAGAATTTTGTTGATCTAGTAGCAGCATTTCAGGCAAACAGAGTTGTGTTTCAAGCCGATACTAATGCCTCTTTTTGGAAGAATGCGGAAACACAGTAGGAAACTAGCCTAGTATGCAAAATCAGTCGAGGATAGATTTGCAAGTGACCTGAGGAAAAATCAAAGGATTGTATGGTGGTTACACTAAAGTGGAAAAGAGATAGAAGGCAGAAAAGGATAAGAGAATAAGAAAACTGAGGAAGAAAATGAAGAAATTGGAAAAATTGAGACGATACGAGTTAAAGTTCATGAAAATGAGAATTAAGCGGCAGCAAAGCCGTAATTTGAAAAGGGTTAAAGAAGAAGGAAGAGGTTTAAGCTTACAAGCCTTAAGTCCCATTCCCTCAAAGGTTGCAAAAGGCTAAGTTAGAAGAGCAATTCTCCAGATTCTTGAACATGTTCAAGAAAATGGAAGTTAATATCCCTTTTTCAGAGGCATTGACTCAAATGCCTAATTATGCTAAATTCATGAAGGATATTTTGAGCATAAAAAGAAAAATTATTGAAGAATGAGTAGTAAGCCTAACAACAACCTGTAGTGCAGTTATTTAGAGGTCCTTACCAAAGAAGATGTAGGATCTAAGAAGCTTCACTATAACATACACAATAGGGAATTCTAAATTAGGAAAAGCCTTTATTAGCAATTTCTCGAGCCAGCATCGACTTGATGCCTTTATGTCAGTTAAGGGTTAAGTTTTGGGGAGCTCACTCCCACGGCCATGACCTGCGGATGGCGGACATGAAGCAGTAGCTCAGATAACTTTGGGTGTTCTTGAGGATGTGCTTATCAAAGTTTGAAAGTTCATCTTTCTTGTGGACTTTGTGGTCATTGATATTGAAGAAAACAAACAAGTCCCTCTGCTATTAGGAAGACCCTTCCTTGCTATAGGAGCAGCTTTGATAGATGTGAACAAAGGAGAGCTTACTCTAAGGGTTGGAGATGAGGCAGTGCACTTCAATCTCAATCACAGTTTGAAACAACCAGAATTTGACAATGTTGATTGTAAGATTGTAGAAACGAAAGTACCCATTAGTTCTGAACTGATAAATGATTGTATGCTTCAAAATCCAATGAATGAAAATGAGATGAATTTCCGGTATCTTGATGTTCTTGATGTTGAAACTTTTATTTTGCAAAAATATTAATCTAAACCAAACTGTACCTTTCCCGGCAATGGTGCCAAAAACTTGTTGCGACCTCAAGTGCACGGGTCGTACAAGTAATACAGTGGACTAACAAGTCCAAATATCAATCCCACAAGGAAGGTGTGGTTTTAGTGAGGATCAAGTACTCTGACTACTAAAGTCGTTCACTATCTAAGCGACTCAGAGATTTGAGAAAAATGTTTTCTAATCTAAAATTTAAAAAAAAAATTAAAGCAAAAATAAACGGGCTATGAACAATGCTCACTCATAAGGAATGGGTTGGTTTCAAAGAAAGAACTCAAGGAAAAAATACTAGGGTTGATTGCTTCCATTGATGCATTTAATTTATATTCATGAAGTGCTAGTTAAGTGAACATATACTTGTGCTTGTCCAAGGAACACAATATGAGGTTTACACTGTCATGTCTCTTCTCAATTTCTCACGCCAACTCCCTAGTCTCCTTTCGGTCCATCTAGGTCATTAAATACCATACTTTTATAAGACAATTCTTTCCTTGGGAATCATATTGGTCACCTCCCGATCCGTAAAATAAGGCTACCTAGACTACGCTCGAATCAATCATCTTTCGGTCCATACGATCCTCACATAATGTTGGAAGGTGATTCTCCTAATAAAATCCATTTAGTACTAGGCATTCCTAATTTCCTAAACTTCTTTGACTAGGTTAGGTTGATTTCTTTAATTGAGATACATTTAGGGGTAAAGACCAAGAAGTAAGGGTATACTTCCAGTTGTCACTAAGGAAATCCTTTGTGCACTAGGTCTTAAACTCACTTCCCAACATAAATCAATTAGGCAAAACCATAACAATCCAATAACTACACCAACTAACATCAACACAAGAATAAATTCATGAAACCATTCTAAAAAGTATATAAATCAAGCATCAACTTCAACAATCAACCCTAGAGGATGTTTAGCCACTCATTACAACCCCCAAATCCATCAAAATCATGTTTATTACAACGATAATAGAGAGGGAAATGAGAAAAGAGTAAAGTTTAGAGATGCAAAACTGATTGAAGGTGGAAAACTTCTCAAAACTTTGCTCTAAGGCTAAGGTCCTCTAGTAGCTGGATCTTCAATATCAACTCCAAATCAAAAGTAATATGAAAGAAAATCAATACCCTAGGTTGATTCTAGCTTAGGATGAGAGAAACCATTGAATGGGTGTTCTCCCACCAAAGTGGAACCCTAATAAAGTCTAAAAAACATGTATTTATAGTGTCTAGGGAAATGGACCTTTAAAAGGGCAATGATTACTACCCAAATAGTGTTGTTTCATACCCTTAACACTCCAGGTTTTAAGCACCTTTTGTATAGTCGTCAGCTTAATTGACCCAATTGGCATGTTAAGGACCTAGCAAGGCTACTAATTGAATTTTATGGCAAGTTTTGATTGTTCTCAGGCTATATATATTGAAGGCCAAGGATTCAGCCCAAGCATGAAGAAATCAGTAGCAATTCAGAGCTTCAGAGCAAAAGAAGGAAAAAGAAGAACGAACAGAAGATGCAGTGGCAACTTAAGAAATTTCCTTCGAACTTTTCTACAATCTTTGACTTTTTTATTTTTGATTTTTTTTCCCAGTTTATCCTCGTGTAATAGTGTTATCAGTTGTATATTTTGGTAATTTTTAATGGGTTTAGTGGTATGAAACACCCCAAACAAGACTTTGTAGACATTCAGTTTTGACATTCAGTAAAGCTTACTCTGGAAGCTTCGTGTTTTCTCTCCTTTTCTCTCGTTCCTTTTCTCAACAGCCAAACAACCTCTGAGAAGAGGAGGAGCAGCTAAACCCTTCATTTCCTTGGAGTAAAGGAAACTAGGTGAAGGTACCGGATGAAAAGGTGGAGGTTTTCCATGTTTTAATGGAGGTATTTTCCACCATTAATGGTTTTTTTTCAAATATTGGTTTTAATCCCTTCGGGTTACCTTGAATGATTCGTATTTGATAAGCTTTTAAGGTTCAATGGATGCTTATTGCTAGATCCATTGACATTCGTTAGTTATCAATTTATGGGTCATTAGAAGTTGATTCAAGGTGATGTTTTTATTTTCTTCCAATCCTAGGTTCGATCCCTTCGAGTCACCTTGAATGGTTAGTATTTGGTAAGCCCTTAGGGCTCATTGGATACTTATTACTAGATCGAGTGATGTTCGTCAATTATCATTTATGGAACATTGGAAGGTGAGTCGAGAGATGATCTTCTTTATCAGGACCATTAAAGGGACCTTGAAATACCATTTCAAGGATATTTATTTAGGGTCGGTTGTTTTAGCTAAACCAAGAGCGGAGTTAGGATATTATGTGGTATCCTCCCCATGCAAGGAAAAGACCAGGGAAAACCCCTCATTTGCTTAAGGAACTTGAAACCTAGTGACCTGAACTCCAAGGAATTTCTTCTTTTTACATTTTATTCTGATTTTACTTTCTACTTTGTTTTTATTTTTATTTTTTCTCTAAAATCCACTCTTTTTATCACAACCCCAATATCCAAAATGAAATCAGCAGTTTAAGCCTCACTGTCAATCATTTCCACGAAGAAAACCCATCTTTGTGGACGATTCTAGAACCACTATACTATAGTAGCTATGTTACGCTAGTATGAGGTATTAGGTAATATATTTTGTTGATTAATACCCTACGGGTGATGAATCAAATGGCGTCGTTGCCGAAGATGGTGCCTTAGTGCTAATGACAACTTTGGTGGATACTTGTGATCCTCATCACAAGCTGGTGATTTTTCTCCTATCATTTTCTTTAGCATTTTACTTTTAGTTTGCTTAATATCCCTTTTTTTATTTCTTTCAGCTAACATTAATCGTTTTTGTAGAATTGTTTCTATTTTGTTTGGTGTTTGTCCTATATTCTTGTAAGAGTATATGTTCAAGTGGATTTGAGATTCTGAAGGCAGATTATTAAAAGTTAAATTCCACTGGAATCAAATCTTGAAATCAGCGTGAATTTGGACACAATGGAAGCCCTACATGAAGAGCAACAAAGCCAGCAAGGAGACAAGATTAGGTTAGATAGACTTAGCCTTTCCTAAGACTACCAAGTCCATATCCTTTTTTTTTTTCATTCTTCATTTTTCTTTTAAATTTGCTTTGTTTTGGTTTGATTTTGATTCATTTTGATTCCTAGAGCTTTTTTTTTCATTTTTGCAAGAAATTGGTGCATTTCTGGGAAAGGGAAGCTCTGTAGGTCAAAAATACAAAGAACCAACATTTTTGCAACCCTCCACGAAATTTCAGAAAAATTTCATAAGAATTTCGCAACCAGTGTGAAATTTCGCAGGATTTTCGCAAGGGTTGCGAAAATTCACAACCCCCCTAGAAATTTTCGCATCCCTAGTTTTTTTTTTTTTTTTTGCCATAACTTTTTCATCCGAACTCCGATTTGGGTGATCTAGGTCTCGTTGGAAATCTTAGAGAGTGTAGAATCTAGATATAGCTAGAAAGAACACTTGAGAACTATGACGTCTCATGCCCCCGTACCCGACCTGACCCAAAGGTTAACTGGATCCAAGATGCGGTCCTCTTTTCAAATCCAATTCCTTTTTCTTTTGTCAGTAAAACACATTTCCAATGCTTATTTGCTTAAAGGATGTTTATCTTTATGAGAAATATATTTGTAAATACTAATTCAACTTAAGGGCCCATCATTTTGTTTTCAATACACATTTTCCATTAAATATGGTATTACATGCCCATTTGGTCATTTACCGCAACTAGCATACATTCTGGCATAATAAATATTTTCAATACCCAGTATTTATAAAAATCAAAGTTTCCAGCTACAAAAAGTGTCAAATATATTTCATGAATGCAGGGTCGGAGCTTTACTTCAACTTCGTGAGCCCTTGACGTTGACTCTGAATCGCTACGGTCTTTTCCTTTGTACCTATTCACTCGGTACCTGCGCGATGATAAAACAACGCGTTAAGCATTTTCATGCCTAGTGGTTCTCTACAATTCTCTCTTCATTTCAGTTTAAGTAAATCAAGCATTTTTCTAAATCAATGCCTTTGTATAATTTTTTCAATGACCAATGCGTCTGATACATATATGTATATTTTCATTTCGTATACATTCAAATTACAATTCGTGGTCATTTCAATCTGCCATTTCATATGCAATAAATCATTCAAACACAAATCATGCATTTCTATAATTTTCTGTTCATTTTTTCCTTAAGCAAATTTAACTTTATGCTTTACGATTGCATGAGTTAACGAATCATAACACGGTCCCATTAGGTACACCAGGCTGATATAAAAAAAGGTTTTATAACATGCAATGCGGTCCGGATTGGATTCTCCCGACGTTAACCGTATCATTTTGTAGACACTAAAATGCCTGTTCCGTTGGGCTATGGATGGATCGGAGTGACACATCATTCACGTTCGGTCGCGTCTGACTCATTTGACCCTTATTGGGTATACCAATCTATCCTTAACTTCGAATTTGCTTAGGTTAACATTATTAAGAGCGGTCGTTTATGCCAAGTAGGTGTTGAATGTAAAAATTTATAACCTAGGATTCCTACTCACGACATAGCAAAGCTATTTGCGGTATAAGTGGCTCTAAATTCGAACAGGGATGGGTTTTCCTTAAGTACAAATGATTACAATGGTAAGTTTCCATCATTGAATTCAATTAGATTTTAAAGTTTGATGAAAACAATAGATTTAAATATGATGAAGTATATGGTAACCACAGGCTAAAAAAATAAAATGAAGAAAAATAAGAAAAACTCCCTTGAAGCATTGGGCTACTGGTTTGAGGTCCTAAGGCAACTAAGAGGTCCCCGGGTTCATTTCCTCGCGTTGGGGAGGATGACATATAGTCATCTCCCGAACCAGATCTTCATTTAACTTTAAAAACTAAACCCTAATAATTTTCCTTTTGATAGAAAGCAATTTATTAGGCATAAATGTCCCTAGCAGTGAAAACACATCTCAAAAACCCTACCCCGCAATAGCTGACAGGAGACAACTAGCGGGCATCGAGTGGATCTAATAAGTATCCACTTGAACCCAACCATAAATACACATTAAGAGGGCATGCTTAAGAGATTTCTAACCTAAGGTAAAGAAGCGAAGAGCATAAATACCATATGCATACATGAAAAGCAGTAGAACTTGCATTTTAACGAACATTCATGGACCAGACAGTGAAAACCTACCTCTGGACCCATCTTACACAATAACAAATAGAGAGAGCGACTAATGAATATCACTTAATCTAACAATAAGCATCGATAGAACCTAAAGATTGCCATCTTTTGGTCCAATCAAGATGTATCTAGAAGATTTAAACCTAGAGTGAAGGATAGAAACATAAATGAAAATAAATGCCTACGTTAAAAACAGAGGACCGTCAGTTACCTCCAAAACGTTGCCCAGTAGCCCTCCTCTTCAAGGAGGGAAGAGGGTGCAACCAGCCATCTCTGAGGTTGTCATCTCTGGAGAGTGTTTGAAACAGCAGGAAAAATGAGAAAATGAAAGAAAATGGGAGAAAGGAGGAAGCAGCGGCGAAAGCCGCCCACATCTATTAGACGTGAAGTGAGAAGTGAGTTGATACCAACCTTGACTCACAAACATATACGGCTCGGAGCGAGGGAAATTACAAAAAAACCCAAACTAGGCCCATTCTGAGGGTTAAAATAGGAAGAAACAAAGAATTGTAACAAAAAGCAGCAGGCGTCAAAAGCGGAGTGAGCAGTGTTGGATGCGCAGTGCTGCGCGGGGATGCCAGGTCTTTCATGAGGATGCCACAGTGCTCGCGAGGCTTGTCTATGTCTCCATTTTCTTAATTTACGCTATTCTTTCCTCTGGTCTTTGATACACTGTCTTTGAGTTTGACTCAGGTGCCCAAATGTTTAGGTCAATCAACAATTTTAGTGCATCATTAACTCTACACTTTATAAATTTGCCACAAAATGCGATCCTTAGAATAGCAGTGACCTTAATGTGCAAATCGGGTTAATTAGAATGATTAGTACACAAAAAGCACTCAAAACCTATAACAAATAGGGTTCAAAATAGCACTTTTTGGGCACTAATCAAGCGCTCATATCATTCATAGCACTTTACAATAGTGCATATACATTTATATCCAAATACTTGGTTTCCAATACTCATGCAATATTTCATGTGCAATTCATTTCACAATCAGTTGTATCAAATCAATTTCAAACAAATCAATATGCAATTCATCGCAATTCATTTCAATAAATCCCCCTTATTTCATAATCCTTTGGTTATTTAGAAATAGAGAGAGAGAAGTGGAGAAAAAAATAATTCATTTATAGCTCAAGCGAGCACATGCATATTCATATAAAACCTTTTAGATTTATTTTGTCAGACAAAACAAAAAACCGAAACAAGGAAGGAAGTGTGAAGAACAAACCCAAAATGGTTGTCTCTCTTCGATTCCTATTCTTGGAATCCCGTTCTTGGGTTAAGCTTCCTCATCACCAACCCCTAATCCATCACAAATATGTCACTATAAAAAAAAAAAAATTTGTGCATTCTAGGATTTTTGGTTAGGGTTGATGTCTGCCCAATACAAATTCATTTGCAAAATTTATAGGGAAAGATGAGCCATTTTTTTCTCATGCTTCCTTCAAGACAATGATATCTCTATGAGTCTATTTTCATTAGGAATTAGAATTATCTCATTTGGATAACCCAAACTCAAGTTATGTCATTTTAATGCCAAACTGGTTGGTATGCCCAACTCACTCGGTTACCTACTGTTATTCTAGATTTCAAGGGTCTTAACTCCATAAATTGGTAATGATTCCTTCTACTCATTTCAATCTATGGTTCTAATGTTTCTTCTACAATTGAAATCATTCAATTTGGACCATCAAAACTCAAGTTATTGCATTTTACATCCAAACTACTCTAATTTGCAAAGCATAATTAGATTGTTCTTGCACATAGCTCCACTTTGACGGATTTATGGGAACTTTGGGGTTACAAATTGCGCACACTTCCTTCAATTAAATTATTCTTTTAGAATTTTAGTTTACCCATAATTTTGAATCACTCAATTTGGATGACTGAAACTCAACTTATGGCCAAAACACCACAACTACACCCAAAATAGAGCATACCCATCAACTACCTGAAACTCACATTTAAGCCCATATTCGGGAGGCTTAGAGCTACAATTTGCTCCTGATACCTTCTATACAGTTGTAGGTCGCTCTTATGGTTCTTTACCAATTGGAATCACTCAATTTGGATGATTATAACTTAACTTATAGCCAAAACAAAAACAGGGGTTTTGAAAAAATTTTGACAACAACTCCTTCGAAACTTCATCATTTCCTTTATACAAAAATTCCTCAAAACCAATCCTAACCAAAAAGAACTTTGAAACTTAACCAAAAACAACCCCAAAATTGATCTACAACCAATCAAAATCACCTTTACATAAGGTTAGGGTTTTTCCCCAAATCCAAAATCATCAAAGAGGGAGTTAGGGTTAGTTTTCTTACCTTAGCTCTTTTCAAATCTTCTCTTCCTTCTTGCTTGAACAAAGATAAACCAAGAATGGAGAGAAACACACCAAAAATACCTTCTTCTCTCAAGTCCTAGCTCCTTCTCCCCTTGCTCCTCTCAAAAACATGAATGCCCAAAATGGGCATTCCATAAACCACTTTGGTCTTTATTCTCATGTCATGTGTAATGCCATGTTTTGCTAGCACATTAATTGGCTTTTTCTCATTTTTCTCATTTTAAAGCCTCATTTCACTTTCATTTCCACTTCATTTCATTTCATTTATGCTTTGGCACTTACATTACTCATTTATGACCCTTAGGTCCTCATTTGACATTTTTACCAAATTTATTTGGCTCCTGTAAAATTTTCGGGTTTTTATCATTTTTCATTTTTAGCCATTTAAACGCCAAAAAAAATATAATTTAATTTATTTTACACCATGAACATGTTATAAAACTATTAGGGTATTTTCAGGGCGTTACAACTCTCCCCTCCTTAAAATAATTTCGTCCTCGAAATTACCTTCATCGAACAGTTGAGGGTATTGTTGCCCCATAACTTATTCGCTTTCCCACTTGGCTTCCTCGATCTTGTGGTTTCTCCACTGCACTTTTACCAATGGAATTCAGTTTTTCCGCAACTCTTTCACTTCTCGAGCTAAGATCTCTACTAGCTCCTTTTCATATGTCAAATCCAGTCTAAGCTCAATCGTCTCAGAAGAGACTACATGCGATGGGTCTAACATGTACCTCCTCAACATTGACACATGGAAAACATTATGAATCTTTTCCAACTCTGGAGGTAAAGCTAATCTGTATGCCACTGGACCCACTTTCTCTATCACCTCATATGGCCCAACGAACCTAGGGCTCTTTTCCAGAACCTCATTACCTTCTTCCAAGGCAATGCTTTCATAAACACTTTTTCACCGATCTCATATCGAATATCCTTCCTTCTCATGTCGGCGTAGGATTTTTGTCTATCCATGGCCACTTTCAATCTTTCTCTAATCATTTTCACTTTTTCCTCGGTTTCTTGAATCAAATCAGGGCCAATTATTTTTTTTTCTCGCTTGACTCGGTCCAACACAATGGTGTTCTACATTTTCTTCCGTAGAGAGCCTCATAAGGCGCCATTCCAATACTCAACTGGAAGCTATTGTTGTACACAAATTCAACTAGAGGAATGTGTTTATCCCAACTACCCTACTAGTCGATCACACAACTTCTCAGCATATCTTCCAACACTTGGATCACTCTTTCCGATTGTCCATTCGTCTGCGGGTGGAATGATTTGCTGAAATTCAGTCGAGTGTCCAAAGCCCCTTGCAACTTTCCCCAAAATATGGAGGTAAACCTCGTATCTCTATCTGAAATGATCGATATTGGAATCTTATGTAACCGAACTATTTCCTTTAAGTAAAGCTCTGCCATCTTGTCAAGTGAATAGTCGGTTCTCACTGGTAGGAAGTGAGCTGACTTAGTCAATCAGTCTACCACGACCCAAACTGAATCATGCTTTCTTCCTGTCATTGGTAACCCAACCACAAAATCCATTGTGATTCGGTCCCATTTCCATTCGGGAACTTGATGTTCGGCTTTCACTTTCTGACACACCATACACTTGGTCACAAATTCTAAAACATCTCTTTTCATTTCAGACCACCAATATGAAGTCTTTAAATCCTAATACATCTTTGTGCTACCAGGGTGCATAGCAAAAGATCCACTGTGTGCCTCTTCAAGAATGGATTTCTTCAATTCATCATCATTAGATTTACCTGAGCTTGGAGTCTCGATAGTGCAATTCATTCTCTTTCGTTGTAAACTTATTTTCTTTCCCCACTCTATTCTAATTTACAATTGCTGCAATTTTCTCATCATTCCTTTGTGCCTCGAGCACTCGATTTAACAAATTCGGTTTTGCTATCAATTCTTCCACCATTGCACCGTCGTTTGATAATGACAAATGAGCATTCAAAGCTCGAAGCGTTTGCACTGACTTTCTACTCAGAGCATTTGCTACTACATTGGCCTTCCCAGGATGATAATCGATCACACAATCATAATCCTTGATCAATTCCATCTATCTACGTTGTCTCAAGTTAAGCTCTCTTTGCGAGGCCAAATACTTAAGACTTTTGTGATCGGTGTAGATGAAACACTTTTCTCCATAAAGATAGTGTCTCCAAATTTTCAATGCAAACACAATGGCGGCCAATTCCAAATCATGCATAGGGTAGTTCTTTTCATGCGGCTTCAACTACCTTGAAGCATAAGCTACCACTTGACCCTCTTACATAAGGACACATCTAAGTCCATTTAATGAAGCATCACTAAAAATCACGTATTCTTTACCTTAGGTCGGCTAAGTAAGAACTAGTGCCTCGGTTAAGAATGCTTTCAAATTTTCAAAACTAGCTTGACACTTTTCACTCCACTCAAATCTCACATTCTTTTGGAGCAATCTTGTCATCGGGGTCGCAATTATCGAAAACCCCTTAATGAACCTTCTATAGTAACCTACCAATCCCAGGAAACTACGCACTTCCGTGACATTTCTCGGTGGTTTCCATTCAATAATCACCTCTATCTTCATTGGATCCACTCGAATTCCTTCTTCCAATACAATGTGTCCAAGAAAGGACACTTCTCTCAACCAAAATTCGCATTTGCTCTGTTTGGCATATAACTGTTCCTTTCTCAAGGTTTCTAGCACTACTCAAAGGTGTGTATCATGATTTTCCCAATCCTTTGAATAGACAAGGATGTCATCTATAAACACCACGACAAACTAATCTACATACGGTCGGAAAACACGATTCATTAAGTCCATGAAAGTCATTGGAGCATTTGTCAACCCAAATGGCATTACAAGGAACTCATAATGTCCATACTGCGTTCTAAACGTCGTCTTATGCTGTCTGCGTCATTAATCATAATTGATGATACCCGGATTCATGAAGTCGATCTTTGAAAGACACTTGCACCCTTCAGTTGGTCGAAACGAGTCATCAATCTTGGAGTAACGAATATTTGTTCTTCCTTTGTCATTTTGTTAGTTGCCTCGTAACACCACAGCAAGCAATACACAACTCCTGCCTTTTAATAAAAATAACCCAGACTCCATAGTGATACGCAGACCCGAATAAATCCTTTCTCTAACAATTCTTGCAACTAAAGCTTCCAATTTTTAACTCCACGAGCGTTCACGTCTGATGTAATGGATGCTAGGTAGCACCTTTGGTACTAGCGTCGATTACGAAGCTTCAATCTCTCTATGGAGACAATCCTGGCAACTCCTTCAGGCTCTGCGTCAGGATAATCTAGCGGCAAGGATGTCAATAAGCGCTAGGCCTTACGCACGTATCAATCACATATGCCAAGTAGGCTTCACACCCCTTTCGAACCATCATTCTAGAAGTAGTGGTGGATATCACATTAGAGAGGTGGTTCGACCTCTCACCGATAAAAGTCACTTCCTCGCCACTCGGTGTCCTTACTGTCACTCTCTTTATTCTACAATAAACTACCATTTGGTGTCGAAAAAACCAATCCATCCCCAATATCACATCAAACTCTCTAAATGACAACTCGATCAAATCTCTTAGAAACTCATACTCTCGTATTCTAATGGGACAATCTCTATAGACTCTATTCACAAAGACACTATTGAGGCCTGAACTTTCCATGCTTACTTATTAGGCCAAATGAATCGCATCAAAGTCACGTTATGTGAGCCCTTTAAAACGAGGTCCGTTGACGATCTGTCAACTCGGGGAATACATGTAGCCATTAAGTGTCCCAATGCCACAAAATGAGTGTCTCTCTACCCAAGATTCAAACATAAGTAAAAATGGCTCCGTCGAGATTATTATCCATACTCACCAAAAATAACAACCAACTATATTACAATAGTTTCAAGAGTTAATTACACTCCTATACAAACATGTATCAATCAAAATGTTTCATACATGTTTTACAAAATATATAATCAAAACCACATGTCGGCTTTCTTCTCAAAAGCGGCCTCTAGTAGGCGTCGTCTTCCTGAATACTCCATGTACCTAAAAGGGGATCCCACGATGGGGTGAGCATTACTTGATAGTTGTATTACTCCACCAGCCATTCTTCCGACTAAAATCTTGTACGATGACTCGTCATATATGTCCACACATCCAGTAAAATATACACATGAATGTCATATGTCATGCATGAAATGTCATCATGCCGTATCTGAGTCACTCACCTACTCCTCCCATGCACCATGCCAAGTGTGGCAGAAATGAATCCATAGATAGTACCAATGATACGCATATCTGAGGCCATTCACAGGCTCTCGGTACCTCTGAGTGCCAATGGGCAACCCATCCCGATTCAATCCCGACTCCTATCACACAACTCGAAGTCTATGTGTTAATCATGTGTCTTAATTTTGGGCAACATAACTTTTTGGCTTACACCGCGGGTCTCTTACACCCATACATAAATTTTGGCTCATGTCGCGAGTCTCTTACACACATGTTCCAAGCTTTTCACATGGGGAGATTAACGGCCCCCTTCTTGCTCCGCCCAACACACATTAATTATTATTTCACTTTATGTTTTGAACCATGAGTCATTTGTTGGACATCGTCCAAAATATGAGCTCATCATGCTTTCACCTAGAATGATGAGCAAACCATATATTGCACCCACACGGAGCTATTATGATATGCTTGTGCACATGAATGCAATGATGCCGCGATTCATATATTCAATTCTAATGATTCTTACGGTATGTTTCATACCTCAGTTCAAACAATCATGTTAACATCAATTTAGCATGCATCAACAATCTCATTCTCCCACATCAAACATTCTATTCATATCAAGCAATAACATGCAAGCGTTTCACATGGACAATTTCAGTCAATCAGTTCGGGACTGTTTTAAATGCATCCCCAGTGGCTTAGTGAATTTGTCGAGGATAGTCCCCTCATCAAGCATTCAGTCCCATTTCTTTGGGACCAAAATACATGGCCATTCTCGGCCTCACAACTCACAAAACCATTTTCATGGAATTCTAAACAAGAAATAACCAAGTAGGAGAACACTCCTACCTCTCGGAGTTGTCGAAATTCCACAATCCCGGTACCCACTTGTAGCCCTTTCGGTGGGGATCAACTTTGCCTCTTGCCTCGCCAAGATTTGACGGACCGATCGCCGGAAAATCTAGAGATAAGGTAGAGCCTCTCTCTCTAACTCCTTCTTCTCTCTTTTCCCTCTCTTTTTCCCTTCTCCCCCAAACCGGTTGGGCCAAGAATGGGGTCAAGTGAGATGTCCTCTCACTTGCCAAGTGTCAAGCTCTAAGTGGCTTCTTGGATTTCCCCCTTATCACCTTATCCATTCACTTGGATTTCCACCCAACCATGTGTTGCCACATGTTTCCTATGGGTCCCACTTGAGCTCATTGTTTGACTCCTCCTACACTTGACACATGACACACTATGTGAGCCACTCATCTCATGCCAAGTGTCCTGTACTACTCTCGGTGCCTAGAAAAATGTGAAATTCCAACTATCTCGGAATTCGAAAAAATTCCACGTGGTAGCTAGATTTCGCGAGACGATTCCAACAGTGAAGTCCGTTTTGCCATTCAAGATCTAGAAAAATTCCGGATTTTGATCAAAATTACCATTTTACCCTTTCTCAAGAAATTTGAATTTCATCGGGTTTTACATTATCCTTTATATGAAAATGCAATGCATGTCATAAAAAATTTCAAAATTATTTACAAAAATTTCAAAATCATTTTGTAGAACCGCCTAAACCTAGGATATGATACCACTAAAAATGTGACAGCTCGTGCCCCCGTACCCAACCCGACCCAGAGACCGAACCGGATCTGGGACACAATCCTCTTTTCGAATCCAATTCCTTTTTCTTTTGTCAATAAAACACATTTCCAATGCTCATTTTGTAAAGGATATCTATCTTTATAAAAATATATTTGTATATACTAATTCAACTTAAAGGGGACCCATTTGTTTTCAATACACATTTTCCATTAAATATGGCATTGCATGCCCATTTGTCCATTACAACGCTATACATTCTGGTCAAACCCTAAGCGCTTTCAATACCAAAATATTTACAAAACAAAATCAGAGTTTGTACAAAAAGTGTCAAATATATTTCATGAATGTAGGGTCGGAGCTTTACTTCAACTCCGTGAGACCTTGACCTTGACATTGAATCGTTGCGGTCTTTTCCTTCGTACATGTTCAATCGGTACTTGTGTGATGATAAAACAACGTGCTAAGCATTTTATGCCCTAGTGGTTCCTCTGATTCTCTTTTCTTCAGTTTAAGTAAATCATGCATTTCATCCCGATGCCTTTGTATAATTTTCAATGACCAATGCGATTTTAATACATATATGCATATTTTCATTTTGTATACATTCAAATTACAATTCATTTGTCATTTCAATCATGCAGTTTCATATGCAATAAATCATTCAAACACAAATCATGCATTTCACAATTTTCTTTTCATCTTTCCCTTAAGCAAATTTAACCTATGCTTTCGGTGTACAGGATAACGAATCACCGGCACAATCCCGTTGGGCTGCAGGCCGGTATAAAAAAGGTTTTATAACACAATACGGTCTTACTAGGCTACTGACTGGTTATTAAAAGTCATTTTGTGAACACTACCGATATTGTTCTGCTGGGCTATGGATCGGAGTGACACATCATTACGTTTGGAGCAGTATTGATCGTTTGAGCCTAATTGGTATACCAATCTATCCTTAACTCGAATTTAATGGTTAACATTCTATTAAAAGAACTCAAATCATTCATAGCAATTTACAATAGTGTATATTCATTTATATCCAAATACTTGGTTTCCAATACTCATGCAATTTTTCATGTGCAAATTTCACAATCAGTTGTATCAAATCAATTTAAAACAAATGAATCAATATGCAATTTATCGCAATTCATTTCAATAAATCCACTTATTTCATAATCCTTCAAACATTTTCGAAATAGAGAGAGAGAAGTGCAGAACAAACCAATTCATTTAAGGATCAAATGGAGCAAACATGCATATTCATATAAAACCTTTTAGATTTATTTTGTCAAACAAAATACAAAACACAAAACCGAAACAAAGAAGGAAGTGTGAAGAACAATCCCAAAAAGGTTGTTGTTCTTTGGTTCCTATTCTCGAAATCCTGTTCTTGGGTCAAGCTTCCTTGTCACCAACTCCTAATACATCACAAATATGTCACTATCAAAGAACAACCCAAGAAAACAAATCAGTTGTGCATTCTAGGATTTTTTGTTAGGGTTGATGTCTACCCAATACACCTTCACTTGCAAAATTTTCTGGGGACACATGAGCCATATTTTACCCATGATTCCTTCAATACAAGGATATCTCTATGAGTCTATTTTAATTATGAATTTGAATCATCTCATTTGGATCACCCCAAACTCAGAGATTCTGACATTTTAATGCCAAGCGAGTCGGTATGCCCGACTCACTCGGTTACCTCTTGTTATTCTACTCGGTTCGAGGGTCTTAACTCCATAAATTGGTAATGGTTTCTTCACGTATTTGAATCTTTGTTTCTAAGGTTTCTTCTCCAATTGGAATCATTCAATTTGGATCACCAAAACTCAAGTTATTGCATTTTACATCCAAACTACTCTAATTTGCAAATCAAAATCAGATTGTTCTTGCACATAGCTCCACTTTGAATGATTTCTGGGAACTTTGGGTTTACAAATTTCATACACTTCCTTCATGTAAATTATTCCCCTAGAAGTCTAGTTTACTTATAATTTTTAATCACTCAATTTGGATGAGTGAAACTCAACTTATGGCCAAAACACCACATCTACACCCAAAACAAAGCAAACCCACCAGCTATCGAAACTCATCTGTAAGCCCATATTCGGGAGCCTTAGAGCTACAATTTGCTCCTGGTCCCTTCTATACATTTGTATCTCTAGATATTATGGTTCTTTAACAATTGAAATCACTCAATTTGGATGATTATAACTTAACTTATAGCCAAAACAAAGACAGGGATTTTGAAAAATTTTTGACAACAACTCCTTCGAAACTTCATCATTTCCTTTATACAAAAATTCCTCAAAACCAATCCTAACCCAAAATCATTTTGAAACTTAACCCAAAACAACCCCAAAATTGATCTACAACTAATCAAAATCACCTTTACATAAGGTTAGGGTTTTTCCCCAAATCCAAAATCATCAAAGAGGGGGTTAGGGTTAGTTTTCTTACCTTAACTCTCTTCAAATCTTCTCTTCCTTCTTACTTGAACAAAGATAGACCAAGAATGGAGAGAACACACCAAAAATACCTTCTTCTCCCAAGTCCTAGCTCCTTCTCCCCTTGCTCCTCTCTCAAAAACATGAATGCGAATGGGCATTCCACATACTGCTAGTGCTTTATTCTCATGTCATGTGGCAATGTGTTTTGCTAGCACATTAATTGGCTTTCTCATTTTCTCATTTTAAAGCCTCATTTCACTTTCATTTCCACTTCATTTCATTTTCATTTATACTTTGGCACTTACATTTACTCATTTATGACCCATAGGTCCCTCATTTTGACATTTTACCAAATTTATTTGGCTCTTGTAAAATTTTCGGGTTCTTATCATTTTTCGTTTTTAGCCATTTAAATGCAGGAAAAAATATAATTTAATTTATTTTACACCCTAAACATGTTATAAAACTGTTATAGTATTTTTAGGGCGTTACAAGAATTTATGATAAAGACGTAATTTTCAAAATGCTCAAACTAGTCACTTTTAACCTCTCTTCTTTTCTTCCTTCAACTACCAAGAGTCATAACTTGATCATTTGAAGCCCAAATGGAGTGAATAAGGTCTCTTTGGAAAGCCTGAGAAGTCTCTTATCCATCCCAACATATTGTAGCCATGTTGCTTCAAATACGGTAGCAGCCCCACTAGCTGTTGATCCTCAGGCTACTACGGATTGGTACATTCCACCCCTCTATGATTCTTAATGGTATTATTTTTATCTTCTTTTTTTCCATGCTTGTAGCATGATCATATTTTGTGTTGTTCATATTTTTGGTATTTTATGAACTGTGATTGTTTTATCTTTATAGTTTTAAATGCTAATCAAATACCTATTTTGCTTATTTTTAACACTTTTCATCTCTTTTGTTTCATGTTACAAGTGGTTCCTCCTCTCCAACACCGGCTACATTTCACTAAGGAGGTATCACTTTCTCCCTTAAATTTCCATTCCATAACCACATTGAGGACAATGTCGAATTTGGTTGGAGGTGAGTCAAGGAAGGAAGTGCTTATTTGCTCATTTAGCTAATTTCTTTTGGTTCAAATAGTTTTTGAATAGTTTGATATATGTTTGCTTAGTTTTCCCACAATTTTTTTTTTGTAATTCTCAACCTGCAATGGGAAAAATTGAAAATGTGCTTCAAGGCTCTTGATTTTAGAGTTGTTTTATGCTTATAAAAGTTGATGAAGTGTGGAAACTCCTCTTGTCTTCAACCTTACCTCTTCCACCTTGAGCTAATCACACACTGTGCACATTAGGTTTTGAATATAAGATGAAAAACTGTCTTTCCTCCTAAACCTTGCAAAATCTGGCCTAGTACTATTTATCACCTTTAATAGGTTGGGACCCCTAATAAAAGACCAGACGGATGAAAAAAAAAAAAAAAAGACGATGTGTCTCGAAAAAAGAAAAATGAAAAAGAAAAGAGGAAAATCGGGTACACTTGCCTTGGAAACTGGGCCGGTCCAAGGGTATATGGCAAAAAGTCTTTAAAACTTGGGTGTGTCACACCCCCGAGCCCCAGCCTAGGCGAATGAAGGCGCGAGCTATCTTGGGACTCTTTACTTCCTTTTAGACATTGGTGGGCCCGAGTGCCCCCTCTTGAATCAAATATTATATACAAAGATACAAAAATAAAACTACCGCCATAGTGGTGTTTACAGTGTCAATACATACAGTCTTGAGTCCCATTTACATATACATATACAAAAACTTTACATTTACATTTACATGATCAGAGCGCAAAACCTACTGTGATGGACTCCTACTAGTTTGTTGGCCCAGCAGTATGCGAAAAATTGTGGACGTCCTCCTCTGTACCTACACGGATAAAAACCCGTGCTAAGCAACGCTTAATTAAGGAAATATAACTTATCGTATACATATGCACTAATACTCATTTACAGTGAGCATATAACAGTAACAGATATACAGTAGTAGATATAAGAATTATTTGTGAATTCATATAACAAACTTATACACATACTCGTATTTATAGCAGACTTATACTTGTTCAGTTCTCGAGTGGGATTCTGAGCTTATACTTGTAACAACGGAGAATTTTACGTAGGTACTCACGGAGCTTATGCACATGCAGAGGGTACCCGTAGGTACTACAGAGCTTATACTTGTACAAAGGTACCCATAGGTACATTAAGAGAAGAACGATGTTCATTACTTTACTCTTATTCGTTATTCAAACTCTTATCATATAACTGTTTAACTACCTAGACCAGTAACAAGAAATGAGTAGGACACAACAAAATAAGTGAAGGTCGCCGATGCGATGCTTGGTGTAGTAGCCACCTGAGCCCGAGTCTTTGCGGCGCGACGAGAGTGTCGTCGCACTAATCGGAAAGTATCGAAAGTACTGTGTGCACGCCCCATGTAGCAGGTATCGCGTCATTCAATATCCAGTCTTAGGCAGTCTTACAATTATATGTGTTCAAGAACTTACTATCTTATCATAAGGGCATTAAGTTTGCCAGCAACGCTTCGCCTCGGCGATGAGGTACGGTCTAATTTTTCCTTTACCTTACAACATGAATGCCCTTTCATAAACTTATAGGGTCCTCATTAGTCCAATAAACAAGTCTTGGGAATAACCAAATAGCAAAACATGACAAAAATACATGTCTGTACGACGTAGCACTACTACGTTGTGGCGTAAGCCTTCTGCCGTAGCGTAACTGCTATGCCTCACATACCACATGAAACATCAGCCACCTCGACCTCGCTAGGAGCATGGACATCGCAGCATCAGATATACATTTCTTCAACGTGGGATCCACTTCTCTACCAATGTGGACAAAGTGCCCAAATTTCTTTGATTTCGTCCCTTTTTCCAATCCCACCAAAATCAAAAGCTTCGTATACTCTCGAGAAAAACATCTCCCAGTATGTTCTAACTGACGAAACCAAACATAGAAGTTAGTGGGTTTTTCCAAACCCGATCTCAAATACTTGTAAGTTAGGTTAACTTCTAACACTGACCGGTATCCATACATCATAGTAGATCATACTCAAAGGGAGGATTTCCATACTCATCTTTATACAAACTAGGGTTTTACTGACCAACTTTGAAACCGTCCCCAGGGTTATGATGAATTCTAACTAAACCTAGGGAACAAATAATATCCATCTGAAAGTCCACAAATCCACTTACCCGGCCATAGTAATCCATGTAAATTCTCTTCTGCTCTTACTTCTTCCTCTTCTCTTCGTCTTCACCTCTCCTCTTCTTCTCTTCCTCCTCTCTTCCACGTAGAAGCTTTCCCACCCGAATGAGAGACTGACTTAGTGCTTATCCCATTTGATTCTAATTTTTCCTTTTATTACACTTTGGTCCTCAAACTCCCTTCTATTTGCACCACAACTTATGCTATTTCTATAATAGCATATCATCTTCTTATATTATGACTTTTGTGTCCCATTTTGACAAGTTACAAATTTACCCTTGCTTATATTTCGGGTTTCTCAGTTTTCACGTTTTGAATTTAAATTCTGAAGAACTAAAATTATACATAAAACCTTTAAACATGTTAGCAACTAAGGTATATTTCGGGGTGTTACACGGTGCCCTAAACCAACTGGTTGGGAGTCACGACTTTGATACTCACTACATCGGGTGAATATGTGGAGTTTAGCAAATTGTAGGTGTTAGAGTATTGAACTTATTAAAAGTCCGGGGTGAAATCTGAAGAGTTAGTGGTTGAAAGATTCTTATGACTTGATGCCCTAAACCTTGATTGGTTAGGAGTCATCGATGAATCCCTGTTACATGGACAATGGAGAATTCGATACCCTCAGCATTGCACCCCTAAAAAAAAAAAAAAAAATTTGTGAAATAAATGAGTTTCCTGATCTGTTGGGGTTGGTCAGTCTGCTAGGTGTAGAAAAAGAGCTAGTTTGGGGGGAGAGGATAGTTTGGCATACTATATTTGAAATCTAATCATGTTAACATGTAGGTTATTGTTGAAGGCTACAGGTTGGTTCTTTAGGAGTGGAAATTATTTTGATACTTGAATTTACATAGTAGATACTCTTCTTGAGACAGTCATTGGGTAGGATTTTGATGACTCTTGTTGAAGGTTTGGTTTTATCCCTTCATTACATTTGAAAAACTTTTGTATTGTGGATATACATATATATATATATATATATATATATATATATATATATAGTTCATCTTGCTTTGATTGCTTTATTCTTCCTTCATTCTTGGGGTGTGATGTGTCGGTTAAGGGAGTGATTACTACCCAAATAGTGTTGTTTCATACCCTTAACGCTCCATGTTTTAAGCACTTTTTGTGTAGTAATCAGCTTAATTGACCCAGTTGTCATGTTAAGGACCTAGCAAGGCTACTAATCGGGTATATGACAGTTTGATTGTTCGAATATATTAAAGACCGGGTTCGACCCGAACATGAAGAAATCATTAGCAATTGAGCTTCGGTTAAAAGAGGCAAAGCGGTAGTAGAGATGCGTGTAACCTTGCCAATTTCGTCATAACCCCTGCAATCTTTAACTTTTTTATTTTTTATTTTTTTCCCAATTTATCCTCATGTAATAATGTTATGAGTTGTATATTTTGGTAATTTTTAATGGGTTTGGTGTTATGAAACACCCCAAACAAGACTTTGTAGACATTCAGTTTTGACATTCAGTAAAGCTTGCTCTGGAAGCTTCGTGTTTTCTCGTTTTTCTCATTCTTTCCTTGATGACAATACTCCCGAGAAGAGGAGCGGCTAAACCCTTTGTTTCCTTGGAGTAAAGGAAACTAGGTGAAGGTACCAAATGAAAAGGTGGGGGTTTTCCATGTTTTAACAGAGGTATTTTCCACCATTAATTGTTTCTTTTCAAATATTGATTTTAATCCCTTCGGGTTACCTTAGATGATTACATTATTTGATAGCTTTTGAGAGTTCAGCGGATGCTTATTGCTAGATCCATTGACATTCGTTAATTATCAATTTATGGGTCATTGGAAGGTGATTCAAGGTGATGTTTTTATTTTCTTCAAATCATAGGTTCGATCCCTTCGAGTCACCTTGAATGGTTAGTATTTGGTAAGCTCTTAGGGCTCATTGGATACTTATTGCTAATCCCGGTGATTTTAAGTCGGTTATCATTTATGAACCATTGGAGGTGAGTGAGGAGATGATCTTCACTAATAGAGACCATTAATGGGAAGCGAATACCATTTTCAGAGATGGGTTATTTATAGCTAAACCCGAGCAGGTGGAGATAACTATATGTTATCACTCCCATTGGGAAAACTTTGGAAACCCTCCTTTGGCAGAGCACGAAACTTCATTAACTGAACTCAAAGATTTATTCTTTACATTTATTCTAATTTTACTTTTCTTTGTTTTTTATTTTATTTTCTCTCTGGTCACTCTTTTTTTATTGCAACCCAAGTATCTAAAATGAAAATCAGGTTTTTAAGCCTCTTGTAAGTCATTTCCTGAAGAAAACTCATCTACATGAACGATCTAGAACATTATATAGTAGCTATGCTACGCTAGTATGAGGTATTAAGTTATAAATTTTGTTCATTAATACCCTACGGGCAACAAATAAAGCAAAAATCACGAGAATATTCTTTGCTCCGATATAATCTTATTTTGTGGTGAACTAGAATGTATGAAAGCCGAATTCAAATTTGACCTTGAGCTTCAAGCGATTATAACTATCTCATCAGGCCTCCAAATCACATTGATTTTGAATTCTCTGAGCTAATAGAGAATAGAATCTATAGATATTAAGATTAGAAGCATTGGAGGTCATTAGGTAGACTGAAAATGCATAAACTTTGAGGGTTTCTGCATGTGGTGTTTTGGAAAATCCTCCCTTGACATCATGAGAACATATCTTTTTCATTCAAACTTCGAATTGGGTGATCTTAGACTCGTTGGAAAGCTTGAGAGATGCATAATCTATCCATATCATGCTTGAAGCCATGGGAGTCATGGTACAACCCAAGAAATTCATCTTTTTGACCCTCTTTATGCTCTCTTCACTTCAAAATGTAACTAGAGCCATAAGATGATAAGATTAAGCATTAGATCCCTTAAAAACACCATAATACCGTATGATTGATAGGTGATTAGTGGCATAAAATCATGTACAAAAAGAACCTATCATACATCTATCCAAAAATACAACCAATTCACATCACCTACATTACAAATAATTCATCCAAATTAACGACTTTCATGCAATCAACTGGTATCAAAATGAAAGCGATACACATCGCACGTTGAATGTTTCATCGAGCCAACATGTTTCATAAAATAACAACCCGATACACATCACTTGCATTCTGAACATTTCATCCGAGTGCTTGACTTTTCATCCTAAATTGCATTCGAAATGACCCAACCCAATACAACAATTGGTCATTTCATGCATAAACCAAATCATATAAATATATATACATAATGTAGTACAAATAACAATATATCTGAGATATAAATAAGAACCTTGATGGGTCCCACATGATGGAGGCTTTGTCTTTTTCTTAAGATGCCTGGAATACATAGCTAGATGATCTGTAGGAGCATGTGCAATCTCAAATGGATCTGATGGAGCTAAAGGAGCGGAGGGAGCTGATGATGGGTGGGCGACTGGCGCATATGTGGGCTTGAGGTTGCCTAGGTGAGCATGCACGAGTTTGGAACAAGATTGATCATATGGTCTCAGCCAATGAGGCAATGATGTAAGGTGATGTGGCCCAGATGTGTGCTGGCCTCTAAAGGAACAGGTGATAATGGTGGATTGACATGTGGAGGGAGAAGTCTCTATGGTGGTGTGGAATGCGCGTGAGTGGTATGGAAAGTATGGGAGGTGGTATGGAAGTCTGGGAGGGATGAGTGGAGATACTTTCGAGTGGCATGGAAGTCTCATCGGTGGAGCGACCCGGTAGCCGCGACCACCGGTCGATGACCTCGCTCGGCCCAGGCTCGACCAGGTCGACCACGACCTTGCCCACCACCTCTCCTTCTCCCTTGACCTCGAATCAGTTGCATCCTAACTATAATGGATGACGCAGGAGGTTTGATGGATGGTCCATGTCATGTACATGCCTTCTCATCTTATGCGAATGCGTGGTCCTCACAATCGGCGTAAAACTAATCAGCAAAGTGATGAGTAACAAATGCACCGGCCAAGCGAGAAACCTATGAGATATAGTAGCGATCTTTACCATCCCAGATGTCTAAAAAAAAAAAAACCAAACAAAAGTAAATGTCAACTCTATGCATTAAATATTGGAAATAATTTAGAATTTAAAAACGCTTATTGACTAACAAGTGTGATGTTGCGACTGTATTATGGTACCTCATTTGATCCCTATGGAGTGATGGTGTGATCTAACGTCATGTAATACGTCGATACCACTCCATATATGGATTATGGAAGTCCATAATACCAACCATAAGAGGTGATATGAAGATTCTCTCTACACGTGTAGCCCACAAGGCGACGTATAGTGCATGATATGTTTCCCAATCGTACTTATGGCATTCTCGTCTGTCAACCAAATGTAACTCTTGCTCTAGCTGGCAAGATGAGGTATCACGATGAAGGCGAGCGGCGTAAGACTAAAACTTTGGGTGATGTCATCACGATCTCAAAGCAGATAAGTGGTGACATCGTCCGTCAAATGTAACGTTCCAAAAATAGCCTTTTCGTTTTATTATTTTACTTTATAACATTTTCTGTTATTATAAATTTTATTTTATTTATTTGATATTTTATTGGTTTTAAGTGATAAAAGTAGAGGAGGTTTTTAAAAGTGAGAATTTGCATAATTAGTTAGTGCACCCTAAATTAAGCCCTAATAGTTTAATGATATGTTTAGGGTATAACACAAGTTAAATTTGAATTTTTCAGAATTTAAATGCTAAGTGAAAAAAAAATTTGTCAAATGAAGACTCAAAGGTCATAAATGAAGAAGAGTATATACCAAAGTAAAAATGTGATAAGTTGTTGTGCAAAAGAAATAGAAATGAAGGGCTTTAATGCAAAAATGGGAAATTAAGTCAAAAATGCCTTTAGCCAAACATGGCTTTGTACATGAAAATGAGATAAGGCCAAATCTTGTCTTGTAAAGGGGGAATAACATGTTTTGGTTTTGGGAGAGCTTAAGGCTACGGTGCTTATGGGGGATGAAGACAAATTTGGTTTGATTTACTCCATTTTGTTCAAGGTTCTATGTGATCAAGAAAGGAAAGAAGATGAAAAAAGAGAAAGCTAGTGAAGATCAAGAAGATCAGGTTAAGGAATGCCCTCTAACTCCCTCTTTGATTATGTTTGGGTTGGTAAAACCCTACCACTACTATTGTGTATTAATATATATATATATATATATATATATATATATATATATATATATATATATATATAACTATATATATGTTTTGAGTTAGAGTTCAAGCAGCCTTTTTGCTTTGATTAGGATTAGTTTTGAAATTTTGTATAAAAGGAAATGTTGGGTTTTTTAGGAGAGATCTTTAATAGATTGCCAAAACCCATGTTTTATTTTAGCCATAACTTGGCCATTCTCATCAAATTGGTGGTTTTCAAATTTATGAGTAGTCATACTTCAGGAGAATAAAATTGAAGCTCTGTTTTTGAAATAAATTATTATTCAAAATTTGGACCCCATTAGACCCGAAATACGTCAGTGAAGCTACGTTTTGAGGCGAATTCTAGTTACAGTTTAGTGCAGTTTTGGTGTTTTTAATGTTTAGGCCACCCAGTTGGAGTTTCACTCTCATCAAATTGAGTATTACAGGAATTTTTAGGTAAACTAAAATTCTAGGAGAACAAATTTCCTTGAAATAAATGTATTCAAATTTGGACCCCATTGTACCCAGAAATTCGTCTAAGGGGAGCTTTGTTTGTAGGAAAATTTTGGTTCTATTTTGAAAATATAGTAGTCCCAGTTGTTTAGAACATATCTTGAGTTTCGGTACTCCAAATTGGATGATTCCAATTTCTGAATAAAATAGATTTATAGAGGAACAATGGACTTGAAGGAAGTTGGGTAAAATATGGCTCATTTGTTCCTAGAAAAGTTTACAAGTGAAGTTGTATTGGGTAGAAATCAATCCTAACCAAAAACACTAGCATGCACGACTAATAGGAAAATCATTATAAAAAAACAATTCTATAGTAAATCTTTGCTGCCTGGAAAATCATCACGAAAAAGCAGGCGAACTATGGCCTAAAGCTGCTCGATGCCAACACGGACCCGCTAGTGGCTGAAATGCAGTGGCAACTCCACGATAACCTCCAATGACTCGCTCATTGTGAGGATTACCATGAAGCTAAGGCGTTAAGCTTCTTGTTGTCTTTGGGAAGCTTTGGGTTATAAAATTTTCACTTTTCTATCAAAATCCACTTAGCGATTCGCGTCCGACATAACGTTACTACGGTGGTCGACGAAATAAAATCACTTGTATAAAAAAATACACTCGATGTTTCAAATATTCAACTCTCAACCATAAGGACCTCGGTCCTCTTCAAAATACTCTGGAATAGGATCAATCAACATAATGAATTTCATCGCAACCTATTTTTCTCAAAACCATGCATGCATATTTTACAAAGATATTTACATACAAAAATGTCATTTTAACTTTTACTACTTTTAGTTTACACCACATCTTGCCTTATAATCACATACTGAAGTCTAGGACTGAGAATCTTGGAAAGGTCTTTCGGCTTCAACACACACGCGAAAATTTATTTTAAAAACGAGAAGCTGTGGAGCCCACGAACTCTGGTGTCTTATAAGTTCTAAATGTTATCTAACGTGGTACCTCGATATGAAAATACGTGCGAAATGGTTGTAAAAGCGTTTATGAGAAACGGAGTTTTGCTATGAAAGCGTACTGAAACTATTCCTGGCTAGCTGGCACTTGTTCTAAAAACTATTTCTCTTTGTTGAAAACTATTAGAAAACTGGCTACCTTTGTTGAAAACTGTTTTGATGGTGGTTAATATTTGAAAGTGCTATCTTTTGAAAATCAAGTACCCAACCACTTTGTGGCCCCATTTAAACCTGAGGCGTGATACCACGGAACCACCGAACTTGGCATGGTAGTGAACCTCGGGACACTACGATAAAATAGTCCATTGAAGACACGAGAACGGGATCTCTATAAACATAATGGAACCTTGGAACGGAAGTAATCGGTGATGGAACCTGAACCAACACCTCATCGCTATATGCTAAGTCGGCCTTCTTTGCCTTACCCACAGAATATGGGAGGGCAGGCTCACTATATAAATATATGCTAGATCTAACTTGATTACCGACCGGGCAATATAGTTAGTCATAATATCCCGTAGCCTTGCCATGCCACAATCAGAAATACATCGACCGGAAGCGGGGTATCCCATCTGGGGTTTTATAACTGGGAGGTGGCTGTTCTATTAAATCTCTAAATCAGAACTTTTCACGGTGGTATGCTCAATGGGATCAAAAAAATGCTTTATAAATTTATGTTTTGTAACTTTCTGACTTGTAATTTAAACGCTTTTCGTTTTAGAAGGATTTTGGTATACCTTTTTGCAAACTAATTTCTTTCAAATCTTGTCGACACTCTAGATTCGTCGAGATGCTCAAATATAGCTACAATCCATACAAAATGCGAAAATGCCCTCAGTTCAACGTTTTAACCATAAAACATACACAGGGCTTTCAAAGCGACTATATCGAGTGACCCGATTCTAGCAAAGCTTTACGTGCTAATTCCCCATTGTCAAGGCATGATAATATGATGTAGAAATTGACAAAATGTCCTACACATTAAATGCCCCATAAAACTATCTGTTTTAGCAAACTTTTGACTCGAGGGACTTTTCAGTAAATTAAAAATAAAACATTTACGAAATTTTGTCGACTTGTCTTGCTACAATGCATTTCAATGCGAATGGCCAGAAACTTGATCAGAAATTGACCAGAGGCTGTGGAACAGGTCCGGGAATTCTAAAGATTCTGGCTCATTTTAAGATTTTGGGGATGAGTTCTGACCTTTCGACCTCTATAAATTTCTCAAGCCCTTACATAGCCTTTAGGCTCGAAAATAATACAAGTAGGAAAATTTCCACTACCTTTCAGGAGCTTATTGAAAGGCTAAGATATTGGTACTTATGTAGCTCCTGTTCATGTATCTAGCTTTGCATACCTTAAATAGAAAATATACGGTCCCATTTCCGTAAATCTGAGAAAGAAACAAGAAGAAAATATAAAAATAAAAATCCCCTTTCTCTCTCTATCTGGACGCTCTCTGCATTTAGTCAGTCTCTTTTGATTTTATCTTTTTAATTATTATTCATTTTTTTCACTTCTTATTTCTATTGCCTAGGTGGGTCCATTACCCAAAAATTTTATTTCTTTTCAGTTACTTTGTTACAAAATGAACTTAAATCAAGTCATACGACTTTAAAGTTTTTCTTAAAAATAGGTCACAAATCATGGCGATTTATCTGCGGGGGTGAGTAAAATAATGCGTGCATCATAAGATTCAGAAGGCTTTCACAGGTCACTAAGGTTCAGCGAGGCAATTTAACGGCACAATTTGTTTCATCGTCAAGGATCTGAAAATTTTCACAGCTTCCCACTGAACTATTACCGATAATTTATTATTATTATTATCCTTTTGAAATTCATAATTGAATTTCACCCTCACTGCTGAAAATTGCAAAAGTGCCACAATTCTTTGAAAACTTATAATTTCACCCTTAAAACGGCACCAAAATTTAATTATGGCACTAAAATAATTAAAGGAAGCCTTTGGTGCACATCTTGGTTACATCACCCAGTACACACCCTCTTTCGGGGCCGGGCGTTACAAATCCTCCCTCCTTTAGAACATTTAGATCCTCGAGAATGAGCAGAAACCTAACTTTATAAAGGGATACACTAATCACAGAAAAAAACGAGGATATTGATGTTAATACAGGCCTCGGCTCCCACAGTAGCCTCCTTAAATCATGATTCCCCATAAAACTTTGACTAGAGGAATGACATTATTAATAAAATGCATCTCTGTAATCTACTATCTTATTAATTGCTCTTATAGGTTCATTGTCTCTTTACAGTTCCACCTGCGGCTTATCTGCGAAATTACATGGAGGATAAGATGCTGCCGCCAGGTATGGTCTGTAAGAAACATTATGAACCTTAGACGACTGCCGGAGGAAAGGTCTAATCTATATGCTAGTCCTGCGGCTAATCTCATATGGCCCTGTATCTAGGCCTCGGCTTTCCACGTCTTCCAAATGGGGACACCTCTCCAGGGAAACTTTGAGGAGGCCCTATCGCCCACCCCAGCCTTGAATCCTACGGTTGTCGCATAACTTTTATGTTTGTCTGAGTTTATCTTAGTGCGTGCCGGACAATGCGGATCTTATCTAAAGTAATGCATTTAACTCACGGGCTACTCGGTTTCTCTCACAATTCCCATGGCATAGGGTCACACTTAGGCCATACAATGTAGCTTCAAATGGAGCCATGCATACTAGATTGATAGCGTTGTTGTGGCGGAGGCTCTTAAAATAAATCATATCCCGACTTCCCTTAAACTCTATCACGCATGCTCCCAAGCATATATCAAATGTCTGAATAGTTTCTCTGTGATAATGGTGAGGATGAAAGAGAGAGAGAAAGTTGATAACTAAAAGTGCTGTCAGGGTCCCTTGGCATCCTATAAGCGGGATATTAATCACGGATGCTGAGATAAGGTCTCGTGCGAGACTTAATAAATATAGGAACACCATGTAATCTAACTATCTCCTCCACATATAATTGGCTGACTTGTCCAGCGGTCATCATTACTAATGGGAGAAAATGCGCGATTTAGTTAGTCTATCCACTATCCACCCATATGGCTTCGTGTTGTCAGGTTCTACGAGCTGGTATGAAAATCCATAATGTTTCGCATCACTTCCCATGAGGAATCGGAAGAAATTTTGTATCTTTCTGTGGAGAACCACGGTGCTCTGTCTTTACCTGGCGGCTTGGGTTAGGCATCTGGATACAAAATCTGCAATTTCCTTTTCATGCCCTTTACTGATAATGCTCTTGAAGTATGATACATCTTGGTCTTTACCGAGGTGCATGGCATATAGAAAAAGTGAGCCTCTTTGCAATTCCCTTTTAGTTCACCTATTTCGGTACACACATTCGAAGCTCCCTCTAACTATTGCGCCATTGTGTCGATCTGGAACTCTGGTTCTACCACCTCGATCTACGCCTCGACTTAATCATCTACGAAACACACTTTTTAACCTTCCTTGATCCTGATCCACACGAGAAAGACGAACATAAAATGATGCCAACGGTGTCCTTTATATGGCCCCACCTGCCGGCTGAACTCCTGGGACATAGCTCCTATCTTCACGCTGATGGGAATGTAATGTCTGCCCGGATAAGCATAGGAACCCTCCGAGTTTAAAACTAGGCATATTTTCATTGGCCTTCCAGGATGTGGTACTACATCGTCCCGATCATAATCCTTAATCATAACCAACCCTTGCGTATTGCCTTAAGTTAAGCTCTTTCTAGTGAAGATATCTTTATGAGGCTCTTATGATCGGTGAATATCGACTTGAGGAACACCGTATAGATAATGTCTCGGATCTTTAGAGCGAAAACCACACTACTAGTTCTAAATCATGGGTCGGGTAATTCTGCTCGTGCTTCTTTAACTGACGGGAAGCATAAGCTATCACTCTACCATTTTGCATCAAAACACACCCTAACCCTTGTTTGGAAGCATCACTGTATACCACATAACCGTCCTTTCCTGACGGTAATTTTGCTTTCTTGGGTAGCCGTTAATCTTTGGCTCGCTCATGTAAACTATCTTTGGCGAGTATCGACCCTCGAATTTCTGATCCTTTTTTCAATAGATTGGTTAATGGGGTTGCTATCTTTGAAAATCCCTCAACATTCTGTAATAGCATGAAAATCAAGAAGCTGCGACTTGAAACATTTATAGGCGCTTCAATTCACTATAGCATCGATCTTCTGAGATCACGCTAATACATACTGCTGAAATGACATGACACAAAAGCTACTTTGTCGACCAAAGCGGCACTTACTAAACTTGGCGTACTCAGCGCTCTCTCCACAAAAATCACATCTTATGGAGATGCACCCTTTGCATGTTTCTCTGAACACTGATCCCACTAGAATGTCATCTGATAAAATCCGTTCACGACTTATCCATCTGGGACTTAATACCCACTTTTGTCAAATCCATGAGCAGCGGTGGGGCATTAATGTCGAATAGCATCTAGGAGCTCATAGTGGCTAGTATCTCATCCCTAAAGCGGAGTCTTAGAAACATCATTCTCCCGGACCCTCAGTGATGGTAGCGACCTTAAATTAATCTTGAATATACGAGATACATGCGATTGAATTCGAATAGCTCATCGGAAATCTGAGAAGCGAATCTTGATTGCGTGTGTCGCCCGGTCGGTATCTATAGTCTATACACAACCGTGGCTTTTATCTTCTTTCTTTATGAAGAAGGCCCCGGAGCTCCCACGGTGAGGTACTAGGTCGGATGAAGCCACCACAGCATGATTCCTCGATTATTGCTTCAATTCTTCGGCTTCCTAGCGGCGCCATTACGTATGGAGGAATGGATATCGGCTCGGTCCACAGAATCGGTTCAATAACAAAGGCGGGTGCTCTATCAGGGAGTAAGCACGAAATATTATGCGGAAAGACATGGAAACTCTTTGTATGGGGATGTCTTCCCGGTAAAGTCTCCCCCTCTTGTCTCCACATCCACCTACGAATTCCAAATAACCGCCGCGACCTTTCAAAGGAAAAAGCATTTTCGAGGCGGTCATGGCATTAATGAGACTAGGGGCGATCTCTCTTGATTCCTGAAATATCACTTTGGATTTCCTGCATTAGAACCAATCTTGCTTCTTTCCTTATAGCCAATCTAAGGTGGCTACATGCACGGATAACGGTCCGTACCAGATTATATATCGAGGAAATCATGGATACCTAACACTATCAAGTCTACTAGACAATCATGTCCCGGATCACCCAAATGCGCACCACAGGTATCCTTTGGGATATCATAGTATCCCCATTGGTGCGAAACCACCATACGACCATCTTATAGAGGCTAGGACTACATCACGGTGCCTCTCGGTGGGCTCGTGCCCCGAAATAAATGAATGAGTGGCTCCTGGGTCCGCAATGCCATATCATCTTGGTAGTGGCGAAATCATACCGGTAATCCGCGTGCGGTGATGCATCTGCCTCTATTGTGTATTTGTAAAGACCCAGGGCTAGTCACGAGTACCACTCTGAATACGGCCAATCGAGGTCTTGCCTGCATATACGCACCTACCGAGCCTCTACCGGGTGTTGTGCCACCTCTGCTGAACCACCCCTACGGCTGTTGGGACCGTTGGTGCCCTAGGGTAGAAGCCTACGCCCTCTGCCCGGGGAGGATCTATGACTCACTAAGCACTGGTTGAATAAGTGACCTTCACCGCTGATGAGCACATCTGTCATGTTCATCCACTGCACTCTGAGATGCCTCCTCGACATGTAGAGCACAATGGAAAGATGATCACGAAGATCTGCCACCTCACACAGGAAACAGAGTGCAATTCAGGCAGATCACTGGCTAGATCTTTTGCTCCTCACCTGCCGAGCCTCTGGCTAGGTCCCTTCTTTTCCTTTCTTTCTACTAGATTGGCCGAGATCTGGTGACTAGTCTTTGGGAGCACCTCTCTTCTTGTTTGGCCGCCTGAGTTAGAAGCTGAAGCGTCCTTTCTACCCTTAGTGCAGCCTCGGCCGGCTCTCAGGAGTTATTTGAGATGCCCAGGGTAGATGAACTTTAATTCTAACATTCGGCCCAGGCCGTGAGATAAACCACACTTATGTTCCTCATTTTCTGTATCATAGACACCAATTTCCACGAGGCTGCGAAAACCACCTACTGCTCTTATTACGTCCTCATCGGGGATCTTTGCTCAGACACGAAAACATTCTTCTATTTTTGCATCTAATATCACAGCCGGGTAAAATCTAATACATAAATGCTGTCGGAGGCCCAGACGAAGTGACTCATGTAGGGTGTCTCCTCTTAATGGCCTCCCACTAGTCCTTGGCCTTGGCTGCCATCAAGAACCCTAAAAAGAGGACTTTACGCTCATCGAACACCCGTCACGAGTATAAATTTCACTAACCCTATCTAGCCATAAGTACGTTGCCTCTGGGTCGCCGGTACCATCATAAGTTTTAGCCCCTAATTTTAGAGCGCGTTATATCATGCCCCTTGATGAGTGCCTAAAACACTCATGCCAAACCTGTGTTTGTCTTACGTTTTTAGCTGTATTTCATATTTAAATTAAGTATTATTTATGGCCCTGCATCTGATTTTTGTAGTGTGTGAACTGCAGGTGGAGCAGGGGGTTTGGATGCATTTTGGATCGGAAGGGTGGAAGTGCATAAAGCCCGAGGTACGGGAGCGTGCGAAGCGTCCCAGCGTCGCGACGTTGGGTCAACAAATGTCGAAGTCAATAAGCGCTAGCGTCGCGATGTCTCAACGTATGACGTCATATGCGCTGACGTCGACCAAATTCTGTCTCTCCATCATTAAAAGCAAAAGGGACCAAAATTCGAACTCGGTCGATGCGAACGGGCACGAACTCGAGCGAGACCTTGATCTTGAAGAAGAGCCCGACTTTTATATTTTTTCTTTTCGGATAGAAGTACTGATGTTTTATAGATTTAATATTTGCGTACTCACATTCAGTATGTTCTAGATCCATATCTAGGGTGTTGTTGAACCCTGTCACAATTGCATGGATTAAAGACTAATATTTTATATTATTCAGTTGTTTATAACTTGTTGAAAATATCTACTTTTATACGTGAGTTATTTACATGGTGATGTCGTAACATTGGCGTGATTATGCGGATATCAGTTCGAGAGATGAGGATGCCCGAGAGTTTGAATAAGAGCAGCCTTGGTCGATTCAGTGCAAATAGAGATATTCCAGATCCAGGGTGGCGGTCAGGTTAGAGCATTAAGCATTTGAATTATCGAGTTGGGTGAAATACACTCTTCCCACCACTAACGCGAGATGGCGGGATCACACCTTGAGAGAGGGGTATTTGTAACCACGATCACTAGCCATCAATAGTTTTAAATAAAGCTGGAAATAGTAACTTCTTTAAGGAAATAATCCATCAAAGAAATTAACAGGGGAGACATAGCCCTAGTCTCGATATCATTAATTCATTAAGATCGATTGGTTAGTTTAAGAAATTGGTTATAGTGATACGTATTAAGCTGAAGTTTACGTCGGGATAATGTTAGAAAGCCGATCTACTGTATTAAACACACTTATCCACGGAGTGGATTAAGATATCCATACCATGGGTACACTACCTTACTTGGGGTGGCGTGTGCTTGCGCACATGGCGTACATTGCCGCCACCACGGCTTTGGCCTATCAAGTTTTTAGGCGCGTTGCGAGGGGATAGTTTAGAGTGATATAGAGAATAAATCAACTAGATATGACTGGAATTTTGTTTTTATTGTTTTTACAAGTCTTGTGGTGAAGATCTTCTGTTTAGGTGTGTGATTGCGGAGTCAGGGTTTTTCCGTGGGGTGCATGCAACGATGGGGATCAAGTTGACCTACATCAGTTTGATCTGAGCGAGGAAAGAACTTTACACAGAATCACCTTGAGAATAGAAACGAGCAGACTAGAAATCTAGCAATCATGAAACGATGAAGAAGCGGGATCTTAGCATTGAGCAAAAGCGAGCCACATAGGGGTGAAATGGAGTCTTGAAGGAATCAAGCACCAGGCCGTTTATCTGACGGATGATCCATTTATGTTGCTAGAAGAGTTTGCCACTACCTCCCCAGGTTGTTAGACTATTTATCAAGAAGACCACCCGAATTCAGGCCAAACAACCGAGAGTGAAATTCGGTAACCTTCACACGGATGCTTCAGAACATCTTATTTCATGAACTACCCAATGAGAATCCAAATATGCATCTGACCAACTTCCTCGAAGTCTGCAATACGATCAAGTACAATGGGCTTACCGAAGAGGCACTCAGGTTGAGATTGTTCCCTTTCCTTTAGGTAGATGAGCCCGAGCATTGGTTATGAGTCAGCCACGGGATTCCATTACTTCATGGAGCGACTTGATGCGAGAAGTTCATGACGAGTTTTCCACCCTCGAAAAGTGCAACTTGTGAGAGATGGCTCTTTTGGACCGTGGGGAAGAACGGCGGAGGCATGGGACCAGATTTCACTGAACTATTGAGGAAGTGCCACATCCTGGGCCGCTCCCTTGTGGATCTGGTCCATGCTTTTTCTATAATGGTCGAGAATCTGACTAGAGCAGTGATTGATGCCTCTGCTTGGAGGCACTGGCGCAAGAAAACCCGCGGACCCGAAGCTTATGAAATCTTGGAAGATCTTTGCCACTAATACGAATGCGTGGCACAGAGAAGACTACACCCGGTAAAAGCCCCCCTTGCGGCGGCGGCACGGATAATGAGGGTTAAACAATGCACGCGTTACTCATGTTTACGCGGTACGACTAAGCGATTAACTAGGCGGCAAAGGTACGTAGTCTGTCGAGACTAATCCATGGGAGTTGTGGTCTGTGGAGGGCAACCTATGCTTACAGAATGCGGTCGAGAGCAATATAGAAGCGAGGCTCGGTATGTGTCGAGGTTGTCGGGAACCAGCCCGCAGCCAATAAAAGGCAGTATGGGAAACCTTCTCGAGAACCAAAATCGAGGCGAGGGTGGCATAACCATTCAGTCGAGCGATTCGAGCAATCAAGGGAGAGGGTATGGATGGAGAGACCGTGAGAACAACATGCCGCCCGGCAGAGTGGCGGGCCACGCTCACGAGAAAAGGTGGACTTGGAACAAGCCATTGCCCACGAGATCTTACCTCACACACTTTGCCTTTATGAATGAGACAAAGGCGATATGCGACAACGAGCCACCCGGTCTGAACAATCAAGCGGCACGAGTTGAAACTTGGAGATTTTATATGGGCCAAATAGCGATCTATTGACAAAAACAGCGGTTCCTTACCAAGCAATTTAGTGAACCGAGAAGAGATGGGCTGTGAACATGTTAAGCGATCCGCGATGAGAAGTGGTAAAGGGTGGAACACATGAGCAATCCCGAGTTATAGAGGAGGTAGAAATGAGAAAGTCCATCCAGCCGGTCGGAATGATGATGCGAGGATAGAACAAACCTCGAGAGAAGCCGGTCTATGAAACATAAGCTGGAATCAAGGGGACAGCTCACAACCCACATGGCCCTTTGTTCAGTATCCACAAATTCTAAAGAAGCATAAGTTGGATAAGCAATTCACCCAGTTCATTAGGTATTCGAAACTACATCAATATCCCAGTTTTGTGATCTTCACAGATGAGATGCACAGTTATGTCGTTATGAAGGGCGTCTGTCTGAGAAGAGAGAAGATTGGCGGATTTGGCGGGTGCTGGCGGGAATGTAATTTTATCTTACTGGAAGGAAAAATGTATGGCACAAAGACCGAGGCGGTTTCACTATCATACCATTAAATGCTATCTTTGAAACGTAAATTGTAGTTAGATTTTATTAATCTCATGCCCATATCAGATTTAGCAGTTTGGGGATAGGTGAAGCTCGTCGACCTCACAGTCACACTTGGTGGCAAAACAACAAGTCCTTGAAGCATCAGAGAGGGGTAGTAGAATGTCTTAGTAAGGTTGACAGTTTATGTCAGTGATTTCATTGTATTATATATGAAGAAGGATAAAGAAATACCCATAATGCGGGTAGAAGCCAGTTTCTTACCAGCGTGATGTGGTGGCGACATTGGGAGAGGAGAACTGAGTTGAAGTGCGGAAGATGAAATTCGAGTTCCCAGCGATGTTCGAAGTTGTGAGACATCGTGAAAGTGATACATGTGTTTTCATGCTTTGAGGAGATAGTAAGTTATAAGTCTTGCTTGAAGTAGGTCTACTCCACCGGATCCTTTGGAGCTAGCCTAATCGCCAGAATGATTAAGAATCATATGATGGCGGAAGAATCCATGTAAAGTGATGGATTCTTTGGGATTTAATAGAAGGAAATGCTTGAATCTCTAGGTGAAGTGCCATATATGGTACCATCGATTGAACAGCCTTGAATGGAGCAAAACCTTTACCTGTAATATTTGAGTGCCATATATCTTGGGATAGCATCCACTGCCGGTGATCATCTAAATCATACATTGAATTAGGAGGGAGAGATTATTGAGGTCATGGGATCATAAAAAAATGCTTCGGATAATTCCTCTGCTTGATTTAAAGGATTCTCCCCTCCCATGTGCATGCATCGTATTTGTGGAAGATGATTATTGAACCTCGTGGAAGCTTGGAGGAGGTTGAATCCAACTTCTATGAGAAAAATTAGTCTAAAGGTATTAAAGTGGGTGGATAATGGAATTGAGTATCCTATTTCGAATATTGATGCTGGGTGATCCCGATTCAAAGTCATTACCTGAAGGGAGGAGCAGCCAATGTAAAAATTTGAAAATAACATATTCGCCTTCTCAGAGCAGATTCTGGGGTGGAAATTTATGTTGATTCTTAGAAAAGCCCGAACGAGCCCGCAGAAAGATCATTTCCCATTATCGTTTCGTCAGATGTTGGATATTCGATTAGCCCGGTCAAGTGAATATTATTGCTTTTTGGATGGATATTGGCTCGATCGAAATTACTATAGCCTGAAGAATCGGGAAAGGCGACGTTCTATGTCCCTATCAGGACATTGCGTGTTGGATCTGCACTTTAATTTGTCTGTCACGGCCCAGGGCACTCCAGCGATGTATGATGGCCATATTCTCAGACATGGTTGAAAAAGACAATCGAATCTTCATGGATGATTTTTCGGTTTGGGTATTCATTTGACAGCGTAAATTTGAATCAGTGTTGATAAGATGCGAGGGAGATTGTACTCCGGTGGGAGAAGTGTCATTTTTATGAAGTACGAGAGGTGACTGTGCTGGTTATCGGGTTTAGTGAGAAAGGAATAGAGGTAGACAGGAAGCGAATTAAGGCCAGTGAAAAATTTACCTCGCCTCACTTCGGTGAGATGAAGTTTTCCAGACCATTTGAGGGATTCTATAAACAGGCGATTCATCATAGACTTCTCTTAGATTTGCAAAATCATTTTGTCTGTCCACAGTCCGGGATTACATTTGATTCTTGATGTTTGTGCCATTTCATTATTAAAGATAGAAATTGGTACTAAACTCTGACCGTGGCTCCAGTTGGTCCTTTTAATTTTGGAACTATGTTGTGGCGTAGAGTGATTTTCAAGATTGAGGCAGTGTTGGGGCATAAACGAGAAAAATTTTCAGGGCCAATCTACTATGGCGGGACATGAATGATTTTCCGGTTGGATGCGCCCACTTCTAGGAAAAAGAACTATTAATTTATTGTCTTTGCTTTGTTTTAGAATTAAGAACTGTTGATTGGTAACAAGGTAAGTAGTTTACAGCAGTCATTATATAAATACTTGATGGCTAAAAGCGTAAACCATTCAGTAAAGTTGGGTTCTTCTTTTTTAGAATTAACGTAAGAGATTAAGGAAGCAGAAAGGAATGGAGAACCTAGTTACGGGGGATGTCTTCACAGTTAGGGGCAAGTGAAGAGATTCCAGTTGGTGGCATTTCCTGATGGTAACTTTTGGCTATTCGAGGAGACAGAGCTCCACCATGGTTTTTGCAGTTGCGTGAGGTGTTGTTGGTAGCCAAGATTTGTCCTCGAATTAAACTCATGTGAAGAAAAGAGTTTTCTTTGCCAAAAACACTCACTATTGGAGGAGCCAAATTCTTTCACGAACATTAGCTAACCAGTGATCGAGAGATGTGTGCCGAAGATGGAAATGATGGTATCTTGAACCCTTTGCCACACTTTAACATGTAATTTGGACTACTTGATCTTGTGAAGGCAATGACAAGGTGGCTCTGGACCCACTTTACAGGCCCATTGTTTGATGGATTAAGAGCAAATGGGATGCCACTAAATAATAATCATATATTTTCTTGGGATTCCATTGTGGCATGCGTTCTATTATTAAATCTGATTCTGTTTGAAGGCATTAGAGCCTTTTCAAAATGATTTACAAAAATGAATGTTGGGGTTAGTGTTTATAATATATTATCACGAAAGCATGAAATGAATGGCATGTCGGGCATACCAGAAATTTCTTCTTTATGAGCTGAAGCGCTCCTGCGATCTTAGGTCCGCTTTAGATCATCTATACCATTTTCTTATTTGGTAAAAAGCAATACATTAGCATTTTCATCTTGTGGTTTACTTGAAAATCATTCCCTCGGTTCGAGCTTAAATCGATTCATGCGATTTGTAATTAGGAACTTTCAAGTCTTTTGGGTCGTATAATACAATACATATGCTTCATTACTTGTATATACAATAAATTATAGTTCGTGATACGTCCAGCGTATTTTCTAATGATATTCCCTTGATCTCAGTCATTAAAATTTTCTCACAAGAATTCGAGTTAGGTTTACAATCATTCGATTAAAAATTCAAATTTAGGTTGTGCGAATCAATTCATTATACGGAATCGATTCGATTTCTTCTGAAATCCGATTAGGTTATGCGATCAATTCGGTTATCGCGCCCAGCGGAACTTAACCTGTAATCTTGATATAAGTCTCCGAGAGTCACCGGCATGGTCGGCTGGGCTCTCTGGGGCGAATCCATGATTTTATAACGCGATACTAAGTTGCCAGACTCTTTGTGATTATAAACAATCAAATAGTGAACGTACGTCTGGTCCAGAAGCTCAGCGTCGGATGACACGTAATAATGGATTCGATCTGCTATTTGAGCTATTGGTATACCATTCTATCGCTTAATGCGCGAAATGTCGCGGGTTTAACATTCTAAGGGTTTCACGTCCTTTATAGCAAAATATAGTACAATATGCGACTATAAACAGTTATTTTCAATAATCCATGCAATTTTATAATGCAAACGTTTCACGATAACTTTTTCTCAAATCGATTAAATCAATTCAATGTCTTTAGAACAAAACGTGCGGCTTTTAAACTGAAGGCCAGAAATTTGGTGAACGACCGAAATCTTTGTACTTTGGAGTTCAATCCGTGGAGTCAAATCTGGTTTGAAAACCTCGCCGCATTGATTCTGTCCGAAAAACCATTGAGAACAATAATGGCTCATGGCCAATGCTATTTTGGTTTGGGTTGGTTTTCAGAGTTTAATATGAGTTTAAATTCGTGAAGGATCATATATAGATGGTTATATATTGATGCTATGAGTCCAGAACACCAGAATGGGTTGGGGACTGAAGGAATTATGACCTTAAATCCAGAGGTCATCTTGTGATCAAATCCGCCCAGCAAGTGACGACACGGAAAGAGCTCGATCTATCTACTGGTCAAACATCCTCTATCCTCCTCGACATGTAATATTCGCCAGGCTCAATGGAGAGCTTATAGAGTCAGAAACACCAGAAACCAGGTTGGTGAAGAAAGATCATAAGCCTTCCGAAGTTGGTGGTCATCATTGCAATTCAACGACAAGTTGACCCAGGCCCGACGAGCCATTTGTCTGGGCAGGCTCAATCTAGCACCAATTCTGACATCTAATAGCTTCCTCAGGCATATAGATGTTCTTGACTCGATGGCTTTCCATAGAGCCAAGAACACCTAATCGGAGTTCAAACGAAGGAGATATGACGCCGAGAAGTTGGATTATCAGTGCAATCTTTTGGCAGTTCGACTGATGACAGAGTTAGGAGATGACGCAGGTAAATAACGGTCTATCATATAATCACGACGTCTAATATCATCCATCAGGCATATGAATTTATTCTTGACTCAATGGGATTTCCACGCCGGTCAAGTGCCTAAATGGAGTTCAGCAGAGAGTCTATGACCTTGAGTTGAGGTCATCACGTGATCTTACTATGGAGTTGACTGGAAGCGACGAAAGAGGTTGGAGATGACAATGACCAAGTTTGGTCTGCTCAGGTGAGCATCACTGGCTACTCAGGCATATGAATGTATTCTTGACTCATGGAAGCACCATAGAGTCCAAGAACACTCGAATCGGAGTTTAAACGAGAAGGATGTGACAACCCGAGTTGGAGGTCATGCGTAGTCAATCACGACAGGTTGACTGGCCAGCGAGTTGAGATGACCTCGGTAAACTTGGTCTATCACCTTGGTCTGACATCTACTAGCCTGCTTTCACGAGGCATATGAATATAACATTCACCCGACTCAATGGGCTCCTTCAGAGTCAGAACACTCGAATCGGAGTTGGCGAAGGAGATACCGACATAGAGAGTTAGGGAGGTCATCGCGTAAGTGCGACGAGTTGAGCTGGCTGATGGCTGAGCTGTCTGGGCGGCTGAGAGCTCTCTGGGGACGGGGATCTCTGAGCCTCTTTATGAGTTCTTCGAGCCTCTGGCGCACGAGGTCTGCTGAGCCTCTACCATAGTGCCATGGGCCTCTGCTTGGCCTCATAGTGGGCCTCTCACCAGCTTGTTTGATTCGGAGTAAAGACCATAACTTGGTCCATAGGGGTCCAAATTGAAATTCAAAGCCTAACATCAAGTTCAGCGATGTGGCTACAGTTTCAGAGAACGTACTTCCGAATTGCTATTTCTTGCTCAAAAACCAGATTCTCAGATTAAATTGATTGACCTTGAATTGGCGAAGCCCGACCCGACCCGGTTGGTAGGCTGACCTAAATAAAGGACTATAACTAGTCTATGGTCAATTAGGGATTCGAAGCCTAACATCAAGTTCATTGATGTGGCTAAAACTACAGAAGGACTCACTACCTGATTTATACTGTTTCTTTTGGTCGGCTCTATGGAAATTAGAAGCTAATGCGCACTATCACAATGTGGCAGCTTAGGGTGAGAAATGACTAAACGGGGACCTACCTCTTGAAGAGGTTTTGGTAAACTCACGTTCAGATCTACTTTTTGCTCTTGTCTGGAAGGACTTCACATCTTGCTTCGCTTTTAGGGACCTATGGTCCGATCGTTTAGAAAATCTAGAAAGAGTGAGAGCTTCTGCTCACAAATACTTCAAATTTCTGTTTTTCCTTTTCTTGTGGGATCACTCTAAATCGTATTTTAAAGGAGGAAACTTCCTCACTTTCCCTACATGCCATGCCCTTTCCTTGATTTTTCTTCTTTTCTTTTTATTTCTTTTTATATTTGAGTCCTCATTTCTCATTATTTATTGTTTTAAATCTCTTATTTTCCTTAGACATATAAGCTTTATTTACAATTGACCTTAGGGTCACATTTTCATTTCTATATTCTCTCTTTTCTTGAGGTTTATTTCAGTTGATAATGTATTTAATCAATATCGTCTAACAATTCCCAGAAAAATACTAAGCCCACCATAAATTTAATATATAAGAATTTTTATTAGTAACATTCCAGGGTATTTTTGGGGGCGTACAACTCTCCTCACTAAAAAAAATTGGCCCTCGAAATTACCTTATTCAAACAGCTTATGATATTGTTACCGTGATCGCTTCCTCACTTTCCCAGTGGCTTCTTCAAATTTTTTATGGTTTCTCCACAAGCATTTTTGACTACTTTAATCTTCTTGTTCCGTAATTCTTTCACTTCACGAGCCAAAATCTCTATTACTCTTCTTCATATCACAACCGCCACCAATTGTCTCCGAAGAGACTACATGTGACGGTCCGACGCAGATCCGTAGCGTGGACACATGAAATACATTATGGATCTTTCCAAGTCCCGAGGTAATGCTAATCTATATGCCACTGACCCACTTTTCAATCACTTCAGGGGCTAATAAATATAGGTTTAACTTATTCTTTTCTCCCAAATCTCATCACCTTCTTCCAAGGAGATACTTTCAAAAACACTTTTTCGCCGATCTCATATCGAATATCTTTCTTTCTAAGTGCTCAAAAGATATGATTTCGCTTCACGGTGGCCCCCTCAATCTTCTTCTCTAATCATTTTCACTTTTCTTCGCCTCCCGTATCAAGCCTAGCCAAATTACTTTCCTTTCGCTTCTCAATTCCATTCCTAACACAACCTGTTCTACATTTTCTCCCATATAAAGCCTCATAAGGCTTCATTCCAATACTTGATTGAAACCTGTTGTACACAAATTCAACTAAAGCAATGTGTCCATCCCAACTACCCTCAAGGTCGATCACACAACTCCTTAACATATCTTCCAGAATCTGGATCAATCTCTCAGATTGTCCATTCGCTTGTGGGTGGAACGTTGTAATCAAATTCACCGAGTGCCCAAAGCCTTCGTAATTTTTCCCCAAAATTCCAAGTAAACCCTGATCTCTTTGGCCTCGAAATAATGGATACAGGAATCCCATGTAACCGAACTATTTCGATATACATTACAATTCTTGTCAAGTGAATAGTCGATTCTCACTGGTAGGAAGTGAGTCGACTGTCAATCTATTTACTACGACTAAACCGAGTCATGCCTTCCCCCGTCAATGGTAACCCAAACTCACAAAACTATGGTGACTTATCCATTTCCACCCGATATTCTAATAGGCTGCAATAATCCTGAAGGAACTTGATGTTCCTCGCTTTACTCTTTGACACACCAAACACTTTGGTTACATATTCACACATCTCTTTTCATCCCGACCACCGCACGACATTTTTAAATCTCGACATCTTGTGCTACCAGATGGATAGCAAAGATCCACTATGTGCCTTTCGCATGGATTTCAATTCATTACAACCCGGCACACAAACCCGATCCTTATAATACAAAACCCATTTTCGTTTCACCGTGAACTCAGCTTTAATTACTCCAATCCGACGATCGTGGCAAGAATTCCTCCCTCATCTTTCAGGCTCTAGCACTGATTCAACAAACTCCTGCCTTACTATCAACTCGCACTACGCACTATCGTCATATAATGACAAATGGGCATTCAACGCCAGCGCTCAGATGACTTCATCAAAGCCGCCGCCACTACATTGGCCTTTCCCGATAATCAATCACGCTAGCCATAATCTTATCAATTCCATCCATCTCCGTCGCTCAAATTAGCTCTCACAAGTGAGGGCAAATACTCATAGCTTTATGGATCAAGGTAGATGAAACACTTCTCCATACAAATAATGTTCCAAATTTTCAAATAAGAAATACAATTGTATAATTCCAAATCATGCGTGTAGATCCTTTCATGCTGCCTGAACTGTCTCAAGCATAGGCTACCACTTTACCCTCTTGCATTAGGACACATCCAAGTCCATTTAGCACATCACTAAAAATCACATATTCTACCGCCGGCTCTGGGCTGAGTAAGAACCGAGCCTCGATTAAGAATGCTTTCAACTTATTTCAAAACTTCTTTGACATTTTCACCATTCATACTTTACATTTTTCTCGAGCAATCTCGCCATCTAATGCGCAGCTTCATAGAAAACCCCTGAACGGTCTTCAGGAGATCCCCTACCCCAGAAACTACGCACTTCTGTAACATTTCTAGGTGGCTTCCATTCAACAACCACTTCTATTTTCTTTGGATCTACTCGGATTCCTTCTTTCGATACTACATGCCCAAGAAAGGACACTTCATTCTTCCAAAACTCACACTTGCTCAATTTTGCATACAACTGCTCTTTTCTCAAAGTCTCTAACACTACTCTAAGGTGCGTGGCGCACTTCTCGATCTTTGAATAAGAATGTCGATATGAACACTACGATAAACTGATCCACATACGGTCGGAAAACACGATTCATTAGGTCCATGAAAGCCGCTGGAGCATTTGTCAATCCAAACGGCACATGTTGTCCTATAATGTCCATATCGCGCCCTAAACGCCGCCTTATGCACATTACTCCAAGATCTTTAATTCTCAACCGATGATACCCGGGACGCAAGTCAATTCAAAGCATTTCGTACCTTCAATTGGTCAACAAATCATCAATTCTAGGTAATGGATGTTTTATTCTCACTGCTAACTTGTTCAATCGCCTATAATCAATACATAGCCGGCGTACCATCTTTCTTTTAACAAAAGCACGGAGCTCCCCATGGTGATACACTTGGTCGAATAAACTTTTTCTAGTAGTTCTTGCAATTGCAATTTCAATTCTTTAGCTCTAGTGAGTTTCACTCACACGGTGTAATGGGATGTACGTGGCACCCGGCAACGTCATCAAAGAACCTCGAACTCTATGTGGGGGCAATCCCGGTAACTCTTCCTAAAACACATCCCAAAGTCGCAATGAAAGAGGGATATCTGACACTAGGCCTTCTGCACTCGATCAATCACATAAGCTTAAGTAGGCTTCACATCCTTTCCGCACCATTGTTCTAGCAAAGGATCATGATATCACATTAGATAGTGATTTTGACCTCCTCACCGATGAAAGTTACTTCCATCTTCATTCTGTTCTTAAGGTTACTCTTTCATTCTACAATCGACTATTGCTTGATGCTCCGGACAACCTACCATCCTCAATATCACATCAAACTCCTTTGAATGATAACCTTCAATCAAATCTCCTAACAATTCATAATCTCGTGATTGGATGGACAATCCCTATACACTGGCTCAATAATAACACTATGGCCGAGCCGGTTCACAACAAGATGTCATATCTGCTCACTCCTGGTAATTTACCCAAGTTGTATGTCGGTAAATATATGAGGGCTGACGTATCAATCAATGCATGTACGCATCAAAGATTTGGAAATTAATGGCCATCACATCCGAGCGTCTGTGATCTTCCACCGCTTACAGATATGCTCTAGCTGGAGCACGACCATCTTGCCTACCCAACGTTTGTGTCCCTTGTCTCTAAACACTCGATGATGCAACACTCTTGTTGCCTTTGCACCACTAAAGCTTCTGTACCCCTAGCTCCGAGGTGCCGTGAAATGAACGAGCTCTGTAATCTCTTGCTCTATGCCTGATCCACAAATCAAACAAGCACCCTGTAGTGTCTCCAACATTCTCCTCTATGATTTCTCCCACAATGGGAGCATTGGGGAGCAAGGTCTCTCTGTAAGGACATCCCGTGTACTAGCAACCGATGGTGCCGGTAGAGTAGTATTCTACCGCAGAGTCTGCGTTATAGGCTGATTGGAACCCCGGTCCCCGAATTTCTTCCTTTGTCAGTTGCTATAACTGACCGACCGATTTTTCTTTCCTCGTCTTTTATCCTTTTCTTTCCTCTTTCTTTACTTCTTCACATTCACGCACATGTCACAATTTTCGAGAAATCCTCATGGCAAAATGCTATGACATGGGCTCAATATGGTCATTAAGGTCGCCTTCAAACCTACTCGTGATTCTTCTTCCTCACTCATAACTTCTAGAGCATACTTGCTCAACCGTGTGAATTTCTTGATATCTCGGGTCACACTCATCCGCCTCGTCTCGCATTACAAATTCCTGCCTCATGTCGCTCGATAAATGCGACCACATAGTGCTTCTGAACTCATCCAAGAAGAACCTCGATGTAACTTTCCGATGGTGCGGCCTCGTCACAAACCCACCACCGATAAGCCTCATCCTGTAGTGGGCCGAGGTTGCACATTACAACTTCTCTTCGGGCCAGTAATGCATTTGCATACATTCGCCTGGCCTCTGAGTCAATTCTCCGCCATTGAAGGCTCATTTTCTTTCTTTCCAAGAAAGTCTATCGACAAGACCTTGCCATTCTCTCAATGGTCGATCGTCATGAACATTTGCAAATGGGTCGCCTCGCTTCTTGCAAAGCCTCGAGCTAGCCGGAGGATACTCCATACCTCCCGCCTTGTTCTAGTTCATTCATTAAAATGGGATGCTTCTGCCCACCTTCCACACTAGTTATGACTGCTGTACAGCCCCCACATCTCGACCTAAGGAAAGTTCGACCATCTGATGCTTATCCTATTAAGCATCAAAGCAGCATTCGCCAAAGCTCATTTGTCCTTATATGCAAATGAAATGCATAAGCAAAACACAATTTCAAAATCATTTACAAACAATTTCAAAATCATTTCAGAGAACCGCCTAAACCCAGGCTCTAATACCACAAAGTTAGGACCCTACCCGACCCGACCAAGCCATGATCCGAACCGAGTCCGGGATGCCACTAAAATCACTAAAAATCGTATCTTTGCGGAAGCGTTTTCAAAATTTGGGCAAGCCCATAAACATTTAACATTTAAAAAATAAATTTACAATGAAGGCATCCAAGCCTTTTCAAAATGATTTACAAACTAGATGTTCGTGAGTTCAAATTGTTTTACATAATATCAATATCCAGTTAAAACATGAAATGAATGCACATGTCGGAGCATAATCCGAATCCCTTCTTATGACTCGACGCTCCTCGATCTTGGGTCCGTCGATCACTATCTATCACTCTGCACTCGCGCATTGGTAAACAATACGCTACATTTTATGCTTAGTGAGCTCATACAAATCCATTCTCGCCCAGCCTTAAATCAATTCATGCAATTTAATAATTCGTAATCTCAATCTTTTTGGATGATCAATATAAATACAATACATATACTTTATTATATATATACAATAAATTATAGTTCATTTGATCATCCCATAAATACATTTTCATAATCAATATTTCGCACCTCAAATCAATTCACTATGCTCACACCAGTTCCGCTCATAATCAATCTGGGCTTCAAATCTAATTCGCTTGTGCATCACCCGCTTATGCGACCTCAATCTGGGCGAGTAAATCAATCTGGGCTTATGCTAATCAATCTGGGCGAGGCCTTTAACGTGAATCTATGTCTTCGACATAGTCAGATATCAGAGTCAACCGGCACGGTCCCGCCGGGCCGGCAGCCTAAGATCACATGGTTTTATAACACAAGACGGTCCCGCTGGTCGACTGGTTATAAACAATCAAATAGAACACTACCGATACTTGCCTACTGGCCATTGACGAGTGACACATCAATAGTTCGCAAAGATCGCTTATTCGAATCTCTATTGGTATACCAATCTATCCTAATGCGAAATAAACGGTTAACATTCTATTATATGCCTAAACTTTATAGCAAAATATAGTACAATATGTACGCTTGTATAAACAAGCTTTATTTTCAATAATCATGCAATTTTATATGCAAACATTTCACAATCACTTTTCTCAAATCAATTAAATCAATTTAATATGCTTTTAGAACAAACATGCAAAAACTTGAAACGAGGAATAGGAGTCGGTAGAACAAACCCAAAAATCTTTGTACTTTGATTCCAATCCTTGGAATCTAAATCTCAGTTTGGCTTCTCCTCCTCGTCAGTCCCTATTCCAAAACCATTAAAGAACAATATTATTCATGTGTTCTAGTAGTTTTGGTTAGGATGGATTTTCAGAGTTTAATATGAGTTCCAAATTCAATAGGATATATATAGATGGATTCCTGACTAAATGGTCTTTCCATAGAATTCAAGAACACCTAACGGAAAGTCTGACGAAGGAGTTATGACCTTCCGAAGCTCCGAGGTCATACGCACAAATCCAAAACCGACGAGCTGACCGACCTGGACGAGCTTGGATCATCACCCGGTCAAACATCCCCATCCTCCTCAGGCATATGAAAATATTCTTGACTCAATGGGCTTTCCATAGAGTCCAAGAACACCCGAAACAGAGTTCGGACGAAGAAGATATGACCTTCCGGCTGGTGGTCATGCGAGTCAACCCCGACGAGTCAATCGAATCGACGAGTCGACCAGCCTGGACGAGCTCAATCTAACACCTCGTCTGACATCTAATATCTTCCTCAGGCATATGAATGTATTCTGACTCAATGGTTTGTTTCAAGAACACCTAAATCGGAGTTCAAACGGCGAGATAAGGATCTTCCGGTCAGAGGCCATGCGTAGTCAACCCCGACGAGTTAACTCGAATCGACGAGCTGAGATGACCTCGGTAATCTTGGTCTATCACCTCGGTCTGACATCTACCATCCTCCTCAGGCATATGAATGCATTCTTGACTCCAACGGGATTTACAGTCCAAGAACACCTAAATCGGAGTTCAAACGTGGGGCGAGACATGACTCCGTTCGAGGTCATGCGAGTCAACCCCCGATGTTGACCTGAACCGACGAGCTGGAGATGGCATCGGTAAACTGGTATTCATCACCTCGGTCTGACATCTACCAGCCTACTCAGGCATATGAATGTATTTCTGACTCAACGGGCTTTCCATGTAGTCCAAGAACACTAATCGGTTCAAACGAGGAGATATAATCCTTCCGGTTGAGGTCAGTGCGAGTCAATCCCGACGAAAGGACTAACCGACGAGCTGAGATGACCTCGGCAAACTTGGCTCATCACTCGTCTGACACTACTAGCCTACTCAGTATATGAATGTATTTCACTCAACGGGCTTTCCATAGAGTCCAAGAACACTAATCGGAGTTCAAAACGAAGGAGATATAACCTTCCGGGTTGAGGTCGCGCGTAGTCAACCTTGGACAAGTTGACTGAATCGACGAGTCGACTGGCCTCGACGAGCTGAGTTTCACAAAGACGAGCCAGAGCTCTCTACTGTGACGAGGCTCCATCAATTTCTTTTGCATGAGTTCCCACACCTTCGGCTGCAGATGAGGTCCGCTGACTACTGCATGAGGATCCGACCCCAAATTTTGATGTATCGAGGTTTGTCAACGAGGGTGTCGGCGATCGATTCGGCACCATCTGCAAGGATCGATCTTTTATTAAAGAAAAGGGTTTCCATCACCCTGACGATTTCTTCCGCAAGACTATTGCTGCCAAGGGATGGCGGGCGCTTTGCCAACCACCTCATCCAGTTGCGATGAGTGTGGTGAGAGAATTCTACGCCAACCTCGCCTCTCACGTTGTCAAGAAGGTCCGGGTGCGGGGTGTGTTGGTAGACTTCAGTGCGAAGTCTATCAACCACTTTTACAATCTTGATCATGTTCCCCCGGAGCCTTTCGATCGGCTCTACGAGCGGCCCGATTACCCCAAGGTCATTCTGGGTTCGACAAACGGCCAGAGTGGAAGCTCAACAATGAGGGGCACGCTGCCCACTTCGCGACGGCCTATATCCCCAAAGTCTCCGGCATCACCCCCATCACGTCGCGCCCCATTCGACGACCGAACGGTGAAGTGACCGCCAAGCGTGCCTCGCCAATTATGCCATCATTCAGATATTCGTCGATACCGGGCAGTTATGTGAGGATGCCATCCATAACCGACGCTAAGATGAATTGGGGCACTTCTCTCATTTTTACTACTTATGCAAACGAGCCAGGGTGCCCTTAGATGACAACGAGGCGTGTTACACCAACTGCGCTATATCGCTTGCTTAGACAAACCGGGTGTACCACGAATTCGAGGGGGACTCCCATATGATTCGGGCCATGAGCCCCTGACAGCTCCACGACCATCAGCCCGCTTGACCTCGGGTGATCCCCGTGATGACATCAGCGCCCCCACTCCACCCACCCCCCACCACCACCACAGCCAGCCTCTGAGGCGGCCCCATCCAAATCCCACCCCTCGACTTTAGAGGACCCTGCTCGCCCCACCGAGCTGAACCATTCCCGATGAGACCCAGAGCACCGAGTCCCCTTACACAGATAGCGCAGAGGCCCTTCGCGCCGACATGCGTACGCTCGGCAAACTGTGCCACTATTCTCCAACAAAGCAAAGAAATTCCTCTCCAGGCCCAAATTACGCATTTTCGCCCACCACCAAACTGCCGCCATTTCACTCACCACAAAGGACTCCGTCCGATCACTAGGGGAGTTCCCTTCACCTTATCCCGTTTCTTTATCGGTTTCTGAGGACACCGAGTACTTTTGTTCAAAAAAGTATGGTGACTCGTTTTATTAGATCAAGATAATTCATGATGGTTATTTTTTACCTTCATGTTTGTGCTTCGCTTTAGTTTTATTTACGCTGTTCATTTTAGGTTGTCGTAGCCGTGTGTTTAGTTCCCCGTTTGTGTTTTTGGTAGATCATATCTATGTTTAGTGGTGTCGTGTTTAGGGAGTTTGTATGTGTGTTACATGTTTGAGAGTCTAAGATCACTTAGGTCGAATCACTATTATCATGGAAATAAAGCAGAAGGCTTAAAAGAGGATTCATTGGTAGTTTATTCCGGGAATTAGGTTTAATAGGTGGGGAGGCATAGTAAATCACCTTCGACATTCAATAAACCGTGCTTTCAATGAGCCTAATACACTCACGATGACCCTGTGGTATGCCTAGATGCCGAACCCTATTATTAAGGTTCAACAAACCCCGGGAGTCTCTAAACAACAAAGAGACGGGACACCTAATAAAAAAGAGGATTGCCTTCAGCCTAAAAATAAAATAAAATAAAAATATTAAAATATATATATATATATATATATATATATATATATATATAATTAGGCATCAAATAAGCTGATCTTCCAATCTAATCCCGAGTACGCCCGAGGGGCCTTCAGCCCACCCCCGAGCCAACCGGCCTGAGTCATTGACTTCACCCAGCTCAAGCAGGGATGTATGATGCAAGTTTCCCACATCTTAGGGCCCTTAGGTTTAGTTGAGTGTTCGGGATGACGTTCGAGGGGAACTGAATGCCCGGTGCCCTTAACCAACTGGTAGGGAGTCACCAACTAAGCCCCGCTACACGAACACTTAGCATAAACTTACAGGCGCTAGTTTTGTTTGATGTTATGTGTAGGTATGTCAGGAAAGTAAATGGTGCATTCCTATCATTTCGTAGTTGTGATTTTCCCAATTATGAGCTGGAATCAAGTTTGGGGGCGTCAAGACTCAGGCATAAACTAGAGGTCATTTATTCAGCACATAAAGTTCTTGGGAAAGGTTATCGAATATCTCGAGGATGAGGCATTAGCCAATTTCACCGATTTCAATCTAATTCCTTTCTCAAAGTCGAACACCCTTGCGAATCCCCTGAACTTCGAACAAAATGGAAAAAGTGTGAGTCGACTCAATTTAATCCTCTGTCTATCACACAAAGACTCATCCTAAGTGTTAGGCTATGGTATGTGGTGTGTGTCTGTTAGAGCCGCTTCTTGCTCGGGGACAAGCAGTTAAGCTCGGGGGTGTGATGAGTGCCTAAAACACTCATGCCAAACCCGCGCTTGTCTTACATTTTTAGCTGTATTTCATATTTAAATTAAGTATTATTTATGGCCCGACATCCGAGCTTCTTGTAGTGTGAACCGCAGCGGAACTAGGGGTTTTTGAGGCATTTTGTGATCGAGGGTGGAAGTGCATAAAGCTGGCTGGAACGCCGCGACGTCCCAACGCCGCAACGCCCTCACGTCAGACGCCCCAACGCTATGACACAGTCAACAAATGTCGGTCAACAAGCAAAAGAACGTCGTATGATATCTAACGTCACACGCCTCAACGCCGCGACGCCAACATCATTCCCGCCTTCATCATTAAAGCAAAAAGGGGACCAAAATTCGAGGCATCGAAGATCGTACGAACGAGGGCACGAAAATCAGAGCAACAGAGACCTTGATCTTGAAGAAGAGCCCGACTTTTGTATTTTTCTTCTTTCTGATGTAAGATCGATGTTTTATAGATTTAATATTTGCGCATTCACATTCAGTGATGTTCTAGATCCATATCTAGGGTGTTGTTGAACCCTGTCACAATTGCATGGATTAAAGACTAAATTTTATATTATTCAGTTGTTTATAACTTGTTAGTATCTGCTTTATATCTGTGAGTTATTTACATGGTGATGTTAATAACTTCAAGGGCGGATTATACCGATATCCTAGATATGAGAGATGAGGATGCCCATGGATTTGAATAGAGCAATTTCAAATATCTCAGAATAGGAGATATTCCGATCCCGAGGGTGGCGATTAAGGTTAGAACATTTAAGCATTTCGGAGTATCGAGTTGGGGTAGAGATACACTCAACCCTACTAGTGAGATAGGCGGATACACCTCGAGAGAGGGTATTTCGTAAGCACGATCACCTAGCCATCAATAAGTTATAAATAAACTGAAATAGTAACTTCTTTAGGAAATAATCCATCAGGAAAGCGGCAGGAGATATATTTATCTCATATTATACAATAATTCATTAAGATCGATTAGTTCAGTTTAAATTCAGACATTAGTATTCTGTCACCCAAAGTTTACATCCAGATAATATTCAAAAGCCAATCTCTGTATTCAACATACTTATCCCCGTGGATCGATATCCGTACCTTAGGTACACTATATTACTGGGTGACGCAGGCACTCATGCCATTACAGGCGCACATTTATATACACCACGATTTCGACCTATCACCCCTCCGTCTTCCCTGAGGCTCCCGTGTCTGACGTAGCCGTCAGAATAATCAGATAACTCGGGATCCATCGTCAAGGTACCGCAACTCCGTCTCGGCGGCCCGATGGTTCTCGCTGGGCTGACTACTGAAGCATTTTCCGATCTAGTGGGTGTGCTCGACATATCTCTCCGGTGATGCCTTCCGTGCTAAGTCCTAGATCTAATCTCTACAACCTCCATCTGCATAATGTCATGAATTTCAAGGTTAAAAGATTCGGTGACACTTTACAATATTTGATGCATGCAAGGATTTAGCAAAACAATATAGGTTGAAATAGGAAAATCATTATAAAAACAATTCTATAGGAAATACTGCGAAAAACGAGCGAAAAACAAGAGAACTATCGCCTAAACCGCTTCCGATACCAACTTGATAGACCCCTTCCTAGTGACAAAGAAATTCACTAAGAACTCCACACAACCTCCCAGCCAAGCTCGCTCGACTGACAAGTTACCATGAAGCTAAGCCATTAAAACTGCTGAAACTGTCTTTGGAAAACTTGGGTTATAAAATTTTTCACTTTTCTATCAAAATTACACCTTTAGATTTAACGAAAATCGAAAAGATAACGATCGCATCTGGGTGGTCAAGCCCAAATACAAAATCACCCGTATAAAAAAAAAAATACACTCCCAATGCTTTTCCAAATATCCAACCCAACCATAAAGGACCCTAAATTTCATCAAAATATAAGATAAGGATCAATCCAACATAATTCCCTCTTATCGCAGAACCTCGTTTTTCTCAAACCATGCATGCATATTTTACAAAATATATTTACATATACAAATGTCAGCATTTAACTTTTACTACTTTTACTTTACACCTATCTTATATATAATCACAACATGTGCCTAGGACTAAGTGGATCCCGAAAGGTCTTTCGCTTCAAACACCTCGCAGACCAGTATTTTAAAACAGAAATCAGAGCCAAACAGCCTGAGTAGTATGTTCTAAATGTTACATTCGCCGAGGTACCTCCCAATACGAAAATCTCAGACATAAACATTAGAACCGGCTTAAGAGAAAACCGAGTTTTTTTTGCTATGAAAACCATTAAAACCGTGTTGAAACTATTTCGCCGCCAAACTGCTCAAAACGATTGTCGCCAAAATTGTTTCATGGTGGTTAATATCCGAAAGTGCTATACCGAAATCAAGTAATAACTACTGCGGGCCCATTTCGAATACCCAGATCGGATACCACGGAATCCCTGAACCCGGCATCTGTGAGGAACTCCTGACACTCACCCTAGCTTAAGATGGTCCAAAGAACACGGCGGGATCTCATAAACATAATGGAAACTCTGAACCAAAAATGTCTCGCATGGAACTCGTAACTAACACCTCATCACCATGTACTAAGTCACACATTAACTATATACTCATGAATAAAAAGAAGAGGGACACTCACCATATAAATATATGCTGTGATCTAACCCCCCAATCACGACTGCAATATAGTTAGTCATAATATCCCATAACCATGCCATGCAATAATCCGAATACATCCGACCGAAATGAAATATGCCATCTAGGTTTTGCTAAACCAGCTAAACTGCTTTCTTAAATATCGAAATCGAACTTTTCGCGAGTATAACAAATAGAGGTAAAAAATGCTTTATAAATTTATGTTTTCAAAGCACTTACAAACTTGTAATTTAAACACTTTCGTTTTAGAAAAGGATTTCAGCACTCACCTTTTCGACTAATTTCTTTCAAATCTTGTCAAGCACTCTGTGATTCTCGTCGATGCTCAAATCGCCTACACACAATCCATAAAGTACGAAATGCACCCTCGCCCAACGTTTTAACCATAAAACATACAATGTATTTTCAAGGTTTAATTATATCGAACTAACTTCGATTCTAACAAAACTTTACGCGTTGTGTCCCATTCGATAAGGACATCGATAATATGATGAAATTGACCAAAATGTCCCTACACATTAAATGCCCCATAAAACCATCTGTTTTAGCAAACTTTGACTCCAAGTGGGACTTTCCATAGAGTCTAAAAATACTCGAAACATTTCTGAAAATTTTGTCCGACTTGCTCGACTATTAACTCAAATTTCAACTAATCCGGTCGGAAAATGTCCCAAAATTCACCAACCGTCCGAACACAATCCCAAAAATTCCTAAAATTCCTAAACTTTTAAAATTTTGGGATCTAAGCTTCACACCTTCACGCTCTAAAAAAATTTCTTAAGCCCTTTACATAAATTTTTAGGTCAAATAATACAAGTAGAAAATTTACTTTTTAAAGCCTGACAAAAGGCTTAAGATATCGTACCTATGCGTAGCCTCGTCAGATACCAACTTTGCCTTTCCGTCCAACGAAATCTACTCTGGCCCTACTTCCATAAATATGAGAAAGAAACAAGAAGAAAATATAAAAATAAAAATCCCCTTTCTCTCTCTATCTGGACGCTCTCCTCGACGCCCGTCCGTCTCTTTTGATTTTATCCTCTTTTTTTTTTTAATTATTATTTTTTTTTCATATACGATTTCTATTGCCTCATTCGAGTCCATTTCTACCTTTAAAATTTTATTTCTTTCGGGCCACTTTATTGTAAATGAACTTAAATCAAGCCACTTCCTGACTTCCGATATTTTTGTAAAAATCTCAGCCCCCGAAGTCACCGGCGATTATCACCCGTAAATTGCAAAATATTCCGACCGCCTTAGAATTCGACGAAACTTCTTCTCGTCACTAGATTTCATGAGACGAATTTAACTAAGATAGTCCGCTTCACATCCAAGATCTAGAGAATTTTCTAAGCTTCCCTAAACTATTCTGATAATTTATTATTATTATCATCCTTTTGAAATTCCATAATTGGAATTTCACTCCTCCACTTTCCTTAATTGCAAAAGTGCCACAATTCTTTGAAAACTTTATAATTTCACCCTTAAAACAACTTTCAAAAATTCTATTATGGCACTAAAATAATTAAGGAAGCCTTTGGTGCACATACTGGTTATACATAATTTACACCCTCTCGGATGGGGCATGCACGCCCGAGTAGAAAGTTAGTACAAACATTACGAGCATTGAATGCTCATTTGTCATTATCAAACGACTCCAGATAATAGTAGCTTTTAATCTGATAGCAAAACCGAATTTCTTAAATTGAAATGGGAGGCACAAAAAGATGACAGAACATTTTGCAATCAGAAGTCGACAGAGAGGAAAGAAACCGAGCTTTCTGGGGCCGTAAATGAGGATGATTCTGTATTATAGAGTCCGAGTTTGTGTACCTAATGATGATGAGTTAAAGAAATCCATTCTTGAAAAGGCACACATTGGATCCTTTGCTATGCATCCTGGTAGCACGAAAATGTATCAAGATTTAAAGACTTCATACTGGTGGTTTGGAATGAAGAGAGATGTTTTACATTTTGTGACCAAATGTATGGTGTGCCAGAGGATGAAAACAGAACATCAAGTTCCTTTCGGGTTTATTGCAGCCTATTAGAATACCCGAGTGGAAATGTGACCGAATCACAATGGATTTTGTGGTCGGGTTACCATTGTTAGGGAGATAGTATGATTCAGTTTAGGTCATGGTAGACCGATCAGCGAAGTCAACTCACTTCCTACCAGTAAGAACCGACTATTCACTTGATAAGTTGGCAGAGCTTTACATAGAGGAAATAGTTCAGTTACATGGGATTCCAATGTCTATCATTTCAGATAGAGATCCGAGGTTCACCTAGAGATTTTAGGCAAAAATGTAAGAGGCTTTAGGCACTCGACTAAATTTCAGCATGACTTTCCACTCGTAGATGGATAGACTATCGGAGAGAGTTATTCAAGTTTTAGAGGATATGCTTAGAAGTTGTGTGATCGACTATGAGGATAATTGGGATAGACATATTCATCGAGTTGAATTTGTGTAAAATAATAGCTTCTAGTTGAGTATTGGAATGGAACCTTACGAGGCTCTTTACGGAAGGAATTGTAGAACACCACTGTGTTGGACAAAGTTAAGTGAGAAGAAGGTAATCGACCCTGATTTGATCCAAGAGATCGAGGAGAAGGTGAAAATGATCAGAGAAAGATTAAAGGTAGCCATGGATAGACAAAAGTCTTACGCGACTTGAAGAGAAAAGACATTCAATATGAGATCAAGGAAAGTGTTCTTGGAAAGCTTCTCCTGGGTATTAAAGTCGGAGATTCGTGGAGAAAGGCGTTGAGCCTCTAAGTTCATTGGGTCAGATGAAGGATCGAGAAAGGGGTCCAAGGGCATAGTTAGCCTTTACTTCGAGTTGAAAAGATCCATAACGTTTTTCACATTTCAATGTTAAGGAGGTATAGGTTAGACCCCTCACATGTGGTCTCTTCGAAGATTATTTAGCTTCTCCCCGACTTGACTTACGAAGAGGAACCCGTAGAAATCTTGGCTTAAGAAGTCAAAGAATTGAGGAACAAACGAATTCCATTAGTCAAAGTATTGTAGAGAAACCACAAGACTGAGGAAGCCACGTGGGAAAGTGAAGAAACTATGCATCAAAGAATATCCACAATCGTTTTCACTGGTTGTACTTCGAGGCCTAAATTCTTAAGGGGGAGGAGTTGTAACGTCCCAAAATAGCCTTTTCGTTTTATTATTTTACTTTATAACATTTTCTGCTATTATAAATTTTTATTTTATTTATTCGATATTTTATTGGTTTTAAGTGATAAAATAGAGGTTTTTAAAGTGAGAATTTGCATAGTGGATTAGTGCACCCCAAATTAAGCCCTAGTAGTTTAATGATATATTTAGGGTATAACACAAGTTAAATTTGAATTTTTCAGAATTTAAATGCTAAGTGAAAAAAATAATAATAATTGTCAAATGAAGACCCAAAGGTCATAAATGAAGAAGAGTATATACCAAAGTAGAAATGTGATAAGTTGTTGTGCAAATGAAATAGAAATAAAGGGTTTTAATGCAAAAATGGGAAATTAAGTCAAAAATGCCTTTAGTCAAACATGGCCTTGTACATGAAAATGAGATAAGACCAAATCTTGTCTTGTAAAAGGAAGAACATCATGGTTTTGGGGAGAGATTAGGGCTACGGTGCTTATGGGGGATGAAGACAAATTTGGTTTGACTTACTCCATTTTGTTCAAGGTTCTATGTGATCAAGAAATGAAAGAAAAAGAAAGAAGAGAAAGCTAGTGAAGATCAAGAAGATCAAGGTTAGGAACCCTCCTAACTCCCTCTTTGATTATGTTTGATCTTCGTAAAACCTTACTTTTAGAGAGAGATATATATATATATATATATATATATATATATATATATATATATATATATATATATATATGTTTATGCTAGAGTTCAAGCAAAATTTTGCTTGATTATGATTGGTTTTGAGGAATTTTTGTATAAAAGAAATGTTGGGGTTTTAGGAGAGATGCTTTCAAAATTTTCCAAAATCCATGTTTTTGTTTTGGTCATTACTCATCCAAATTGAGTGATTCAAATTTTTGGGTAAACTAGACTTCTAGGAGAACAAATTTTCTTAAAATAAGTGTATTCAAATTTGCACCCATCGACCCAAAAATATCACAAAGTGAAGCCTGCTCGGCAAATTCTGACATGGCTTGGGTACGCTTTAGTGTTTTGGTATTTAGGGCTATGTTGAGTTTCACTCATCCAAATTGAAAGATGCAAATTTTGATAAACTAGTTCTTTCCAAGAGAACAAATAAATAGGTGTATTCAAATCTCTGGACCCCATTGTACCTAGAAATTAGTCTAAGGAGCTCATATAGGAAAATTCCCTGCTATGTTTTTCTTGAAAATATAGTAGTCTCTGGTTGTTTAGACAACATATCTTGAGTTTTGATGCCCGACTGATGATTCCAATTTCGAATAAAATAGATTTATAGAGGAACAATGGACTTAGCTGAATTTGGGTAAAATATGGCCTATTTGTTCCCAAAAAATTTTTACAAGTGAAGGTGTATTTGTAGAATCAACCCTAACCAAAAACACTAGCATGCACGACTAATATTTTTCTTTGTTTGTGATGGACTAGGGGTTGGTGACGAGGAAACCTGAGTAAGATCGGGATTCCAAGGATAGGAGTCAAGAAGCGACAACCTTTTTGGTTTGTTCTTCTCATTTCTTTTCTTATTGCAGCCTTTGTATTGATTTGTCAAACGGAATGATTTACATGGGAAAATCGCATGTGCGCTTTTTTTAACCATAAAACAAATTTGTCTTAAGTGATCAGGGGAAATTGATTGCAAATGGATTGCCATGAAACTACATGAGCGCTAAAATGTGTTTATTAGTATATGCATAAGATAGTAATGATTTATAACATGTTAATGCCCTTAAGAGAATGTTCTATGTCATATCTTAGAAAGTTAAGGATAGATTGATATACCAATAAAAGGTCAATGTAGCAAGACGCGAATCTAAATAATTTATAAGTAAGATACCGATCCGTAGTCCAACTGACAATAGCAAAGAGGTGTACACAAAATGAATTTTGTAACAACCAAAGAATGTGATCTCACAGGTAAATGATTCCATATCCATGCAATCGAAAGTCATGGTTAAATTTGTTGGCAAGTAAACTATATAAATGTGAAATGGCTAATTGAGTTTTCAATGAAAATTTAACATATATATCATTTATTGAATCGAATTAATGAAAATGTGCCAAAATGTTGCTTTCAAAAGATGCATTATTTTGTGTCTAATTGAAACGAGAATAGAAATGCATATAACCACTAAGCATTAAAATGCCATAACGCAATGAACACACGCAAAAATAAGTGAATAGGGGCAAGATCAAGGACCGCAGAGCCCAAAGTCATTGTCGAATCTTGTGGAGTATAAGTAAATGCTTTGTCTCATGCATACATTTCATTTCAAAGAAAAAATCATGTAATTATTTTGCATTGCAAACAAAGATATATAAATCTTCATGGAAAGAGTATCTTTTGACTTACATTTAGACATGAACTACAATGTTTTGTAAATGATTTAAAAAGGGCAAGAATTGTCGTCTTGTATAAATGTGGAATTGAGAAAATGGTGGGCTCTCTACCATGATTGATGTATATTTTTATATATATAATGCGTATTAGTAATGAGATCATATTTTCATACATACATAAATATGATTTAAATGGTGATGAGCTTAAAAGTCATCTATTTTTAGTCCATTTTTCTGTTTGACTTTAATGTAAAAATGAATAATTAAGATGCAGAATATGAAGAAAACTCAACAACTATTATGTGGAGTATAAAAGAAAGAAGAAAATGCAAAGTGGAAAATACAAAGAATCTAGCAGAGTACAAATGTAGAAAATAAGAGAAGGTAAATGAAAGCAACCGGTTAACTAATGCTGCGTAGCTAGTTTGCATGTACCGCTATGAGGTCGCGACATCAGGAAAAAGGAAGGAAATTTGATGCAGGTCGCGACATTGATCACAAGATAGGCAGCTGAGGATTGAACAGAAACTTAAGAAATGATGTCGCGACAACATCATGATGTCGCGACAAAGGTTGATGTCGCGACAAGAGACAGAGGTCGCGACAAGAAAAGCGCCTGGACGCTGTGACAGATGTGAAAAGATGAAATCATAGGAATTGAGCCGTTGTCATACAGAGTAATGAGGTCGCGACATCAAAAGCAGCCGCTGAAGCCTCTAGGAGACATAAAGCGATTTCAAGGACAGAGATAGAGGTCGCGACATGAGACTTGTCACCAGCTACGTAGCCTTAAAAGTGATGTCGCAACAAGAAGTCGAGGTCGCTACATCAGAACACAAGTTTAAAACTACGTATGACATAAGTTGATGTCGCGACGCGAGATCACGTCGCGAAGATTAAAGGACAAGTTCAAAGCTGCAGAGCCATAAGGTGATGTCGCGACAAGAGATTGATGTCGCGACATCAGGAACGAACAGTTGAGACCTGTGGAGTCATAGAGTGATGTCGCGACAAGGGATTGATGTCGCGACAACAATAACCAACAAGTGAAAACTCCATACTTTATAAGCCGATGTCGCGACAAGAGATTGATGTCGCTACATCATGAGCAACCAGTTGAGAGATACAAGTGGCTACAAGATTGAAGCATGCAAGGAAAGCGCTTGATACGACAATAGGTTGTCGGCCGCAACATAATGAGCCGCATGTTGAAGCCCCGTAACTATGTCGGCTGTCGCGACAAGATCTTGATGTCGCGATATCCGAAGACACGCTGAAGACTGGCAGATGACTCGGAAATGGTGTCATGATTTGAGATTGATGTCGCCGACATCAAGAGACCAATTGAAACCCGCAGTTGGCATGTCGATGTCGCCACGTGAGATCGGCGGCTTCCAGACATCAGAACAATACTGAAGGCCAAGACTTAGCGTCGGGATGTCTCGACGTGAGATCGATGTCGCGACATGGATGATGTCACGACAAGGGAGTTGAAGTCGCGACCTGAACATTAACTTGGGCCAGTCCACTTGGAAATCCACAAAGACTGCATTGGGATTAGGCCCTAACTGAGAAACCCTATAAATACGCAGCCTTACCCAGCTCATAAAAGTAGTTTCATACAATAATGTGACGAGGTTCGTGTCAAGGCTCATTTTCTTTATTTTTCTTTAGTTTTTCTTTCTTTTCTTTTTTATCTCTTCAATGTTGATAGTTAGAGATTAGATTAGATTTATCGCTTTAGTTTTCGTTTTTCCTCGAATTGGATGTTAGTGTTTTGGAGCAAGGTTTAATGCACTTCGTTTCTTTCAAGTAAATTACTACCCGGAATAAGCCTAAAGTCTGCACTGAATTCAATTTCCCGCTCTAATTTGTGCTATTCTTTTGATCGTAGGAATGTCAGTGTGTAATTCGCACGAGGAACTCAGCCTTATTAAGTGAATGCTATTGTCGAACCATTTTCCCCGTAGTTGAGCCAAAGAAATTGTGAATTTCGCTTTTATGAATTTACTTTCTAAGTATGGTTTAGTTATTTTGATCTCGAATATCGCTTATCGCTTAAGAATTGTTTATCAAGCCTCGATTTCAAGGAGGTCCTCAGTGAGATGATGACAATTCCCGGGAGTTATGAACATTTTTCAAGCGTATATTAACTGCTTATTGGGAGATCTACTGAGCTTGTAAGTTTACTGAGAAACTTCACTTGAAATCAAGAATGAGTCAACGAAGAATAATTTTAAACAAGCAAAGAGTTCACCTCAATTCGATAGCGAGGCCAATCCCAGTGTTAGCCGAGATCTAATCAAGGAGAGGGTGAGCTTTATTCAATTTTTGAGGAAGAGTAACCTGAAGTCAGACATCCTCGCTTGACCAACTTGGGAGCCAAGGTTTACATCCAGAAATGGGTAATGGCATTGCAAAAGAAAATAATCATTTAGGAAGTCCCTTTTAAAAGTACTATCTCATTCCTCAGATTCGAGAGAAACAGAAGAATTAGATAATGAAATGGAGGTGGAGAGATCCAAATTGCATAACCAAACGCCTCGGGACGTATTCTAAAAATCAAAACACACAAGTAAATTAACAAAGCAGCTAACAACAGGAATTGATAATAATAAATAGCATTATTCACTGTACTTAAACGATGACTATTCAGCTTCCATTTATTTCTTAACTATTCTTTATTCATTATTCTTTGGATTTCAAATATTTGATTGTTCATTTTTTTTATATAATAGTATATTTTATAGCTTAGTCGAAACACCATATCATGTTATAGTTCAAATAGTATGGAGCTCGAGTAGCTCTGTGGTAGTTGATCTAGAATTCTTTGAGATCTCTCAGGATCGATATCTGGACTTAAATCCAATTTATTACTTGTCGAATTGCACTTGCAAAGATTTCTTTTGGGCCAAAACCAGAATTTAAAATGATTTACTCTTGTACATGTGTTTTGGTCCAGTCAACAAATGGATATTAAATATCCCATCGAAAATAAGTATATGAAATGTGTTTTATAGATATATAGATTTAGTGGCCCACGTCCCCAGGTCCGATCCAGCCGGGTCGAGTCGTGAGGGGCGCGAAGCACCAGCTCCCGACGCAAGGCATATCGTAGACGGCAATCGACTCTCTGATGTATGGCTTCCATAACACCTACAATTTACCTTAATGTCAATATGACTAAAATTATCATTATTGTGAATATTACTAAAAATAATTTATATTAATATATAATCACCTGATAGTGAATCCAACTAGTCTCGATATAAGGCGAGCACACCATATGGTTTATGCACCCATGATAAAGGTACTCACCAACGAAACCCTAATGGATCAGTTGGCTCATGCTCAGCCTGAACCTCAGGCTCAGTTGGTAATCCATGTTGTATACCCTCAACTGCATCTCCATCAACTACATTGCCATCATCGTGTAAGTGGTGAGGGACTGAAGGTGTTGTTGGTTGCCCAAAATCAAGTCGACCCACATGTATGGTTATAAATACTAGCAACATACTTGTAACAATGTTGTACAACCAGAAATCTCAGTAGCATCATCGCAACTCGTTTGACATAACTCCTAGTACAAGTGTGCTAGGAATTGTGATCGCATCTCAACTACAAGAAAAGTCCGCACAAATCTCGTAGTAAGGGAGGAAATGTGGCGGGATACAGACCCTTGTATGCAAATATAAAGGATCCTAGCAATGCTAGGATGAAACCACGTACACTGCGCTCTAATGTCACCTCATCTACTTCAGTAGGTGGAGTCGATAAATGCTGAGATAACCACCGAGTTAAGACAATAGATCCTCGAAGCTCAGTCGGTGGTGGCATCACACCTATCATCTCCTAACACAACGATTACACATCGAAGTCACATATGCCGGTGGTGGTCTATGAATCCGGAGGCCTAGGATGATGGCGATATCATGTATTGTGATCTTCATCTCCCCAATAGGTAAATGAAATGTGTGTGTCTTAGGACGTCATCTCTCAACTAGACTCGTGATGAGGGCCCAATCGAGTGTGACATGTCCGATATGGTACAAAACCATGGTTAATGGGACCAATCACATACTGTGTGAATATGGAGGATCCATATGCCACTCTCGCATGAACTTGACATCCGAGACATGTGAGTACCAATCTAAAGCTACAAAATATCAATAAATAAACTACTGCCCTTACATTACACAATAATCGAAAACAACATTTTATGATATGAAAAATGCATACCTGAGTAGTGTCCACTAAATGAGATCGATGTTTGTCCAGTAAAACCAAGATATATCTATCTAACAGATCTGCATCATAAGACCCTCTGAATGCCATATCTGTAACATATAACAATCAATAACGATAAACAAATGAGCAAGTACTAGTATATAGATACAATGCAATGTAACAACAAAAAACATACATGTTTCAATCAACTGACTCATTGTATTTAAGTTCCAAATGTGACTGCACGTTGCTCTAATCCCACATGTGATAGTAGTCTTCCCTCTAACATCCATACTGGCCATAAACGGGTTGATTTAGGATATCCAAAAGGATGTGCTTTCATTGACCTCATAGTACATGGTTGACCTTCATAAGAGGCCATTCATATTCATCGAAGATGGGATGGAACAAGGTTGCCCATGTATCATAGTACGATTGAAAACTATAGTAGCCTTGAACAAATGATCGAAAATCTACAGAGTGAAACTAACATGCTGCTATAATATGACTATAGGGAAATTCATATATAACTATCTTACCATAAGTACATTTATGGTCATGTAAGTTCAAAGGTATGTGTTCAACCTCTTGACTCACATGAAATCGCCCTTGGTCAGGACTGAAAGAACAATCTCAAATGATCCAGCTTTAACCACATGTGCCTTAATCTTAGCATCAACATATGGAGCATATTGCTCATTTGATGCCAATCTGTTATAACTTTGTTCCCTTCTTGCAACAAAGTACCTATTGAGCCTAAAAAAGGTCAATTGAACCAATGCAGTTACGGGTAAGCTCCGAGCTCCTTTAAGAACACTATTGAAAACCACAAACATGTTTGTAGTCATTATCCCATATCTTCGACCTCCACCATGTGAAAGTGCTCATTTCTCAAAAGGGATTGCCTCCAACCATCGTTGTGCTTCTAAATTAATTCTCCCAATTGTGTCCATATGCTTATTGAATTTTCCAATTTCAATTGCTAAAGTTGCTTTGCATACCAAATTCTTTAAGGTTTTATCTTTGAATCGATTCATAAAGTCGCTTGTAAGATGACGCATGCAAATTCTATGATATGCATCTGGTTTAGTCCAACAAAGATGAACATCAGACATTGCTGCCATAATGCTTGGATGTCTATCAGTTATAACACAAGTCTCATCCATTGAGTTACCTTGTTTCTAATAGATACCAAGAACCATCCCCAGCTATCAATATTCTCTCATTCTTTAATAGCAAATGTCAGTGGAAACAATTGATTATTTCCATCACAACCCATAGTAATCATTAACATGCCTTTATACTTCCTATACAAATGTACACCATCAATACTCAATATGGGCTGACAATGATTGAATCCTTCAATAGATGGATGAAATGCCTACAAAACAAGTTGAAATGCCTTGGTGTTATGCATATGACTGTCAAGTGTTTTTCAAGTTACAACACATCTAGGATTTGCTTGCTCCAATGCCATAAAGAAACGTGGTAGTTCTGCATATGACTTATGGAAGTCTCCAAATAAGATTGTAAGTGTTTTATGTTTTCCAACCAATGCCTTCTTGCATGATATTTCATATCCAAATTTATCTATAATGGTTGCTTGGATAGCAGCTACTGACAAAGTGAATTGTGCCTTAATCATTGCCTTGATATGATTAGCAACCAAATTGGAGTCTAATTGTTGATGGTCCCGATTCAAGCAAGCATTGACACAAGTATGTGGACCTTTATACTTATTGATTATGAAGAAAGATGTATCTTTCACAACCATAGCACGAAGCTTCCATGTACATTGACACTCCTTGGCCTTCTTACATCTTAACACTAGCAATATTTTTGAAGATGCAACAACCACATACTGTTGGTGTGCTTTAATAGAGTACAACTTAACAGCATCTTGCAAGGCAGCTTTGAAACTAAAAACCTAGCCAACAACAAATTCCTCCACTGAGCTTATAAAGACATAGTTTACCCGCTGGAGTCTAGTCACTTGAAACAACATTACCAAAGTTTTCAACATTTTCAAACTGAGGTGATGGTGCTAAGTAATAACTAATTATTCCCCTCTCGTCTGGGTCCTCAGGATCAAGGTCCTCAGGATCAAGGTGCTTAGGATCTTGGTTATGTGAGACATCACAACTTGGCACATTCACAGAGAGATATCTCCCTTGCCCTTTCTCCATAAGTTGGTTAATAGTTAAGAAAGACGGAACATGTCCATCAGCTTGAACATCTCCATCTCCATTACTTTCATTGTCACCATCTTCATCTTCACAATCTTGATTATCTTCGTTTACTTCACATTTATCAGTTACAGCAACTAGAGCGCTACTAGGCCCACACCCATAGTCCAATTCCTCAACATTAAAATTTCCTTACTTAACACGCACTAGCTGAACATACGATTCAATTTCCTCCATTCTTGCTGTGTCAACTAATTTCAACATTTGGTACACACTATTGTCATCCCATATTGGACAAGGTTAGAACCTATTTCCGTTTTTCAATGGATACTTACAAGTGAGGATTAATTTAAACCTCTCTTTATCAATACCTGTTCTTGAGTATATCATAGCTAATAGCTGATCAAATGTGCAATCAATCTGAACATCCAAAGGCACAATAATAGCTTTGTTCGTAACATATTTCACATTTGTTTCAGTCTTTTCATATTTTCCATTATAAAAACATTTGATGGGAATAGTGGAGTCACACATTATTTACCTACAAAACAAACACACCATTTGTTTCAATTTTTTTATAGGTAATTTTTTTTTCTTTTTTCTTTGTTTTAATTCACATTGAACCTCCCATGACCCCACCCCAACATTTTACAACTTGAGCCAACCACAAGGGGAAAATTTATATTTTAAAATTACTTTCTAGTAGTTTTAAGTTTTAATTTTTTTTCCTAGATGACAAATATGTTTTCCAATATCAATGGTGGTGTTTGTGTTTTGACATGTATCTTGATATTGCTTATAGAAGCAACATAAGTTGGTATAGAAGAGGTCTATGTTTTGAATTTTGTCTCCCAACCTAGACCTAAAACATACCAAAATAAGCAACTTTGGCTGATATGATCTTGTGGACTTGGAATTGACCAGACAACCCAACCTTGAGATAATGAAATTCTGCCTAAACGACTTCTAAAATCAACAATTTCATAGCCTCAAAGATGTTACACAACAATAGTAGGCCTAATTGGAATGATGAAGGACCAAGTAGTTTCCAGCTCATTCAAGTTAAAATGTGAATATTATGACATTTAAGAAAAAGTTGCAAACAGAGAAAAAGGTGGAACACATGCAAGAATTAAAAAGAATGCTCAAAACCGGTGAACTCAAGTAGGCCACCGCTATGAAGAGGAATGTAGTAAAATGGAGCTCAAACCAATGGAGAGGAGGAGTATGAGGAGGAGAGAAAGGAAGAAACAACAAATGGGATGGAGAAGAAGTAGAGCCCTACTTTTTAAAACAATAATGCCACAGTCAGTGATTCCGCATTGTAATTTTTTTAAAGTTCAATGTTCAGTAAGTGACTGCGTCATTGATTAAAAAAAATTACAATGCTTCAATCAGTGACTACGGTATTGACTTAAAAAAAATTACAACTCCACAATTTATGTCACAACATTTCAACTTATGTCACGACATTACTACTTATGTCGTGACACAAACATTAAGACCAACCAGCAGGAATGTCTCGACACTCACAAACTTGTCGCTATATTCATCCAAAAAGAGTGTTGAACAGGAATGTCACAACAATATCATGACACCCCCGAAGACCAACCAACAACTCACAGTGTCGTGACAAACGTATTGGTGTTGCGACATTCATGCTAGAGGTTGATAGTTGTATATCACGAGGGTAGTGTCGCAATAGACCTTGAAGACATAAGATTGGAAAGGAAAGTCGCAACAATAAAAATCATGTCACTACAGTCTCAATTCAATCTCAAAGGCAAAATCATCAGTTTAGCATCGTAACAACATCACAACAATGCCCCAGACACAGATGAAAGGCGACAATGTCGTGACATGATTAGAATGTCGCGACACATCATCTTGCGGACTTGCATAAAAGTCCACAAAAAAAATTACAATGTTGTAGTCAATGATTACGACATTGACTTAAAAAAAATTACAATACCTCAACTTATATTCCAACATTGCAACTTATGTCGAGACACAAACATGAAGACCAACCAGCAGAAATGTTGCGACACTCACAAACTTGTCTCGACATTCATCCAAAATGAGTGTCGAGTGAATGTCATGACACCCCTAAAGATCATCTAAGAACTCACAAAAGACGCAACAAATGTATCGCAGACGCGGTTCATTCCGCAGGCCGATAAATAGATATCATAGCCAAAGAATCGCCACGACAGCACTCAAGATACAAGATCAAAGTAAGATCGCAACAATCAAAATAACGTCATTTATTAACGATCGGAAATAGACTTTTTTAAAGTTCAATGTCGCGACTTAAAATAAATTACAACGCCGCTAAAGCAATGATCGTATTATTATCGATGCAGATATCGATGCGGTATTACTAATGCGTATTTAATATTACTGTTGTGACACACTAATTGATGTATTATTTTGATTTTGGACTTATTTTATTAATTTTTTTTAAATATATTTGTACAAAATAATAAGTTCAAACTTTATTATTATTTATTTGTTTCCTGGGCCAGGATCCGGTTCTTTCGATCCGGTTCTTTCTTCACATGTACAGAACACAGTACTACTCATTACCTGAAGAATTGCGTTTGGTGGGGATTTCTGCTGGGAAAGCTCCCTGGGTGTTATTGGTTATAAATTAGTACCGTAGTCCAAATTCCACCATAACAATCCAAAGTCTTCGCCATCATCGAAATCCAGAACTTTCCATGCTTCTTCTAACTCCTAATGAGTTGAGATCTGGTGCGCCCTACTCAGCATCGATCTCGAGCACCTTCGGAAAATCATTTACCTCGTTAGAGGTCAACAGGTAATGTTTTAACATCTCCTGGTCGAACCGCTGTTTGTTTTTCCGACGAAGATAACCGCCGGCGGTTGACTTTTTTTTTCGCCGGCCGAGAGATGGAGATTCTCCGGTATCATCATTGACAGAGGTTTCATTGGTTATTCGCTGTGAAAGACGAGTAAGAATGCTCCGGCGCGTTAAAACCTATGAATTTGGAGAAGTATTTTGGGGAGATAACATTCCGGGAAAGAGAAAGAAAGCGGAGGAAATTTGAAAGGAAAGTTTACAGGTAGGGAAGGAGACGTGGTGAGGTCAGAGGTGTAAACGAAAACAAAAAAAGACAAATTATTTGTTTATTTTTGTTTTGGAAATAACTGTTATTTATTTATTTATCTATTTGTTGGGTGTATTGAGGTTGATATTAATTGTGGCTCTTAAATGGGGTGATTCTGAAGGAAAGCCGTTCCTCTCTGAGAAATTAATTACAATAGAGAAAGAGGGGTGGTGCTGGTGGTGGGTGTGTTGCTCCAGTTGACCTTTTAAGCTCTCTGTTTATTTAATTCTTCGCTCTCTACTTTCTCTCTCCTCTCCACGCTCTGTCTCTGCTTTCATTTCATCTTCACTTCAACTGCCTTTTTTCTCTCCTCTATGCTCTTTCAGAAACTAACCCTCTTTCTCTTTCTTCTATCCGACTCTCGCTGTATCATCGATTTAGGTATGTGATTGATTTCCCCTTTTCCTATTTTTTGGAAGAACTCTGATGGTTGATCTGGGATTACGGGTTGTTTTGCGATTCTTTTTAAAAAAAAATATTGTTTTTTCGCTTTTCTTTTTGGTTTTGAAAATTTTGGGTTTGTGATTTACTTTTCCCTCCTCTGTCGCCCGCAAACAGTGGCAATTTTATTTATCGAAATTGCAATCTTATTGATGAAAATCTTGATTTTATGATTTTTCCTTACGGGATTACCTTTGACTAATTAATTGTTTTTATGTTTTGATTCTTTTTGACAGTTGAAATGCGGGTGGATTGTCCTGTCTGAGCTCAGAAGCTACAGAGAGAAAAAGGGATTATTTCTTTTCGACTAATCATGAAGGTATTTTTTCGGTTACTTAAAATAAATAACATATTTGCTTCTGTTGGATCGGATATATTTATTAGTTCTTTTAGATATTTTAAGGGTTGGCTTCTAATTCAGAGTTATCAGATTTGCTTATTTTCTGTTTTACTCGACTTTCCCGTGTGAACCATTTGAGGGTTTTCTTACCAGATAGCTAGAATCCTAGTTTTTTAATATTTAATGGTTTAGATCTGATCAGAGGTACCAGACAAAAGATGGTGGGATTGTTAAAAAAGGAGGGTCGTGTAGGTTTTGGATTTTATAAAAAGGTGTGTCATAGTTTAGCTGGTGAGGGGGGTATCGAAGCTTTCAAAAAGTTAAAAACTTTTCTCGTATTTTCCCCTTCCCCTTTTTCCATGGACAATCTTATGGTTACAGTCTTATTAGACCCTAGTTTGAGGCCATGGATACAATAATTTCTGTAGATCATTATTTAACTTTTGTTTAAATGATATCTGGCCACTTCTAGTTTTCTAGAATAATTGTTATTTTATGATGTATTGGATTAATTTGAATGGCCCAACTTACAGAACTAGGAATTATTGGAATTCATGAAGAATTCGCAAGTTCTTTGAACTCTTTCAAGTATCGCTTTCAGTTGCATGGTGATACCCCTCTGAACACGATCCCGATTGGGTGCTGGTCACTTTACCTTTAGGAGCCTTGTAGAAAAAGTCAAAAAAGGGAAAGAAAATGGGAGCTTATGAAGGGAATTGAATACATTTGTTGGTTTGCCCTCAAATTTTCTAGTATACTTGTATTCTGTTATTCTCTTCTTGACGCACAACCATGTACCCTCTAACAGGAATCTGGTTTAGGCGTGTGTCACTTATCTTTGTGGGGAACCTTGTAGTAGAATTGCTTCAGAAGAGGTCAAAAACAGGAAAGAAAGTGGGAGCTTTTGAAGGGCATTGAATATGTTTGTCGGTTTGCCCTTGGATTTTCTGGCCTTGCTTTTCTGTTCTCCTTTCTATTCCATTCATTCAATTAATCTCTTTTAATTATGTTGTTCCTCAAAGTTCATGACTGAAAATTTGGAACTTGCCCATTGGTGCAATTTGGGGTAATGATTGTGAAGCATCTCTATAATTCTCCCTATATTTCTTTCCCAACTGAAATCTGCTTATTTCTTGTTGAGCTTAGCCACTTACTACACTTATTTTGTTATCTTATTTGAAAACAGCTAGCAAGTCTACTTAATTTGTCATCAAATAAGAAACTAGCAGAGCAAGTTTGGGTGATTGCAATTTATTATTGTCTTGATTTGTTGTTCATTTTGTTCTCCAGTTTCTGTGAATAGATTAATCTGTCCAAGTAATGTATGCGTTTACAATCACTGGTAGCAGCTGCCAAGATCTTTCCTGCCTTCCCGGACCTATGTGAACCATGAAACTTGGTAACTATGAGTTTTTTGTCTTTGTTTTTTAAATTCATCTGCTTTTAGAATCTTGAATTTGGTAACCCTACTTGATGATGTGCTGCATAATTTTGATCTTCTGGCCTATAAACCAAGGGTTCAGAAATTGTTGTTTCAAGAGCTCTTTGTTCAATTGCTATATTTAATGGGCTATCTCTTGTCCTCGTTTTAGAACAACCAGTCCACTGTTGAGAATCTAATTATCAATGCTGATTTGTTTACTCCAACAGTGGTCAAAGATCTAAGAAATATTATCCCCAACATGATTTGTTAAGTTTTTTGGATTTTCTAGGTTGTGTATTCTTGTACTTCTCTATATACGTACATGCATATGCATTTGTATTTACCAAATGCGCCTTTCTAATATGTTGGAGCCTTTTAGGCTTTTGCAAAATTAGGGGTGTTTGCCTTGTGTCTTATAGGAGAGATCATTCAGAGGATTATAGGTTCCTCTTTCCAACTTCTATTTGATTGGTCCTATTTATGTTACACTGCAATGCAAAAGCATTTAAAGCATGATTCTTATGTCAAGTTTAAAAGGTCTAACTCGCTGAAAATCGCTGTGGTATTTCAGATAGTGAACCTGTATTTTACCATTCAACTTTGGTGCACAAGTCTGATGCTAAACCTTTTGAATACAATGATTATGCTCTGGATACAGCTATACCAAAGTCAGGTGATGAAAATGTGAAGGAAAATCAGAAAGTGATCTCTTATGATTTAAAGGGCCATGAGAGAGGTGCAGATCCACTACCATTTGAGATGGATGGTAAAGATAGATTCTGGAAAACGCAAGAGTTTGATCGTTCTATAAATGTGGATGATATGGTAAATGCTTGTGGTAACGAAGTCAGAAATTGTGTTGCAACATGTGCTATTTCTTCTGAAAAGTCAGAATCCTTTGAAAAGGATGGAGATATGTGCACAGATAAAAGTGTTACAAAACATGAACTGCCGGTTTGTTGCAAAGAGAGTACTTATCATGTTGTTAAGGACATCTGCATTGATGAGGGAACGATTTCCCCAGAAAGCGTTTTGGCTGAAAGTGGTAAGGAGGAGCATGAGGGTTTTTGCACCTTCCTGCCACCTGATACGGATAAAAATGTTGATTCTACTAAGACAGCGGACAAAGAATTGCTCCTTCCAGATGAACAAAAAGCTTCAGCAGAAAATGATTGTAGCAAGGATGATAATAATTTATGTAGTCTCAAGGATTTGATGCAGGCAGAAGAAAAAAATTATGATGCTAGAGTCAAAATGACCAGTCATATTTCTGAAGAGAAGATTGTGCCTGAAGATATTTTTTTGGTTCCAATGTTGAGCAAAGAAAATTCCATGCCCAAGTCCTCCGAGTCTAATGGCATGGAGATTAAACAACAGTGTGTCCAGGTACATATATCTTTGCGAAAATATGTTATAGAAATAACATGGACCCAATTTTAAATGAGATGAAATGCTTGTTATGGTTGTTTTTATTCTTGTTTTATTTGTTCATCTACATTTTTGAAATAGTAGTAAATGTTTTTCTTCAGGGTGTTCTTGGATCCTACTTTAAATGAGAATAAACTATCCCTTTGACTTCTTAGACCATGCTATATAATTTGCCTTTCAGGAGTTCTCTCGACACAAATGCCCCATATAAGAATCTAATAGTCACAGGTCGGAGAATCTGAATAAATATTTAATCAGTTTCAAATTGTATTCACCTTGTATTAGAACCACTGGCATTCACCATCCATTAGTATATGGTAAGTTAGATAGCTATGTTATTCTGGTTTCCTGCTCTAAGTCCAGAGGGTATGCTTTTTCTTCTGTTCTCTCACTTGCAGAGTGTTCAAATGTGTCTATGGAATCAAACAAATGTGACTTCGGGTGGTTTAATGATAAGCTCTCGAAATATTCATTTTGGAGTTTATTTGACCGTTTTAAATGGTAATATATTTTTGTTGTTTATGGAGTACGCTTTTTCTGTTCTAAGTACATGTATTTGCCACCTGTTTGATTTCCCTGATTACAGTTATATAGTTCCATCAATATCTGTTGTTTCCTTTATTTGTCTATCTTGTTTGTGGCTTTAGTTTTCTTTTTAGCTTCAAATTTGACATAGATGTAACGGTTTTATTACAGAATTCAAGTGGAGGAGAAGTCTTGGAGGATGCTGCTCTGGCTTCTGCAGCAGAAGAATCAGATAGTAACAGTTACGTCTCTGCAGCCAGAAAATCAGATAAGGATGGTTCCCCAGATGAGTTAGCCTACAACAACAATTTAGCGACTGGAATCATGACATTTGATTTTGGCTCGTCCAATACATCAATGGTTAGTGAGAGAGACGTGAGCCCTCAAAATGATGGATGTGAACCTCCTCTGGAGTCTCAAAAAATATCCAAGCTCGAAGATGGTTCTGATTCTCTTCCATTTTCCGGCCAAATTCAAAGAGGGTTTGGGGAGTCCAGTTTCTCTGCGATAGGCCCTTCATCAGCTTTGATCAGTTATTCTGGGCAGATAGCACATTCCGGGAACATCTCTCTGCGATCAGACAGCAGCACTACCAGTACCCGTTCCTTCGCCTTCCCAATGTAAACCCTGGCAAACTATCTATTTATGTTCTTGCATGGTCTTCATATATCAAGAACCCAAAGTTCACGCTTGCATTCTGTTGTTTATGTGCGTACAGATTACAGTCAGAGTGGAATAGCAGTCCGGTAAGAATGGCAAAAGCTGACCGGCGGAAGCATAGAGGTTGGAGACAGGGCCTTCTTTGCTGTAGATTCTGAATGTTAATCTATGATATTATATAAATAATAGGTCTTTTTTTTTCTTTCTAAGTTAAAAATATATGCATGATACCAAAAAAAAAAAAAAAAAAAGTGTATTTTCATGGTCCATTTAGCATAGATTATACCATGATTGTATCTGAGTTGGTGTGTAATGTGCAGTATGTTTACACTTGGATGCATTTGATTTGGGTCACACATTCAAAATCAGTAACCATTTATTTTTTTTTTTAATAATTGACTACTTTATTTGCCCAGTTTTTCAATGTTGTGAGTAGATTCATGAATGTGCTGTCATCATCTCATCATAATTAATACAATACGATCAATTTCAGTTGTTGGTATTCATTGTATATGGTCATGCAATGGAAAGCAACTTGATCTCTGACCATTTATTGGTACTTTCAGGCGGCTTTTGTGAAGAATTTTAGTTGTCTCTATCTTCATGAGCAGAAAAAGGCCAAAAAAACAACAGTAATGATCATGTTAAGCCGCACAAGTTCAACCATATGATCTAAACCGATATTCTCAAAAAAGCTACAAGCCTAGGTAGCAGGCATAAAAAAATTTCTTTGATTTGGTTCTAATTTTTTCGTTTTTTTTTGAAGAAAAAAAGTTTCTCCGTTTTGAAAAAAAAGATATAATTTTTAAAAATCTATGAGGTTGGCGTTAAAAATGTTGATAAAAATGAGAACTAGTCCCATACAGCTTGTTTGGAAAAAAACATAGAAGCTAAAGATAATAAAAATAAAATAAAATGAAATAGAGGAAACAATATTTTAATGGTTTGATATAACCTATATACACGAGGAAGAATATTTTAATGGTTTGATGTAGGGATGGGGGGCGGGTTACCCTCACCCATCCCCGTTCCGGATTACAGGATTGTATCCCATCCCGACTCAAATATTTGGCCGAGCTGGTTCATTTCTTTATCTCGGTTAACATAAAATCTAATAACCCCAATCCGCCGTCACCAGTAATGTAGTAGCAATAAATAAAAAAATCATCAAATTGTGCATCTTCTTCTCTGGTTTTCTATCGTCTCCACTCGTGGAAATATAATAATAAAAATAAAAATAATAATAATAATACATGCAATGACAGTCCCCATGCCGTCGTTGATTTGAACACCAAAACACCTTTGCTATCAACTCAGTTGTCAATTTGTTCTCTCATTGGTCAGTCCGACTTCTCGCTTTTGGGTTTCATATTTATGCTAATTTGTCGTAGACCATCGAAGAAGAAGAAGAAGTTGCATAATGTTATTGACTGAAGACAATGACAAGAGAATAAACTGAAGACGACGATAGAAGAAGAAAAAGAAAAGGACAGGAGGAGGTGCAACGAGAGTCCACTAGGTTTGGGTTTGTTAGATTAGGGGTTTAAATACCCCTAGTAGGTTGAGGGCGGTTTTGTACAGTAGGACGGGTTTGGGCAAAATTCGTTTCTACCCCAAAGCCGATTTGGGTTTTTAAAAAAAAAAAAAAATCTCAAACTCCATTGGAACTCGATATAAAGCTTTTCTCTTACCTATCTTAACAGGAACGGGGCAATGCTCTATTTTGCCTATGTCTATATGGACCAATTCTAAATCATTTTAAAGGGGTAATGTGATCTTGATTAATGTTTTAAAAATTGGATTGATCATTGAACCAAAAAAAGGTTACGGATTTACAGCTCAACCGTTGAACATGGTTTACTTTCTCAAAAAATAAATACAGTTAAATCTTAATAGTTCATCTTCTTTATAAATTCTTTATTTTATAATAATTCTCATCCTTCTATCATTGAGTACTCTTAGCCAAAAACGAAGTCTTCATTATCTTGTCGGACTCCTTTACTTTACTTTGACAACTCCTATAACACTAGCAAAATATTCTTCACAAGGTAACTTCATCTAAAATTGTCTTCACAATCAAATTGAATAAATTTTCACCCTTTTCCCTTTCATAGTTGTTAAAGCACCCTTGTCAACCTTCATAATAATAGTCCAGAAAAATTATAGTCTAGTGACCTGAAGTGCCCAAAGAAATTAAATGTTTCAAATTAGGTATATACTTAATATTACTTAATAATTTCACAATAATATCAAACATTCTCACCTCATGGAACTTTTATGTTTTCCAAAACTCTATTAATAAATATAGTGGAAAGATCATCAGCTTTTTTTTTTTTTCAAAATCTATTAATAATATTGATAAAATCTAAGTTATCTAGTGAGTCAAGATTTCTCGTTGCTGTAAGTGTTTTGTTAATTTTTCATAATATCTTCAAACATATGGTTCAGTGGTCTTTTTAGTTTAAACCAAAATTTAAAAGTAATTTTTCAATAAAGTTTTGTCTGAACAAATTTAAACAAGTGATAATTGAGCTCTTGAAAATATTGATAAGAAAATGTCAAATAATGTAATGATGCAGTTATATGCATTGAACGCTTCTCCATGAGTATGACATAACTTAGGAATATATATATATATATATATATATATATATATATATCTCTCTTGAAGGACAGGTGAAATACAAAGTGTGGTTAAGAAAGGAGAGTCAATTAAAGTTCCTTTTACATTGAAATCCTTCATGGGCCTTCCAACTAATGCTTGTGGCTTGTGAGTTTGAATCAAGGTTTACACCAGAGTCAGCATAGTGTCGTCATCTTGTGAAAAGATTTACTTATTTTGTTGCTCAACACATTGTTCCTTATAATTAAATTGTCCTTTGTCCAAGGTCTTGTTTTTAATTTATTAGGCTTTTAGTGAGAAGCATATGTGTGAAGCAACCATGAAGTAATCATTGCTTGAGTTATGGCCCTTACAACTAGAACTACAAATGCCCTTTTCTCCCCAAAGTGGTACTCCGATCCTTTTGGTACTTATAGTCACCACTTTTAGGAGAAGCCACTTTCAACCATCAACAACTAAACTAATGATGAATTAGTTTTAACATTGAGATCTCATTGACAACAACTTCTATGGTGGCAAACTATTATGGAAAAAGAAAACACAAATAATAACATATTGATTTGAATTATAAGTAAAGACACAATTTACTAAAATGCACATTACGAAAAATAAAGAAAAACAAATTAACAAAGTAACTTAAAACAACCAAACTTCTGCACCTTATTATGTTTTTATATCTGTTGAAGCATAAACGAGAGAATCTGACTAACTGCATCTGTACAGGCTGGAAAATGATGTTTCTAAACAAGATGACAAACAGTAGATTTTTTTACCACTTTTCTCTCTCAATTTGATGGTATTCTACATATTAGACAACGACAATAGAGGACCCAAAAAAATTATAGAAAGGTTCTTCGAGCTTTTCTAACATTTATTAAAAAAAAAAAGAAAAAAAAAGAAGAAAACCCTCAAATACAAAAGGTTTAAAAATATTCATAAATCTAGTGTAGTTTTCTATATATACAGTGAAGGTGTATAAAAAATACAAAAATCCTTAGTTCCAAGAAAAAACTTGCTCATTTAAACGGAAAGTGTCTTTGAAAGAGATACTTTAAATTTTGAAAATTTGAATACTGATAGTGTCTTTTGAAGAGACACTTTTCGTAATTAAAATTTTTTTTTAATTTAAAGTGAAAGTGTCTCTTAAATAATTAAGCTGAGACCTTATAAAATTTTGAAAATTTTGATTTACATTGAAAATGTCTTTTGAAGAGATAATTTCTATAATTTTAAATTTTTTGAATTTAAGTTGAAAGTATCTTTTGAAAAAACACTTTCTAAAAATTTAGGCTTAGCTTCTTAGTGTTGAAATGTTATCTTGAGTGTCTTTTGAAGTGCAACGTTTTGAATTTACCTAAGGAGTGTTTTAAAGGAGACACCTTCATAGGTAGAGAAATATTTGAATTTCATTAAAAGTTGTTTAGATGTGTGCCTATAAACAAATGAATGCATTATTGTGGACCTTGCATTTTGGCTGTGATGTTTAGACCCTTCAATTAATATTTTGAAAAACCACCATTTTTGAAAACGGTTTGAAATTAAGTAGCTTATTTTATTTTTATTTTTAAAGGAAAAAATAGAAAAAAAAAACCTGTAAATGTGACCTAATAAGAAAATAAGTATTTGAAAACGAAGAGAGTTTAGGTTTTTAGAGGTCGGGTTTGCCTGTTGAGAATATACGATGAAAAGCCATAACACCACTATGAGCCCTTAAAAATTGGGTCTTTAATAATCAAGTTAAGGTAATTAAGGTAATTGACTAATCAGACGATAGATGCCACAAATGAACAATTTTAATAATACAAGAACATATCTAACTTGAATGGATAATAAATAAATAAATAAAGAATGGGAAAAGACTGTTTAGAGTGCTATCAATAGAGAACCATGTTATTGCAGTAGCAAATGCAAAACATTTAAAGTCAAAATTTGAAACTGTGTTAAACCAAGTATTAAATTATTCGCAAAAAACATATATGGGATGTTGGACCCACAGAGACCATTTTTCAGCATGAGTAAACAGTAAAGTTATTTGATTGGAATTATAGAATTGTTCATTTAGGTTTAATTAAGGTTAAAAAAAGGGAAATTTAAAAAAATCAAAAAATTTTCATGAGAATTCGAAAACAAATAAAAATGTCCTTTGGACAAGAAAGAGTTTAGAGTTGGATATTTGGAAAAGAATAATTTAGTTTATAAAATTTAGAAAGTGAATTTTGAATTTTAAAATTTATTTTTAAACATAAAGATCATAAATTTCATATTTTTTAAATTAAATAAAATGATTTTTGAAAATTTGAAATTATAGAAAATGATTTTTTTTAATTTTTTTGAAATTAAGGAATGATTTTTTACTTTTTTAATTTAGAAACTAAGGAAAATAAATTTTTAAAATTTTGAAATTAAAGCAAATGATTATTATTTTTTTTTGTTTAGATTACAAAAGTAATAGGGTGAAAGTAAAAATAATAATAATAATATTTGATTGAAAGTTAGTATTAAAGAAAGTTAAGATTGTTGAAAATTGAGGATATTAGAAATATTATTTAAAACTAGCAAAAGTTTAAAACAAAAAGAGATGTAGATTAGTGGTTTAAGGTGTTTACTTACAACACAAAGGATATAGGTTCAATTCCTTATGTTGCATTTGAGATTTCATTTTTGAAGGTGTGTGCCCTAAGTAATGTGGTAGTGGGCCCTAAATAAGGCGGTGATGACATCACAATGGGTCCTAGGGATGGGCTATGCCTAATGAGTTGGGCTAGTGTTAGGTGTGAATTATACATTGTTCTAAGCATCCATTTCATACATTTATTGAGTTATTCATGCTAAATTCACACCTATATAACTCAGTTGTAGGCTAAATCATCTTCTTACCTTAGTTTTGTAGAAGAGGAAGAAAACCCAAACAAAGGAATCAAGAAGAGAAGAATTGATGAAGAAGTGTGATGTCAAAGTGCTCATGTCGCAACACGGGATGTACTTAGGATGAAGGCTACACTCTGTCATGTCGCGACATGGCCTTACCTCATGTCGCGACATCAAGCCATTAGAAGAGGACCAAAGATGAAGGAGCCTTACTACCATGTCACGACGTGAATATTCAGTAATGAGCATCATATTCACTGAAGACCATGGCGGGAGTAGCCTGCGCTGCCATGTTGCAGACATGAAGAGATCTTCTGTAATCACGACATAGGAGAATACATTCTTGACCTTGGAACTATCATGTCGTTGATGAGCTTTTTGTGATGTTGTTTAAAATATACTGAACAAGGTGATTGTTTCCACTGTTGTGATCTCTGACTTGTCAAGTAATACAGTCTAAATTGTACCAGTATTGAGTGTGGGAAGTGGATCTTCAGTACGAAATTGAATTACTTCTCTAATAATAAACGATAGAAATTGCAGATGGAGGTTCAGATGGAATCTAGATTAATCTTTGGGGTGACTACCAATTTGGTGGTACAGTCAAGTTCATAAGAGAATGTGAAGTTCTGGGGTTTTGGCGTAATTAGACAGTCCTCTTATATCTGAACCAGAATCTTTTCTGTGTTTAGTGAGTTTATGAGGCAAAAGTTCATTCTTTGGTGCAGGCTGTCTCGAGGTCGAACCTACCAACTAATACTTGGGACATACATGAAACTCATTGAATACTAGAGGGTCCTTTAGAGTCCCCAGTACTGTGCCTCTGATGTGATGGTTCTACTGCTAGGCTAGTGGGTTTGTTACCATGTCTAACTCTCTACTCCTTCTCATATCTCATGAGAGTCATCTTGCATATTGAAGTTGGTCGCCAGTAAACATGTCAGTATCAACAGTGAATCGATAGAGGTTCAATCATGAAACAGTGAAAAAGAGATTCACAACGGTGGATATGGCTTCATGTGAAATACAACCAATTGATGAATTTAGAACATACGACAATACGGAACATGTCGTAAACTTAAGATAAAACATAAAATCGAAGAAGAAATTGTTTTAAATTGAAAATCAGAAACTCCTCAATTGTCTCAACTGTAGAAATTCTCAGATCTTACAAGTGGAATGCTGATCTTAGAATTATCTATGAAACACTCATCTGATTTGACCATAAAAGTGCAAAACCCCATCTTGTGAAAGCTGTTTATAGCGCCGGAGCATGGGCCGTTGTGGTGTGTTTAGAATGTTTAGGCACATATCCCTTGACAGTTCATCATGACGATTGAAGACTTTGTTCTATGAAGGGTTTGTTTGTTTGATGAACCGCATATTACCTATGTTTTCTATCGGTTCAGCCTTCATCGTGTGAACCCGTGGCTCAGCGCCACATAATTGCTCTTCTTTTGGCCGTGCTTGATGAAGCGGCAATCTCTTCCCATCAACTTCCTTGCAGCTTTGCTGTTCTTCATCACTTGTAGTTTTGGCAAAATCGCTGAGCATGATAAAAGAGTTGACATTCTTTATCGATAATAGTGTGAATTAGCATTAAGTGTATAAAACACCTGAAACACCGCTATGAAGTGTTAATAAAAATTCACACTTGTCAAAGCATTCGTTGATATTTGTATCTCAAAGCAAGTTCAACGAAAACAGATGGAGCTCGCGTTGATTAACGATTATGACAATTTTTGCCTTAGGGCTGTGTTTTCCCAACTTCTGAAGATGGCACCAAGATGAGGCTCTACAAAGTATGTGGAGTTAATATGACAGTATACATAAGCCAGAGTTTCTCACATGTGTTAGTGTTGAAGTCTGTATAATTCAAACATTTTTAGTTTAGATGGAATTAGGAAGTGGAATTAAATGGAGGATCTGCCCACATGGAGTCCATGTTTTTAGAGTGATCAAGACTCCATAGGCTTGGTTGGTCTATCATTCTCCACTAATATAGGTGTTTCACAACTCTTAGGATCAATGGGTCTTCATGAACTTGTAATGAATGGCAGGGTGAAAAAGTGAAGTGGTCATTGGCTTGAGGTTGGCAAAACACACATGTGCATTTTCACGTGACAAGCACCTTCATCCTCATGTTTGACTATAGAGTGCATAGACCCAACTCGGCGTGTGCTCTTGCACACATCTCATTAATATGATTCATGTTTGCTTATCCTGTTTTTAATTGGTTTTCCATCCTCCTCGAGCACCAAATTTTTTCTTCTTGGAATGTCAAGACTGAAGGTGGGTGCAATGTCAAAACTCTTTTTAAGCTTTCTGCTTGCCCGTGTAGTAGTTTTAGGTCAGTAACTCTGACAGTTGATCTTGAGTGCTAGGTGTTTAGACTACGGACTTAATAGTTTGAAGACGAAGGCTACAAGGGTTGAGATATCCTCTTAAGGTTTTTAGTTGTTTGCTCTTTCTCTTGCTCTTTTTCTATACTAACTCTTGATATTTCTCTTGGCGTGGCTGCCACCACTCTGAACTTCTCATTCTACATGTTTCTTATGGTGTTTTTCTTTTCAAATGGCATGTTAAGGGTAAGCAAGGTTATTAATTGAAAGGTAAATAAGCAAATAAGGGTTTAATTGATTAATTTGGTTATCAAGAATGAGATTATGGCATTTAAAGCTCCAAGTGAGGCTATGGATTGATACAATTAAGGTGGGTGGGAGTGATGGTTGGATGGCTTTATATCATTTCTTAAGAGTTATGACACCTAGGATTTCCTCTTAAACGATAATTAAGCAAGTTCTAGAGTTTTTGGAGACCTAAAACTTATGGCATTCACCTAATTCTTTTCTAAACCAAGCATGGCTAGACAACAAGGGTTTATTGTGACATTCTTTCAAAAAAAAGCTAACACAACCTCGATCTCGTGCACAACTACACAAGGTGAGTGCCAGGATGCCAGCTATCTTGTGCTGAGTATTCTTCATATAAAAGGAAAACACAACAATTATCTCTCAAAACGTCACTTGTGTCATGACAATCCCTAAAAACAAAATCTAACATCTTTTGGAGTATTTTGAATTTTTTTTCTTAAAACTAAAGAATTAATAAACAGCTATGATTTTGAATGGTACATATTAGTATCCAATAAGCCCTAATCATTTGAGTTGAATAAACATACACCCAATAGATAAACCGAATATATAGCAATCCTTCTGACATACCAAATAAGTGTCTCAACTCCATGAAATTGTGAACGGAGACATAAGTAAGACTAAAACATAGCGTAAAATAAACATGTCTAAAATAGAGGCATCAGAGTGTAACTATATAGTACACCATAACTAACCACGCCAACTAAGTATGATCATTGAGTTGGAACAAATGAGCAGCAAAACACCCCCAAACTTAGTATAAGCACTATCCCCAGTCTTAAAGAAAAATTATTTAAACTCCCTCGAGAGTTCGGTAGCTCAAACGTCCTCTTAAGTGTCATCAGGAAGCTCTAAAGGGTTGGTGGCGGGGTGGAACAGATAATTGGGGCTGACGTAGGAGGCAACTAAGACAATGTTCGACCAAAGGTAGTCTTGTGATAAGACTACTTGAATCAGTGTGTTCGCTCTCAACCAGGTTGACTTGCATATTTATAGTGGCTAAGGCCTCGTACCTTGTGGACCTCTTACGTCTAGCGTTGATCGACGGTGGACCAGCGGATCTCTAGGCCTTTATTGAGGTGAAGCAGTGGCCGTAGCGTGATCCATCTAACCTTTAATTAATCATTTGGAGGCATCTCCATATCGTCATCATCTTCGACATCTATATCTTGGAAGGTAGAACCCTCATTGGATTTGGGCACTGGCAATGGAAGCTTTGGTAGGGTTTTCTCCTCGGTTGTGACATGTTTTTCGCTGACTTCTGAAGTGTGATAGGTGAAGGGTGTGTAGTGCTGAGGCATATTAGCTAACATTTCGAGGATGGAGTTGCAGATCTGGAAACCTAGGTCAGGCAGTGTCTTGAACAATAAAATAAAGCATAAGGGCCTTGGCCTTTGAATGAATGAATACGTGTAGGCTGACATCCTTAGAGCACCTAGAAGTACTGTGAGCTCGGGGACGGGCTTGGCTCTTTGCTCCCCAGGAAGGAGTGGCTGGGCTTCCACTGTGGGGTTTCTTCCAGGCTCCCAGACCGGTGAGAGGTGCAGGAGGGCAGTCGTAGTCCTAATTTGTGGAAAGAGCCTTGTAGGCATGTTTATGTTCGTTTGTGGAGACCATATGCCTTGTTGATTGTGGGAGGCATTAGGAAAGGAACTCACCTGCCTTTGTGAAACTAAAAATCCATACTACAGAGGTGGAGAAAAAAACTTCAGAAGTGGATACTTGGGGAATACTCATATCACTTACCACATATACTTAGTGAATCGAAGGAAATGTGACAGAATTTAAGATTTGGTGAATCTCTTGCTCAAGCATAAAAAGTGTAGTTGTAGGAGTTGTGATAGAATTCTCCATTGCATGAAATGATGAATATGCGTGGGATCTTTGAGTGAGGGCATAGGTTGTGAAATTTGGATCCGAGGTGATCTTGTGCTTCTTTAAAACTTGCTTTTTGGGAACCATTAAAGGCAAAAAAGATGGAGAGGAGGTAGGTGTGGGAGGTGGAGTGCGGGGAAGAGTGGTTGGTAGCTACATGACGACTTGGTATTAGGATCAGCAGCACCAAGTCCTCGGACAACAAGTATTAATTCATTCAACCACAGGCCTTACTTAGATGAATCCTTGAAGCGTGCTGACGATGAGCTCTAGTTTATACATGGTAGAAACATACTGGTTTTGGTCAGTTCAAGTCAGGTTTTTCAAACATTAGTTTTAGTTTAGTTTAGTTTTATTCTTTCTCAAATGATTGAGTCATAAATTAGACACAAAGCCCAGCAGTAAGATTTATTCAGTTCACATAAACCTCATAGTCTTGTGGGAGCTTGATCTCGGTTCATAATTGAAAACCACTTTATTATTTGTGCGATCTGTGCACTTATGGTTAGCAACAAGTTTTTGGTGTTGTTGCTAGGGATTTAACAAAAGTCTTAGCATTAGCTCATGTAACGACTTAACAAGTTTTGAAAAGCCCCAGTTTAACAGGATTCTCTGAGTTTTGGTGTTTGGTTGATATTCTAGCAAAAATGAAGTTTGCTAATTTGATAACTAACAATTATTTATTTATTTATTTTTGTTTTTGTTTGTTTTGTTTGAGGATATTTTTTCTTTTCTTATTTTTATTTGTTTCTTATTTACTTCATTTTTTATTTGTTTTATTTTTTTTATTTTTATGTAAGGTGCTGTGCATGATATCTATGAAGATAAATGAACTCTTCTATACTCGACAGAATTTGGCTATAGACCAGCGTGATCTTCCAACATGGGAGATGTTGTTCTTGAGGCAGGCACAAACCTCCACAAGCCAAGCAAGCCTATAATTTGGGGAGGTGTTTCCATGTGATAAGGTTACTTATCTTCCAGCTTACAACTACATGCTGGCGCGTGTTGAGATTGGGGACGTTTTTGACAATTGCTCTATGGACATCAATTATGCAAAGTCAGGAAGTTCAGTTCATATTATCGGAAACAATTCAATGACCATATGATGAAGAACTGTTGGCATGAAAAGAAGAAAGGAAGTGGGGATAATGAAACAACTAACCGTCTTTGGTTGCACCAATTATAGAAACCAAGATGGATGCTAACATGATAGCGGAGACATGGTCAGCAGTTGAAAACCTTAAGAAATGGGATTGCTATCATGGAAAGAACAACAAGACAGGATTGAGGGAATTAGCAAATATTCTAAAGGAACAATCTTAGGAAACTCAGAGACATAAAAGTGATGACATCTGGAGAGTGAGCGTACTTTTGTGCAGAGATGAACTTTGGCTTGACATTGGATGAGGCAGAACACTAATGGAGAATGCGACAAAATGGTTGAGAATAATGAGCTTGTAAATTTGAAGGTTGTTGTGGAAGAAGCAGGATTAAAAAACATTAAGGCTTATAATGGAAAATGTCTTAGTTGGAGTTGAAGACTTCTATTTCCCCATAGAATCTTTGAATTTTGGAATGGATGAGGACCAACAAGTCTCATTTATAGAAAAACCCTCTTTTGCCATAAGTCAAACTTGGATTGATGCTGAAAATGGGGAAATGACACTCCTTGTTGGTGAGGAAAATGATTTTACACTCCACCAAGCAAACCAAATGTAAGATGAAGAAAGGAGGCGTGCAAAGTTAGAAACTCATTTTCGCTCTTTGAACAACACCTAAGATTCTTGGTTGTTCTTGGGGATAGAGTGAAGACCAACTCTTTTCCACAAAGTTGGATTTTTGAAACTTACATTACCTGTTGTGAAAGTGGAGGGTTGTCCCTCATGACGATGAGGATGAGGAGGGATTGTGTACGAATCGGGATGAGTGGAAGGGATTCCAAAGCAAAGCTCTTGGACTTCTACAATGAGTCTAGCTGGACTCTAAAAATGGAGCAGCTTCTTGGGAGGTAACCTAAGCAAAGGAAAATAAGGATTTTTATCCATTTACTTCTTTAGTTGTTTTGTTTTAGTTATTTTTAGTATGTGTTGCATGTTGATCTTGTTTTTTTTTTTTGCTTTTCAGGACATGAGTTTGAATCTTAAGAGGAATTTCATTAAGACCCACCATACCGAGAACTAATGATCATGATTATCTGAGGGAATCCTCTTTTCTCTGTTATAACCATGTTCACATACATTAGGGACAATGAATATTTTAAGTTTGAAATTATTGGGGGTGTCCCTTTGTCTTTAAATTTTTAGACTTGATCATCTTATTTTAGTGTTTTTTCTTTGGAGTAACTTATATGTTTTAATTGTTTTTTTTAAATTTTATTTTAATTTTTAGTTTTGATTAATTTTTCATTTGGGTTTGCTTTTGGATGTTGTGATGCCTATGATGAATGTGATTGAATCTTCTTTCATGAAAAAAATGAAATGTTGAACTTAAGCATAATGGTTGACCTTGTAGTTGACTATTTGGGGCTAAGTTCTCAATTTGATTACAGTCCAATTTTTCTTGGTTTGAGAAGGAATTAGGTGAATATTATTCTAACTGATTTCAAGCACCCAGAACTGTTCAGGTATCACTGAGAGAAATCTGTGAACCATGGTGCAGGAAATGATATAGAGCCAAGTCAGCAGACCAAGTTGAACCTTTCAGCTAACCTTTTTGTGCATACATCTACGTTACAGTTTGAGCCATTAGCCATTTTCTTCATACTGAAAGAAGCAAGAATGAGCCTGTCCCACACTAATAACCTTTAGTCAAAGACCTTGTTTACCATAACATGTTGATTTCAATGCTAGTATCTTGGCAAGATACATGTAGTGTGAATTAGAGAGTTTAGTTTGAATGGGTGTGCTGCTATGAATGGAAGTAAGGCTTGGGGTAGAAAAGAAGAAAAAATGAAAGAAAGAAAGAGAAATAGAAAAAAAAGAAAAAAAGAATAAAAACAGGAGGGATAAGTTTAGCTTTGTAGCCTTCCTACCTTGACAGTGGTTCTTAGAGATTGTTCCTGCACTGTAGTATCAGGCAGTGAGCTGCAGGTGCTATTTAGAAGCTTGTTACATGGGTGGGTAGAAAGCTTAAGGAGTTGAACATTGCACTATATAGTGCCTTGTAATATGAAAAATAAAGCTCTTGGTGTTCTTGTGAAGATGGTGAAAATCATGCAAGTTTGGGGGAGCTATGTGATAAAAAAAAAGCAATGAGCTAAGTTTGGGAAGAAGCTTTAGAGGTTCAATTGAAAAAGAAGGCAATATGCTAAAGGATAAACATGAGAGTGGAGAGAAGAAATGTGCATGTTTTGGTGGCTAAAAGCCTGAATGACTGTTAACTCGCCATACCTAAGCCAACTGAGCTTTTAGGCGTGGTGATCCTAAGGTTGTGTATGCTTTATGTGGTGGAGGAGTGGTGTGACAAGCATAGCTGAGTCTTACACTCCCCATGTGAGTGAGATCATTCACTCATACTCATTGGTTCAGTCCAGAAGGCTGCATTTGTGGTTCAGGGGGAGGAGGACTTCCACTGCCTTTTACTTGAGAGAGCTTTGGTTTAGATTCGACATGTGGATGTTTCTATTTTTATAAAAACAACATCTGAGTTTTCTTTGTTGTATGAATTAAATCTTGGGACTTTATCATATATTATCCAAATTTAGGGTGATCAACATTTTTTGTTTGGTTTGAATAAGGAGAAAGTATGTGTCGCTTTGTGAGGACAAACAAAATACTAAGTTTGGAATGTATTTGTTGGGTGCCTTAAGGTTTTAAGTGGTGTTTGGGGACAGAATATAGCATAAATTTTGATTTTGATGCTAACTAAGAACTCAGCACAGTTATTTTCATGTTTAACCCTCTATGAAACAATGTGTTTTACGAAACAAAAGAAAGAGGCGAAGAAACAAACAATTGGGGATGAAGTGAAGAGTTGTTGAAGACCAGGTGTAGTGGGCGTAAAGACCGCGGTCGTAAGGTCAGATGCGACCTGGCCGGCCAGGTCCTGCAGTGCGTACATGAAGAGACCACCTTATTGTAGGCAGACTCTCGGTGAGATGCGACTTGAGTCGTGGCCATAAGGCCAATTTTTAAAGAAATCTCTTAGTAGGGCATGAACGATTGTGTTAAATGATGTTTGGTGCGGATGAGCCTCTTGACAGAAGGAGTGCGCTGCCCACATTCCCAGTGCTGATGGTGAACTTCTTTGCTAAAGAGCAGTGGACTCCATCTCTCGATTTGAGTGCATTTGTCAAGTGCCCAGGTCTTGACCTCTGACAGGCGACCGATTTTCTTTATTTGTGCTCGATTTTGGCCATTTTCGCTATTTAAGGGTTGTTTTGCATAATTGTGGGTTCAAAATTTAAAGAGCTCTCTCTAGGGTTCCTCTATCGTTGAGTTGTTCCATTTCTAGGAGTTGATTTCTTTGGAATTTGTAGTTTTAGAGTTTGTTTGTAGAATAATCTCAGTTTACAACATTGAAGGAATATTGTTGGAAGAACCACCTTGAGTAGGGATTTCAACTTGGAGTTAGTATTTTGAATATATTGTGAGTTAAACCACCATTTTTTTTTCAATCTCTATTCCTCTTCTTTAGAAATTTACTGGAACTTTGTGTTGTCGACAACATGATTTGTAGGTTTAATGGCTAAATGTTAGGCTAATCATTATAGGGTTGATTATGATTGATGATTAAGACATCTAAATCTTTAGTTAATTTACTTAGTTTATGCTTGATTTGTCGTGTTGGTGTTAGATCCTTGAAGATTAAGTTCTTGGTTAATTAATATGTCTTGAAAAGAGTGGATCTTTGATCCTTTTGCAGTATTCACAGTGACATGAAACTAAGCCCTTAAAATGGCTCTAATTCTCTTAAGATGTGAATTAGTGTTAGAGTCTAATTAACCTAAAGTTAAAGAGAACTAAGAAATTAAAAAGTCTGAGTACTGAGTGGATTTCTGCTAGGAGGAGGGACATCAAGCCCATTAAGTGCGTGTTTCACTAGAGCATCTTGTGGAAGTTGAAAGTAGAGTTAGTCTTAGTAGCTTTGTTGCAGGGATCTTTGGCATGACGATAGAACTCTCGAAATATCTTGGGCTGAAAGTGTGTATTATGACCTGAAGGGCGTGGTGAATATAAATATCTGAGAAAAACATAAGGAGAACACGAAAGTAGGATCAGCAGCCTTGATCTATTGGAACCAAGCCCGGTATTAATTCAGTTGACGGACACTTTACAGATGAATCATTAAAAATTCGATGGTGGCAACCCTGGTTCATCTATAAATAGTTTTCCCAATTTAGTCAATTCAATCTGTAGTTTTTACAAGCATTCCATGTTTTAGTTCCAGTTTGATTTGTGCTTGCACCACCAGGCGGTTTGATCATCAAATAGTGAGCTAAATTGAAAGTAAATGGGTAACAGTCATCATAAAACCTCTGATCTCATTGGGAACGTTCGTTTATAATTAAAAACCCACTTACAAGTATATGGCCGTGCCGTTAACAACAATCGACTCATGATGTAACAATGTCAAATCCTCTTAGATCTTTTGAATCTCGGGGACTAACATGCTCTTATGAGGCATATAGGCCACAATATGATATATTGATGATAAAATGTAATCAAATCAACTAGCATCTCTCAATAAAAAGTGTGAGCATGTAGCCATGACTAACGCATAATTGGGGTCGCTCTTGGAGTCAAGCGTAGAGTACCTAGGCCCGGATCTTTAGTGTAAGCAGGCTCATCTCACTATCATCTCAAACCATAGGCATATTAGAGTGATTACATCAAGTAATGGAAGGCTGCCCTCCCTCAACACAAATTACCCTGATAAAATGCAATACTCTCCTTAAATTAGTCATCTCAAACCATGGTCAGTCAAGGGTGATATAAAAGGCTAGGAGTATATGGGAAAACAAATGTGAAACAGTGCTCGAGAATGATAATATAAAGCTCATGATGATAAGTGTCAGAGCAGAAGAGTAAAGTGCAGTTCAAAGTGTGAATCAGATGTTCCTTTGAGTTGTTACAGGAATCGATCTCATTTCAACTCGCGGGTCAAATAAAGTCAGAATCTTGAGGTGATATAAAGACTTCATGATATCTTCAGCAAGGTGCGACCAAATATCCCCACCGTCATCTGACTTTGAAGGTGGCCCTGGCTGACATTCTTCTAAAATCATATGTTCCATATGGGCATGTGAAGATGTGAGTCTTCTCTTGATCTTCGAGGTTGATGAGATTTGATTATACCAAGTATCCATCAAAAAACAATAATGTGAATACCTCATTGCTTGAGTCAGTATTTGATCAATGAAGGGTAATGGGAAATGGTATTTTCTTGTAGCATCCCGTGACAGTTCGAGTTGAAATAAGTTCCCCCTTTTAATTTTTCACAATTGTCATTCCTCCATTCTTTGGAACTGCACGACGAAGGCTTGCCCACGTGACCTTTCAACAGAAATTGCATGAAATAAATCCATATTCAACCACTTCACGCCATGTTTTCATCTTTCATTGCGGGATTTAATCTTCGTTGATGCTCAATTGTAAGTTTTTATAGTATTTAATTCAGAATCTTGTGCATACCAATCGAAGGCTGATTCCTTATATCTATATACCATACAAATGCTCCCATATTTATTTTCAAACACCAAATCAAGTAAAACTCTCTTGAGTTTGAAATATAGTTTTCATGAAAAGCTTATAATCATAAGAGTGGAAGGGAGAGGTTCTTTTTAATACTAGCCGTCTAAGTTTGAGGTTCTTCCTCTACAATACAACTTCTTCACTCATTCTAGATTAAACATAGTTTATTAAATTTTGAGTTTAAACTCACTTTTCATCTTTCAATTCCTCGATGTAGAGTAAGCAAACAAAACATTCTTTAAGCAAGTCTTTGTCCATGACTCATGTCAATTTGTCTCTTGAAGGTATCAGTGAGTCAATTCACATACATGCTGCTCTATCATAACCCTAAAATTTCAAATTCTAGTACAAGTTGAATTTGACTTGATCGTCACCTACTCTTAGAGTTAGTTCTCAATCTTTCACATCTATCAATGCTTGCTTGGTTGTTAATGGTGCCTCCTTGTCCTCTCAGTAACTCTAGGACAACAAAATAAACAAGAAGAAATGGTTATCACCTTAACATATCCTCAATGATTCCTTGTGGATAGGTCAAAGATCGATCATGCATTAGGAGTGATAACGTAGTTAGAGTAGGTTCTCCCAAATTCAGTTTCTTAGCTATAGATAATGGCATGAGATTTATGTTGGCCCCTAGGTCACATAGAGTTTTCTTGAATGCAATGCTCATCGATACAAGGGATAGTAAGCTGCTAAGATCTCGAAACTTCTCCAAAAGTTTCCCTCCCCAAATGATGGCATTTGACTCTCGGATAAACTAATTGTCCCGACTGAGTCTAACTTATTCTTGTTGCTCATGATCTATTTCATAAATCTTACATAATTTGGCATTTGAGCTAAGACATCAGAAAATGGTATGTTAATTTCTAGCTTCTTGAATACATTGAGAAATTTAGCAAATTGCTAATCCATATTTGCTTTTCGAAACCTTTGCAGGAAAGGTAGTGGTGAAATTTACTCAAATGGGGAGAGATTGCTGGACGATTATCTCTGAGAATAACCTCATCTTGATTTTGACTTTTTCCTCTATCATCCCATGCATCTCCTCTTGAATATTTCCTTGCAAACCTCTCTTTTCATTCTCACATAATTTTTCCAACCTTGGCTTGTTCTCCATGTGAGATCAATCAAGCTCTTAAACTCTACAAGAGTAGTGCCATACCTCCTTAGTTTTTCTCGATGTCACTAGGAAAGGACTTTGAAGAGCTTTGTTTTAGGGATTAGACTATTTACCCCCAGTAGGTTCCTATGATTCTTCATGGTAACATTAAATGGATTGATTAAATATATTTATTCTCATGTAATCATGGTTGATAGATATTTTCCTATATTGCTTCACTTCTAAAATTCATAACAACCGACCATTTGTGGTAGTTTATCATGTGTTAGTCTTCTTCATGTCATTGATCTAGTGAGGCTCATTGAAACCAGGCTATCTTGTGTTCCCTTGATAGTGGAGCTCAGCTCATGATTTTGAAGCTGGGGTGCTCGATTGGGTGAAACTCATGAGGAACTACTGGCAGGGTTCTCATGAAAGTTTTGTGATTCCTCAATCTCGGGTGATGTGTGAAGATAAATTGTTGTTGGCAGAAATTTATATGGTTTCACCATGGTTGGCTGTTGCTTCAGATGAGGACTTAGCCATCACGCCCTTGTAGCTACATATCATAATCTCTCAATTTGTGAAACCATGAAGTTTGTTGATTCAGCCTTGTCATTAGAGCCTCAAACTTAGCCTCTAGCGATGACACTCTATCCATCTCAAAAATACCTCCCTTGTAGAGGCACAGGCATGTCAGAAGGTGTATTAACAGATTCTTTGCTAACTCTCGAATAGCTGATTGGCTTCCCTTGGTCTTTTGTTGTGAGTGGTCCTCCACAGTTTAAGTCACCACCAATGCTCTTGTTGAGACCAGTTAAGACAGTATAAGGTCCTTGGTGCTGACTCGTGCCATCTTTGTGGGAATTTTCATAAATAACTGTCTCAAATATCATCACACGTCGTATGCGTCTCTTGATCACCTTCTGAAACTGTGTAAATTCCTCCTTGAGTTTGGCAGTGGTGGGTGGAAGAATTTTCTCAAAGACTGGCCAGCTCTCTGTTCATAAATACGACATCAGACTGTGAAACCAACTCCTGCCTTGTCCGTGAGAGGAATGGAAAAACTTTAAAGCAATCATCGTGATCAACCCCATTCATCTTAATTGTTTCAGCACAACTTCAAAAAATTGGAAAGGTGTCCATTGGGATCCTTGTTTACCAATATTCCGACACGGCTACTAAAGATTGGCTGAAGTCCCCGACAACGGCGCCAAAAACTTGTTAAAGACCAAACCTTGACTAAAAATTATAATAAAATATTTTCTGAGATGTTTGTAATACTGAAAATTGATTATTGGTCTAATTCTCTGCAAGTGTGATTAGTACCCAAAGTGATATTTTAGACCTATTTGTATAGGTTTTGAGTCTTTTTGGTGCTAATAATGTAGTGGCAGTTTACACATTAAGGTCTTTTCTTGATTTATCTTGATGCATTTTGTGGTAATTTGTGGTTATCTTGACTAATCATGCCAAATTGTTGGTCGATCAAGCATGAAGGTCGAGTCAGAGCTCAACATTGAATCAGAGACCAAAAGAGGGAAAGAAGAAGACAGAAGAAAAATGGCGAGCAAATTTGGTCTAACACATTGAAATTATCTGCCATATATTCATCACTGCCTTCATTTCATTCACTTTCTGCTTGATTACACGCTTTTGTTGTTTTGTTCTGGTTTTGTTTCTTCCCATTTTCTCCCTTGTAATGTTTATTTATATGGTTTGGTAATTTGTATGGAGTTGACTATAAAAGCCCCACGACCGATTCTTGTGAAAAAAGGCGTTTTCTTCAGTGAATAAATCTAAGGGCTCCCGGTTGTCTCCGTTTTTCCATTTTCTTCTTTTCTCTCTTTTCTCTGTGACATCATAGAGGATGAGCGGCTAAGCTCCTCATGAGTGGAAGCGGGCAGGATGAAGGCAGGAGTTTCCATGTTTCTGGAGGAGTATTTTCTACCATTTATGGTTGATCCCGAAGCGTGAAGCTTGTCGCCGGTTGCTATAGATGATCAATATTTCCTTAAGCTTTTGGGGTTCCGCGCCCGGATGCCCTTATGTTAGATCCATTGGTGCCAGTTGTTTTGCAAATCTATAGGTTGTGAAAGGCGACTCGAGGGATATTTTTGTTTTCTCCAAATTTTAGGTTTGATCCCTTAGGATCAGCATGCGGCTTGATGCTTGGTAGCTTTTAGGGTTCGTATCTTATTGGTGGGTACAGTGGCATTCATTGCTTCTGTTTGTTCAGCTATTGGAAGAGTGAGTCAAGGTGATGTTATTCGCGTAGGACCAGCCGGTGGGACGAATACCAGCCAGGGATAAATCGTTCAGAATTAGGTTTTAAGTTAAATGAAGAGACAGTTTGAGGTTGACTATATGTCATCCTCCCAGCTGAAAAGACACAGAGAACTTGATTTGCTTGATGACCTAACAACCTGAGAGTGTAATTTTACAAATTTTAACTTGTTTTTATTTTCGGTTTTGACAAATCAACTCCTGTTTTTACAAAAAACCTAAAAATCAAACCAAATTCACCATTTGAACCTCATTGTAAATCATTTATTTCAGAAGAAGGCCCATCCACTTAATAATTGACCTAGAACCGCTATCTTTGCGTGCTTTGCTCTGGTGAGAGAATTGGATACAAATTTTATTCATTTCGGATCACCCTACTATAGCACGAATCAAATGGGCGATTGCAGGGATGGTCCGCCTAAGTGCATTTGACAGGTTATTGGAACACTTGTGATCCTCTGTCACAGAGATTTTACAGGTGAATTTCTTTTTATATTATTGTCGATTATTTTTTTGTTTCAATTAACAAAAAAAAGAGTTGTACTGAAGTTTTTTGGTGTTGTCTTGGGTTGCTTTGTTCTTCTTTGAGGAACACGTTCGATGATTAGAAATCAAAGAGGCTTGGTCAAATTCAATCTCCCACGAGAACATGGGTGACTTGAATTGATAAATCGTTCACCTGGGAAGCGGTGCATTAACCTGTGGAAACCTAGGCATACATGTCCATGAGGGACTATAGGAATCCTCATGGGTGAGTGCACCTCCTGCATGGTGCCTCCCCTGATATCACACCCCCTCCACATCCCACAGTCAACCTCTCCGATGGAAGAAGCCATACTAAACCTCACGAGCTGGTGGGTAACTTTGTGCAGCCTTGGTGTCAGTGCTTCAATTATGTCAGAAAGTGTTCTATGGAAAACAATGTAAACAAAAATTGATGGACTTCAAAGTGAAATGGGCATAGAGATTTGACAATGCAACGGTACTCATTTCAAAGCTTGCGGTCGTGACATGTAAGTAGAGAAGGAAGAAATCAGGAGGAAGAGTGCTTGAGTGACACCATGGCAGGTGGATGGCAGTGTCAACAGCGGTCATACGAATCCTTAGTATTTGTTAACGCTGTTTATCCATGGGAAAAGAAGAAGAAATCCTTCCTTGAGTAAGAGAAGCGATGGAAGGCCACGAAACGCAATTACCACCCCTAGTGACTCAATGTGTATCTGCTGCGACTGCGACCTGGGCACCCACTGAAGGCCACATCGATTGCCTTTTGTCTGCAAAATTCAAGAAATTAATAGCCCTTTGCCACAAGCCTTTGCCACTGTCAACGTTGGCATTTACCGCATGGCATAGTGGATGGTTCGAATCTTGGTTAGTTTGGGTACGAACCTTGGCATTTCTAAGCTCAGCAATTCTAACGACCTCCAAAGCAGGAATTGGTTTAAGAACACAGTCTCCCCGGCTTTGTTTAATATTTCTTGTTTATTTTTATTTTTATTTTATTTTTATTTGGATTTCTATAGTTTCTTCTTAGATTTTCTCTAGAATTTTTTTAAGTTATTATTTGTTAGATTGTTTTTCGCTTTTATGCAATTTTCTTTATTTTTCTTGTATTGTTTTTTGTAGTTCTAGTAGTACAGACGAATGAAGATCGAAGCAATATAGAAAGCGAAATTCCTTGATTATAGCGAAATTTTTCGCTATGTACAGAAATTTCGCTACATAGCAAAATTTCGCTATGTAGCGAGAATTTCGCTATGTAATTAAATATATGTAATTTCGCTATGAAATTCGCTATGTAGCGAAGAATATTACCCAGTGTTCAGCTAAGACAAATGAATAGTAAGTTCATATATTTTATTATTATTATTATTTTAATATATGTATATATATAAGAATTTTTGTTTTTAATTATTTTATTTTATTTTTAAAATTTTCTCTCAAAAAAAATAGTTTTTATTATTAATTATTTTATTTAAAAAAATCATGATATAATGAAATTTTCTCTCTCCCTGTTTTGCCTCACGATTTGGTTTTAAGCATAATTTCATCAGAACTCTTGTTTTGGTCTTTTTTGGTACAGTTGAAGGTTAGAAGTTTAAGTCTCAAATATATCTAGAAAAGAACACTTTTGAGAATTATTATGAGCTGTAATTTCAAAATGTCAAGCGGTCACTTTTTTCTCTCTTTTCTTCTCCCCAGCTTGTTGTGAAGCTGACGGGTAGATAAGGTGTCGATGAGCTTGTAAAATATCCTATCAACAACGATCATATCTTAAGGTAACGCTTCCTTCTAACACCCTAGCGTTGCGGACGATGGACATTTAGTTGGGGAGAGTTGCGAAAAGTGGCTTGCTATCTTTTATTTACTATTTTAGAAAGCCATTTATTATGTTCGTGGCTTCAGCTGGTTTTCCTTTTATTGAACATTTATACTATAACCTTTTTCAAAAAGTGCTGTTTTTTGTGTTTACCTAGAGCATGGTTGAAAAATTGAAACTTTGTCCAAATGCTGTGATGTTGTGGCTCCATGCACAGCTAGTGGATAATAAGTTGAACTCTTGTTAGCTAAATAATTTTTCTTCCTTTAGCTAACCACACTGTGCATCATATTTCTTAAACCAACACGAAAAAGCATATAGCCTCCTATAGCCTTGCAATAGCTTACCCTAGTTTCGTTGACTACCTTTAATAGTTAGGACCCCATGAATAGAAAGACGATGTGTCTTCCCAGAAATAAAAAGAAGAGAGAAAAAAGAAAAAAGCAAAAGAAAAAAGAAAAGAAAAAAAAGAGAAAGAAAAAATTGCAATACTTTGCTGCCTTGGCTTGAGCACGGTCAGGGTATTTGGCAGCCTTCAAAAGCACAGTGCCCTAAACCTTCAGGGTTGAGACCATCGACTTGTTAGTGTTAGATTGCGGTGGATGAGTGGAGTTTATGAGTTGTTGTGTTGAGATCCGAAATCATTCAAAATTAGGGTGAAACTTTGAAGAGTTTGTGGTCGAAGATCATATGACTTGTTGCCTAAGCCTCGATTGGTTGGGATTAAATCGGTAGATCCTGATGCCATGGACTTTGGGTGAGTGGGTTCTTTCGGCATTGCCCTACAACACAAAGTTGTGGAATAGTGGGTCTTGATGCTTTGGGTCGGGTTAAACATGCTAGGTTGTGGCAACCAGCACAGTTTGGGAAAGTGCGGTTCAACGAGTTTGTGTTGGCCAGTCGACAAACATAGGTTTTGGTGGAAGTTTACGGTTGATTCATCGAGATGGGGCCTTTTGATACTCAAGGCTTGTGTAAGTTCATTCTCGAGATATAGTTATTCATTTGAGTTTGATGATTCTTGTAGGTTGGGCATTGCTCATTCATGACCTTTGAAATAGCAATTTGTGAACATAATTTTATTTATTGTTTGTACAATATGCTCTCTCTTTCTTTCTTCTTTCATTGCTAAGGACTAGCAATGTATGAGTTAAGAAGTGTGATTAGTACCTAAAGTGCTATTTTGAACTATTTATTATAGGATTTTTTGAGTGCTTTTGTGTCTCTTAATAATTCTGCGTCTTGATTTACACATTAAGGTCTGCTATTCTCTTAAGTAAGTATTTTGTGGCTAATTTTGTAGTTTTACCAACTAATCATGCCAAAATTGTTGGTCGATCAAGCGCAGAAGAATTCCAAGATCAAACTCGACATCGTGAATCGAGGCCAGAGGAAAGAAAGAGCGAGAAAGCGGAAGAAAAATGAAGCTTATAGCAAATTTTGGTCTGACACTGTGAAATTGGTCTGCGCCACTATTCATCCTACTACTTGTTCATTCACTCCCCTGTGATTTATAACTTTTGTTGTTTTATTCTGAGTTTTGTTTCTTCCATTTCTTCTCCTTATAATAGTGTTTATTTTATATAGTTTTGGTAATTTGTGTATGGGTTGGCTATAAAAGCCCTGACAGGATCTTTATGAAAAGACGTTTTTGCTGTGAATAAAATCTAGGGTTCCAGTTCTCCCGTTTTTCCATTTTTATTCCCTTTTCTCTTTTTTTCTCGGCTGCCAAACATCCTCTGAGGATGACAACTCGGAGGATGAGCGGCTAAAACCCTTTTTCCTTGGAGTGGAAGGCTATTTATTGAATGATAATTCATTAGTTATCATTTATTGTTGGAAGGTAAAGTCGAGGTGATGTTATTCAACGTCGGGACCATCAATGGGAGCCAAATACCAATTTCAAAGATAGTTATTTAGGGTCAGTTTTAAGTTAAATGAAGAAACTAGGTTTGGGAGTTGACTATATGTGCAATCCTCCCAGTGAGGAAAAGACACTGAGAACCTCGGTTGCACGGTACTGACTGATGACCCTAACTCTGAAATTCTATTTTACAATTTTAACTTGTTTTTGTTCAGTTTTAACAATCGACTCCTGTTTTTTTCAAAAACACGAAAATCAAACAAATTCACCATTTGAACCTCCTTTGTAAATCATTTGTCTGAAACCCATCCACGTGTTGAATACAAATTCTTTATACTCATTAGCTGCTCTGACGGTAGGAAGGAATTTAGGATACAAATTTTACCTGTTGATTTCGGATCAACCTACGTAGCGCGAATCAAAGTGCATGAGTCATCTGGTAATAAAATTGGATTTAAAAGTCTAGATATAGTTTCCACGAGGGATCGATGGTAATCTGAATCAGTACCCTTACTACTTAAGATCTTTACTATTTGAACTTAAAAGAAAGTACAAATTGGTTTGATTATAAGGAAAAAATGAATAATTACTATTTGATAAATATGACAATATTACAGTTAAAGTGGGCTTGAGAGTTCATTAAATAAGTTTACAGGAAGTAGATCAATGTATAATTATCAATTTCTGCGTAATTCTACAACGTAGTTGACCATTAATAAGTTTGAAATAGCAGACACATCGAATACAAGGTAGTATAGTTTGGATTCCTCACTACATTGCTTCAATTCACTAATTAGATAACCATATTCTTTCGAGATCGTGAGTGTAAGTGCCCAGCCAGGATTTAATCCTCTTTCTAGAGTGAGTATTTTCCTTTCGGTGCTTCACTCCGTCCTTGGAATGCGAAATTTCCTTTGCTCCATAAACAGGAACAATTCAGCCTTCCCCAATTTAATTGGTATCTCATCATACAAATTTGAGTAAATTCTTTATCTCCTTGATTAGATCTATGCTAACACGGGATTAAGATTGTTTCATCAAATAGAGGAGAAACCTCTGATTAATTAGACTGATACATCAACCAACTAATCCTCAATTTTTGAGTAAATTTGTGATCTATTAGAGTAATCTTTAGAGTTCATTAGTTCCAAAATGCTGATCTCAACATACCATTAACTATTCTATGCTCTCAAAGATCACTCCCATCTCACAGTGTCTTTCAGGAAGACCTCTGAAATCGAGGAAGCGAAGATACGATCATTTTAAAATTTTAATTTAATATTCGAACGATTAAATTCAAGAACAACTTTTATTAAATAAATTCAAAGTTAACTATGACATTCTTTTGATTTATGCAAAATTGATAACAAACATCGATCCTTTCCCGGAGAGTGAGTCTTTCTGCGGATTACAAATTATAGTGACTAGTTGGTGGGAGAAAGTTATAAAATTACAACAAATTGAAATGAATGAACTCGAATTTCGATTCCATTGAGTTCATTGATAATGAAATCTAAATGTTCACAATAAACCTAACTCAGAATATTGGCTTAGTTAAGTCTCCAATCAACGAAAGAAAATACTAGCTAAAATGTAAAAAATTTAAGACTAAATCTGCTAAAGAAAAAGAAAAGAAAAATAATCGAAAAAAATGTGTGAGGAAGTTCATTTACCGGTGATTTACTAGTTCGGTAAGTACTCACCTCTAGAGCTTCTATTTATGGGTTCGGATGTCTAGGGCCCTAAAAGTGAGGCGAATCTGACGAAGCCCGAATTGTGCCTTAGCGTTTGCATTCGTGGTGATGTCGACATCAAAGTTAATCAATAATAATAGTGGGTTCAGCCTCTGATGCCGACATAGAAAATCTGGCTGGTGGTTCTCAATTTTAATGATGAATGTTCGTGATGATGTGGTATTTGATGTCGTGGCATTGCGCGCCTGCGTATTGCGACATTGAGTTGATGTTGATGAGTTGATGCTGAAGATCGGCCGATGTCATATTAATCGCTTCTATGTTGTTTTAGCTTAGATGCTCAAGTCTGATGTCGCGACATTGCTGTAGTTCTCTGTTATGATGTTGTGACATCCCTAATTGATGTCGCGACATAGCTTACAGATACCTTTGCTCTTACATTTTTTCCCTGATGTAGTGACATTGCCTGTAGCTCACCTTTTGATGTCGTGACATTGCCTTTGCAGATCTATTGTTTTCAGTTGATGTCACGACATTGTTATTTCGAAGTTGCGACATTGAATCTCCTTGCTCTGAAATCTTCTGCCAATGGTTTCAATTGATGTCGCGACATTTATTCAGGTCGCGACATTTGACTTATCTCATCACTTAGGTTGCTTTGAGTGGATGTTGTGATATTACTTATCTGATGTCGCAACATTAGATGTTTAGATCTCCAGTGTTCACGCTTTGGCTAATGTTGCAACATTGTTTTGATGTTGCGATATTTAAACAATTCTATTCTTCCTACTGCAAGCAATATCATAGCCTTGTTGGTGTGATGTCGCGACATTGGATGGCTGCCCTAATTTGACTGTTGGAGCTATTCATGATGTCACGACATTGTCAGATTCCTTTACTTTCCTTCCTCGCTGATGTCGCGACATCGCCCATAAGACAAGACTTTCTCCTCATAATGTTGCGACACTAGAAATCTGCTTAAGCCATGTCACAACATTGGCCCTTTCTTTGCACCATGCTGACTTCTGCTCATTTTCTTGTTGAATTCTGCTTATTTTCTTCAATTTTTTGCAAAACAAAAATCTGGGTGAAAGTTCCATAATTTTGCATTAAATTGAACTTTTAAGCCTGAAATATAATTGAAAAATGGGCTTAAAAATTGATGAGTTATAGATTCATCTAACTCTCTAAAAATTAAAGTTTTGCTTGTTCTCAAGCAAAGAAAAGGATATTTGTGACGCCCCAAAACCAGGGGATTCGTTGACAAATCACAACCTACGAAAAACTTAGCGGAGGTCGAGTAACCCGATACCATACTATTATGTCCCCTTTATCGGGACCCATAATTTAACAAAATCCCACGTAGCCCCTTTGTATGAGGAGCTCTACCCAAAATACAACCTGTAGGATATACAATAACATGACCCATCCGGGGCCCAATATAACATAATAACCGCACGAGGTCCATTTATGAGTAAAAGTGGCGCAACCTGGCCCATTTATCTATACTAACAAATATACAAGGCTATATTACCATAGTCCTTAAGAGTTTAATTACAACACTCTTATACAAAAATACATGCTAGAACTAGTTCGTTCCAAACATCTTTACAAAAATGATTACAAAGCCACAACCTGACTTTCTTCACACCACGGCTCCCGAGCGAGCTGTCGTCCACCGGTGTACTCCTACACCTAAAATGTTTTTTTCCATATAGTATCACGCCTAGTAGAATAAACTTCTTACAAGGGCTACTCCCCACCTAAGTGTGCATGCAATGGTCATGTTCCACAATTCACACATTCCAAACAAGATTATGCAATCCTAGGTTGGAATTCCACATGCCATGAGATGAGATGAGACTCAACCATGTACCATGCCTTGAGTCCTTACTGACTCCCATCACACCCGAGTCCTTACCGACTCCTATCACATAATGCCAAAGCTCATGCATGATAAGATCCATCATTATGGATTACATCCAATGATCATTTACGTAACTCATTTGTTTTCAAAACCAAAAGCTTTTTTAGATGTTATACTCAATGATCATTTATATTCAAATCATGTGTCTGTGGGCAGCGAATTTTCTGGGTCTCACCGCTAGGTTTCAAGCCTTCCTACACTTCTTTCTCACGTGGCTATTGCCGACACATATGTATAACAAAAAATAACGGGTCTTTCACCCGAGGGTATGTATCCCTACTTACACACCGACAATTTATTTTCATTTTCATGTATACAACCACGTGGCTGGACGTTGTCCCAATCAGATCGAGCCCACCTAATCAAACACCAAACACAATGTCGATTATAACCTTGCACTCACACCCATTCAATATGATGTCCCCGCGCATGGCACACGCACACCATTGCACGTTATATCAGGCCACATGCATAATGAATGCTACATGGACAATGCTAAAACTGTACACTTCACCGTGTACCATGGACAATTATATCAATCAGCATAAAATTTTCAAACGACACACATTTCAAGGGTCAATATATCTGGCATTACCACATATATCAACACGCCAGTCATCACCAATCAAGCAAATACATACTTTATCCTCTAGGCCAAATTGTGACATAATGTCCATAAATAGTCTGATAAATTAAGCCATGAAATTTGGCTTATCCATACACAAACTCATCACATGTCAATACATTAGGACACACATACTGACCTCCAATCAATTACCACCAAGCATGTCATTCAAACTCAAGCAATGATAACTTGATCCTCAAGACCGCTTGTGTATAGAGATTCTATAAAACATCTCCACACAACAATCCATAACAAACCACAAGATGGTTCCAAACTCAGTTCAGAAACTAGTCCCCTAATAGTCCCAAAATCTGGACACAACCACAAACTTAAGTCAGAAGGGGGCCCCGAAATGGACCATAACTTGAGTCAGAGGTCCAAATTGGGTGATTCAAAAGCCTACATCAATTTTATATACAACTATAATTTGCTTTAGAAAACAATAGTCCAAATTACTTTTTCCTAACTGAAAATCAATCCTTAAAATCTGGACAATGTATAGGTCAAAACAAAAAGTAAATATGTAAGCAAATCTAGAAATGGACCATAACGTAGTTTATAGAGGTCCAATTGTGCTTCAAAACCTACATCAAGTTTACAAATGCAACTATAATTTCTATAAAGAACACTAATCCAATTTTTCTCCCCAATCCAAATTAGTTCCAAAATCTTGATACTTGATAGCATAAAACAAAGCATTCTAATAACCCAAAATACTGCTCTTACAAACAATTCTTAGGGCCATAAACTTGATTTTTCAACCCAAACAACCTCTAAGGAGCTATAGAATTAGATTATCAGTCCAAGAGTCTCCTAAAGAGCCATAAAACATGGTTTTTTAGTTTAAACAACCCCTAAGGAGCTATAAAATTGATTTTTAAAATCCAAATAGCCCTAGTGGCAAAAACATAACCAAACAAATTTAATGGAAAATAAACAAAAGTAGGAAGAATTCTACCTCGAGCGTCGAAGAAACTCTCTAGGAAGTCTTATGACATTTCCTAAACCTCGAAAACCTTTGATTTCCCGAACTTCTCACTTGAATCCTAGCTAAATCCCATGTTTTTGGTACATTACGTAGTCTGTCATGATGAACTTTCGCTCATGGCCCACTTAATTCGACCAATGGAACTCATAGACGAAGAGAGAGAAGTCTCGAAGATATTTCTTTTCTCTCCTCCTCTCAATCGTTCCCCCAAACAGAAAATCCGCCCTTTCTCCTCCACATGATTTTCCTTTCGACTGCAGTCTTAAAGATTTGGAGCATCATGCCACTGTCCGCGATCGGTCCTGATCGTTGCTCGAAACATTTATTTTGTCTTCGTTCAAGTTCAATTTATTTTAAATGAAATACTTAAATTATTTGTCAACTTTCAGAGATTTTCAAAATCCTCAAGTGGGGTTACCCGTCGGCCCGAAAAATGTGAAAATTTCCACTGTCTCGGAATTCAACAAAATTCGTTTGGGTCACTGGATTTCATGAGACGAATCGAACGGTAAGGTTTGTTTCATCATCTGAGATCTAAAAAATTTCAAAATCAGACCAGATTTGTTGTCGCACTTACCGCTTTGCCATTTTTGAAAAATTCAAATTTACCCCCGCTTTTACATTCTTCCACCCTTAAAAGAATTTCACCCTCACCACACACATACATTCAAATCACATGTATAAGAAATGGGCCATTAATCACTAAATGACTAAAAAACATACCTTCATCATTAAACAATAAAGGATAATTAGCACGCACAGTGTCTTCGATTCCCCATGTTGTCTCTTCACTCCTCGGTGCTGCCGCAATACCTTCACTAGCCCCACAATCTTACCGCAAACTTGATCCCACCATTCACGCGCATCGTCCCTCCTAAAGGTCCCATCCGTGATCAACCACAAACTCTTCAATCCATCACATGAGCCTGACCGGGGTGTACTCCAGTTACGAGACATGGAATACCGCATGAAAAACTGGAGAACTTAGTAGTGCTAACTCGATAAATCAGGTTAACTGATAAGTAATCAGGATTAACTCTCTCATGTACTCTCAGCGTCTGTACACACCTAGATGACAACTTTCCCCACTTACCAACTCGACTACCTCTCTAGGCATCACCTCTTAAAGACATGATCTCCACCTCAAACTCTCTAGAGGTCTCCATCAATTGTTTCCGCTGTGAGTTCTTTCCACAAAGATTGAGCCATGAGAAGACACTTCGTATCAAGTCCACATTCTGAGGTGTCCCTGGCTGACCAAATTTTGTATGTGACGATCACCAAAGACTAAGTAAAGTCCCAAGAACAATGCCAAAACTTGTTGGAGACCAAATGATGTATATATGAAAATATGGCCAAGGGAGGAATGTGGTAAATCCTCAAAATTAATTAAACAAAAGTAGGCGACTAAAAATCGAAACGAAGTATTACTAATACTCAACCCCTTTCTCGCAAAGACAGTCACAAGTAATAAAGTGGACTCTAAAAGTTCAGATATCGTACCCATGAGGATTGGAGGTTCTCTCTAATTGGAATTTGATCAACCCGATTACAAGGGCTCTTCACTAGTTAGGCGACCAAATAGGATGTGGAATAAAATCAATTTAATTGAAATAAAAACTGATTTAAAACTAATCCTAAAATCTACCAAATAAACAACTACTTAATTCTAAAAGGTATGAAGAGAGGCACTAGGGATAGGGATTATTGTTTACAAAATGTTTGTATTTGAAAGCGCAACATTTGTGAGTTGAATGCTGATTTGTCCAAGAGCAATGTAAGATAGTTGATTTCTCCATACACCATACATTTCACTAATTAGAGATCCATGTTCCTTTCATATACATGAGTCTAATCAGTTACTTGTAGGATATAATTCTCTTTTTAAGATATGGATATTTTTCCTTTTAAGTACTTCACACCCAAGTGTTAGGACTAAAGAATTTTTGCCCCTATAGACAGGGTAATGCAAGCCTTCTCCAATGTAATTGGTACCTCAACCATCAAATCTAATAAAGTTCTCTTTCTCCTTGATTAGATCTATGCTAACACAGGATCGAGGTCATTATATCAATTTGAGGTAAGACCTCTAAACATTAAATTGATACATCATCTAATTATCCTCACACCATGAGTAAATTAGTGATCTATCAAAGTAATATTTTAGAGTTCATTAGTTCCATAATATTAGTCTAACATACATCCAAGTTACTGCTCTTTACTCTTAGGAATCTCCATCTCTGTGTCACTCAGAGGGCCTGCTAGAAATCAGAGCAAGATATAGCTCTTTTTTGGGTATAAGCTACTAATATTCCAAACAGTTAATTGTATGAACATTACCACTATATAAATTCGTGATTCAACCTGGCCAAAATAATCGAGAATCTACAAATCTGAATGTTCATCAATTAATCCCTACCCTCAGAGGGTGTTTAATGTTCCATTACCGATTCCAATCATCACCCAATCAAACAAAGTAAGAAAATGAAGAAAGAAATCAAGAGACAAAGAGAGTGAAGAAAAAATCTCTTTAATAAAACGATAATAATCTGAATCTAAGTATATAGCACCGAGAAATATCTTCAATAGAAATAAATATGCTCCAAAAGCTTTACTCTAAGATCTATTAAAAATAGAAAATATGTAGCAAAACTAAGAAAATGGGCGGGTTTAGAGAGAGAAACCCCATGAGGTGTTCTCTTTACCTTCCACAGATTGCCATTAAAACCTAAAAAATGAGTATTTATAGTCACAGGTGAAATGGAGGCTTGAAAACAAGCCAAAATATCCATTTAAACCTTTTTTTGGTTTTTTCTAGTGTTTTAACCATGCTCACGGTTTCTATCTTGATAGAGTTTTCTCTGTCACGATAGAAAACTGTCTTGACAGAGTTTTCTATTTCACGACGAAACTTTGTCATGATAGAGTTTTCTACGTCCATGTTGAAAACTTTATCGCTGACGAGAGTTTCTTTTTATCATGATAGAAAATTTTGTTGCGATAGAGTTTTCTCTATCACGACAGAGTTTTCTCTGTTGCGACAGGAAACTTTTTCGCGACAGAGTTTTCTCTTTCACGACAGAGTTTCTTTATTGCGATAGAAAACTTTAGCCAGTACTCCTTCTTACCGTTTAACTTCCGGTTGGGCGTGTGGTGTCGTTAGCAAAGATCTTTGAATGTAGGAGAGATGTAACCATGAGTAGAGTTGAACCAGTCACGAATATGAATGACATCCTTTGTATGGACTTCCGAAGTGCCATACTTGCATCTTGAAAGGCTATCTTAGGGGCTGTCTTCCTCCACCAGTCTCAGCGATGATAATCGGTCTTTGGAGATTATCTTGTGAAGTAGACCGCGCTCCTCTTAGCTGAATAAGTAAATCATCAATCCTCGGCAAGGGGTACCTATTCTTGATAGTAACCCTATTCAACTGCCGATAATCTATGCATAGCCGAAGAGTCTTGTCCTTCTTTTTGGAAAATAGAATAGGGCGCGGTGAAGTGCTGATTACAATAAAGAAGCCTTGTCGACAATTCCTGCAATTGGACCTTGAGTTCTTACAACAGCCGGGTGCCATTCATGTGGAGTCATATAAATAGGTGATGTACTAGGGTGTAACTCGGTGGTGAAGTCTACATCCCTATCTTGGAGGTAATCTGGTAGTTAAATACAGAAAAACATCATCATACTCACAAAACCACTTGAGGTAGACCGACTCTATCTTGCCTCGTCCTTTATGGTAAGGCTTGCTAGTCAACCCATCAATTTGCAGTGCCATTTAAGGAGTCCTTGCGGCAGGGTAAAGCATAATGCTCATCCCACCAAAACATATTGACATCGTGATTATTGTCACGGTAATCCTCTATGATCCACGATCAATGATGACTTGATGTCATAGTCATCCAGTCCATCCTAAGGATGACACGAACTCAGGCATGTCCATGACCCTTGGGTCCACCGGTGAGTAGAATCCACGAGGATCTCTAACTCCTGATCCCGACATATCGATCGACACTCACCCTAGTTCCAAATGGAGAACTCACGTACATCGGCTTTTCAAGGTTTCAATCTCTAAGACCCAGAAACTTTCCCTTAGCAACACATCTCGGATGTTCGATTGCATCGTCCCTTTTCATCTCAGTAATTAAGTAGCTATCTTGATCATCAAGTTTGTGTCTTGTAGGAGGAGTCCCACAATTTTACCTTTGGATGGGAAATTTCAGACCATCCTCAAATTTCCTCACTTTGTTCATGTCGGTGGCCACTTAATCATCAGTAAAACGACTAACTCAGTGAACTTAGCCATGTACTCTAGCACTCTCATCGTTCCTTGTTTCAACTCTAGGAACTCCTGAGCTTTTGTGTGCCGTGGGGCATCGAGAAATATTGTCCACATGAAAGAGCTCACGGAACTCTTCCCATGTCGTACCTCTAAGTCCCTTGAGGCTTTGACCCAATTCCACCACATTTGGGATTCACCCTCTAGCTGGAATGCTAATAGTCTTATCCGTGTGGCATCGGAGGTGATCTCCATAGCCTCTAAAATCTTTGACTTGTCGGAACCAATGATCAGCTACCATCGGGTCCCTTACTCCCATGAATGTTGGAGGATGGTGTGCCTTAAACCTTTGGAGGTTACTTGACCCCCATGGCTCATTTGACTTGCAATAGCGCATGTAATGGTAGCGGCTTCTGACATTAAGCTTGTGCAATAGTCGTAGTTGCGGCGCCACTAGCCTGTGAAGGCTGATCAAAGCGGTGGCATTCGGTTGTTGCCAATCCATAGCCTCTCGTCCTCTTCACAGACTTACCATCTACATGTAAAATAACAGAATTGAGATTCCTTTCTAGTCTAACTAGTAGTGCATAAATGACACTAATAGACTTCACATCTTGAACTAATCCATTCATTCATTTTCAAAATCCCCAAAGTTTATGTTTTCCTAACCCTAGTGTTCCTAACTTTTAGATATACATTTTTACCATGCGTATAAATTGCACCCGACACATGCAGCGATCATGCTGTAGCATATTAGAGCCTGAAACATGGAAATACCTGATAAATGCAATGGTCTAAACCCTTACATTAAGTCGGTAATTTGCATACTACGCGCGATACTAGGCTGTGAAGCTAGTACCGGATCTATCTTCAAACGTAGGTAATCATAAACCTAGGCAGCGTACGATAGCTGCATGTCTAGCCACTTTATTTATGGGTGTTCGTATACCTAAGCTATAATACTAGAGATTTTGACGTTGAGGTATGGATTCACCATAAATGTCTGGCCTAGGCCCATGCCTCTCAAGTCCTAGGCACACGTATACCTAAGCTCGATACGAATGTGGCCAGTTATCGGTCTGACATATATGTCATGGCTAGGCCCATGCCCCTCGAAGCCTAGGTATTCGTTTACGAGTTCTAATACAGTTGTGATACCCAGCAGGGTGGATTGACCCAGTAGTCGACTCGTGAAAACTTGGATGTCGGGTAACGATACCACACTATTATATCCTTTACGGACCCATAATTTATATGGGAGCTGCCAAGCTCTGACTTGTGGGATGTCTGATAACATGACCCATCCGGGCCTAATAACACAATGACATACGGGGTCCATTTATGAGTAAAAGTGGCCAAGACTCATTTATCTATACTAAAAAATATACAAGGCTATATTACCATAGTCCTTAAGAGTTAATTACAACACTCTTATGTCTGAATACATGCTAGAACTAGTTGGATTTCCCGAACATCTTTACAAAAATGATTACAAAGCCATAACTCGGCTTTCTTCACAATTGCGGCCTCGAGTGAGTGTCGTCCACTAGTGTACTCCCTACACCTGAAATGTTTTTCCATATAGGGTGAGCCACGCCCGGTAAGGTAACTTCCTACGAGGGCCTCCCCGCTAAATTGCACATGCAATGGTCGTGTTCCATAATTCACGCATTCCCGAGCAAGATTATGCAATCTTGGGTTGGGAATTCTACACCATGAGATGAGATGAGACTCAACTATGTACTATGCCAGAGTCATATAGGCTCTATCGCTATGATAGCAAACCCATGCATTGATAAAATCCATTATTTATGGCTTACATCCAATGATCATTTTACAAAACAAATTCATTTGTTTTCAAACCAAAAAGCTTTTTTGGATGTTACACCTCAATGATAATTTATATTCAAAACCATGTGTCTTTTTGTGGGTAGCGAATTTTCGTGGTCTCACCATAGGCTTTGCAAGCCTTCCTACACTTTTATGGGCTTTCACCATTAGACACATGTATAACAAAAAATAACGGGGCTTTCACCCGAGGGGGTATCTATCCCTACTTGCTATTACCGATGAGTCCTAAACTCTTCTAGTTTTAATCCATTTTTCTAGCATGTTTTTAGAAGTTTATGAGCAACTTTAATGCTGAATTATGGAATATTCACCAACTTTGTATTTTGCAGGTTTTAAATGAAAAAGAGACAATTCCAGCAAGAAAAGCAGTAAATTTTGGCTGAGGCAGAAAACTCTGTCGCGACAAAGAAATTTTATGTCGTGATGGGATCTCAAGAGAACTAGAAGAAGCTATGTCGCAACAGGAAGCGCATGTTGCAACAAAGATCAAGCTAAAACGAAGATTGTTGTGACATCTCACAATTCTATTGCGACATAATATGAGAGAGATTGACTGAGAAATGTTGCGACAAAGAAGTGAGTGTTGAGATATAAAGGAAATTAGAAGACAAAACATTGTCACGACAAAAGAGAACTATGTCACGACATTGATTAAGGAAAATGACAATGGAACCTTATCGCGAAATTTTTCAACTCTATCGTGACATAAGAAGCGAAGATAGTAGTAAAGATACGTAGGTGACAAAGACAAATTTTTATGACCTGAAATTCGAGTGCGATGAGGCAAGGCAGGCTATGTCGCGACAGAGAAGTTTTATGTCGCGACAAACACAACATAAGGTTGAAGTGAAGTATGTTGCGACAAAGAAATCTATTGTCGTAACAAAAGATGAGAAGAATTGCAAGATGAATGTTGCGACACAAAAAAGTATGTCGCATGACATATTATTAATGAAGCGAAGGCGAGACTTTTGTCACGACAATGATCAAGCAGTGGCAATAAAGTTTTGTCTCTATAATCAAATTTATGTTGCGACAATAAACGCTGTAGAGAAAGAAATTTCTGTCACGACAAAAGAAAAGTAAGTTGTGATAGAAAATGGAAGAGAAATGAAACTAGCAAAGGAAGTTTGTCCGTGACGAGTTTGATGTTCTGACGAAGCAGTCGACCAACGACAAAGATTAAAGAAGAAACTATGTCGCGATAAAGAAAAAGTTTGTTGCGACAACGGATATGCGGAGTAAGAAAAACTCTATCGCGACAAAGGAGTATTGTTGCAACAAAGATTGAGAAGAACCACAAAAGTATGTCATGACATAGTAAGAATGTTGTAACAAAGTGAAATTTGGAGCGAAGGTCGGTCGCTAGAAAAGAAAACTATGTCGAGATAGAAGCTGAAGAGGGAGAGAGAATAGAAGACTATCGTGACAGTGTATTTTATGTTGCGACATTTCAAACTTATATGCCATAATATAAACTGAGGCTGAAAAGATAAGAAGAAGTTTTGTGTGTGAGGGACCAAAAAAATTTATGTCGTGGCGATTGATAGTAGAAAATGACAATTTGTGTTGCAACAAAATTTTTATGTCGCGACACAAGACACTCATGTCGCGACAAAGACTAGACAACTTCAGGAAAACTATGTCGCGACATTGCTAATTTATGGAGTGACAGAATTCAAGAAGAGAGCATGAAAATATGTCACGATAGAAACTGCAGGCCACGATAAGAGTTGAACGACAAAGATGAGAAATATGTCGTGAAAGAACTTTCTATGTCGCGACAAAGCAGTCAATTGGGCCAGAAATTTTTGGGATCCACAATCTTAGCTTAGAAGTGTGGCTCATCATTTAAAAATCTATAAATAGATGCATCTAGGGCACTGTGCGTAGCTTCCGCAAAAACCAGGAACTTATGGGTAGCTGGAACTCCTTTGTATATTATTATTTTTATATTATTTTCTTTTATTTTTCTTTTCTTGCATTTAGTTTTTAGAGTAGCATTTTAGTTAGTTTTTCTTGGAATTGAGCTATGATCTAGTGTGAAGTTTCGAGCTGGTTTTATTTGTAAAATTATATTTTTCATTATTGTCTGAAATAATTGATTAATACCCCGAATAGTCTTTATTTTGGCGCGGTTGTGTGGGTTTTAAGCACTTTTGTGTACTAATCAACTTAAATAACTTAATTGATACATTGAAGTCATGGCTTTGTTCACGATCACACATTTTGTCGCTTTTTTTAGTAGTTTTGCGGGGCGAATACCTCGTTATCTTCAATCGATTCAAACCACGACAGACTCGGCCCAGGGTCGAGAAGATGCGTGATCGAATCGGAGGAGATTTGGAGCAAAATGCAAAAGAGAAAGAAAATGGTCAAATTTAGCGAGGTTGCGGTCGCAACTTGCAAATTCCTTGAGTTCTGAAATTCGCGAGCTCTTTGCTCCCCTGCCTCTGTTGGCCTTTTGACCGGCTTTTTGTGGTTTGTCTGAGTACCCTTGATGTAATTTTGGTTCCAGCACACAATTTTGTAATTTCGCGTGCGGGCACCTACTTATAAAGCTCGGTCTTGCTTGTAACATCAATCAATCTTTTAGACCATCAATCACTCAATAAAATTGGGCATGATTTCCTCTCTGGCCTTTCTTTGATTTTCTCTCCACTCGCCGTTTTCTTGCATTTCTTGGTAGCCAAACACCCCTTGATGATGACAAATCAAGGGATGTTCGACTAAAACCCCCTCATCCTTGAAGGGGAAGACCACTGGGTGCCAGTTTAGAGGTAGGCTGGCTGTTCTCTTACTTTTCATGTAAGAATTTATGGGTATTTGCGTTCCTGCTTCTCACCTTGGATTTAAAATCTCTGGTATGCCCTCACTAACGTGTATTGTGAAACTTTTTGGGGTTCAATGGATACTTATCACTAGATCCCGCGATGCGAGTTAGTTGTCTCTATTAGTTATTGAAGGGGTGGGGTTGGGAAGTGTGTTCTTACCATGCGAGCTATATACCACAATAAATAAATCTTTTAAAAAAGGAAAATTTTAGGGGTTTGGGTTTTAAAGCTAAATGAGATCCAGGTTCGGGAAGTGACTAGGTCATCCTCCCCCAGAGAAAAGGCTGAGGACATGTTGGATGCCACTGGGAGCCTAACCCGAGTGGCAGAGACTTGAGTTCTCTTGAAATTTTATTTGATTTATTTCAGTTCTCAACCATTCTGCACACCCTTTGTTTCAAAATCCACTATTCATCAATCCTTAAAATCAATGAAATTCACCATTTTGAATCACTTTATAAATCAATTTATCTGAAGAAAACCATCACGTGTTGTTAGACCACACAGAGCCTTTATCTTTGCGTAGCTGCTTCTGGCGGTGGGATTTAGGATATAAATTTTGTTGATTAGATGCACCTCTTGTAGCACGAATCAAATGGCGTCGTTAGCAGGGGATGGTGCCCTAGTGCGAAAGAGGCGTGAACTTGTGATCCACATCACAGAGTATTGGTGAATTCTCCATTTCTTTTTGTTTTACCATTTTTCCCCAAATTCTTGGAGTTCACTACGAGAATTTGAAATTTGATACTTGTTTATCTGATTTCCTTGTTTCTATTCCTAGTAACATCCAACCTTTTGTTGCCTTGTTTTTGTTGGTTTCTTGCTTGTTGTGTATTCATAGCGACATGCGGTGGAATGGCTGCTTGTGGGTTGGAAGAGCTTAGTGCTCCAGTTGAACAAGGGTGCGAAATCAGATTTTACAACTGACGGATGGAGCCCCCACTGCAGAATATGAGCCAACGGGGTTCAAAGAGGCCCAATGCCCTACGAGGTCAATGAGGATCACATATTGCAAGGTGGTGCCTCATGTCTGCCCACTGGGAAGTGGCGACCAGGAGCTTATCCGTTCACACATCCAGACATATGATATGAACAGAAAATCACACACATTAAGTGAGATTTTGAGTTTGGCATAAGAGGTGCAACATGATATGGAATCTTTTGAAGTTGAAAATTTTCCCATTGACCCTCAAGACAAAGCGAAATTTGGCAATTCAGGCCGAGGACCATCTCGAGAGCGGCGAGCTACGGGTGGGAATTTTTTGAAGAAGTTCTTGATTGCACACAAGACCAACTTAATTTGAAAGAGGCAAATCTACACCTTTGCAACTCATGACAGTGAAAAATTTTATCGAGTCTTGGGGAAGGTATCTTGAAACCATAATGCATGCCCACACCGTGGCTTTGATATTTTGGATCTTTGGTAAACCACTTCTACGATGGAATGTCCCCTGCCATGAAACAACTCTTGGAGACCATGTGTGGAGGGGACTTCCTTAGCAAGAATCCAGATGAAGCTATGGACTTCCTCAACTATGTTCTTTGAAACACCTCCAAAAGCTTGGGATGAACCGTCGAGGCCCGATAGACATAGGCCACCAGTAAAGCAAATGGGAGGCATGTATTCATTGGGGAAGGAAGTAGAACTAAAGGCTAAGTTGTCCACCACGTGACTAGGAGGATGGAAGAACTTGAAATGAGAAATCGACATGAGGTGAGCGTTGTTGAGGCATCTATGCGACTAACCATGTTTCAATTGCCAAATCCACCAGGTCACGAGGGAGAGCATTGTCGATTTCTACCTCGATGGGGATTTGATGGCTAAACATGCAAATGTTGTGGGCTTGAAAATAGGCCTGGTGATGCCAGTATGGCAACACCTACAATCCCCATTTGGAAGGAACGCGACCTCACGGGAAGCCTAAACCTCCGGCGCCGTTCCCAGTGCACGTGGCAGCAACACGGTATGGGTCCGCGCCTCTAACCCGATGGCGACCACCATCCTCTTTGATGAGACAGGCTATTGAATTTACGACAAGGTGGTGGGAATTTTGTGAAGGAGCGAAAGCTATTAATGCTTAGATGAATCAAAGAATAGAAAATGTAAAGCTCCCGGTGAAAGCGAAAAGAATTGATAGATACGCGTGCTTTAAATCGAAAATTGATACCTTACTTGGTCGTCCATTACAAGTGCGGCGATCGGCGACCACGGGAGCAAGGAGATTCCTTCGGACTGCTTTACTTGATCAGGGAGTGTGAACTTAAAAACTATGCGGTGAGCACTTCAAAGATGGATAAAGTTAAGGCCATTATCACTTTGAGGAGTGGTAATGAAATTGTCAAACCGATTGCCGAGCCTGCTTTGTAGGAAACAGAGAAAAAGAGAAAGTGGAGCCAGATCATATATTCATTAAAGAGGATTTGATGAAGAAAAGCTTGTGCCTCCTCTATTTCCCAACGAGAGAAACGAAAGGCCTCGAAGCAGCGGGCATCCTGGAAATGCCCAGGCGGGTAAAGTGAACATTCCAGCGCGACATGATCAAACGGTGCTAACCTATGCTAAATTTCTAAAAGGACACACATTACTTGCAGTCAAGAAAGGGTTGGGCATTGACAAGGAGCCTTCTTTGTTGAACAAGTCGGCTCATCATCAGTCTGAAAACCTTAGTGAAATACAAGATCGAATCTAGGATCCCACCATCTACGATCAACATTGGAGGGATCTGCGCCGACAAAGCGCTGCTGAATCGGGAGCTAGTGTCAACCCTCTTTATATACTAAGTGTACACGCGATTAAAATTTTGGGGCCCGAAGCTTGCAGCATCATATCATGGCGGATCGTCATTGAAATACTAAGAATAGTTGAGGTTATCTTGGTGAGAAAATGGAGCAAATTCTCTACCTCGTTGGAATCAAGTAGTTCTAGCAGAGGAAGAAAGAAGAGAGAAGAAAGAGAAGAGAGAGAGAGAGAGAGAGAGAGAGAGAAGAGAGAGAGAGAGAGAGTGGAACAGGCGGGATCAGAACTTTATTTAAATTGCATCATGTAGGTACGGCCATCTATTGTGTATATAATCAATTCTTTAGAATGGATCATGCGACTCATGTAACATGCCGGAGCTGTTATTTCACTAAACAACAATATAAGTGCGGCGGGGATGGGGAGGCGAGTCGGGGATGAGTATGCAGTGGGTACTGGAAATGTGGGAAAATGCGATTATAAGATTGGGAAGAATTAACAAAAGAACGAAAGCGATTAATGAAGAATCTCATCTGATCATCACCAGCACCACCGAGGCGGGATACTTAAAACAAAGGAAGCGAAGCTGAACTCATTTGCGGCGCACCTCAGCGCGGCGTGGAGACTGTCACCGGATCCCCATGAGCCTCTTGGCTGCCACTGACTAAGAGTGGTTCGGCGGACAACCTCAGTAATATTTTGGCTCCGTGCGAATTTTAAATTGAGTTTCATATATCTAAAGCCTCGCTTATTTCATCAGAAATTTCATTGAAATTTTAAATTTTAAATTTTAAATTTTGATCGCGTGTTGTTGCGGTGTTCGTGCTTGGGGAGCAATTTCGGCAGGATTGCGGGTTGCGGGTACCCGTACCATAGATATAGTTCATGAAAGTGTTGAATGCTGCGGGCCGGTTTGTTTTGGGCACTCTATTTATATGGTCTATAAATTGGCGTGCAGTGAATTAATGGAACCAGGATAAGATATCTACTGGGGGTAACGATAAGCCACCTGCGCTGCAGTGATGAACAATTTTGGAGGATGGTTAGCTGTAATGATCACTTATCAATGAGCGCCCAGTATCACTCGTAAATTGTGCATGTTACGAGTTAGTTTCAGTTTTAGTGAATAATCTGGAACTGACAAATTAGATTAGTGTTAAAGGTTTAATTAATTACTAAATTTATTAGACTTGGGATGCAGTCCGCCGTCTACGAAGCGCCATGCGCAAAACGCATGCGGAATTACGTAGCAAAGAAATCCATGGAGACTATAGTTGTAAAAAATTATTTCATAAGCTTCGTAGTAATTATTGGATAATTAAATGTTAATTATTGGTAATAGTAATTACACTATGGATGAAAAGCAGTTAATTTGAAATCAACTAACATTAATTAATTATTGAATTGAGTAATTAATAATGAATACTATATGGATGAAATAGTTAATTGAAATTAATCTATTTATTTTTAGTCATAATTTGAATTAATTGCAATTCAGTATTTAAATATATACTGAATCATGGTTGAGATCAATTCGGGCATATTATAATTAGAACTATCTTGGCGTCAATGGGTGATAAAATTAGAGAAAAAAAGAGAGTTTCTTTTTGCCTCATCAACCTCTTGATCATGTGTTGAGGAATATCAGGAGTTCTAAAATAAAACCTTTATGTCTGTGCATTTACGTACCTATAGTGAGGAATGGCTTGGAAGATAAGTGGGCGGGAAGAATAAATAAATCAAAAGGATCTTGAGTTATCGCCTGTTGCAAAATCCTTAATTTGATTAGAGTAATTCTTCTTTATTGTTTGTTGATTAATATGCATATACTATAGGATAAGTAAAAGTTTTTATTAATTTGTAAAATTTTATGAAGAAACTAAAAATCTTCACTTGCAAGCTTTATTTGAACTAAAATATACATTATGTCAGGCGATCTATATTGTATATGTGCATATTAATGTGTATGGGGGCATTCTTGCTGTAATAATCTTGTAAATGTATAAGTATTATATAATGTCAAATATGTTTGATGTGGAATTTTTAAAGAATTAGGTGTTAACTAGTGATTTAGATTAAAATTTGTTGATTTTTTTTAGATCTTATGTAATATAATGGAGCATAATTTACCGTAATTTATTTTTGGAAATCTGCTGCAAGAGATCAGATTAAGATCTAGTGATCAACGGATGGATTGTAATACACCTCTGGAAGCTTTCTATAAGCTAAGTAAATCTTATATGGATATCTGAGATAAGTATACCTAAAATACGGAAAAGATGTTAGGGGATGCGGGATAGCGGAAGCTGCTATTCCTATTCTTTGGCTCTTCGTACTTTATTTTCTAAACCTGTGGCTTGTTGGACCTGATGTTGGCGTGACCAAATCTAAAAACTAAAATGTTTTAAGTCTCATGGAGAAAAAGTGGGCTTAGGCCTTATCAATAAGAGATTGTGAATTTGCAAGAGATTTTGGGTTATTGAATCAAGGGTGGTAGATCAGGGTTTGCCTGCAAGGGTTAGGTAGATAGGAGTTATGTAACGGCGAAAACCCGGCTTTGTAATTTATTTATTTATTATTTTATTTACAAGGGTTGTAATTTAAAATACCTAAACACCCGACCAGCTCTTATTATATTTTATTCTTATTATTATTAATATAATTGATAACATGTCCATGCATTAACATGCCATACGCGGATATATTTAATGCTTGGCATGTATTTTCCTAGAACATGATAATTGGGATTGTCTGTGCTTATCTTATTTCATCTTTGATGGAACAATTAATTAAATAATGTGCTTAGTTTAATTATCAAAACTTGTTGGAAATTCACGTAATTGTTTAAGTTTTTGCTGTATCATCATGAACCGGATTTTTCAAGCGCTAATAAGATAAGATTTTATTGAGTGTGTAGTAGGGTGACAAGCTATTTATTTTACATATGCTGGAGTTTTTGCAATAGTTGGGCGCTGATTTTATGGATTAGTTATCTGAAGTAACTTGGCCTGTGGGGTGGACCATAATTGATGAAATTCTGCAGTAATAATATATAGATATAATAATTGGCACAGAAGATATAAGACATATAATGTTTATAAATAAGCACTATTTCAAAAAGCCAGTGGTGGAGGAAGGGTTATATCTGGCCACCCTGGTCCTCCGTTATTAATTGCAACCTTTGTGAGTTATAGATGGGGGCACAGTGATGATCGAAACTCATTAGATTTTAATTCTGTCTTACGGGCATATTACAGGATAAATGTTGATTTGTATCACGAGAGAATGTGGATATTTATAATTGTTCTGAAAATACGTGAAGCAAAATCTCGCGCTGAAGACCATTTCGGCGGTCATGTAGTGAAATCGAGGTTGGCAGGTTTCCAGTTTCAGTCATTTCAAATCACGACATCTGCAAAATCAATTTGGGGAAGAAATAAGATCAGAAAAGCGAAGTCGTGACTTGAAGATTAAGCTCGTGGACCGTAATGAATTGGGCGCAACAATGAGAGGTCGCGACCACTGATGTCGCGACGCCCAATTGAATATAACCAGGTCGCACGCTTACCCGATGTCGCGACGTGGATCACCAATAGAGCCATAAAGTAAGTCTCTACAAAGAAAACAAAGTTGCAACTAGTTTTAAATGAAAGGCTCCATTTAAGGTCGCGACATACTGTTGAAGTCGCGACATAAAAATAGGAACTGGAGTCTCAACATGAAGATTGAAGTTTCAACCAAATTTAGAGTTAAAGAACAAAAAGGGAGGTCGCAACTTGGAAAGAAGCCAAACGAAGTCCTTAACAAGAAACTGAAGTTGCGACCATTTAATAATCAAAGACAAGAACGATGTCGCTAATTCACTCATTCAGTCGCGATCCGAAGAAGAGCCGAAAGGTAAGAAATCAAGGTCGCAACTACTTTTGAGCAATGAATACGCGCAGCCGTGAGAAAGAATAAATATGAGGTCGCGACATCAATTTTGAGGTCGTGAATTGAATAGGTTGAAAGAGGAAATTGGTTGCAACAAAGAACCGAGGCTGCGCACTTAAGAAAGAAATGGACAAAGAAGTCGCGACATCACCTCGAGGTCGCGACGCAATTTGAAACCCGTGGAAGGCAAAGACCTTCACCAAATACAATCGCGACTGAAAAAGAAAGTTATGACTTGAAGTCATCGCTACAACGTGAAGGCGTGTCGCGAATCCCAAAACCGGAGGTCGCAATCGGCCAAGAGAAGAGAAAGACAATGATGTCGCGACATGAAACCGTGGTCGCGACATCAATTCTGGAGAAACACTGAGCAAACAAGGTCACGACTACAAACGATGTCGCGACCATTAATCCAAGCAGCTGCAAGGAATATGGTCGCAACAGAAGCAACAAGGTCGCGACTGAACATGAGCAATCAAAGGAAATCCATGTCGCGACATCAACCTGAGGTCATGACATAGAATTGTGAGCTGGGCTTTCTTTTGGGAATTCCACCTGGAGCTTTTTGAGGATTCAGCCCAATTCCTTTTGACAGTATAAATAGACAGTGTTAGAATAGTAAAGGAGTTTTCCGTCTTCACTACCTAGAAAAAGGGGAAAGGAGAGGAACTCAGTGTATAGTTTAGAGTAGATTTTTATTTCTTTTCTTTATTTTTAGTTTATTTCTTTTTCTGGATTTGAATCTGCGAACTGTGCAGAGACGAGTGGAGCTGAAATTTTATTTATGTTATTTTTCTTAGAATTACTGCCTTAAAATTTATGAAATCTAGACAAATTTCTGGAATTCATTTCTTCTCAGTTTTATTGCAATTACAGTGGTTGTACGTGATCGGTGCTCCATTTCTTAATTCGCAATGTACAATCTGAGCTACTCTACTTGATTTGATTTACATTTAGTTGCGTTTCTTTTCTAAATACGGAGAACTAATTTTGGGGTTCAGTTTCATTTATTTGGTGTCATTTTTGAATTGATAAGTTCCCAATAGTAGTACTGACACCAATTGAGGGAATTTATCTTGCTCGATTTCCAGATGCCCTCTCAAGGACACGTAGATCTTGAGATCTCAAGAGTCGAAAAATTCTTTTCTAGGTATACCATCATCATTGATGAACTCAACAGCTCGAGAGTTCATTTTGATAAATCCCCCATTCACTCATAATTGAAGTTGGAGGGGAGTATTACAAATATAAGTAATCAAAGAGTTCACCTTAATCTAAAGGCAAGTTCCTAACCCCATGTTAGCTGAGATCTAATCAAGGGAAAGGGACGAACCCATAGATCTGGAGGTTGAGCCATCAATTAAGTGGTAGAAACTTTGCGAAAATCCTGAGAAGGAAATGCAAAAGGTCTGCTGTCAATAAGAAATGGGTGTGATGTATTGAGAAAGAAAAATACCCAGATCTTGCAAGAGGATTGGGAATACAAGTAGTTGGTTTGATCTTGTCTTCGAAAGAAGCAAGGGCATCCAACCGCATGAGAAATCCAATTCCAACATTTAGGAAATCTTGACAAAAACTAGATCCATACACGCAATGCAGCGATGTACTTTAGTGGCCGGAATTGACTGCTTCATTGTATTTCACTGATAATTGCTTTCTCACAGAAACTGACCACCCGCATTTTAGTTACGATTTGTTTTTTTTTTCATTTACTTTGGTTTTATTTTAGTTCAACAGTAGTCCATAGTCTAGGATCTTTATTTTTCTAGATAAAACCTTCATTGTGAGTTTTGAGTCTAAATAGCATAGAATTTTAGTAGTTGAGGTAGTTGATCTTTAATTCGTACCAATCTATGTGGGAATGATACCTGGACTTACATTCAAATTTACTTACTAGAGGACTCCATCTGGCAAAGACAAGTAGACTAAACCCTTATTTTTAAATCATGAACCTTCTGAAAGAAACATATTATCAAGAAAATTTATCCAAGTGACATGGATGCAAGAGAAATGTAAGGGTCATACAACTATGTGAATTTGAGGGGTTTTTAGTCTATATAGAAAGAGGCAAACAAGTTTTATGGCGCGCTGTCGGAATCAAAGAATTAAATAGATCAATATTGTAAATAAAAGTTAGGAAATGCTAATTTGATATTTTATAAAAGAAAAGAACAAAAATAGCTTTTCAAGCAGTGGGTACATCAACCACTGATCTTTAACAAGCCATGTTGAAAATAATTTGTTTAGTTTGACTAATCCTATTAATCTTAGTGTGTTTTGATTTCAGGAAATCCTTTAATGCATAGGAAACAGGATTATGACCTGTTTCTAGTAGACACTAAATCGAAAAGAACACTAAGAAGCTTAAGAAAGACTAAAAGAGCGCAAAAAACGCAGCCTATGGCAGAGACGAGAGAAATGACTGTGATGTAGGAACAGAGGATACAGCCTAAAAGGCCTCCTATTATCGACACAATGGAGGATTTCGGAGGCCTATCATTCAAGAAGAATATTATGCACCCGGGACAAAGAACCGTGGATGCAAATAACTTTTGAACTAAAGCCGCCTTTGATAACAATGGTAAAGAAGATCAATTCACCTCCGGGTCACCCCACCGAAGACCCAAACGAGCATCTGGGTAGATTTCAGATGGCAAATACAAAGAAGCCGAACGGTACAAAGGTGATAGCCACATCTCTTCCCATTCTCCTATGAGATATAGTGCCCACATGGTAGCGAATCATTACCATATGGTTCAGTTGATACTTTTGGGAAGAGTCAGAAGCATATCATGTGTTCTTTCCTTATCCTGTCACCGCAGAGAAGAGAGATAATAGTGTCCCAACAAGGGGAAGATGAGAGCCTATATATAGCTTGGGAGAGATTCAAGAGGTTGCCGAAGAGGTGCCCTATGCATGGAATTGATTTAAAAACCCAGATGGATATAGTGTATCATGCCTTAAATGATACATCTAAAGGCATTATCGATGCTTCATGCTGTGGAGCATTCAAAAGAAAAAGTGTTGAAGAGGCTAGAGATCTGATAGAAGACCTGGCCAAATGCAATATGAAAGCTCCATCTGAGTTTTCAAGGTACAGCAAGAGAAAGTGCGGGTCATGGAGCCGAGTAAAATGATAGCCATGAGGCAAAGCAGATGCCATCGTACGTGATGGACAAACAAGAAAGAAAAATGCACACTACTCATGAAATAGGAGCAATGGAAAGAGAACAGATGAGAAGAAGGTCAAGTACCAATGTATGAAGATTCTGCGTGACGAGGAGGTTAAGTACGAATGAACCAAGAAATTACTCATTTCAAGCCAAATCCTAACCTGCCCACACATTACACCAAAGATCGAGGAACCATGAGAATTTCATATGGTGGAGGGGCATTATAAGGCCCAAGGCACTGACATAACTTCAACAGGATATTAGCGTACCCACCAAGGTTCCAAAGAAGAACATCAGCAAGGATACAGAAATGACTATCAGAATTAGGAGGACTCAACCATTTGAAGAACAAATGTCAGAAATTCATGGGGATAACAAGAGGCTTATACATTTCCATGAACAGAAACTGGCTCCGACTTTGGAAGCTCAAGCCCGGGACACTCAAGTATTTAAGAAGAACATGTCTCATTGAAAACCTGAGACACAGTAGGGCACCGCCCCGAATATGCCAAATCAGAGCAAGGGTACATTCCCTAGTGACACTCAAAAGAATCCAAAAGACTGCATGGAAATTCAGTTAAGAAGTGGGAAAGAAATGAGCAACAACAGAAGGAAAGAAAGGGATAAGAGATCGAGTGCAACAAGAAGAGACTCCAAAGGGGGCAGAGAAGAGACAATAAACTGAATACCAAGGAAGTAATGAGTAGAAATAGAAGGAAGGAGTACCAAATTTATACACCTACGCTGCCATTTCTGCAAAGGCTTCAAGGCAAAAGGGAAGAGCAGCTTAGATTCGGACATTTTCAAGAAAATAGAAATCAATATCCCATTCACAGAGGTAATCAACCAAATGCCTACTTATGCAAAATTTATGAAGGAGTTAATGAAAGCAAGAAAAGGAAGATAGCCGAGGAGGGGAATAGTGAATTTGATCACACCTCGCAGCGCTTATCCATCAAAAGCTCCTGAAAAATGAAGGACCCGCGCTTTCACCATTCCTCGCTCCATGTGGAAATATGAATTCAGGAAGGCTTTATGTGATTCTAGTGCTAGTATAAATTTGATGCCTCTACTGGCTTGTAGTAAAGACTTAGCTCGTGGGAACTTACTCCTAACAAAGAATTACATTGCAAATGGTCGATGATCAATGGCACAACTGTATGTATTCTCAAGATGTACTATTAAGGTTAAGAAATTCATCTCTCCTGGCAAAGGATTTTGTTATCATGAAGATGGAGGAAGATACTCAAGTTCCTTTGTTGCTGGGAAGACCTTTCTTAGCAATTGAGCTACTTTGATAGATGTGCGTAAAGGTGAACCGACACTAAGGCGTAGGAATGAAGTAGTGCACTTTAATCTTAATGGGGAGTTTGGAACATCCCGATTTGTGATGCAGAAAGTTGTATGGTCAGAAAACAATAGTCTTCTCGTTGTTGAATTGAATTCGACGTATTCCTCAACATTCTATCAATGAAATTGAGGTGAATTTCAAGATCTTGAGAGTCTTGATTGTGAAATACCGCTTCAAATTTGTTTAACAAAGAAACAGCCTCGAGCATAAACGAAAATGGGCCAAGATGAAGTATGCGCAAATTTAAATTAAAACTCATGAGCAGGAACTAGTGTGAAGGGCTAACATTGAAAGAATTTCCAATCATTTGAAATATGAGTTCTCTTAGAACTGCAAGAGAAAACTACCATCATATCACAGAAGTGGATCGGGGCTAAAGAACAGGCTATAGAAATTATGAGAAAATACAGCAGTTATTGAGCTTGTCAATTGAGGATCCCGAAGGGTATCGCCCTCCATTTGCATGCACAAAATATTGTCGAATGATAATGAAAACTTATTGAGCATCAAAGGAGGCTGAACCCAGTTGATGAAAGAAGTCAAGAAAAGAAGTTCTGAAATGGTTAAATGCAGGTTTTATATATGCTATATCGATAATTCTTGGTGAGCCCAAAGGCATGTAGTTCCTGCAAGAAAGGTGGGATTCACTGCGATCGAATGAAAGAATGAACTTATTCCTACAAGAATCAAGTGGATGTAGATGGAGGGTGTGTATCGGATTACAGAGAAATCGAATATCGCAGTCAAGAGGATCATTTCCCTCGCTTCATTGATCGATGTCGATAGATTAAGCGTAACACCTCACTTTGTTTTCCTTGATGGATACTCGATATAACCAAATTGCCATTGCACCTAAGGATCGAGAAACAACTTTTACATGCCCATTTGGTACTTTGCTTTTGTGAGAATGCCATTCGTTTGTGTAATGCTCTTGTACCTTTCAAAGATGCATGATGTCTATATTTTCTGATTTTAGTAGAAGAAGGTTATGGAGATCTTCTACGGATGATTTTATGCTATGGATTCAGCTTTGAACAAAGGTTTACATAACTTGGGGACAAGATTTCAAAGGTATGACAAGAATCTAGCTCTGAATTGGGAAAAATTCCATTTTATGGTTACAGAAGGAATTGTCTTGGGGCACATGATTTTTACAGCAGGGTTAAAGGTAGACCAAGAAAAAGTTTCAATTATAAGAAATTTAATGCCACCCACTACAATCAAGGGAATTAAAAGTTTCAGACATGGCCGGATTTTGCGTAAGATTTATCAGAGATTTCAAAATTGTTGCACTACTATGCAGACATTATCGAAAAGGATACTAAGTTCTATTTTGATGAATCTCGCACTTTTGAAGAAATCAAATCCAGACTAGTTGAAGCTCCCATCATGGCAAAACCAGATTGGAACAGAGAATTTGAAATCATGTGTGATGCCAGTGATTTTGCAATGGGAGCTGTATTGGGACAAAAAGCTAAAAAAGTATTCAAGGCCATATATTATGCCAACAAAACCTTTAACGAAGCTCAGGAAAATTACTCTACTATTGAAAAGGAGATGCTGGCGATAGTATTTGCATGTGAAAATTTTAGGCCATACATTTCAGGGGTCCCATATTATACACACTGATCATGCAAAGCACTAAGTATCTAATGGCAAAGAAAGAAGCAAAGCCAAGACTCGATCGTGTGGTATTGTTATTGCAAGAATTTGATTTAGAACAAAAGACAAGAAAGGTTGTGACAATGTGATAGCCGATCACTGTCAAGAGGAGAAACCCATCAGACAAGAAGAAGAAAGAGAATAAAGAAAATTTTCCAGATGAGCATTATTCCAATCATTACTCCAATCACCTCGTATGTCGGAGACAGAACTTCTTAGCTCGTGGAATTATGCTACACCTAATCGCCTACAAACAGAGAAAAAGCTAAGGATCGACAAAGATGTACTAAGTATCCGATGACCCATTATTGTTTAAAAGAGGAGTTGATCTGATTATAAGGAGATGTGTACTAGAAGGTGAGCAAAGCAAGATTTTACAAGAATGTCATGCATCACCATATGGAGGACATTTTGCAAGAGATAAAACAACCCACAAAATTCTCCAGTCAGGATTTTACTAGCCTACTATTTTTAAGGACTGTTTTGAATGGGTGAAGTTATGTGATCAATGCCAAAGAATGGGAAATATCATCAAAAGGCATGAAATGCCCCTGCAAGGTATCCTGGTGGTGCAATTGTTTGATGTATGGGGAATGGATTTTACGGGCCTTTCCACTTCATTTGGAAATATATACATACCCTATCTATGGATTATGTATCAAACGTGGTCGAGGCAGCAATTGTCCCAAGAATGATGCTAATATAGTTGTGGATTTTTACAAAGAAATATTCTAGCATTTAGGACACCTAACTATAATCCGTAATGGAGGAAGCACTTTGCAAATAAAGTGTTTGACAAACTCATGGGCGCATATGGTATCAAACACATTATGAGCTTGGCGATCACCTCAAACAAATGGGCAAGCTTGAAATTTCCAACAGTGGAGATAAAGAAAATTCTTGAAAAGACTCGTAAGTTCCAGTTAAGAGATTGGTCTTTGAAGCTTGATGATGCACTCGGGCATACAGATCGCTTTAAAACTCCCATTGAATGTCCCCATACAGTTTGTTTTGAAAAACCATGTCACCTACCTCTTGAGCTAGAATATAAAGCTATGTGGGCCATCAAGAAGCTAAATTTTGATTTCAAGGTTGCTAAAGAAGAGAGGCTACTCCAACTAAATGAATTGGAAGAGTTGAGGAATGAAGCCTATGATAGGTGCCTTTAATCTACAAAGATAAAAAAAAAAATGGCATGATCAACTAATTTTGAGGAGGGAATCTGGGCGCAGAGATCAGGTCCCTGTTATTCAGTCCCATGAGTCAATATCCCCATGAAAGCTTAAATGCAAATGGAGTGGACCATATACAATAGTATCAAGCACACAATTTGGGGCAGTGACACTTAGAACCAACAATCATGAGGAATTCAAAGTTAATGGTCAGAGATTAAAGCACTGCCTTGGGAGAAAGCAATTGGAAGAATAACTCTTAGTTCTGAATGAGAAAATTTGAAGAAATAGAACTATGGCAGTAGTAAGTCCAGCTAAAGACTAAAAATTGAGCAGCTTTGTGGAAGGCAATCCACATCAGTTTGTTTTAAGTTTTTCTTGTTATATTTTTTATGATTAAATTTCTAATAGCTTTGTGTAATTTGATTCATTATTGATTGAAGAGTAGGTAAATATTTTTTTTTAGTTTTGCAGGACAATGAAAATTATGCAAAAGGGGGAACATCTACAATCAAGCTTCCAATCTGCATCAGAGACAAAAAAGGGGCAGTATACTCTTCTTGATTTTATTTAAATTTTGTCTCTGATATGGCATGATTGAAGGTTTGGGGGAATTTTACTTTGTTCTAGTGCTTAAATTTTGAATATGATGTGATAGTGGATGATTTTGTTGAATATTTGCACGATGAAGATGAATTGAGTTGTGTTTGCCTTGATTGGATTTGAATAAATTGAAATTGTTGTGAATTTAATTGTTCAGGGAGACCTAAAAATTTTCTGGTCGCAACATTAATCCAAAAGTTGCAACCATGAATGCTGGAATGGAAATAATAAAGTAGAAAAGAAAGTCACAACAGTGAAACTGAGGTCACGACTAAAATAAAGAAAGGAAAGAAAAGAGCAAGTCGTGACATCAAGTCCCATGTCGTGACCACATTTCAGGTCGCAATAAAAACTCGGTTAAGTACCAGAATAGTCCAAAACTCCACAATGTAGGTTTAAAACCTTCATTTTGGATATTCCAAAGATTAAAATAGGGGATTCCTTAAAAATAAAATCATTAATTAAGAGGCTCAAAATTTAATGTCGCGATCCCCATATCGCAATCATGACATTGAGCCCAACATCTGTTCCATTTCAAATTCCATTAAACTGCAATTCATCCCAACCTTTCCACTTCTACATCCATCTTTTTGAATCTTGAAACCCTAAAACCAGAGAGCAAAGCAGTATTCTCGCAAAGCTTCAATCATGGCAACAAATCAAGATGAAGTCGCCAATCTTAACAAACTGATCGACGAAATCATGCGTGAAAATGTCGAAGCAGTGGAAGAAGTTCAGCCTGAACTCCAACCTCGAGGAAGAAATAAATGTTGAAAAAGGAACTAGCCAGGAGGAGGAGCAACCCGGAGAAGAAGCAATAGAAGAAGAAAGACTTCATTTCAAAAGACTCAAGAATTGTGAAACAAGGTGATGTTTGACAAGGAATTCAGATGCGAAAGGAGGTGTTTTGCAAACTAATTTCCAATTTCAGCACAGAAAGAGGTCAGATTCTTCATGAGCACAAAGCGCTCAGATTTTCGGCTCTTGCCGTGGAATTCCTATAAATATGGTGGGAATGAAGATATCCAGTTTATGTTGGGGAGGTGTTCGTGCCTTTTGGAGATAGAACATCAAAATGAAATGTTTAAATTGAGAGATTTTAAGCATGGGTCGAAGTACAAGAAGTTACTGGAAAACCCAAATTATGAAAAGATAGTGAATCGGTTGACTGGAGGAGAAGGGAAATGGGAGGTGACTAAGAAGAACCCCCACCATGCCATCAAAGGGAGCCTTGCAGAATAGCTAAAGGCTGCTTTACTTCATATGTTCTCGTAGAATAGTGCCTACGAACACCTTTGCCGCCAGAGAATGTAAAGCCATCCTTTTGTATGCCTTTTTGAAAGGATATAAAATGAATATAGGCATTCTCATTGAAGAATCCATAAGAGGATACCACCATAGTAATAAAAGAGGACTAATCCCTCACCCTACCACTCACATTACGCGTACTTTTGTCTCGGGCAAAGCGAAGGGAAATCGGGAGGAGAAATGTCTCGGTTTCCCTTTAACCCCGACAGAGGACAAAGGGACCTAAAGAAAAAGGCAAAAGGGAAGTGATAGTAGTGGATGCAAACAGAGCAGAGACAAATGAAAAATGATGTAATAGAATAAGAGGAAGGCGTGATGCATCTTCTCAGTTATGGTTAAAGAACCTTCGTGTAAGCCCAACTCCATCCTTCATTTCCGTAAGGCAGAACGAAGTGCCTCGCTTCAAGCATAAGGATCCATAAGGCAGAAGGAAATACTAAAATCATGGAAATGCTCAGAAAGTAATGAAAAGTGAGATGGAAGAGAGAGAACTCGAACGAAAGGTAGCAATGTATCAAAGAAGAATTTATGGAAGCTACAACCAGAAGAAAGGAGCAATATGGGAAGAAAACTGGAGGATCAGAGAAGAAGAACACAAAGAGGAACTGAAGAAACAAGAAGAAAAGATGATGGAAAGAATAAAGACAAGCATGCAAGCCTTTTATAATAATCAATTCAAAAGGGATCGAATTACGAACATACCAAGAAGAAAGAGATAGAAAATGGAGAAGAACATGCTAAGGAAGATTGGAGTGAGTTCACATTTATACAAGGAATTGTTCAAGGAGTTCGGCAGATTAATGAAAGCAGAGATCGCTAGCTAGAAGACAATGATGAGTATATAAGAAAACTCCGGCTGAGAGTATGACTTAATCAATCAGAACTTATCCAAACTGCTAGAATGTATTTTCGAGGTGGAAGGAACAGTTAATCAGGTGGGAAAGAGGCAAGACACACTCATTCATGCAGTGTAACTAAACAATGAAATATCTGCAAAAGGCAAAGAAATTCCACCTACAGTCGAGAGACAAACATCTGAAATGAAATTTCCTAAGTTTGATCCCCAAAGATGGCTGGCTGATGTAGATCCTCCCAACATTATACCTAAAAAGGCCTACAAAGAAGAAAGGAAACTAAAAGTTTTTCTTAGCGTTATCAATCTATACATTCCCAAAATTTAATAGAAATTCAATTTGTTCATCCAAATTGTCCTTGTTTTATTGAATTTTCATTTTATAGTTACTCTTTCGCTATTGATCAAGTTTTCCTTTGTCAATGAAAAAATTTGATTGTGAATAATTAGATGTTTATTGATGGATGAACATGACTTGAGAAATTTTGTGTTTGTGTGATTTCCTGTTTAGCATGAAAAGAATAAGTGCCTTGTTTGTGCAAGGATCAAATAAACAATTCAGTTCTTTCCCAAGAACAAAAATCTTAGGAAAAATAAGGGCGTAGATTAGTAAACTGGAAACTAGGAGTTGTAGCATGAATGTTTAATTTCAGTTTATATTGCAAAAATTGGAAAAATGGTTATTGCTGATGGAACAAATAACTTGGTTGAAATAGTATAAATAGACAGTGAATAAGTACAACTCTTGAAGAAATAATACACTTGGTCAACAAAACTCATGAAACTTTGAGAGGAATTAGAAACATCTTCTGGGAAATTCAGGATTGAGAGTCCATAGTCCTAGAACTTGTTAGATTATTGATTGAGGTGAAATCTTAGGTAAAAACAGCCAACAAGAAGTGATAGAGGCCATCCTTGGCAGTTTGAGTTTTTCCAAGCCAACCCTCTAGTTCCATGATTTGAGCCAAACAAGCCTTATTTCTTCAATAAACAGCAACTGAAAACCTGAATTCCCTTCCTTGCAATAATCCTGTGGCAAAGAGCCCAAATTATCCAGCTCAATACGTAAAGCTCCACTGTAAAGGAAGAAACAAGTCAGGAAAATATTTCCAAATGTTACGAGGAATGAGGCGAAGAAGTAAAGAAGCACAATTAATGAAAAGGAATAAGTTTTGTCTCAGGACCTATTTCCTCGAACAATTAAGCTCGTAGGGGTGTTTTACCACCTAGTACCCTAATACCAACTCGGGTATGGGAGCTGCTAGCCTCCAAAGTTCTAAGAGTAATTGAGTTTCAAGAAGACAAAATATTGCACTATTCCCAACCTTTAGAAAATGTAAGCAAAAGAGTTCTAGAACAAGGAACTGGCCTGAATAAAGTTCATATGGAAATTAAAATTCCATAAAAAGAATTCAAAAGATGAATCAAAGCAAGATTGAGGAGAATCAACAAATACAAAGAAGTAATGTAGTGAAAGCTAAAGGCAACATATACAAAGAAAGGTGGAAACTGGGTGATTTGCAAACTTAAATTTTCCCATTATCTATCCAATTACCTAAGCCCAACATTACAAGCCTCGGAAGACTCGATTGATCTCTAAGGTTGAATTTACCTACATTAGTGGAGATCATATGAAAAATAAGTCATGGGACTTTGACAAACAACCCAAGGAAACTCCTTCTTAAGATTAACTAAATTGAACATGAAGATGAAAAAGGACAAGACTCCGCACACACACATGTAACAAGACTTGTTGAATAAACTCTGCTTAAATACATTATTTCATCAAGAGATTTGTGATAGAAGTCTACCATTTCTTTTTCTTGAATCGAAACTGAAATTTAAAATGATGCTGGTATCTCCTATTTCAAGTTAGAAGGTGGAATGAGAAAGACTGTGGTATGAATCGTAAAATGTCCTTAAAAATTTAAGCTTATTTGTTCAAGACAAACAATTCTTTTCTTTTCTTTTGCTTCGGGACAAGCAAAATTTTGGGTGCCTGGGGGGGAATTTGATGAGTCCAAAAACTCATTAGATTTTTAATCCATTTTTCTGAGCATATTACAAGATAAATGTTGATTTGTAGAATGTGGATATTTTACTCAAATTTAATTTTGCAGGAAAATACAAAGAAAAGATAAAATCTCAAAGAAACTAAGAGACCACCACCACAAGGTAATAAAGTTAAAATCTAAAAGTCGGAATCGCGATAGGAAGCTTAGTTTTCAGTCATTTCCAAGTCACGACATCACCAAAATCAATTTTGGGGAAGAAATAGAAGACTGTAGCAAGCGGTCGTGACTCAAGATTAAGTCATACCAATGACCAAGGCAACAGATGAAAGAGGTCGCGACACCACCTGATGTCGCGACACCAATTGAATGTAACTGAGGTCGCGACGCTGGCCCCGATGTCGACGTGGGTCACCACAGAGCCATAGCGAAGTCTCTACAAAGAAAATGAAGTTGCAACTAATTTTAAATAAAAGGCTCCATTTGAGGTCGCGACATACTGTTGAGGTCGCAACATAAAAACAGGAACTGGAGTCTCAACAGGAAGATTAAAGTTGCAACCAAATTTAGAGTTGAAGAACAAAAAGTGAGGTCGTGAACGAAAGAAGCCAAACGGTCCTTAATAAGAAACCAAGTTGCGACTCATTTAATAATCAAAGATCGTAAACAATGTCGGATTACTCATTCTAAAGTCGCGACCAAGAAGAGCCGAAAGGTAAGAAATCAAGGTCGCAACTACTTTTGAGCAATTGGGACTACGCGCAGCCAGAGAAAGAACAACATGAGGTCGCGACATCACCTTGAGGTCGCGACCTGGAATAGAGGTTGAAAGAGGAAATTGGTTGCAACAAAGAACTGAGGTTGCGACTAGAAGAAAAGAAATGGACATCAAAAGAAGTCGCGACATCACCTTGAGGTCGCGACGTGAATTTGAAACCTGTGAAGGCAAAAGACCACCAACACAATCGCGACCAGGAAAAGAAAGTTATGACTTGAAGTCATCATACAAATAGAAAGGTGGTCGCAACCTAAAATTGACGCCGCGACTGTGGCCAAGAGAAGAGAAGACAATGATGTCGCGACATGAACCGTGGTCGCCGGCGACCACCTCGAGAAATGACCGAGCAAAAAAGGTTGCGACTACAAACGATGTCGCAAATCCATTAATCCAAGTAATTGCAAGGAACGCTGCAAACATACCAAGGTCGCGATCAACAGAGCAATCAGAATCCGCCGCCATCAACCGCAGGTCGCGACATAGAACAAAGAGTCGACTTTCTTTCGGGAATTCCACCGAGCTTTTTGGGGATTTGGCCCACCTTTGGATGATAACAGACAAAGGTTAGAATAGTAAAGGAGTTTTCTTCGCTCACTACCTGCAGTGCGGGAAAGGATAGTAACTCAGTGTATAGTTTAGAGTAGATTTTTATTTCTTTTCTTTATTTTTAGTTTATTTCTTTTCTGGATTTGAATTTGCGAACTGTGCAGAGACGAGTGGAGGTAAAATTTTATTTATGTTATTTTTCTTAGAATTACTGCCTGAAAATTTATGAAATCTAGTCAAATTTCTGGAATTCATTTCTTCTCAGTTTTATTGCAATTACAAAGTGGTCAGACGTGATTCTTGCCCATTTCTAATTCAATGCGCACCTGAGCGTAGCTCGCTTGATTTTATTTTACATTTAGTTACGCCTTTCCCGCACAAATATGGAGAACTAATTGGGTCTGGGGTTTTTACTTATTTGGTGTCTTTTGAACTGATAAGTTCTCACAGTAGTAATGAATACTAGTTGAGGGAATCGATCTGCTTCTCGATTTCAGGATGCCCTCTCTGATACGTAGACGGAGATTCCCGAGGAGCCGAAAATTTTTTTTCTCGGGTATGCTCGACTACCATTGATGAATTGCCGAGCTTTGAGGAGTTCATTTTGATAAATCCGCCTATTCGCCATAATTGAAGCCGAGGGGAGTATTAACAATATAAGTAATCGGGAGAGTTCACTTTAATCTAAAGGCAAGTTCCTAACCCCGTGTTAGCCGAGTTCTAATCAAGGAAAGTGACTGAACCATAGATCCGGAGGTCGGTTTCATCAATTATGGTAGAAACTTTTGGCGAAATCCTCGAGAAGGAAATGCAAAAGGTTTGCTATCAACAAGAAATGGGTGCTAAGTATTGGAAGATAGCCACTTTATTTTTAAAGAGGATCAGAATACAAGTAGCCGGGTTTATTCCGTTCGAAGAAGCAAGGGTATCCAACCGGTGAATATGGAGAAATCAAATTCCAACATTTAGGAAATCTTGGACAAAACCAGATCCATACATAGAACAGAGCGATGTACTTTAGTGCTGGAATTGACTGTTTCATTATATTTCACTGATAGTTTTAGTTTCTCACAGGAAACTGATTCAGTCCAGTATTTTAGTTACGATTTTTTTTTTCATTTACTTTGGTTTTATTTTAGTTCAACAGTAGTCCATAGTCTAGGATCTTTATTTTTCTAGATAAAACCTTCATTGTGAGTTTTGAGTCCAAATAGCATAGAATTTTAGTACGGGGTAGTTCATCTTTAATTGCACTAATCCTGTGGGAATGATACCTAGACTACATTCAGATTTTACTACTTGTATGACTGCGGCACTTGCAAAGGTCACAGATCAAACCCTTATTTTCAATCATGAATCTTCCGGGAAGAAATATATTATCAAGTAAATTTATCCAAAGTGACATGGATGCAAGAGAAATGTAAGGCTCTTACAACTATGTGAATTTGAGGGGATTTTTAGTCTATATAGAAAGAGGCAAACACCTAGCGACGCTTAGATTTCATCCTCCCTACGGAGGGTTTCTATCTATATTAATATCAAGGTTGACTTCCTTAGAGATAGGATTGAATGATGTATTTCAGGATTGTCCTACCCTACGACGACAATTTTGAGTTAAGCCATTAAATCTGAAATAATGGGTCGCACACTCACAAGGGTATGGTTAAACTGTTCATCATACATTGACCAAATTTTGACAGTAGTTAATAAGTCAAAGAAAATATGAGATATTTTGTTTTTTGCTTATTAATTTGAGATAGTCTCAAAGTTGATTTGAATTTAGTATGACGGACCCTACGACCCACATTATAGTAATTGTTTGAGTTATTTAATTTCAGCAATCATGTCATCAAACAACCCCATTATCGCTTTATCACAATGCAAAATCGAGTGGTGATAACTGCTAAATGGAAGTCAAACATTAATATTGTGCTAATTTGTGAGAACCAAAAGTTCTTTCTCATTGAGGAATGTCCTCCAGAGCCCCCTGCTAATGCTTCTCGTACTGTACGAGAAAGATATGATGGTTGGATTCATTCTAACAACAAGCCCGTTGTTACATGCTTGCTAGCATGAACGATGTTCTTAGGAAGAAGCATGAGGACATGGAGACTACATATGAGATATGGGAATCTCCAGCCATGTTCAACAATTCGATCAAGTACCATGAAGCTACTCGTAGCTACATGAATGCTAAAATGAAGAAAGGAGTTTAAGTTAGGGAACATGTTTTGAACATGATCAACCTGATGCACGAGGCGGAGATACATGGGGCCACCATTGATGAGCTGCATTCGCTAGTATTATCCTCGAGTCCTCACACGCTTCTCATAGCTCACTACCAACTATGTTATGAACAAGTTGTGGTATAACATGACTTAGCTCTTGAATGAACTGCAGACTTTTGAGGCCATAAGTAAGACTAGGACCAAAGAGGTGATTCGTGCCACAGTAGGTGTTTCAGAATTAACAAAATTTATAACCTAAATTCCCATCGTCAGAAAGAGATAGCTGTCACGCCCGACTATCCGACCCGATCATGGATCCGAACCGAAGCCTAGCGAGGACTCAGACTGGACTCTTTTACCTGATTTTTTTTTTAAACCGAACCGATACTGCGGGTATGGCCTACATCTATAACGTAGTCAAATTCATATACATTTACATAGTCCCATTTACATATACAAACTAAACTTTTACATTTACAAAATGAGCACGGAACTCACACAGAGTAAACTTTACAAGTGTGTCGCCCACCATGATGTTTGCCGATGTCTTCTTCCTCGTACCTACACGGATTAAAACCCGTATAAGCTTTACGCTTAGGGAAACATTTCATAATAGTAAAATACATACGTATACGCTACGTATCGAATATCTGCATTCACATAATGAACTTCGATACAATTACTTAAGTTTCTATACAGACTTATACTTATCAAGATTCGATCTTATACTTACCTTATCTCTCAGAGGGAGTTAAGGTGAGCTTATGCTTATCTCAGAGGTCCTTACAATGACTGTACTTATATCTATTTCCGCACTCGTATGAGCTTCTATGTGACTTATGCTTATACCATAGGGCTTATACTTATACTACTTATTTACATTTATTCAAGGTACCAGAGGCAATTATAAGCCCAATGATTTATACAGATACATGTCGTGTATGGATTAGTCCATAGGCCGGTAAGAGATCATAACAGGTACATATACTTTATTTTATCGATACGAGTAATTCCTTAGGTACTAATCGACTTATACTTGTTTACCGATACAGAGAGTACCCAATAGGTACAACTGGACTTTACTTATTAGGATCTCCCCGTAGGAGTTACGCAGTTACTTGCGTAACTTGCTTATAATGCACGTATGTTCATTCGGGACTCGTGAGGAGTTACATCTTATTTCTTAAACTACTGAGTTTATACTTGTTCCTGAGATACCCGTAGGTATCATGTAGGATACGGACGTGCACACAGAGCTTATTCTTGTTCCCATGGATCTTATTTGCAAGTTACGAAATACATGTACTTGTCTTACTTAGACTCTATACCGAGCTTATTTTGGTACAAAAGTACCCGTGAGGTACTACGCATTCATTATACAAGGTCCCGCTTGCACTAATCGGATTTGATACTTATCGTGACGGATACGAGAGTACTCATATGGCCACAAATGCAGTAATTTATACACTGGATACCTAAGTACTGTGGGTATCACAGAGTTAGTACTTATTCGTATACAGGAGTTCTGTGAGGTACTACAGATCTTAATCAAAGACAGAAGTACCCGAAGGTACTACAGAACTTAATCAGATTCAGGAGTACCCGTAGGTACTACAGAACTTAAGCAGAGACAAGACTTAATTAGAGACGGAACTTATTCAGATACAGGAGTTGTCCAGGTACTACGGTAATCCAAATCAAAGAGCCGTGACTTAATCGTAAATGTAACTTATTCAAATACAAGAGTACCCTTAGGTACTGCTGCATTTGCCCGCATACGTGACAGAACTTATTCAGATACAGAGGCCCGTAGGGTACTACAGAACTTAGTCAACACAGAGTACCAGAGACTACTGAACTTATCGATCAGAGTAAATCAGTAGGTACTACGTGACTTAACTCGAAACAAAAGAGTTAATCAGAGACAGGAGTACCCATAGGTACTACAGAACTAAATCAGAGACAAAACAGAACTTAATTAAATACAGAAGTACCCGTAGGCACTACAGAACATTTTCAGATACAGGAGTACCCGTAGGTACTACAGAGCTTAATCAGAGACGGGAGTACCCGTAGGTACTACAGAACTTAATTAAATACAGGAGTACCCGTAGGCACTACAGAACATTTTCAGATACAGGAGTACCCGTAGGTACTACAGAGCTTAATCGCCATGTGGAGCACCTCGTAGGCACTACGTAACTTTTCAGAGACAGAGTACCCGTAGGTACTAAGGTGACTTTTCAGATACTGTGAGTACCCGTAGGTACTAAGGTGATGACGATAATGCTCGTATCTTTACTCTTATTCTTTATTCTTGTCTTATCATATGTCCGTCTCGACTACCTAGACTAATTATAAGAAAATGAGTAGGACGCAGCATAATAAGTACCGGCGTACATACAGCGATCGGGTGCCATAGCACTGCCAGGAGTACCGGCATCGAACAGAGGCCGTAGAGCACTACACCGTGACAGATGCCATAACACCAATCAGAGTACCGAGGTACTAATCGAGTGCCGAGAACTAATCGTGACGCCCACTCATTCATTCTTTGGTCCAAGGTAGTCATATGATCATAAATCTTTCATATATTCTTGTTCCTCTATGAATCATCTTTACTCAAAAATTGGAATCATTCCAATCGGATCATCCAAACTCAAGTTATGGCATTTTCATGCCAACAGGCCGATTTACCGATTTTACCGAGGAACAGTTTGCAATATTAATTTTTCCAGTGCCTTGTCTCGATATTTGACACTGGATCTTTATACTCCTTTAAATTTAAGGTGCTAAGGGTTCTATTCCAACTGGAATCACCCAATTCAGAGCACCGGAACTCAAGTTACGTCCGAAACATCCCGGACTACTCTATGTTCAAAGCTGGAACCAGAATTTGGCTTGCACATGGTCCCACTTTGAGTGAATTTTTAGGCCACTTAAGATCAGAATTTAGCAATGCCTATTCTTTAAGTTTTGTTCTCCTTGAAGTCTATTTTACGTAGCCACTTGAATCACTCAAATCGGATAAGAAATGAGCAAGTTATGGCCAAAATACGAAAACTGGTCGAAACAGGAAAACTGTATCAGTTGTACCGGTACATGTCTAATATGTAACGGCACAAGTTGGCCAAATGATCGTGAACTGAAATTGTACTGAAGAAGCTTAAATTTGTACCCGGGTACACCAATCTCGAAAAATGCCCAGAATGTGTGTTTTGTTACATTCTTCCATGTTTTGATATCCAATCAATTCTACACTTCAAACACACATCAAAACCATTTCCAATTCACTTCGGAATCTCTTTTCTATTCAATTCATCTTTCAATTTTATCATTCTTTCAAAACCTTTCCATGAATCTCTCCTAATATCACTTAATATGGGTTACTATCCATATACAAACTAATTAATAAGATTTGTTAGGTTTGTTCTAAACTTAACTCAATTTCCTTTCATTTAACCATAAATCCAACAACAAAGGAAGGATTCCCCTAATATCTTGTTCCTTTGTGGGTTATACCAACTCTTAATTTCAAGAAATCTAAGGTTATGATGCAATTCTATCCAAAACCCTAGATTTAGAGACAAGATATTAACCATATCAAGCCTTAAATTCCATGTGATCCATACAAAATCCATACTCAAAGTAGTTTCCATACCTTGGCTTTGCTTGATCTTGGCTTCTCTCTTCTTCCTCCTTCTCTTCCTCCTCTCTTCTTCTCTCTTCACGCATTTGTTCCCTTTCTTCCAAATGAGACCAATTTTTTGGTCTTAAATCCAGATTTTCTTATGCCTCATGGCCCCTCAAAACCTATTTCGGGGTTAAGTTGCTTTATTTGCTTAAGCCCTAGTAACTCCTTCATTTATGAATACACTTTCTTTATTTCCTATTTTGGCCTCAATTTTCTTAATCCATGACTTTGTCCCTTGGACACTTACAATTTTATCCTTAAGCTTGTAAATTTCCCGGTCTCTGCTCCCGTGTTTCGCATTTAACTACTTAAACATTTAACGAGTTACAAATACCCTATACATGTCGAAAACGACTAGGGTATATTTCGGGGTGTTACAATAGCTACTGCAATATAGTGGTTCTAGGGTCGAACTCAGGGATGGGTTTTCTTCGCATATAATGACTTATAGTGATTCAAAATGGTGAATTTCAGTTTGGATTTGGGGTGTTGTTAAAAACAGTGGGTTGAATTGTTTGAAAATTGAAAATGAAATGAAATAAAATGTAAAATAGAACTCCTTGAAGTGTTAGGTCACTGGGGTCGGATTCCTAGGGCAACCGAGGGTTTCCAGGGTCCTTTCCTCTTGTTGGGAGGATGACCTATAGTCATTTCTCGAACCGGATCTTCATTTAGCTATAAAACCTAACCCTTAATAACTATCCTTTGAAAAATTGGTAATCACAGAGCATCAATGGTCTCGGCAGTGAAAAACAACTCTCCTTGACTCACCTTACAAGGGATCATAAATGATAACTAACAAACATCAATGGATCTAACATTAAGCATCCAATGAGCCCAAAAGATTATCAAGTAATAACCATTCAAGGTGAATCTATGATTTAAACCCATGTGCGAAGGGAAACACAAAATCGCATGAGTACTAAGGCCAAAACCCCGAACCCTCAAATTACTCATCCATTCCGCAGCCTTCCTCTCTGGGCTGGAGGAAGTATTTCTAGCCAACCATCACTTGAGTTGTCATCTTCAAGGGGTGTTTGGCAGACGAGAAAGTAAAAGAAAAGGAACGAAAATGGGAGAAAATGAAAGCAGCGGGAAAAACTCCCGCCTAGGATTTTATTAATGGCAAAAAGTTTTTTTTATTACAAGGCAAAGAGGGGCTTATATACGCCCAAATAAGAAAATTAAGCAAAAAACCAAAATCAAAAGCTTTTATAAGGGATAAAATGGGAAGAAAACCAAAAAGGAAGCAACAATCAACAAGTCAAACGGGCAGCAGGAAGGAACAGTGGCTGGAGAGGTGAATAATGGCATGAGGTGAATAGTGCGCGCAAGAAGCAAATTTCGCAACCGTGTGAAATTTTTGTTGTGCTCCATTTTCTTTGTATTTTCTGCTCTTCTTTCCTTCTGGTCTCTGATCTGCAATGCTGAGTTTGACTCGAATTCTTTGTGCTTGGATTGACTCAACAATTTTGGCATAAATAGCTTGCAAAAACTACAAAATTAGCCACAAAATACGATAAGTAGAATAGCAGGGACCTTAATGTGCAAATCGGGTTAATTACGCTAATTAGTACACAAAAAGTGCTCAAAACCTGCAATAAACAGGGTTCAAAATAGCACTTTTTGAGCACTAAGCAAGAGGGCGAATCAAGTGTTGCTGAGCATAAGCCATCTTCCTCAATAGGTAGCAAGAATAAAAAGAGGAAGAACTCACAAGGTGGGTCTGGAGTACAACCCAAGAAAGGAACCAAAGGCAAGGGAAAGAAAAACAACCCCAAGGACAAGAAACCTGAAGGAAAGTGTTTTCATTACGAGGTTGAAGGTCACTGGAAGAGAAACTGTAATAAGTATCTCTCTGAATTGAAAGACAAAAATAAAGGTAAATATGATTTACTGGTTTCAGAAGCCTGCTTAGTGGAAGATGATTTGTCACCCTGGATAATTGATTCAGGAGCCACTAACCATGCTTGTTCTTCTTTGCTGATGCTTCGTTCTTCGATGGAACTTGCTGGATAGGACGTTACTTATGAGCGCCGGGCGTGCGGGGGTGGAGGTCGCCTCAAGAAAGGCAAAGTGGGAGTCGCCGTTTAAATTTTAGGAATAAATTTCTTGTTTTGAACAATGTATTTTATTCTTGGTTTTAGGAGAAATTTGATTTCTGTTTCTAAGTTGCATGAACAATTATTTAGTATTTCTTTTATTAATAATGAGATTGTTATTTCAAGAAATGGTTTAGATATTTGTCATGCAAAACCTGAAAATGGGTTGTACGTCTTAAGGCTAATTGAGCGATCATTAAATATTTCAAAATTATTCAAAGTAGAACATCCTAAATCTAACAAACGTCAAAAAGTTTCCCATAGTGATAACACGTATCTTTGGCATCTCAAGCTGGGTAGCTTCACATTAACCTCATGTGTAATAAACCTGCGAAAAGGATGGTCCTTTAAGAAAGCTAAATGTTGGCACTTTTCCTGCTTTCGAATCCCGTTTAGAAGGTAAAATGACTAAGAGACCTTTTCTTTAGCAAAGCTGGCGATCCAAAGAACCTCTTCAACTTGTACATAGCGATGTTTGCGGTCCGCTAAGTGTACAAGCTAGAGGTGGTTATGAATATTTCTTCACCTTCATTGATGATTATTCAAGATATGGTTATGTTTAACTAATGCACAAGAAATTTTAGACTTGAAAGCGAAGATCATGGTGAAGCCGTGGTGTTAGTGAAATCAACAAAACCTTCGATCGTAGATCACAGGTGACTACCTTGATACAAGTCTATGATCATTCGTTGAGCATGAAATCCTATCCCAACTCACAAGACTGAACACCACAAATATAGTGAGGAAAGACTTTACTAGATATGGTTAGATCAATGATGTGCTACTCCTCGTTACCAATCTCATTTTGGGGATATTCACTACAAACTGTAGTCTACATTTTGAATGTAGTTCCATCTAAGTCAATCCAAAAGACACCCTTAGAATTGTGGAATGGACATAAACCTAGTTTAAGTCACTTTCGCATATGGGGGTGTCCGACACACGTGCTGAAAGGAAAGACCGGGAAGTTGGAACCTAGCACAGAAGTTTGTTCTATAGTCCTTCGGATAAGAAAGTATTTGTATCGACAAATGCGACTTTTCGAAGATGACTATATGACAAACTTCAAAACCACGCTAGCAAGGGTTGTAATATGAACCACGCTCTGATCGGGATCGTAAAATCACTCCTCATCAACCAACGCAGCCGAACAACAAAGTCACGAGACCACTATTCCTATTTAGAATATCCTGGTACCTTGACATAATGGGAGGGTAGTGAGACTACCATCCCGTTACGGACATGAAGGAGAAGTATAATTTCTAGTGTCAGTCACTAACCAGAATGATCCATTGACAAACCGTGATGCCATTGATGATTCTGATAAGGTTAAATGGCAAGATGCTATGAACCAAGAAATGGAGTCCATATACTCTAACTCTGTTTGGGAACTTGTAGATCCACCTGTGGATGTCAGGCCCATAGGATGTAAATGGATCTTCAAAAGAAAAAGAGGCATAGATGGAAAAGTACTTTCAAAGCTAGGCTAGTGGGCAAAGGGTTATACCAAAGAGGGAGGGACTATGAAGAAACTTTCGCCAAGAGCGCGTTAAGTCTATTTGCATTCTTTTATCCATAGCTGCTTGTCTCAATTATGAGATATGGAAAATGGATGTCAAGACGGATTTTTTGAATGGCTATCTTGAGGAAAGCATCTACATGATGCCACCAGAAGGTTTTGTGGCTAAAGGCCAACAGTAGAAAGTCTGCAAGTTGCTTAGGTCCATTTATGGATTGAAGCAAGCTTCATGGTCTTGAAATCTGCGTTTTGATGAAACTATCAAAACTTATGGTTTTGAGTAAAATGTTGATGAACCTTGTGTATACAAATACATCAAAGAAAAGAAGGTAGTCTTCTTGGTTCTTTACGTAGCTGATATTCTACTCATTGGGAATGATGTAGAAACATTATCGAATGTAAAGAAATGGCTAGCCAAGCAATTTCAAATGAAAGATTTAGAGAAGCGTTATATTCGATCCAAATTATAAGAGATCGTAAGAACAAGCTGGGCATTGTCTCAAGCACTTTATATCGACGTAAGGCTCGATTTTCGATGGTAAGACATCTCAAGAAAGGTCTATTATCGAATTTATTACATGAATTATCCTTCAAGTGAGCAGCGTACTAACACACCTCAAGAGGAAAAGGATATGAGATGGATTCTCCGTCATTTCAGGTAAATTTCACGTATGCCATGTCAGGTACGAGGCTTGATATCTATTATGTAGTAGGATAGTCAAAGTCGCTACTAATCCAACTCGAATGGGTCAATGGATAGTAGTGAAGCATATTCTCAAGCATCTTAGGAGAACGAGAGCTCATATGCTTCAGGTACTCAAGGGAGACTGGAACCCATCGATATACCGATTCCGATTTTCAATCGACAAAGATAGTCGAAAGTTGACATTCGGGGTCAATATTCACTCGGAGGTGGAGCCGTAGTTCAGAGAAAAGATCAACACCCAAGATTATGATTCAACCATGGAAGTCGAATACATAGCGGCTTGTGAAGTAGCTAAAGAATTGGTTTGGTTTAAAAATTTCTACACTGATCTGGAAGTAGTTCCAAACATGGAAAATCCACTTGTTTTATACTGTGACAACAGTGGAGCAGTGGCAAACTTTAAAGAACCAAGGAGTCACAAGAGAGGGAAGCATATAGAAAGGAAGTATCCTCTGATACGAGAGATCGCAGGGACGAGCCGTTATGAAGATAACGCCGTAACATGTACCTGCGGGTCCGCTACTGCAAGACTTTACCTAAAAGGGTGTTCACGGGTCACTTAGAGGGACTAGGTTTAAGAGACATGTATCACCTGCTTTAGGGCAATTGTTGGGTATGGTGCCCTAAAAGCATGTAATTTGTACTACTTCATGAAAACAATTTTCTATATTTGATTCTTTATACATGTGTTGTATAATTTAGTAAATATCATAAAATCCCAAGTTTATTAATGTACTTAGTATATAATAGTTATATATGAGATGATCAAGATTATAGAAAATAAACTAAACTGGTCCTCGTCAGAATCAAAGTAGGATTCATCTATAATACTACTAGTACTGGTCTCCTAACATTAAGAATGCTAGTAATCTCGATATGGATTATTTTATTAGTGACATTAAAAATTTCTGGAGGTGTTTATGTAATTTGATTACATATGACAGGACCAGACATGGATTAAACTCTTAAATAATATACCATTACAATTAAGAGTTTAAACCGTGTCACTAGATGATCATATGAAGATTGATCTTAATCCTGAGTAGCCATGGACTCCTGTCTATTTCAATAGGGCCTTTTTATTCATAGGTTAGGGTCTTTCCTAAGATAGGGCCAATACTTATGTCTTGGAGGCCCATTAGAGATGAAGTAGTGGAAGCTCTCCATCTGAGATATGGAATCAAACTTCCCTTATTGAGGGAAGCCGGATAATTGGTTCCTTTAAGTGTTAATTCTGGAACATAACAGTTTGAGCGCTCTAGTTTATAACAGGTTTATAAATTAACTGTTCACTAGTGACTTAATGGAACTTAAGGATAAAAATATCACTAGAGGGCTAAAACGGTAATTTCACCTAGCTCTAATGATGGACCAATTTTAGAGGATTGAATTGCATGTAATGATCATATCAATGGGTGGCAGGCTTATCACTAAGTAAATTGATACGTAATTACAAGAGTTATGTTTCATATTTTTAGTGGAATAATACTGGAACTAATAAATTAGATTAATTGATTAAAGAGTTTAATTAATTATCAAATTTATTGGAGTTTGGAATTCTGAGGTCCGGTAGTGCAGAAATTTGCCTCACGTAAAGCTTATTTGTACGTGATTAAATTAAGCAAGCGATACTTGGGGCATAGTGGTAAAAGAAATTGTTTCATAGCAACTATGTAGTAATTATTGGATAATTAAATTTTAATTAATTAATTATTGAATTAATTAATTAATAGTAATTACTATATGGATGAAACGGTTAATTTGATAAATTAATCCTATTTAATTTTTGTCACTTAATTTGAATTAATTTTAATTCAATATTTAAATATGTCACTTTATCCTATCGTTGAGATTAATTCAAGGCATATTATAAATAGAGGCAAAACCCTAGGTGTCAAGAGTGATAAAAAACTAGAGAAAAAAAAAAGAGAGAAAGAGTTTCACTTTTTTTGCCTCCATCTAACCCTCTTGATCTCATGTGTTGAGAATATCAAGAGTTCTAAAAACAAAACCTTTGTTAATCTGTACGCCCACACATACCCTGTAGTGAAGAGGAAAGGCTTGGAAGATTGTGGAAGCAAGAAAAAACTCCTTAATTTGATTGATGTAATTCTTCTTTGGCTGTTTGTTGATTAATGGCATATACCATAAGGATTGTAAAGAGTTTTTATTAATTTTTAAAATTTCTTGGACGAAATCTTACATTTGCGAGCTTTGTGTTGAAGTTTAAAATCCTTACGATCTATGGTACATGCATACTAATCAACAAGCTAATAAAGAAAGCCACCTCAATCCAAATTAGAGAGAATTTCTGAATAGGAGTTGACGACACAGAGATCTTTTATTTTATTTTATCTGTTTTCCACGATTTTTCAAGCGATTTCCTCTTCACTACGAGGTACATGTGGGCGTGCGGATTAACCAGGGTTTTGTTTTAGAACTCTTGATATTCTCAGCATATGAGATCAAGAGGGTTAGATGGAGAAGCGAAATAGTGAAACTCTTTTCTTTTCTTTTTTCTTTCTAATTTTTATCACCCTTGACACCTATGGTTTGCCTCTGTTATAATATGCCTTGAATTGATCACGACCATTGGATCAAGTGGCATATTTAAATATTGAATTGGGGTAATTCCAAGAATTAAGTGACCCAGTAAATAGGATTAATTTCTCAGAATGTAGTCCATATAGTATTACTATTGAGTAATTAATTCAATGGTAGTCAAACCAAAGGCAGTATCCAATAGTACTGCATGGTGCTATAAACTGTTCTTTAACTTATACTCTAGATTTCTTTGACAATTTTAATCTTGTGTGTTTTCCCGAGAAGGCGACAGAGAGAACGTGAATGCATCAATTCCAGTACAACAAGTATCAGTGGTAAACTCTTTGTCAGTAATCTATTGTGGTTCGATATTCAAAAATACGAACACATAACTCTTTGATAGAAAACATTTACGTAGTGATACCAGCGTGTCCGTGACCCATGCAGTCAATGTAGTATTGTCCGTATCGTTGAATATACCGTTTTACCCCTCCCAGTGACTATCTTTGTACAAGTTCCATTAGTCATAGTGAACGATTGTACTGGCTTTGTTGAGCGCTGCGACAAAATTAACACTTAAGGAAACCAGTATCGGCTTCTGACCTCAAGGCTGAATTTGCTATACATGAGACATATTCAACCACTGCTCTCGTGGACACTCAAGACATAAGTAGTAACCTATCTTAAGAAAAACATCAATGTACTTGAATAAAGGAAACCTGTAAGCTACAAACGAGGATTCATATTTACTCGAAGATTAAAATCGATGTCATATAGATATCTGGTGACTGCTAAACTGTAATTGCAGCATTATATTATTTAAGGATTTAATCATGTGCAGTCTTACGGCTCTATATGTCAGAGTACATAAAGCACACCTCCACGGCGCTATGCCATCAGTAATCCCATATCAGGCTGCACCATTCTTATGTTCGGTGAACTTGTACAAGCTCAGCCAGCCATAGATCAGATCCTACTTTGTTTATACCGAGACGATTTAATTTGACACTATAATCTTGATAAATCTCATATATATCTGTGCTATACTAGATATGGTACATTAATAAACTTGGGATTACACATCTTACTCAAAAATCAAATATAGAAAGAACCAGTTTTTTCATGAACATTTGACTGCAATAACTTTTGAGAGCACCATGCTTACAATAATCTACCCGCGCTAAAGCATATCTATATAAACTAGTCCACTCCTAAGTGACCGTGTTTACCATTGCAGAGTGGCGGTAGCAGTCTCGCAGGTTATGTTTACGACGTAGCTATCTTCATAGCACGACTAAAATGCATCTCTCCGTCTCTGGAAATACGTGTTCACTCGCTTTCACCTTTCCACTGTGTGACTCCCTGAGATTGCACAGATTTTCACACTTTGCTGCTTGTTGTCGCGACATAAAGCTGAGGTGGACCTGTTTGGGCAGCTGCAGATGGAATAATGAAAACCACAAGCCAGACAGTGTTTTGCGCTCGCAGGCGTATGTTGAATCGCAATGCTGGAGCAGTTTGTTGCTACTGGGTTCCACCTCAGAAGGTGAATATTGACTCCGATGTCTGGAGCTTTAGGTATCTTTGTCTACAGTGAAAATCGGAATAATGCTACTGCCCGGTAGTGTTAGGTCTCATGTCACCTGGCAATCTCGTTCTCTAAGATGCACTTGAGAGGCTGTCTTCATTGCTGTCTATTGACCCATTCCGAGGAACAGATTGGCTCAACCGATTGACTATCACTGCCTGCAGAATATGAAGCACTCATACAACATGGCATACATGAAACCTACGACTGGCGGAAGCTCGATCTCATATCCTTTTTCTCTTAGGCTGTCTTAGGACCTTGCTCGCTTGAAAGAGATAATTCCAGCTCTTAGGCTCTCTTGCATCAGTAGCATTATCAATATAAGATGCTTGAAGGCTCAGTCCAAAGCTTGTTCTTCACGATGTACCTAGTGGATCCCAGAATATAACTGCTTCTCCCAATCTTTCATTTGGAGAATTTATGAATCTGGCATCGGCTTCTTTGCATTCGTGATGTTTCTACATCATTCTATCATCTCGTAAGAATCAGAAGACCACCTTCTTTTCTTTTAATGTCTTTTGTATACGCAAGGTTCATCAGCGTGCTCAAGCCATACGTTTCTCAAAGCCACGCTGATAGTTTCATCAAAACACAGATTCCAAGACCTTGAAGCTTGCTTCAGTCCATAAATGGACCTAAGCAACTTCCAAACTTTCTGTTGTTGGCCTTTAAACACAAAACCTTCTGGTTTCATCATGTAGATACTTTCAAGATATTCGAAAAATCCGCCTTGATATCCATTTTCCATATCTCAAAATCGGTGACAAGCCGGCTATGGATAAAACAGTAATGTACTTTAAGCATAGCTATTGGCGAGAAAGTTTCATAGTCCACCCCCTTAGGTATAACCCTTTTCCAAAGGCCCAGCGTTGGAAAGTCTCCACTTCATCTATGCCTCTTTCTTTGAAGATCCATTACATCCGGCGCCCGAAGATCCTCGTGACTCCGCTGCTCCTGCATCGCAGGCTGTAGTACATGACTTCATTTCTGGTTCATAGCATCTTGCCATTTGTCCCGTCATAATCATCCATGGCATCACGGTATGTTAATGGATCATCCTAGTTAGTGACTCACACTAGAAATTGTACTTCTCCTTCATGTCCATAACGGGATGGTAGTCTTACTACCCTCCCATTACGTTGAGGTACCAAGATATTCTGAGTAGGAATAGTGGTTTCTTGACTTTGTCGTTTGTCAGTGGTTGATGGTGATTTTTTGATATAATCAGAACGTAGTTCCTCCAGTACAACCTGACTCTAAGGTTTGATGTTTGTCATATAGTCATCTTCAAGAAAAGTCACATTTGTCGATACAAATACTTTCTTATCCGAAGGACTATAGAACAAACCTCCCCAGGTTTCTTTCGATAGCCTACAAATATACACACTTCTTCTGCGGCGGGTTCCAACTTGCCGGGTCTTTCCTTTCAAGACGTGTGCTTGACACTCTGGCGCAAAGTGACGTAAACCAGGTTTAGTGTCCATTCCACAACTCTAAGGGTGTCTTTTGATTGATTCTGACGGAACTACATTCAAAAAATGTGCATCATGGTTTATAGTGAATATCCCCAAAATGAGATTGGTAACGAGGAGTAGCTCATCATTGATCTAACCATATCTAGTAACCTCCCGTTTCTCCTTTCTGCAACACCATTCTACTGTGGTGTTCCAAGTGCTGTGAGTCAGGATGGTGATTCCATGCCCAACAAATGATCCTGATCCCGTGATCAAGGTATTCACCTCTTGATATGATCGAGTTTTGTGATTTACCTAACTCGCTTAGAGCTTCGCCATGAATCTTAAACTTTCCAAAAGCCTTAGATTTTCTTGTGCATTAGGTAAACATAACTCGTGAGTCTGAACATCACAAAGGAAGTGGCACGAATATTCATAATCACTTAAGCAGGCACTTATGAACCGCAGATGTCACCATGTACAAGTTGAAGAGGCCTTTGATCTCGCCCTTGCCGGGCAAAGGCTCCTTAATCATTTACCTTTAAACAAGATTCACAAATGGGTGGAAGAGTGCCAACATTTAGTTTCTTAAAGGACCATCCCTTACTAACCTAAGTATTCTATCAAGGTTAATGTGGCCTAACCGAGATGCCAAAGATACATGTTTATTATGGGAAACTTTTTTGACGTTTGTTAGATTTAGGATGTTCTACTTTGAATAATTCGGAATTATTTAATGATCACTCAGTTTGCCTTAAGACATACAACCCATTTTCAGGTTTTGCATGACAAATATCTAAACCATTTCTTGAAATAAAAATCTCATTATTAATAAAAGAAACACTAAATAATTGTTCATACAACATAGAAACAGAATCATTTAAAACCAGAATAAAAAATACATTGTTCAAAAACAAGAAATTTATTCCTAAATTTAAACTAGTGACTCTAACGCTTTTGCCGAAAGACGAATTTCTAACGCTAACTCTCATAAGAACGCCCTACTGGGCAAGTTCCTCGAAGAACTACATCTACAAAGAAGAACAAACATGGTTAGTGGCTTCAACTAACTATCCAGTGGTGACAAATCATCTTCTACTAAGCAGCTTCCTAAACTAGTAAAACTATTTACCTTCTTTTGGTCCTTCAATTCGAGAGATACTTGTTACAGCTTCCAAAGGACTCAACCCCGTAATGGAAACACTCTTCCTTTAGGCTTTTATCCCGGGGTTGTTCTTCTTCCCTGCCTTTGGTTCCTTTCGTTGTGCTCCAATTATATCCTATATAATTAATTAATAAGATGTGAACTTAATCAAATTATGAGTCCAATCCTATCGGGTACTTGCCACTCAGGGACAATCTAATCCATAAATTCAAGTGGCCTAACTATTAGTAAACCTAGTATATAAAATAGTTGGGCCTAAGTCAAATTTACCATTAATCAATAAACTCATTAGTAGCGTCAAAATCAAGCCAAGATGATACGCGAAAAACCCTAAATTAAATTAATGTTAATTTTACCAAGTTTAGCTACTTAAACTAATCACATTATTTAATTAATTGTTCCATCAAAGATGAACAAGATAAGAACATAGCACAATCCTAATCATCTTGTTCTAGGAAAAATTATATGTATGCAAAAGCATTAAATGTGGGCATTCATGTATGGCATGTTAAATGCATGGACATGTTATCAATCATATCAATAACAATAAAGAATAAAATAAATAAATAAAAGAAAGCGGGCGGGGTGTCTTGGGTATTTCTAAAATTACAACCCTTGTAAATAAATAAATAAATTACAAAGTTGGGCTTCTGCAGTTACATAACTCCCTTATTTGCTTCAACTCTTTGTGCAAGCCCGATCCAACAACAACTTGATTCAATAACCCAAAACTTTGGGTAAAATTCACAACTCTTTATTGAAAAGGCCCAAGCCCAATTTTTCCATGAGACCCAAAACACTTTAGGGCCTTGGGACTGGGGTCACAAATACCATCAAGGTCCAATACACATACTACCGTAAAATAAAGTAATGAAGAGGCAAAAGAATAGAAATGAAGTTGTTTCCGCCACCCCATATCCCCCTAACATCTTCCGTATTTTAGCAAACTTTCTCTAGATGTCCATAAGACTCCATTTTTGAAGGTATAGAAAGCTGAGAGGTGGTTACAACCATAAGCTGGTCACTTTTAAATCTTGATACGATCTTTTATGCAGATTTTTACAAAATAAATTACAAAAAAAATATGCCCCATTATGGCTTACACAAGATCTAAAAAAAAAAAAAAAATCAACAAATCTAACCCAAAACACCATAAATTAACGACCTTTTAAAATTTCCATACATTCATAAACATTCATCATATATAACAATTATACATCCACAAGATTATCAAATAATGCAAGAATGCTCATACACATGCCAATATGCACATACATAGACCGCTCTGATACCAAATGTAGGTTTTTAAAGTTCAAACAAAGTTTGCAGAGAAGATTTGGTCAAGTAAATTTTAAAAAATTAATAAAACTCTTTTTAATGACCATATGGTACATGCATACTAATCAACAAACAATAAAAGAAGAATTACCTAATCAAATACATAGGAGATTTTTCTGGCAAGTAGGTTGATAACTCAAGATCCTTTTTTTCCTGCTCACGACTTCCAAGCCGCCTTCACTACAGGTACGTGTGGGCGACAGACACGTAAAGGTTTTTTAATCTTTGATATTCTCAACACATCAAGAGAGTTAGATGGAGGCAAAAATGAAAATCTCTCTTCTTTTTTTTTCCCACTTTATCACCCCTGATGCCTAGGATTTGCTTTATTTATAATACGCTTGAATTGATCTCAACCATTGGATCAAGTGACATATTTAAATATTGAATTAAAATTAACAAATTAAGTGACAAAAATAAATAGGATTAATTTCTCAAATTAACCGCTTTCATCCATATAATAATTACTTACACTAATTAATTCCAATAATTAATTAATGCTATTAATTTCTCAAATTAACCGCTTCATCCATATAGTAATTACTATTAATTAATTAATTCAATTAATTAATTAACATTTAATTATCCAATAATTACTACATAGTTGCTATGAAACAATTTCTTTTTACACCATGCCCTGGGCGATTTCTTTGTTAATTTTAATCTTGTATGTTGTTTTAAAGAGGCGGCCCAAAGATTCCATGGACTGCATCTCCAAGCTCCACAATTCGATAATTAATTAAACTCTTTAATCACTCACATTCCACTTATTGGGCCTGCACTATTCCACCAAAAATCAAACCGAACTCTGTAATTGCGTAATACGCATGTGAAGGATACCTGCCAGCTCATCGATACGATCATTACATGCAATTCAACTTCCAAAATCGGGTCCATCATTGTAGCTAGGTGAAATTACCGCTTTAATTCTCTCTAGTAATATCTTTATCCTAAGTTCCATTAATTCATTAGAGGAATAGTTACTCTAAACCTCGTTATAAATTAGAGCGCCTCAAACCGGCTCGGGCCTGCATTCAACAATTAAGGGAACCACTATCCCGCCCCTCAAGAAGGGTTTAAATTCCATATCTCGTAGACATGTCTTCATTCACTATCTCAATGGGCCTCTAAGACATAAGTATCGGGCCTCTCAGGATGTGTGCACCGTAACCTATGAATCAAAAGGCCCTATTGCAATGTGCATGTGAGTCCATGGCTACTCAAGATTAAGATCAATCTCGCATATGATCATCTAGCTGACACCTGGGCTAAACTCTTAATTGTAACAAAGATATTATTTAAGAGTTTAATCCATGTCTCGGTCCTTTCCTATGTAATCAAATTACAAAGCACCTCCATGTCACTACACGCAATCCGCATCAAGATTACTCGTATTCTTAATGTTCGTGGACCTGTACTAGTAGTGTTATATTTCAAAGATCCTACTTTGATTTACTACGACGCTTTGTTTATTATCTATAATTCGATCATCTCATATATAATTGTTATATACTAAGATTATAATTACATTAATAAACTTGGGATTTTCTGATATTCACTAAATTATACAACACATGTATAAAGAATCAAATATAGAAAATTGTTTTCATGAAGTAGTATAAATTACATGCTTTTAGGGCACCTTGCCCAACAATCTCCCACTTTCCCTAAAAGAGGTGAGACATGTCTCTAAACCTACCTCTACACTGCGGAACACCCTTTCAGGTAATGTCTTAGTAAACGGATCCGCAAGGTTCTATTCCGACGTTATCTTCATAACGGCTACTTCTCCTCTATGTACGATCTCTCGTATCAGTTGATACTTCCTTTCTATATGCTTCCCTCTCAGGACTCCTTGGTTCGGAGTTTGCACCGCCTCCACCTGTCATTCTTCACAAGATAAAACAAGTGATTTTTCCATGTTTGGAACTACTTCCAAATCCGTGTAAACTTTTTGAGCCAAACCGATTCTTTAGCTGATTCACAAGCCGCTATGTATTCTGGGCCTATGGTCAATCCACAATACTAGATCATTCGACATTTCCAAACTACGACTCCACCACCAAGAGTGAATATCGACCCGCATGTCGACTCTCTTGACTATCTTTGTCACTGAAAATCGTAATCGCATATCCAATGTGGTTCGTGTCTCCACTGAAAGTACACAAGCATATAATCTCTCGCTCCTCCTAAGATACTTGAGAATATGCTTCACTACTATCCTGACCCGTTCTAGATCGGGATTGGTAATCTAACACTCATCCTCATCGCATACGTATATCGCCCGTACACGCTCACTAGTGTTAAAGAGACTAGGTTTAAGAGATTGGATTGTTTTCAGAACTCTTTATATTCTCAACACATGAGATCAAGAGGGTTAGATGGAGGCAAAAGAAGTGAAACTCTTTCTCTTTTTATCACCGTACGGATCAGAACACACCTCTCGCCTTTCTATACCTTCAAAATCGCCTTATACGGACATCTAGAGAGAAAGTTATGCCTAAAATAATGAAGATGTTTAGTGGATACGTTATGACTCGAAACAACTGCTTTCCACTTCTTTTTGTTGTTTTCATTATGTGCTATCGGGTGGAAAATCATCGACCATGGTATTAAATTTCAAAGAACAGACCCATCACATCTACTTGGAGGAGGAGGCAAAACCGGTAAGGAAGCCATAAAGGAGACTGAATCCTCATATGCAAGAAGTGGTACGTGAAGAAGTCCTGAAGCTACTACAAGCTGGTATTATTTACACCATATCCGATAAGATACAGTGCGCCTAACCCAGTCAGGCCTAAGAAATCGTGGGTGACCACCGTGCATAATGAGAAGGGAGGGCGCCCACCCGCCACTACAGTCGAGGGTATGTATTGATTACGTATGACTAAATGAGGTGACGAGGAAGGATCATCACTCCTTCATGGACCAAATCCAGCATTTTCGCCACCCTTCTATCAGCTCTCGATGGCTATTCGTGCTATTTTCAAATCAGATTGTCAAGAAGACCGTGAGAAGACCACCTTCACCTGCCCATCGGGCACATATGCTACAGAGGACGCCTTAGCCTCGTAATGCCCCGCCACACTCCAAACGCTACATGCTCAATAATAATATCTTCGCTGATTCGTGGAGCACATTATGGGAGATTTACACATGATGTTACGCTATGGAGGGAGCTTTGAAGAATGCTTGACCAACTTAGAAACTGTCCTGCATAGGTGTATAGAGAATAACTTGGTATTGAAATGGGAAAAATGTCATTTTATGGTTAACCAGGGAATTGTGCTGGGACATATTATTTCTAAGAAAGGAATTGAAGTTGACAAGGCGAAAATTGAGATGATCTCCAAACTGCCCTCTCCCACTAATGTGAAGACTGTAAGGCAATTCTTAGGGCATGTAGGCTTCTACAAGAGGTTCATCATGGACTTCTCAAAAATTGCCAAGCCCCTTTATAAGCTATTAGAGAAAGATGCCAAATTTATGTGGGATGAAGACTACCAGAGGAGCTTTGAGGAACTCAAGGCTTATTTAACCACTACACCAATAGTGAGGGCCCCCAACTGGAAGTTACCTTTCGAGGTAATATGCGACGCAAGTGACCTCGCCATTGGAGCATTTCTTGGGCAGAAGGAAGAAGGAAAGCCCTATGTGGTCTACTACGCAAGCAAGACATTGAACGAGGCACAGAGGAATTACACTACCATAGAGAAGGAGCTACTAGCAGTGGTCTATGCTTTGGACAAGTTCTGAGCCTATTTGGTTGGGTCGGACATAATCATATTCACAGATCATTCAGCTTTGCTCATTAAACAGAATGCCAAGGCAAGACTTATCAGATGGGTTCTTCTGTTGCAAGAGTTCAACCTGCAGATTAAGGACAAAAAGGGTGTCGAGAATGTTGTTGCAGATCATCTCTTGAGACTAACCATAGCACACAACACTCATAACCCCCCAATCAATGATGAGTTTCCTAAAGAGTCCTTGCTCCTAGTTGAGAACACACCCTGGTATGCCCACATTGCCAATTACCTAGCAACAAGAGAGTTACCAGCAGATTGGAAGGCACAAGACAAGAAGTTTTTCTTTGCAAAAATTCACTCCTATTATTGGGAAGAGCCCTTCTTGTACAAATACTATGCTGATCAGATAATCAGAAGGTGTGTACCTAAAGCATAACAACAAGGGATACTACCATCACCATGAGAACACATGTGAGGCCATTTTCGCTCTTAAACCGCCAAGAAGGTACTACAGTCTGGATTTTATTAGCCTTCCCTTTTCAAGGATGCCCATACCATGTGCAAAGAATGTGACAAATGCCAAAGGTTGGGGAAAATATCTAGTCGTCACATGATGCCTCTAAACCCGATCTTGGTAGTTGACCTATTCGATGTTTGGGGCATCGATTCTACGGACCATTCCCCTTCCCTCCTCGGACATCTACATTTTGGGGCGGAGTCGACCATGCGGTCAAAACGTCAAGCAAAGGCTCGCAGAAAGCAAATAGCATCATTGTGGTGGTGTTGAAATTCTCGAAGGAAACATCTTCTTCGATTGGGGGTCCCCAAACATAATCGGGATTTCGAGGTTCACATTTCGCAACAAGCCTTTTCGAGAACCTCTCCTAACTAAGTACGGTGTCACATAAAAGTGGCTACCCCATACCATCCTCGCACTGGTCGCCGAGTTAGCCAATAGGGAAATCAAGACCATACTGATGAAAGCGGTGAACTCTAACCGAAAGGATTGGTCTCTTCGTCGCTAAGACTTTTACGGGCATACGGTAATGAAGATACAAACCATCCCTCGTACGTCCTTATCGCTCTAGTTTACGGTAAAGGGGCATGTCACCTGCCTGTGGAAATTTAGTATAAGGCATGGTGGGCAGTGAAGAAGCTGAACCTAGATATGGGCAGAGCTGGCCTTAAAAGGCTCCTTGATATCAATGAGCTAGAAGAGCTAAGAAATGATGCCTACTTTAACTCGAGAATTGCAAAAGATAAATTAAAGAAGTGACATGATCAGCTAATAGCTCGTAAGAATTTCAAACAAAGAGACCAAGGGCTGCTTTATGACTTAAAGCTCCACCTTTTTCCACGCAAGCTTAAGTCAAGATAGACTGGGCCATTCACCATCCAGGAGGTCTATCTCAATGGATCAGTAGACTTGCTAAACTCCAAAGATGATAGGTTGTTCAAGGTCAATTCAGCAAAGGTCAAACCCTAAGGCGTACACAACACTGCACATGGAGGATTCCCTTATCACCCCCCATGAATTCGAAAGATCACTCCGAGTGGAAAGGGCTTCAGAGTATCTTAGAAGTCACTAAAATTTTTGTTGGAATTTTGTGTGCTTTATTTTAAGTTTTAATTGTGATTTTCATAATTTCTTTATTTTTAGTTTTGTTTTTCTTTGCAATTTTTCTCTATCGATAAATTATGTTTTCATAATTTTGCTCCTCTATTTTCGTTGCGTGTTTCAAAAGGCAGGAGTTTTCGAAAGCCTGTGAAATTTCCAGGTTTACAAATTCTTTCGCAATCCGTGAATTCGCACCTGGCTATAAATTTCTCCCCGCATCGCACTGTTCATCTTCTTCATACCCTTTCACTTCCCTACAACCTTCTGTTTCCTACGCTCCATTAATTTTTCCAAATTTTTTGAGCCATAACCACTAGCAACCTATTTATGGCTATTAATTAGCCTTAACCTTTTCAGCTGCCCTAGTCCATCTATTTAACCCCCCCCCCTGCGCCCTTTCTCCTTTTCATTCCAAAATCATTTCTAAAACCTCTCTTCCTCCCAACCTCTCCATCTCCTCTCCTTCTCCAGCCCAGCCATGGTGAAGACGCGTGGAGGACACAACTTCTGGCCCATAGTGAGGCAATATTCTCCTCCCCCTATGCCAGGCTCCAACCCAGGCCCTACTGTCGCCGTCTCCATACCCGCCACTATCGCCTCTATCGTACCTGCTCCTCCAGCCACCATTGCCACCGCTTAGGGCATTCCTGCCATGGTTTCTGCCTCTACTGCTGCTGCCCCTGCCCCAAGGAGGTACCGTACCTGGGTTGGCCCCATTCCTCCCTCTTCGCCACATCCTAGGCCATTCCGGAGGGCCCCACAGTCCAAGAGGGCCTGGACCTCCGGCCCAAGAGAGTCCTCTAGTTCTAGGCCCCCAAAGCCCCAGTCACCACCTATTCAAGGCCCTATTGGAGATCTCCCTATAGATTTGTCCCCTGCATCGATCATCAGGCAACCCTACTTTCACTACAGCCCTATTCCAAGAAATGCCGGACAAGAAGGAGAGGGATTTGCACAAATAAATTTATTATGATCTCCTAGCCGCTAAAGATCTAGAGCTAGACCTCGATGCTTAATTAGTGCGAGGTACCTCATAGCCCATTTACGACACTCCGTTTTTCTACCTTCTGGCGGTCATCGAAGTTCTACCACACGATGACCTCCGTGCGAGCCCAATCCGACGTACCCACCATTTCACCATCGATGGCCGACTAAGATACTTCGCCACCTGATATAGCATCTACGCTCCACCCGCTGGTTCTTAAGCAACTTAGCAAATTATAGACACCCGCCTCCCATCCCTCGACCGTGGAGATGGTTCACATTATCCCAGACACTACAATAGGCCTATCTTGTTCAAGAAAAAGCTTCCTCCGAGCTTGCTCCTCATAGACCATATCCTGCGATCTAATCATTTCCGCCCAAAGACATAGTATTGCAGGAGCACTTGTGAGCCATTCTAGAGGCTCTATACCATGTTTCAGAGGGGTTTTCGTTCAGCCCGGCCGAGCTTATCATGACATCCTTGTTCCACTTTGAGGACAAGGTCCATCGCAAGAGTCTAACCCGAGCTGAGTCCACTCCCCTCCTGTTCCCAAGACTTCTATGCCAAGTACAGAGCACATCACTCCCCATCGGTGGCCAAAGCGAGCGCCGTCGCGGATCGGCGAGGCTATCCCTTATAGCCGACCAGCATGACCAGGGCCCAACGCACCTCCCACTGAGCTGCCGAGACCAAACAAGAACTCGGACCTTCCTCAGAGGAGCAAATTACCTCCAAGAGTGCATACCGAGGAGAATCAAAGTTCCAAAGATCCCCGCTTCGCCTAACTAAATAATTACTCCATTACCCACAACCCCCGCATCGTTCAGACCTCTGCAGCCCCTCGGGCTCCCCAAGACCATAGCTCTCACGATGTCGCGGATCGAGCACTTTAGTGTCACCTCCACAAAGATATCACCATTTCTACGGACTTCCTAGCCATCACGGGATGCAAATCCGCGCCTCTCGTCACTTCGCGCATCCTTACTGGCCACCCATACACTCGGGGCTAAGAGGACGACGCGTCGCCGAGGCCATACTCGCACGTAATCGTGCCATCCTCATGCATCCGCAGTCACCTAGGCCTACCCCCACTTCTATATCGTTGTCTCCGCCCAAGCCTCTTCCAATCTCATCCTCCCGCTCCAATGCATCTCTCATTCCAACCAAATTTCTCGCAGACTCTCTGATGTAAGAAGCAAAGAAAGAACGCAGCCCACTCCACTCAACAACACCTCACCGCCCAGATGAGATGACCTTTCACTAGCTACGCATTGAGGAGGTAGCACTTCCTTCGCTAACTTTCTGATCCGAGCCCCATCATGCATACAATGTGATATTCGGGTTTGGAGGTATTAACGATGAAGTGACTTTACACTTTTTATTTCACACTGCCCTTTCGAGCAAAGCCCATTTTCAGATAAGCTTATGGGCTTGTTGTTTGTTCCGTTTTTGTGAAGTCAAGTTATTCATTTTTTTTAAAAACTCAAAACATAGTGATATATAATTCTTATACATACCATACAACTCATTTTCTCAATTCAAAAATTACACCTTTTTTTTGTGGTTTTGCCTAACCTACAAGTTGGAGAATTGAAACACTGCCCAAAGATATTGATGTTAGATTAATTCCATGCATGATTAAGTAAATGATCGGTTGAATTTTAATGGTGTTCATCCTTCTTCTTCCACCTTTAGCTAGCCACACACACAAATAAGTTTTCTTCAAGAGTCGAAACTCCGCTCTAAATTTCACTTTGCAAACCTACCCTAGTCTCGCTGACCACCCGTGATAGGTTAAGGCCCCCCAGAAAAGAAGACTAACGAAGTCTTCCAAAATAAAAAGAAGTGAAAAAGAAAGCCGCGACGCTCCACCTTGAAACCAGAGCACGGTCCGAGGGGTATATGATGAAAGTCTTTAAAGCCTGGTACCCTAAACCAACTGGTTGGGAGCCGCCGACTTAGTGCTCGCTACATGGGTGGATGGGTGAGGTTTAGCGAGTTGTAGGTGCTGGAGTTTCGAAATCATTCGGAGTCCGGGGTAAAACCTGAAGAGTTAGTGGTCGAAAGATCCTTATGACTTGATGCCCTAAACCTTAATTGGTTGGGAGTCATCTGCGGAACCCCCTCGCATCGACTTCAGGAGGTCGATTCCTCAAGACGCATCTCTACAACACAAAAAGAAGTGTGGAATAATATGGAGCCAGACGCATTTAGGCTGGTCAATGTTCTAGGTCTCGTAGTAGCTTGGTTAGGGGAGAGTGCGCTTGGGAAGCTTATCAAAACTAATCACATAAAACACTTAGATTTTCGTGGAAGTTTCGTGCTCCATTCCTTGTTGATAATTTTAAAATTTGATTTTCAGATGGCATTCATTCTCCCAAGATGGTTATGGTGCAAGGTCTTGGTGATTCATACTGAGGGTTAGACATTACTCGCCCACATACTTTTTGAGATACTTTATTGGTGGTGAATATAATCGGGTCTCGTTTCTTTCTTTCACATCAAGTATGACTAGCAATGTGTCGGTTGGGGGAGTGATTAGTGCTCAAATAGTGCTATTTTGAACCCTGTTTATAGTAGGTTTTGAGCACTTTTTGTGTACTAATCAACTTAAATAACCCAATTGGCACATTAAGGTCCCAACTTTACTACTTATCGCATTTTGTGGCTATTTTTGTAGTTATACAAGCGAAATACACCAACATCATCGAGCCACTCATACACGAAGAATCCAACCCGAACTCCTCGAGATGCTGCACTGGCAATCTCGATGGAAATTGAGCCACACACCGAAAAGAAATCGACTGATCGCAATTCGCAGGCTGCGAATTTTCGCAACCTGCAAAATTTCGCAACCTGCTCTGCCTCCACTCAAACCCCCATTTGACCACCTTTTCTGTGGCTTTTTCCTAAACTACCCCTTTATATATTTTTGGTAGTTCATACATTTTTGTAATTTCCCTTGTTCTGAGCTGTGTTTAAGCCTCAGTCAAGGCTCTGTACAAGATGATGATCACTTTATGTAATAATTTTGGCGTGAAAACTTTTACTCTCCCGCCTTTGTGATTTTCTCTCATTTTCTCTCCTTTTCTTATTTCTTTCTCACCCTAGCCAAACACTGAGGATGACAACTCAAGGGATGCTTACAACCCTCATCCTGAAGAGGAAGGCCACTAGGCCAAAGTTCGAGGTAACCGTTACCCTCCCCCGTTCAACGCGCGCATGCAATTATCATCATTTATGATTCTCGTATCTCACCTCGTAGTTTAAATCCTTTGATGTACCTTGATCGCCAGTACTTGGCATTTTGTATGGCTCGTGGATGCTTATTGCTACATCCACGAGGCTCGCTTTAGTCATTATTTATTTACCTCTACAGTTAGGGTCAAGGAACCGCTTTACCGCTATGAAACATGAATGACCAATAAATGTCAGAGCTCTGCTTAAAACTTTTTAGGTTCAGTTTTGTAGCTAAACGAAGATCCGTTCAGGAAATGACTATAGGTCATCCTCCCCAACGAGAAAAGTACCCGAGGACCTCTCAATCGCTCTCTAGAACCTCAAGCCTGGCCCGAGACTTCAAGGAGCCTCTTTACATTTTATTTCATTTTTCTTTGCATGTTTCAAACCACCAATCACACTGTTTTTACAAAAACCCCAAATCCAAAGTGAATTCACCATTTTACATTAACTGTAAATCATTTTGGGCTAAGAAAACCCATCCCCGAGTTCAACCCTAGAGCCACTATACTACAAAGAGCTGTGGCCACAACAAGAAGGCTTGTGCTTACACCCTTGCCTGAGCCGCCTAGCTACACGCTTCTACGTGCGACCAGAACAAGCTTCATCGTCACTCAGAGGGAAAACCTTGATGTCAGAGGTTAGAACATCACCAGCGATGTATCAAAGTAATCCTTAGAGCGCATTATTTCAATGAATGTTAGTACCGAATACCCCCAAGTGACTCCTCTTACTCGTGTCATTCATCCTCGTAACATCTCAAAATAGCATTTTTTTTAATATTATTTAGCTTCTTTCTCTTATAACATTTTCTACTATTATAATTTTTTTTATTCAATGTTTTATTGGTTTTAAAGTGATAAAAATAAAGGTTTTTAAAGTGAGAATTCGCATAGTGGATTAGTGTACCCCAAATTAAGCCCTAGTAGTTTAATGATATAATTAGGATATAACACAAGTTAAAATAAAACCGGAATTAATACAAGAGTCAAGCTTAAATTGGTAAAATGTCAAAATGAGGACCAAAAGGTCATAAATGAAGAAGAGTATATGCCAAAGTATAAATGAAATAAGTTGTTATGCAAATGAAATAGAAATGAAGGGCTTTAATGCAAAAATGAAAAAAAAAAAAGAAAAAAAGTTAAAAAGGGGAAGGCCAAACAAGGCCTTATACAAGATGAGAATAAGACCAAATTTGGTATAGTGAAATGAGATCATTTCATCTGGGGCAAAAGGGGAGCTGGGGCTACGCTGAGAGAGGGGAGAAGCCATCTTTGGACTCTACTTGTTCTCAAGAGGAAGGAAGAAGGAAAGCTGTAGGAATGTTCAAAAGATTAAGGTATGGATACTTGTCTAAGCTCAGTATGGATTCACCCTTTAATTGTGTTCGATTGGTAAAACCATAATTTAGTATATATATGCTCGAGTTAGAGTTCAAGCAGCCTTTTTCTTCGATTAGGATTGGTTTTGAGGAATTTTTGTATAAAGGAAATAATAAGGTTTTAGGAGATGTCGCCAAAAAATTTTCCAAACCCATGTTTTTGCTTCGCCATAACTTAGACATTACCTATCCAAATTTCTAGTGGATTCAAATATAAGGGTAAACTATAATTTAGGAGAACAAATTTTGGAATAAGTGTATTCAAATTCAGACTCTACTGGACCCGTAAATTCAAAGAAGTGAAGCTCGCCGCAAATCTCGGTTCCGTTTTGGTACGCTGTGTTTTGGTACAATTTTAGTATTTAGGCCATAAGTTGAGTTTCACTCATCCAAATTGAGTGATTAAAATTTTTGGATAAACTAGACTTCTAGGAGAACAAAGGTTCTTGAAATAAGTGCATTCAAATTTGGACCCCATTGTACCTAGAAATTTGTCAAAGTGAAGCCCTATTTTCGGGCAAATTCTGGTTATGTTTTGAAAATAGAGTAGCCTCCGATTGTTAGACATATCTCGAAGCCTCGTGTCTCGACCGGATGATTCCACTTCTGAATAAAATAGATTTATAGAGGAACAATGGACTTGAAGGATGTTGATAAAATATGGCTCATTTGTTCCTAGAAAATTTTACATAAGTGGCTGCGTATCGGGTAGAAATCAACCTAACCAAAAAAAACACACTAGCATGTACGATCGATTTTTCTTTGTCTGCTCTCCTTCCGTTATGACGTATTTGCACGGATTAGGGGTTGTCGACATGATAAACCCGAGCTAAGATCGGATACAAGGAATAGAGTCAAGAATCGACAATCTTTTCGGGTTTGTTCTTCATACATTTCTTCTTGTTTCAAGTTTTGTGTTTGTCACAAACAAATCTCGAATGTTTGTTATGAAATCTAATGCTGTTTGAATCAGCGAATCGAAATGTGACAAACATCCAGATATGTGCTTTCGATTAAGGCCCAAAAAGTGCTGGCTTCAACCCTATATTAGATAGGTTTTGAGTGCTTTTGCACACTAATCATGTCATTTATGCCAATTGAAGTGTTCAAGTCTTCTTAGTACTACTTATGCCGTTTAGAGGTTATTTCGTTGCTTGCAGTTTTACAGATTTGGGGAGTTCGACATCAAGACATATGATGAATCATGAAGATCGAACTCAATCATTACCATCAAACACAATCGCCAAAATCAAAGAAAGAATGAAGGCAAAGCGATGGAACAGATGCGCGTAGAGGACAGTGAAGCAATGCAAGATGAATCAGCAATCCCCGTGAATTCGCTAAGATCACAAATTTTCGCAACCTTAGCCAAAATTTCGCAATCTACCGAAATTACCACCTTTCGCTAGACACCGTGAATTTTCATAGCACTGCCTCTACCAAATTTTGCATTTTCGCTACTCACATACCAAGCAGCAATGGGGGATTTCGCTTAGCACAAATCACCACGCTTAGCGAAATTTCAGACACGATCTCTGTGATTTTAATTAGCTAGGCGAAATTTTCAAGAATGAGCAAATTTGTCGCTTCAAATAAATTTTTTGAGCCTTACCGAACACCACGCCTCATGCTTCGTACTAATGCAACCGACTTCAATTTTCGTGTATTACTTCGTCTCCTAAAATTAGCCAAATTGTTAGGCTTTATGGTATTTTCATACATTGGGTGCCTATATAGTTCCCTCCCATTTTGTAACAAAAAAGAAACAAATTGAGGAAGAAATTTTTGCTAAGTTTTTATTTTTTGTAAATATCTTCTTCTCGTAGCTTTAGTTGTGGCTCGTGTTTCTCTCTTCTCTCTCATCTTTCCCTATTTTCAAGTCGCCAAACACCCTCTTAAGGATGACAACTCAAGAGATGCTTGCTGCTCTTTCTTTGAAGAGTGAAGGAGCTAGCTTGGTGGCGGCAAGCATGTGTCATTCTCTTGTATTAAAAAAAGCCACAAAAATCGTGGTTTATGGCCATATCTTCTCAAAATAGGTTGAATAGTATTGAATGTTATTGATTCGCCAATACTTACCATGCTTTAGGATACAAGGTATACTTATTGCTGTGATGCACTGTGGTTTTTTTAGATGGTCTTACGAGCCACCGAAATGATATTTAATGTTGTGGTTTCAAACTGGCAAAGGGCCATAGATGCATGTTACTGTGTTAACTCAAATAGAGTTATTTCAGTGGGTGAGGCTCATGAAGTTAAACATAGATCCCAAGTATGGCTAGGGGACTATAGGTTGCTCATTATAACGCGAGATAAACCCGAGGACATTTATTTGCCCTAAGTTACCGAAGTTAGTGACTCCAAATCTTTAAAGTTAACTTTTCACACTTCATTTTCAGTTTTACGCTAATCGCTTTCGAATCATCACTAATCGCTTTTGAAACAAAAATCCAAAAGTCCAAATGTAAAGCCTTACCTTTACACTTATGCAAATCCATTCCTTAGATGAAAACCCATCCCCGTGTTCGACCCTGCATCACCATACTGCAATAAATGACCACGGCAATAGGAGGAACTTAGGTATATAAATAAGATTCAAATTTCACCCTATCGGGCACTTAATCAAATGTACGCCGTTGCCGATGTGCCAAACTACGAATGATAAGCAAGGTACTTCTGTGGATCAACATCACAAGTGAAGGTAATCTTTGAACTCTTGAAACTCCAACAGCAACCCGCAAGTTTTCATCACTTCACAAGACTTCATCGCTTTTTTGTTTTTTTTTTTTATATACAATCTTTATTAGCTATCACAACCTTTGCAAAGTTGGTTTGTGCTCTTTGTTGTGTCTCGGTTGTGCTTGGGTTATTGTCTGATCTTGACGGAACTCGGGAAGCGCATAGAATCGGTACACAACGGCCCGGTCGAGTGAAGTCGGTGTACCTGCCCGATACCATGGATCCCATTTACTGAAACGGCGAGTGGAGCTGAGACCCGTGAATCCAACAGCCTGGAACCGAAGTCATCCACCCTCCTAGAGTTAGTGCTGTCATCATTCCTCTGGCGAAGATGTAGCGGTGAGGCCATATTGGCCTTACTCCCCACGTATCATGGTATGGAAGGAAATGAAAATCCCATGCGCTCATATTAGGGATTTTGAGGTTTGCACTACCTTTGGGAAGGTATGATGTGGTAATGGATTGCTGAAGCTAAATAGCTTATTTCCTGACCTAAGGACAAGGCCAAGATTTGGCTAAACTACTGGAGCCTAGACCATTGAAATTGCGTGGTAGAGCTGCTTGACGAGAATTCTGAAGAGTTAACCGGTGCTCATAAGACTAATAATTTGAAAGAGACAAATTTTCCTTTGCGGCCCGGGATGTATGGTTGAGAGGTTTTTTATTGGTGTTGGGAGAGATTTATGGAGACCATCGATTGGCACACATCATGGGTTCGATACATGAATCTTTGTCAAACCATTTCTATGGTGGTATGTCTCACCCTTGCGTGGCGGCTTTTGGAAGCTCATGTGTGGAGGAGACTTTTGAGTAGCATCTGATGAAGCCATGGATTTTAAATTACCGTGGCTGGCTTTACAAGGGTTGGGATGAGCCAGGCCCTGGGAAATGGAAACAATGAGGCCTTGAGCAGACAGAGGAGGGATTTATGCTGCCCGGAGGAGTAACTAGAAATGGCTAGGATTTCACCTTGGCTAGGAAGATTGGAGGGCTTGGAGGAAAAGGCTCCGAAGTACGTACGGTGAGGCGAAATCACGCACACCAATCCTTGCACTAATTTCCAATCCCCTATACATCCAGTAGAACAGTGTCCTATGGCCCCTACAGTGAAGGATTTGATGTCGAGTGTGCAAATGCGTAGAGACGATATAAGCCACCTGACCCGATACTCCATACGAAATAGTACAATTTCAATTGGAGGAATCACCCTAACCTTTCACGAAACCCACTCCCCCACAGCATATTTTGGTGCCAAACCTGTTGGTTCCCAATTTGACCCTGGCAGCACCATTATGTCTCACGTGGAGCAAGCCATTTAAATTTGGTAAGGTGGTAGGCAGCTTTGTGGAAGAACAAAAGGGATCGATATTGCAGGCGGCGCAAAGTTGATCTTGGCGAGCTGCGTAAGAGGATAGATGGGCTTGAGAGCAATCTTAACGAAAATTGACAACCTCACGATCATTGATCACGAGATCAACGAGTTCTTTGAGTCTGAAGGAGGAAAGGTTCCCTTCCCAAGCGATTACCAAACGAGGAATCCATGAGGTAGGATCATCCAGCAATTCAGGAATGGATGAGGTAAAGGCTATAATCACCACGGAGTGGAAAGAGGTTGATCAACCCGTGCAGAAACTGGTGAAATCGAGGAAGGTGCGGTCGGGCATATTACTCCTAAAGGAAGATTCAATGAAATACGCACCACCTCATTTCACTTAAGCATGAGGAACAGAAAGGCATCTCTCTCAGCAAGCGAGCATTTTAGAGGTCTTAAGGCAGAAGTGAAGGTTAATATACCTCTTATTGGACATAATCAAAGCAGGGTCTGCTTGTATCGAAAATTTTTTGAAGATCTTTGCACAATTAAGAAGGGTTAGATTTGAGAAGAAGGCATTTCTCCTTTGAGCAAGTCGATTGCCATAATCCCAAAGCAAATACTGTCAAATACAAGGATCCGGGATCTCCACAATTTCGATCAATATTGGTGGGAAGTGTGACAAATCATTGCCCGATTTGAGGCCAGTGTGAACCCTAATGCAGAGTGACCGATCTTACAGCGAGTTAGGTTTAGGTGAACAAACCTACAACATCACTATCATTGGCCGATAGATCGAGTAAAAATCCCTAAGGGATAGTTGAGGATGTCTTGGTGAGAAAGTAGACAAATTCTGCACCACGTTGATTTTGTAGTGCTTGACAGGCGATTCTGGTAGACCCGATCATGTTCCAATCATCTTAGGAAGACCATTTTACGGCCCTGACAAATGCAGTAATAAATTGCCGGAATGGAGTCATTGCAGCTTACCTTTGGTAACATGACTATGGGGGTTGAACATCTTTCATCCCAGACAACAAGCAAAAGTTGCTAGAATATGAAAATCAAATAGCGGTAGAAGTTGTTTCTAATGTTCGGTATGCGGGGATGCACGGTGTCGAGGTGCGGGAGTAATAAGCGAGGAGTTGAAGAGATATTGGTCTTGCCATCAACACCCACTTTGGCCAATTGCTCAATTCAAGCCATCGGCGGATACTTCAACAAATGTTTGAAAGCTTGATGGAGTCGACCATTCACTACGGGGGTTGAGGAGATCATTCTCCCTTAACCCCTTATTTTTGAGAATGAAATTTGGTTGGTGTTTTTCAAAAACCGAATTACCAGTTCATAGTACCCTTTTATTTGAATTCGGTCAACAATTTTAACATTTTAGTTATTTTTGGAAAATTTTAATTTGCTCCAGTTTTCACGGTTTAGTACTTTGTTTTATACTATAATTACTTAGTATTAATTTTACTTAGTTTATATAGTAAATTTATTATAATAATTTTTTTATTTCATATATTAGTCATAGTGTAATATAGTAATTTTTTGAATTCGGGAAGTCACCGTGGGGCAGGTCATTAAAAATAGCGAAAAATGGTGGGGAGACCCATCAGTACGCCCTGAAACATAGCTATTGGCTTGGGAAGGGGGGGGGTGGGTTTGTCCATTTGCCACTTCCGTTCTCCCCTCCCGGCGAAACCACGAGTCCTCCCCCGGCCCTACGCCACGCCGTCACTTTATCACTTCTTAGGAGTTGCGCCACGTTCGACTGACCGCCGATGCGCGCCTACGCATCCTTACTGGCGCGATCTCGGCGTAGAACTCGGCCCGATCCACTGATTGAGCCTCCACTCTAGCTAGGCCACGGCGCCCCACGACCATGATTCCACGACGGGAGTTCTTTGCCCAGCTGAGCCACCTACCAGAAACCTTGGTGAGCCTCTACTTTGCCGATTCGGGACCCTCTTTGCCGTGGTTCGACTATTTTACTTTGCCTCGGCCATTTGGTCCTCTCACGAGCCTTATTTGGCTATTTTGGCCGGGGGTTTGCTGCGACCGATGAGCCACGGCTCGTCGCACATTTGATGATTACAGGTCACCTCGGTGAGCCTCGATTCAGTCTGAGCCTCAGTGCATTTTCGATGAAGTCGAGCCCTCTTCCAGTATTTTATTCAGATTTTAGATATGGTTCGTACTCGGGGTGGGTCCCGCCTTCGGTATGGGTGGTCAGTGCAGAGGCCCTGACTGGGTCCGGCTCGGTACTGCATCAGGTCCACACGAGCGTACTGAGGAGCCTCGGGGATTCGTCTCGTTATCGAACCACGGATGGGACCTCGGGCCCCATCTCTGTACCTTGGGGAGAGTTAGGGGCAGGCCCTCCAAGCGAACCGCACACATCGGGCCCCGGCCAGTCATCTTCCTCTCGGCGCAGCCATCACCAATCCGCGTCGGGCTGCGGAGCGGCGTCGTCGCCTCGGTTGTCACTGCCTCGAGTTCAGTCGTTGTTCTTAGGGCACCCATTAGGAATCGCGCTTTACATTCGAGGGGACTTTCATCGAGGTCATTCTCTGGATGTCCACTGCGGTGATCGATTTGGGGAGTCCATGAGATTGGTCGGAATTATTCCTTCTTGCCCTTGTGACTGGCGACATTACCATGGTGGTCGCTGCGGAGTTCCTATCATTCTGATGACATCTCGAGGAAGCGGATGGTCGCGTGAGCCGATTCTCTATTGATGATCACGCCCAGGTACTCCGAGAAGGGCCGATATTTCGTGACTTTGGGCTGCGTATACCGCCCGGCAATCACGGAGGGTTATAGAGATTGGGCGCGCCCCTCATCGAGAGATGGTTCGAGCGCGGCGAACACCTGTTGGACCCGATTATTTCACGAGGCGACTCCGCTCCGGATCTCTGATACGACCCTTATTCCGGACGAGTGCATTTCCGCTCTGACGTGCACGTGCGGCGGAGGAGCCATCTTGGGGCTCTTTCTGGATCTCGGAGGGATATTGGTTCAGTCCTACATTTGGTATTGACCTCCTTGATGCATTTCGAGGAGAAGGTCCATCGGAAGGAGCTGGTGAAGCGAGAGAGTCTTAGTTGGCGATCTGGGAACCTCTGCGTGGGATTAGAGCATTGGGATTCCTAGAGGCGAGTTGAAGGAGGATTAGATGCCCTCTGGTTCTGTCAGCGGAGTGGGTGATGACCATGCCCGTATCTTTCCATCTCGACCGACGAGGACGGGAGGAGGTACCGGATCAGGTGGCGAGGGACTCCCACGAGGGCGGTATGCACTTTGAGCAGGATGCGAGAGTCCAGCTCTCAGCGGATGTCACCTTCATCTCCTCACACCATCATGGTGCAGGTGATACACTATGACCATCTTATTAGGCGCACCACTCACACGAGTATGTTCACGCATACATTTCGCGAGAGATAGCATGTGATGGATGCCATATGCTCACTAAGCGGCTACGAGTGACACGGGATCGAGGCTGGCCCGGTGTCACTCTATGCTTCAGCAAATCGCAGCGCCTTGGGCCTTCCTCGTGTTCTTTGATCGGAGAGGAGCCCGCCGGTCTTGACCTATTTGGATGTTTTGGGCGCGATGGCGGCTGACTTCGGACCCACCTGCACGGCGGTGAGGTGGTTGGGTTTCTTTATGATTTTGTATAGTTACCAGCTTTATCAGCGCCTACTATTTTGATTGGGATTTATGAATTATGTAGTAGAGCGTGATACTTTTGTTGTTTAGCTTTGTATTCATGTATTAGCCATTTGGCTATATCAAAGCTATTCGGTCTATATATATCTGATTTCATACCATGTTTTGTGCCTTTACCATGTATATTTGTTTTTCTTTTCAATTGAACAATTGAATTGCTACAATTGGACAATTGAATTTCCTTGTGTTGGAAAATTGAATCATTGTTTGTCACCTTTATGTTAGAACAAATTCCATGCTTGAACCAGTTTTTGGTCAGTTGAAGTTCCGGCGGCGTAACTCAGCTTTGAAAATTTCTCCCTTATGCTAGATTCACTGCGCACTCCAGTTATTTCTTCACGGTACATGAATTTTTACTTCTTTAACTGCACTTGACCTTAAGCATGTTGGCAACCTAAAGATAGGAGGTTTATTGACCTTGCAGCAGAGACCAATTTTGTCTTCGAAAGGAAAAAGAAAGAAAAGCAAAGAAAAGAAAAAAAAAGAAAAAATAAAGTCGTGAAGTTTTGCCTTGAAACCCGAGCACAGTCCGAGGGTGTATGGCGAAAACCTTTGAAGCCCGATGCCCTAAGCCTTAATTGGTTGGGAGTCATCGATTTAGTGTTCGTTACATGGGTGGATGTTAGAGTCTAGCGATTTGTGGGTGTGATTTTGAGAGTCATTGAGTCAGGGTGAAACTGTAGAGTTTGTGGTCGATGATCCTTTTGCTTCCGATGCCCTAGACCTTAATTGGTTGGGAGTCATCGTTGGACCCAGTTAGGACTTTGGTAGTCGGATTTTAAGCATTGCATCTGATATAGTTGAATAAAGAAAGAAGTGCGTAACTATCCTTATCTAGGTTGTTAGCAGCTTAAGGCCGTAATCAGTGCTAGGTTGGGGGAGGGACAAATTTTGCAATTTATTGGCGTAAATGCGGTTATATAAAGAACCATTAGACTTAGGTGGAAATTCAAGTTGAGAATCATGGAACCAATATTGACCTAAAATTGTTAGGTATGGTTTGGCTCTTCATGTCCAGTTTCCGACTTGGTAAATCCATTTTTCGGTTGGAGACAATGTTTATGTACATACACCTTTTGAATCATAAACTTTGAAAATCTACTACATATCTCCTTTTTGTTTTGCATTCTTCAGGGACTAGCAACGTTTCGGTTAGGGGTGTGATTGTGATTAAGTACTATTTTGAACCCTATATTGAATGGGTTTGGGTGCTTTGCGCACTAATCATGTCATTATGCCAATTGAAGTGTTCAAGTCTTCTTAGTATCACTGTACCGTTTAGAGGTTATTTTGGTTGTTTGCGGGTTTTGCGTACTTTGGGAGTTAAATACCAGACATATGATGAATCATGAAGAGATTGAACTCAATTGTCAGTATCAAACAAACCAAAAATCAAAGAAAGAATATGAAGGCAAAGTGATGGAAATCGTGCGGTGGGACGGGAAGCAATACGGTGGTGAATCGGCAAATCCGGAATTTCGCTAAGATTGCGAAAGAATTTCATTTGGGATCTGAAAATTCGTAACCTTAAGCGAAAATTTCGCAATCTTAAATGAAAATGCAATTTTAAATAGACACCGGGGAATTTCACTAGGCAACGTTCCTAATAAAGATTTGCATTTAAGCTACTCGCATAAATTTAAGCTAAATAGCGAAATTTCTCTAATAGCGAATCCCACCAGCACTAGCCGAGTACATATTTCGCTATCTTGAACAGTGGGCCTGGCCCCAGCTAGCGAAATTAAGCCGCTAGAAATTTTCCTTAATATGTGAGAATTTTATTTGCCTGTGAAATTTTTGAACCATATGAAGTCTTCATATATCTGTTACTTTTGTAATTAAATCTGTGAAGCTTCAATGATTTGGTGTATTACTCTCTTGTCCCTAAAATTAGCCAAATTGTTAGGCTTTATGGTATTTTCATACATTGGGTGGCCTATATAAGCCCCCTCCCATTTTGTAACAAAAAGAAACAAAATTGAGGAAGAAATTTTTGGTAAGTTTTTATTTTTGTAAATATCTTTCGTAGCTTTAGTTAGGGTTTGGTGTTTCTCTCTTCTCTCTCCTCTTTCCCTTATTTTCTTGGCTGCCAAACACCCCTCTTGAGGATGACAACTCAAGAGATGCTTGGCTAAGCCTCTTTTCTTTGAAGAGGAAGGAAGCTAACAAGCTTGTTGGGGCGATTCTGAGGTTGTCCTCTACGGTATTCCAAGCTACGAGTCTTGTGTTTATGGCCTATCTTCTGAAATAGGGTTGAATAGCATTGAATGTTATTGATTTGGCCAATACTTACCATGCTTTAGGGATCACGAGTGTATACTTATTGCTAGATACTGCTTTGTGGTTTTTTTAGATGGTCTTCTGAGAGCCCTTTGAAATGATATTTAATGTTAGGGTTTCAAGCGTAAAGGGCCATGGGTACATGTTACACATGTTGCTTCGAATAGGAGTTGTTTTTTAGGGTGAGGTTGCTGATTCAAACATAAGATCGGTTATGGCTGGGGACTATGGGTTAGCTTGTCATAGCGAGGATAAAACCGAGGACATTTGTTTTGCCCTAAGTTTGAGTTAGTGACCTAAATCTTAAAGTTAAGCTTTTCTGCTTCATTTTGGTTTTAAGTTAATCGAGTTTTCAAACTCATCTGTGTTTTTGAAACAAAAATCCAAAAAAGTCAAATAGAAAGCCTTACCTTTTTGCCCATGCCGTCATTCCTGGGATGAAAACCCATCCCAGTGTTGACCACTGGGCTTATGCTGCAATAAAAAACGACTACGACGTGGGAGGAACTTAGGTATATAAAGTATTGTTGATTCCATTTCGACTATTGGCGCAGAATCGACCTATTTAGACATAAATCGTTGTTTGAGTGTTGGATTCATTGGTTATAAATGAACTATGTGAGTGGCAAACATGATAGGATTTGCATTGTGTACAAGTGAATCCGTCGAGAATGTTAATTGTATGTCGTGGAAATGTGAAAATGGTATTGGCAAATGACTAATTATTAATGCCTTAAGAGAATGTTAACCATCATGCTTGGGATTAGGGATATGAAATGGTATACCAATAGAATTGATAGTAGTAGTACTCGAGCGAAATGATTTATAATAGCATGCCGATCCGCCTTGACAGGAACGATGCTTCATTGATATTACATAAAATGAAATGTAAATAACCGATCCGTAACCGGTAGGACAATGCTAGTTTGATGCGCATCTAGAGGTTGTCTTGGTGGTCCGTTATCCCTCCTTTTAAAAGTTTCGGTCATGTCGTTTAAAGGGGAAAATGATTAATAATTATGCGGATTGTGTGTGAACAGTTGTGACAAGAATAATAAAACGTAGAGCATGAAGATGAAATTGTATTTCTATATTTGAGATGAAATGAAAGTATGTTAAACTACTATAAAATGGGTATATTTATAAATATTGCATGGATCACATGAGTAGTATGTTGAAGAAGGTTGTTTGGAAAAAATATGTTGAATGTTTTGAGATGATTAAGTGATGCATATAACAAAAAGTTTAGATTGTTATGCATATAGATGTGTAGTATAATTGTTTGAAATGAGAATAGAAATGCAAAGAACCACTAAGCATAGAAAATCACTTGAGTGTTAGCTTTCCACGTGCAAGTACCAAGTGAGAGTGGTAGGACCGAGACCCATGAGGCCAGTTCGCCTACGTCAAATTGTGCGCGGAGTATAAGTAAATGCTCGATCTGTGCGCCACGCTTCCATTCCATGATATCTTGTGACTACATTATATTGAAATCAAAGATGTAAAGATCTTCATAAGAAGATTATTATATTTCCATTTTTAATCTGTGGAATGTACTTTACATGGTGGATTTTTCAAAGATAGGATGACTTCACCAACAAAATATATTTTGTAAATGATTTGGAAAGAGACATGGAAATGTCATTTTTGTATAAATATTGCTAACTAAAGTATAGTTATGGGCCCTCTGAAAGATATAATCACATACTTTGTATATTAATGAATGTGAATAGTAGTGATATCATATTCACATATATAAAAATGATTAAATGGATATTAAATATCCTATCGAAAATGAGTATATGAAATGTGTTTTACAGATAAATGGATTTAGTGGTCCGCGTCCCCGGGTTCGGTCCAATCCTTGGGTTAGGTCAAGGAGGGGCGCAACAATCCCTGTGTCACCCAGGGGGATCCTGGAAATCAGAGCACAGATACAGCTCTTTCAAGGTACCAAACACTGATATTAAAACAACTCAATGTTAGAGCAATACCAATTAAATCACTCTAGTTTTCATTCCCAAATCAGCATTAAAATACTACGAACAACAATCAAAACAACAGATACTTCACAGAGGGAGCTTAACCTTCCATTATTGAATTACAAATAACAATGACTAGTTAATCAAACAAATTCATTGAAATTGTAATCAAAATTGAATAAAAATGAATTCTAGAAAAATTTCCAGATTCCATTAAAGTTTAGACATAAATGAAGCTTGATTTACAATCAATCATTTCCCGAATCTCGATTCGAATCATTTACTCTAATCCCCAAAAAAGGAAAAAATAAACTAAAAATAAAAGAAAAATTTATACAATAAGATTTCAGCTCCTCCAAAAATACAAAACTGGATGAAAAACAGCTGAAAGCTGCGCACTCTTCCCTAGGAGCGTCTATTTCTAAACAGGACATTGGAGGCCCTAAAATGAAGTAAAATCACGACCTTTGAAAAGCTTTAAGAAAATTTCTACCCTACAGAAGTGCGTGCTTAGTGGGCAATGTGATGCGATGTTGCGACATTGGAGTTGCTATGTCGTGGATCGAATCTGGTGTCAAGCATTAAAAATCTGATGAGGTAATTCTGCATTCTAAGTTACTAGGAAATGTCGTGGCGATGTCGTGACATCAGAGATGAAGTGTGATGTTAGTTTGATGATTCTAGTGTGTGACGTATTGCCTCAATATTCTTGTGAAATGATGTCACGACATTCTTGTTTCAATTAATCCGCGACATTGTCGTTTGATGTCGCGACATTGCTTATTCAATTCTGATCATTTCAGTTGATGTCTTCTTGGCGAGTGAGTTAATATTCTAATTCTTGATGTCGATCTAACCGCGCGACATTGAATATCTGATATCATTGACATTGGTGCGGCCCAATGTTTCAACCTTGGTACGCCTATTCGGATGTCCGCGACGTGCAGGTAAGTGATGTCGCGACATTGCAATATGAGATCTTCAGTGTTTAGGCCTTTTCTAATGTCACGACATTACTGTTGTGATGTCCCAACATTGAGTGTTAATGCTGCTTTACTACTGAGTCTCTGTTCTGATGTCGCGAAATTGGTAATTTCTGTTCTACCCACTTCAGTCGATGTCACGACATTAGTAAACCGATGTCAGGACATTGGTAAACCGATGTCGTGACATTGAAGTCATGTCAAGGAACTCTCCACAGGATGTCGCAACATTGAGTTGATGTTGCAACATTCTTCAATCAATGTCGCAACATTGCTGCCTTTGCTACACAATGATGTTACTGCTTCTTTCATACTGATTTCTACTTCTTTTCCTTAATTTCCTGCAAAACATAAATTTGGTGTAGACTCCATAATTTTACATTAAATTGAACTTTTAAGCCTTAAATATGCATGAAAAATATAGGCCCCACCAAGAACATATGAGTTTTAAACTCATCAAACTCCCCGAAACTTAAAGTTTTTCTTGTATCTCTGAAAAGAGGCTATTTGTTTGTCCTACTCAAGCATTAAAATTGATTTTGAAGGACATTTTTCCCACATTTCACTCATCTTTTCAAACAAATCTCAATTTTGTCCTCAGTAACGCATTTTAGTTGTGATATCATTCAATTAAAGCTTAAGCTTTCAAAATTCTAAAAATTTCAATTTAGACCCTTCAATATAGCATATAATTCATAGTCAGTAAATAGTTACAGTTCTTGACCCAGTGAGTGTGTGTTGGTCTTCCCTTTATGACTAATTTGCAGATTAAGTATCCTTATGAGACTCACTATATAGAATGGTATTCTCTTTAGAGTGACTTAGGTCCCATGGGCTTGTTGGTCATATCATTTTTCACTAATGTAGGCATAACATAACCCTTAAGATCAAATAGGTCTTTTAAGCTTGTAATATATGACTAGGGTACTTGGGTAGATAACTGGACGACATGTTCAAATTTTACCTCGGGCTGCATACATCACCTGCCCAGCATTTTCCTTCTAACTACTCATCATTTTATTTCTTATCAGAATTTTTTCAAAAGCACCCCCAAACTTGATTTGGTGCATATTGTTTCATGTTTCCCACTGTGGCTTTTTCTTTTTCCACTTTCTGTTTCAACTTTAGTTTCTCAGCTTAGAAACTAATTTCCTATCATTTTGTTCAAGGTTAGGAATGGTGCAATGTTTTTCCTTCTTAAGCTTTCTACCACTCCTTAACAAGCTTTGGGTCAGCAACTCCCTTACCAGTTGACATTAGGATACTAGGTGTAAAACATCCATAAGGACTTAATTGCTCAAGGGAAGCAAGCTACAAGGCTAAAACTCCTCCTCCCCTTGAGCGTACGTATTTTAAACTATAGGTTTCACCAATATGTACCTCTTTTTATATTTTCTTACTTCTTTTTCTTCACCATCCTTAGTTCTCATTCTTTTCTATTTTTCAAAATTGTACTCCCCTAAACTTGTCCTTTTATTCATTTTTGTTGTACTTATTTTGCAGTTTTGGGCAAACTCAAGGTTCTTTGCAGTAAGTTTAGATTTTAAGGAAGGGTTAAGGTTTTTCTTTGTGGTTTTGATGATAAGAATGGCTTTTAGGCTCAAGCAATGTACTAAGGTATATGATTGTAAGCACATCAAATGGTAGGCTTTAAAAGGCACAAACTATCAAAGGATGACCTAAATCATTTCCTGCTGATTGTAATGCCTAGGATTTCGCCTTGAATAATAATACAATAAGTTCTAGGACCTTTTGAGACCTTTGATAGTAAGTCGATAAAGGTGTTCCTAACGAGAAACCTGTCCGGTTTTCTAAGGTACTAATGGCCAATTTGTGTCGGTGATAATCATTTTTTGAAACGTTACTATCTCAATCAAACTAGAATTCTAAACCCAATGTCTTATTGATTTCCAATTTCCAGTCTCTTTAGAATCTAAATTTCAGCTTATTAGTCATGACATCACAATTTAAAAATTCTGTTACACTCATTCAGCAATTTCATTGTGATTTTTGCCTTTTTTGGTTTTAAATGATTGATGTTCCTATTGCAATTTGCCAGTTCATTTTGATCTAACATTTCAATTCATTTCATCAGCGACAATAACAAACACAACTCAACAAGTTCTCCCAATTCAACCAAACAAGTAATCGACTTTCATCACTGTAGTATGCAAAAATACCAAAAATCTTCCTTAAAGCACGGTTCTACACAACTTCCAGGAAGTGGACCTTTTCTTATTTTGGGTTCGAATTTCTCTTAACGATTTCTTGATATTTTAACTTTCTTATCTTTTAATCTCAACAATTATGCATTCGAGTTCAATTGAATTCTCCATTCTATCAAGCAATACACAATTCAGCATTTATTATTCTTAACTATTTCACGTTACTAAATGAAAAATGAAGAGAAGAGAAAAAGGAGAAAGGATAAAATTGAACACATATTTGGAAACTAATATTCATTTAAGCCTTCAAGTATGATTACAATGGATTGAATTACAAGGAGAGAGAGAAAAGAGATACAATGGAGTTACTTCTTTTTCCGTTGGGACTTGGAGGGTTTTAGATTTAATGGCTCATATTGGTAACCAGCTTGAGAATGAATGTATTCAGAGATAGAAGGTTAGGGTCTTGCTACTGTTCTATCACCCATCTGTTGGTTTATCAACCAATCCAAAATTGTGGCATTAAACCTTATCATCTCATTTTGTCTCCCCCTAGCGGAGTCGGAGCGACTTCAAATTCACCCAGGCATTATACATCTTGATCATGTTGGCATTCACCATGTCGAGCTCATCAAAGCTTAACCACGTAGTTCATGGAGGCTTCAGGTTCTTCATCCCTCATACGGATGGTGGCCACTGATTTCAGCACGATGCTCCTTGTATAAACCTGAGGCATCTTCTTTTTAGACGAATTCACTCCATCTCCTTCTCTCTAATTTCCAGGATCTTCAATAGCTCCTGGTCCCTCTTCAGTTTCTCACTTATAAAGGCTTTCTCCCTCTCCCTGAATTCAGCTTTAAGAGCTCTATCTCTCTCATCTAGCTTCTCTTTCCATTCATCATCTCTTTGTTAAAAAGCTACTGCCAAATCTCTCTCTCTTCATCCTTTGAACTTGTAAGTGGTTGTCTCTCCACCTCAATTCTTCCCTAGTTTGCTCATTTCTCTCCCAGTCTCTTTCTCTCTGCCTTAGTCGCCCAATAGTCTTTGGTGTACTTTCTTCGACTAACTCTCTGTTTCCCTCTTGTTTGTCTAATATGTTTGGTTCTCTCTCTACCAGTGCATGGGGGAAACCAGCAGCTGCTACGAGTGACCATAACTCTCCCTTTTAACTGTTTTCACTCTCACGTCTTTAGCCTCACTAATGACAAGTTGGCTCCTAAGGCATTCCCTTGTTCTCTTTCTTTTATTTCTTCTCTTTCCCTTTTCATTCTCTACTAGACCCTTAGTGATTCCAGTAAGAGTGAGAGGAAAGGCTTTTGGGCACTTTTCCTCTTCTGTGTCACTGAATGTAACACCCCCCTTGATACACAGGAGAGTGACTAATGCATGTTTCTTAAGAATTTTTCATTGACATAATCCAGGATGGATTGTTCATTGATTCTCCCCACATCCAAGGTATAAACCTTAACCCAGTGCATACAAGAGTAATTCTGCGGTCTTGTCTCATAGTTGAGACATGTTTGAGGTTAAAGACATAATTAATAAATAATAATAGCATACCTTGTTGACTTCAGTGAGAGTCTCCCTCGGTTTGGGGGACGTTGGAGATGGTCTTGGTTCTTTGCCGCTTCCCTTGTCTAGTCAAGATTCCCTTGTCTTTTTCTTCAAAGCCTAAGGATATACACGTTGCTTTCAGACTCATTAGTCTCTTCACTCATCTAGAATCTAAGATTCAGAGGATAGTCCTTTCCCTAAAAGGGACCCATCTCCCCCTGACGTAGCATGTCAGGTCCTTTCTATCGCCAAGAATTGGCGTAGAACTCTTTCACCAATGCTCTTCTCCCTGGCTCCATATGCCTGCTCATAATTTCCCAGCCCCTTTTCTCGATGTCCTCTTTGAAGGGAGCCACTAGCTTCTTGAACCCTCTCTCTTCCATAGCCCCTTCTTCCTGGAGTGTTTTTCATATGTAGCTTCTACTCCCTTGTGTGTCCAGAAACCTCTAGCATCTCTTGCCTCCTTTCAACCCCAATCTCCTTGGTTTCTTGCTTACTTCTTGGGAACAATCTCCCTAGTTCTCTGTTGTTCGGCTCTATCTCTTAAAGACTTCCTCTACGATGTTCTCTACTGCCTCGTCTAGGATGGGATAAGAAAATTCACTAAGTGTTCCTTTAAATAGGTAGGCTACCCTAAGTGCGATGTCACGACATTGACAAAAATTTTCAAGTGATTCAACTTAATGTTGCGAAATTGCCTTGATGTCGTGACATGGAAAATGGCATGTCACGACATTGCTTAGGATTTATGAGTAACTTAACTTAATGTCGTGACATTGGAATTGCAATGTCACGACACTGCTTTGATGTCGTGACTTTAATTTTCGATGTCGCGACATTGCCAGCATGTCACTCTTGGTGTAAATTACGTAGTATGATGTCGTGACACATTAGGGTATCGATGTTACAACATTAGGCGATATACCATGGCATTGAGTGTCGATGTGTGAAATTGGGAACAATGTCCGCGACATTTGGGGGTGATGTTACGACATTGCGGTAGTCTTCGTAACACATTGGAGAACTATTTAGAGCCGATGTCGCGACATTGTTGTCAATGTCATGACATTGAGAAGGCATTTTCCTCTTTCAAAATTTTAGTTGCTTTCCTCTTCTTCCTTTCTACATACTCTATTCATTCTTGTGAATATAATTTTAACAAATTAAATTATCTCTCGATCACATGGACACTGGCTAAATGTTCTCAACTACATGATATTAATGGAAATATTCTTTATGCTGAAATTATTCAAGCTGAAAATTATCATTCAAAGCCCAAAATATTCAACAAAGGAACAATGAAGCTACTATGCAAATTTCAAATCAGAAAAATTACACTCCCTCAAACTTAACATGTGCATTATCCTCAAAGAACAAGTTAGGGAAAGGAACTCCCCTGTGTATTATATATTCTACATCATTGAATTTGGGTTGAAGTGCTTCCATTTAGATTTTATAGATATTTGCAGCTCCTTTGTCCTGAAAGTAAGCAAAATCTGTCTAACATTAGTTCTAAATAAACTCAAACAAAACTACTATGTCAACTAACTATTTAAAATACACAATAGATCAAAACAAAATCAAGCGTAAATTAAAAATAGGAAATTGCTTGGAGTTGCCTCCCAAGTAGTACGCTCAATTTTAAGTCTTTAGCTAGACATTGTTGTCGCATGTTCTCTTTTGCCACTTCTTTTGATCTCTTCAAATCTAGGACTATTCTTCATTTGGTCTTCCTCCAAGGTAATGTTTTAGTCTCTGACCATTCACTTTAAACTTATTTCTTGAATTGGTTTTCAGTGTCACAGCTCCAAAAGGTGTAGCTACAACTACTGTGAAAGGACCACTCCATCTTGACTTGAGTTTCCCTGGAAAAAGTCTGAGCCTTGAGTTGTACAAGAGGACTGATTCTCCAATTTTGAATTCTCTTCTCAGTATCCTCTGGTCATACTATTTCTTGGTCTTATCTTTGTAGATCCTAGCATTGTCATAGGCTTCATTTTTAAGCTCTTTCAGTTCAGTCATCTGAAGTAGTCTCTTTTCCTTAACATCTTGGAAATCAAAGTTCAACTTCTTGACTACCCACATGGCTTTATATTCAAGCTCAAGAGGGAGGTGACAAGGTTTTCCAAATACAATCCTGTATAGGGACATTCCAATATGAGATTTATAAGGGTTCTGGCAAGCCCCACAATGCCTCATCTAGCTTTTCTTGAGTCTCTGCTTGTGTTTAATGTCTTTTCAATATTTTTTTATCTCTATTGGAAATTTCTGTAACTACCCATTTGATTGAGGTGATAAGCCAATCCGTAACATGTCGACTCCATATCACTGCCAAGTTTTGCAAACAGTTTGTTTGCAAAATGGCTTCCCTCATCACTAATGATTGTCCTTGGGGCTCCAAATCTGCTAAAGATGTTTCTTTGAATGAACCCCACCACTGTGTTAACATCATTTATGGGACAAGCTATGGGTTCCTCCTATTTGGATACATAATCCACAACAAGGAGAATGTACAGATTTCCAAAGGAGGGTGGGAAAGGTTCCATGAAGTCTATCCCCCATACATCAAAAATCTGCACCACTAAGATTCCTTGTAAAGGCATCTCATTTCTTCTATTTATGTTGCCCATTATCTAGCATCTATCACAATGTTTAACCCATTCAGAATAGTCTCTAAATAAAGTAGGCCAGTAAAAACCTGACTGGACTATTTTCTTGGTTGTTCTATCTCCTGCAAAGTGTCTTCCATATGGTGATGCTTGGCATTTATCCAAAACTTCACCTTGTTCAGCTTCTGGTACACATCTTCTGATGATATGATCTGCCCCTCTTCTGAATAACAATGGGTCATCCCATATATAAACTTTAGCATCAGTTCTCAACTTTCTTTTCTACTAGTAGCTGAATTCCGGTGGCATGATTCCCAAGCTGAGTAATTCTACAGACGGCTATACCATGGAACTAAGCGATACTGAAAAGATGCTTATCAAGGAAATTTTCTTCCATTTCAGTTCCTCTTTCGTTTTCAATAGGCTTTCCTAATCTGGATAAGTGATCTGCTATCACATTATCACGGCCCCTCTTGTCTTTAATTTCCAAATCAAATTCATGTAACAATAAGACCCATCTGATCAATCTTGGTTTACATCTTTCTTTTCCATGAGAAACTTGATTACTGCATGATCATGTGATTACTGCATCACATGGGACCCCAATATATATTGTCTAAATTTTTCACAAGAAAAAACCAATGCTAGCATCTCATTTTCTGTAGTTGAGTAGTTCTCTTATGCTTCATTAAAGGTTTGTTGGCATAGTATGTAATAAAATTTTCTATGTTTTTTCCTACTTTCTCATTTCATAGTCATTGACATTACACATGATCTCAAAATCTTTCCAATATCGTGTTGCCATGATGGGAGTTGTAACCAATCACAAGGATTTTATTTCTTCAAATACAGACTTTGCATGGATTCATCAAAATCAAATTTTATCCTTTTCCACTAGTCTGCGTAATGGTTTGGAAATTTTGAGAATCTTTTATTAATCTTCTATAGAATCCAGCATGTCCCACGAAGCTTTACAAGTATTGGTGCCATTAGAGTCTTAATAACATAAACCTTTACTTGGACAACCTTAAGTCTAGTTGCGGAAATTTTATGCCCCAAGACAATACCTTCAGTTACCATAAAATGACATTTTTCTAGTCTCAGCTAGATTTTTATGTGGCTTTCACTAAAAGTACAGTTCCAAATTTTCTAGGCAATTCTCAGCTGGATCAAGCCTTCTAGAAGTCTTCCATGAAGATTTCCATAGCCTCCTCCACCAAATCTAAGAACATGGACATCATACACCTTTGAAAGGTGACTGGAGCATTACATAATCCAAATGGCATCCTTCTAAAAGCAAAGGTGCCATAAGGACATGTAAGGTGATCTTCTCCCCAGTCCTCGGGGATGTAAATCTAATTATATCGAAATATCCATCAGAAAGCGAAATGAGAGTGTCTTGCCCGATATGACGTTTGATCAATAAAGGCAAAGAGATAAGTGATCTTTCTGTTGTGATGTTTAATTTTTCTATAGTCAATACATACCCTCATCATCCTGATTTTTGTTAGAGTGGTGTTCTTCTCATTTCGACTATGAATCCTACCCTTTTGAAGGAACCCACGAAGCGGGCTCGCCGAGACTATCTAAGATTGCATAAATAAATCTATTAAACCATTTAAGCACTTCTTTTCGACAACTTCTTTCATAACTAAGTTCCAGTCTTCTACGATGTTCAATTGATGTTTTAATTCTCTCGAGAAAGTTTTAGGCATCTGAATCGATGAGCTGATCCCTTTCACGTCTTGTGAACTAGAGTTATGGCTTCTTGCCCTTTACGAGAAGTTTTAATCGGTTTTCTACTCTTTCTCACATTGTCAAGTCGAATTTGCCATATTACAAGCTATGCTCTTTCAACTCCTAAGAAGGCATATTTCAGATGTTTGGGTAATTCCTTCATAATTAACTCTTCATAACTCTTTTCTACTTCTTGTACCTTCTCTTCACCTCTACTTGATTTTTCTGCACTGTTTTCATTCAGACTGAGTACTGTTTCTTTTAATTCAAGACTGGCATTCAGATGTTCAACATCAAGATCCTCAATATCTGGAAATTCATCATATTCTCATTCATTGAATTCTAAGATCTTACAATCATATTCGATTCGAACTTATAGGAATTACATTTCCACACTCTTACATTCAACTTTTTCAAGATTAGGCTGCTTCAAGCTCTGATTCAGGTTGAAGTGTACTTCTTCATTTCCCACCTTGAGAGTGAGTTCTCCTTTCTTCACATCAATCAAGGCTGCTCCTTCTTCACTCTCAGTGTACTTCTTCATCTCCCACCCTGAGAGTGAGTTCTCCTTCAGTGTACTTTTCATTTTAGTAACAATTCTTTTACTAGTTATTACTATGATAAGTTGTTGACAGGCTTACCACTCCTTCTTCATCAAACTTCCTTTTCTTTCTCAGGATGTCCTTCATGAACATGGCATAATAGAGCATTGAGTGTGTACCTTGCATAAGATATTGATCTCAATTTTCTTGAACATGTTCAAGAATTTAGCAAACTGGTGATCCATCCTTGACTTCTGCATTCTCTGAGGGAATGGAATAAGAATGTGATAGGTCTTCACTTCCTCATTCTTTTTCAGTTTTCCCTCCTCAATTTGCTACTCTTTCTGCACCTCTAATTTCTTACTTTCCTCTGTTAGTCTTGTTCTCTTTGCCAGTTTTAGATTGCTCTTCATTCCCAGTCAATTTTCTCTTTTCTTCTTCTATTTTCTTCAGCTCTCTGCCACTCCTTAGTGTTATGGCCATACAGTCCTTAGGATTCTTCTTGGTATCACTTGAGAAAGAATCTCTATACTGATTTTGCATAGATAGGGCCAACTGCCCTACTTGAGTCTCTAGATTCTTCAAAGATGCATTAGTGTTGGCCTGAAACACAATTTGTTCCTTGGAATCTTTGTAGCTCGACAAACTTACGCTCATATATGTTCACAATCTCTTATTCTCTCTATGGTTCAACATTTGTTTCTCAAAAGACTGGGTGACAGACCCCCTTCCTATTGATAAGGAATCAGCCTTCACATTAACCTCCAGTCATTTCATCTGGGCCTCTGATTTACCATGAAGCTAAGCCGTTAAAGCTAACGAAATGTTTTGGAAACATTGATTACTAAAAATTTTCACTTTTCTATCAAAATCACCTTTAGATTTAACAAAATCCAGCCTGGCACATACTTGCTGGTATGGTGGTTAAGCACGAAATACAGAAATCACACGTATAAAAAATAAACTCTGATATTTTCAAAATCCAACTCTGACCATAAAGGACCTGCAGTTTTCGTTAAAATATCGAGTAAAGAATCAATCCGACATAATTTATCCACCTTTGTTTTTCTCAAAACCATGCATACATATTTCACCAAAGATATTTACATATACAAATGTCATTTTAACTTTAATACGTTTACTTACCTTATCTTATATATAATCTGACAACCTGGCGTCTGGACGAGATCTGGAAAGGTCTTTGAACGGGACACGCACCTGAAAAATTATTTAAAAAACAAAAGCGCTGTGAGCCAAACGAGCTCAGTGAGTACTATAAGTTCTAAATGTTGTTGTCTCTTTATTATGTACCTCCCAATATAATCATACACATAAATGGTTATCGCTGTTTATGATAAAATCTAGTTTTGCGATGAAAACCATTTCTGAAAGCATTACGAAAACTATTTACTGTTTGCTGAATTGTTTCGGTGGTGGTTAATATCGAGAGTGTTATACGTAAATCAGAGTACCAACCAACGTGGCCCCATTTCTAAATCACCTAGGCGATGCCCTTGGAACCTGAACGGCATCGGTAGTGAACCTCGAAACACTACGTCTAATATACAATTAGGTGAACACGCGGGATCTCATAAGCATAATGGAACCTCGGAACAAATACTCGGTAGTGGAACCTCGGAACAACACCTGCGTCTATGTACTATGTCGGTCTAACTATCTGCCATACCCAGATAATGGGAGGGCGACTCCTTTATATGAAATATATGCTATATCTGGCCCCCGATTAGGCCAGTGATATAGTTAGTCATAATACATGACACATATGCGCGATCGAGATACATTTGGCCCAGGAAGCGAAATTTGTGTCATCTGGGGTTTTGCTAAACCAAGCCAAGTTGTTTCTTAAGTACTAAAATCGAATTTTCTGTTTTGAGTATAACAAGTGGGAGGGGTAAAAAAATGCTTTACTAATGCATTATATTTTTAAAGCACTTTACAAACTGTAATTTAAACACTTTTTCGTTTTTCGAAAGCAATTTTGAAATCTCACCTTTTTCTTGACTAATTTCTTTCCAATTCTTGTCAAGCCTACCTGCATGGTCATATCGTCATATGCTCCAATTGCCTACACAATTCATACAAATTACAAAAATGCCCTCAGTTCAACTTTTTAACCATAAAACATACAAAGGCTTTCAAAGAGACTACATCGAACGAACTTCGATTCTAACAAAACTTTACGTGTTAGTCCCATTTGATAAGGACATCGATAATATGAGGTGAAATTGACCAAAATGTCCCTACACATGAAATGACCCATAAAAACTAATCTGTTTTAGCATCTTTTTCAAAACGACCTATATTTATTGATCTCTACCATTAGACCACACATCGGCATAACCACGAAATTTTACATTAATTTTCTGATTAAATTTTTCGAAATTATGTGGGTACGAATGCTGTGACGGGCATATGGTTAGATTCTAGACTTAAAGGACTTCCCATAGAGACTAAAAACCCCAAAACTATTTCTGAAAATTATGTTCGGACTGTCCGAATAAAATCTGCAATTCAACCAACCTCCAAAAGCGATTGTGGTCGACTATTTAATAGAACAGTCCGAAATTCAAATTAAACTCAATCAAAAATTTTGGGACTAAAGTTTCACGACCTTTCATGACCTCTAAAGAAAATTTCAAGTCATTACATAGCATTTAGGCTACTAAATAACAATTAGGAAAATTCCCTACCTCTTGGAGTTTGGCTGAAATGTGCTAAGCTTTTTGGTACCTACGCTAGCTCTCGTCGCGCGGTAATTTTCATATACGATTGACAAAAATCTACGGTCCGATTTCCGTAGATCTGATAAAGAAATGAAGAGAAGAAAATAAAATAAAATATAAATCTCTCACTCTCACGCCCTCACTTATGTCTGTCTCCCCTGCCGTTTAACTTTTATTCCTTTTATTTTCTTTAATTATTATTATTATTATTTGGATAAATGTTTATTGCCTCATTCGGTCCATTTCTACCTTAAAACAATTTATTTCTTACCGATTCAATTTATTTTAAAATGAACTTAGATCAAACAATTTCACGACTTAGAGATTTTGTAAATCTCTCATCCCCTAAAGTCACTGCATGACTTATCACCCAGAAAATCGTAAAATATTCTGATTGTCTCAAAATTCGACGAAATTTTTATAGGTCACTAGATTCCCTAACGAGAGACAAATTTGCTTGGCTTGTGAGTCCATTTAGTCATCAAGATCTAGAGAATTTTCTAAGCTTCCCCTGAACCATTTTGGCAATTTATTATTGTGTATCCTTTTGAAATTCCATAATTTGTACTTTCACCCTCCACTTTCCTTAGTGAAAAAGTGCCACAATTCTTTATAGAAAACTTTACAATTTCACCCTTAAAAACAACAAAATTCTATTATGGCACTAAAATAATTAAGGAAGCCCTTGATGCCACACATATGCGACCCTACGGTTATACATACCGTACACCCTCTCGGGACGGGGCGTTACACTAGGACCTCCTTTGGCCCTGGTTTTCAGCTCTTTGGTTGCCTGGCTGCTGTTATCCTTGGAAACCTTTTGGAGCATACTACTGTTGAAAGTTCTTCATTGGTCTTGGACCCTGTTGTTGTAACACCACGAAATATACCCTAGTTATTTTCGACATGTTTAGGGTATTTTGTAGGCATAATTTGAATGTTTCATGATTTAAATGCGAAACATGGAAATTGAGAAATAGAAATTTTACAAGACACAAGGACAAATTTGTAATTTGGCAAGGATCTGAAAGTCATAAGATAAGAAGAGGGTGGAGCTAAAAATTAGAATATAACATAGTTAATATAAACAATAATAGAAAGTTGGAGGACTACATGTGCAATAACTATAAAGATTAAGTATAAGAGCTTGAGACCAACAAAATATCCTCATTTTTTGGGTCTCTCAAAGAGAAACAAGCAGTGAAGGCCGAAAGGAAGAAAGAGAGAAGAGAGGAAGAAGAAAGGTATGGATTTACATGATTTTGACTTGCAGATATGGAATCCATGTGTATTTTGGACTTTGAGCGTAGGTGTTATGGAGTTCCGAACCTAGAGGTTTAGTTAGAATTGATCCTAACCCTAGGTTTAGATAAGAATATGAGTTGAAAAAACTCTAGCAGTTTTATATAAGCATGAAATCCCCCTTAATTCTATGTTTTCTATAAGAATGAGTGGACTTTGGTATGGGTTCTTGGACTTTTTACCTAGGGTTTTGGGTATGTGAGTTCCTAAACCACCATTAGAGATGGGAATATGGAGTGGTTTTGAGGTGTGTATTAGTGTTGGTTGGTTTGGGTGGAAATATATGGACCATAGATGAGAGAAAAATCCGCATTTGGCATTTTTCGAGGGTTGGTACCCATTTACCAAACAGTGGTACAGGTACCATAAAGTTACAGTCCAAGTGGTACCCAGTCTTAGGAATTTTGAGTACGGTACCCAATTTTCATTCAGACCAGTGTTAGTATTTTATTATAACGGCCATTTCTTATCCGATTTAGTGATTCAAGTTTCGTTAAACTAGACTTCCAAGGAGAACAAAACACCACAAATAGGTACCTTCATTCTGACTCTATGTGGCCCTAAGTTTCACTCAAAGTGAAATTTTATTCGAAAACCCGATTTAAGTTCGAGTTTGAACATAGAGTAGCCCCGATTGTTTAGGACATAACTTGACTCTATGTATTTGATATGATTCTGATCTGTTCCAACTTATAGTACCTACGGGTACCTTCGCATAAGAATAAGTCCGTATCACAGACCTTAAGATCCATTAAAGGCAGTATATGCTCGTGGCACAAATATAAGATCCGAAACACGAGAGGCAAGCTGCAGCTAATACAAGTATAGAATAAGTCAAAGACAAAGTACTGTCTCTTGTAATACAAGTATAAGATCTGAAGTACAAGAATAAGCTCTATAATACGAGTATAAGATCTGTAAGACAAGTATATGCTCTGTAACACAAGTATAAGATCCGAAACACAAGAATAAAATTTGCATTAATACAAGTATAAGATCAGAAATATGAGTATATCTGCAATAAAGCAAGTATCAACATCTGAGTACAAAGAATAGCCTAAAGTAATACAAATTATCAGTTCATTAAGACAAGGATATGCTCCATAGTACAAGTATAAGATACGAAGTACAAGTATAAGTTCTGCAGTACCTACGGGTACCTCAGTAAAGGTCTAAGCTCTGTAACTCCTATGAGAGATCTGAATAAGTATTAGTCTGAAAGAAGTTCAAGTAGATGTCCTTTGGGAGATCTGAATAATTATAAGTCCGAGAAAAGTATAAGAATAAGTCTGATATATATGTTCTTTGGGAGATCTGAATAATTATAAGTCCGAGAAAAGTATAATAAAAATTGCCAGTATATATATTACTGCATATCTATTGCGTATATGTCTTATAAATGAGTAATAGTGCATGTGTTCTGTAAGTCATGCGACCCGCTGGCGTAAAAGCAGCACGGGTTGTCAGGTGGGTACATGAGAAGACGTCCGAAAAACTTCCGCATCTTGTTGAGCTTGGCACACAAGTAGGGTTCACTACATGTAGGTTTCGCTACGATTTGTAAATGTAAAAGTACGATTTTGTATATGTAAATGGGATTTACGATATATGTGTATAGATTTTGATGGGCGTCATTTCCGGTGGTAGTTCTTTGTATATGTAAATGATTTTGTTATTCTGAGAAATTTTGTAAACCCCCAGAGCTTTAAGTTCAGCTCGAGAAAAATAAAAAAAAAGAAAGCAGTAAAGAGTCCAGTATAAGATACTGTGCAATGACTTCGATTCGGATCAACAGCTATTCGGGTGGGCCAAGAATCGAGCGTGGCTTGGTTACCTCCTTCCATAAGAAAAGTTCTTATGGTTTCTCAAGGCAAATGTGTAGTGGCTTAGAAGGTTGTTGTTAGGCTTGAAGTTGTAGCTTCTACTGCCATTCATCTTGAGCTTATCCGCTTTGATAGGGACCCTCATGAGGCAAGTCCGCGTCGGTTATGCATTCTGCTCACTTCTTCCCACCGATTCCCACTTCGTGTGCTGCATGAACTCTTCTTTCGGTTACCCATTGTACTCATCAATGTCAAATTTGCTTCCAATTGAAGTCGTATCTGTGAGCTCGATCACCTCCTTTTAGTTTGTTGTTGTTCCCTGAAGCTTCAAATGGAGCTTTGTAGTTTCTCTTAGTCAAATCTTCAATGAGTTGATTGGCCTCTTTAGTACTCTTCCTCTTGGGCCACCCACAGACAAGCTGCCATCAATGATACCTTTTTGAAGTGTAGTTCATGACATGCTAAAGATATCCAAGCTGTGTCTATTTTTTATATACCCTTAGGTTAGGCACCTCCTCGTGGCTACTTGTATCTCCCGAGCATTATGAGACTCTTATCTTCTTTTTGTTTAAATGAAATGATTTCTCCTATCCTCTCTAAAGTGAAAGCATGAGGGAAAAATCTGCTTAGGTAAGCTTCGACCAGCTCTTCCCATGTGTTTACTTATCCATATGGCAGGGACACAAACCAACTTGTTGCTGTGTCCCTTAGTGAAAATGGGAACAGCTGCAACTTAATAACATCTGGATTTACCCCATTTAGCTTCATTGTATTTTCCATCCTCAAGAACTGCCTAGATGTTCATGGGATCCTCATTGGGATGCCATGTGAACTGATGCTGCTAAACCATGGTGATGAGTAGGCTTCAGCTCAAAGTTGTTTGCATCTATTACAGGTTGCCTAACTGTAGAATACTCATCCTTAATGATAGATCTCCAAAAGTCTTCCATTATTCTCTACCTCTGAGGTCTTTCTGCTATTGCTACTGGCACATTCTGATTGGCTTCTCTTTCATCTGCCATCACTGCTTCTTCTTATATTCTCACTTTCTTTAAGTTTTTCATTGTTCTTTCTAGCTTAGTGTCCAAAGGAAACAATTCTACTTCTGGTTTTATGTGCATGAAAGAATGCCTGAAATGATAATGCACTGAAATCAAAGTGAGATCAATAAACAACTGAAATGTATTATGATAAGCTCAATAAAAAGATCAGTAACTGAATAAGTTACTGCACTTAAAACAATTTTTAAAATTTTTTCTAAAAATAAATGAAAAATGTCCAAACTAGCAACTCTCTTTTTGGTTGGAATATTGATCCATAAATTTTATTTGATCACGGCAGCGCGAAACTTGATAAAGCTATGTTAGACAATATGTTCGGCTCATTCTTAACACTTCTTTACCAGGACTATCGATCACAATAGCGACACGAAAGCTTTGATTAACTTAATATATAAAAACCCTTTTCTACTTTTGTTTATAATAATGCTATTAATAATTGGTTTTGATGCAATCACTTCAAGTGTCTGGTCATCTAGTAATAAAGTGGACTTTCTAAGTCCAAATATCATTCCCACAAGGATTGATTAGAAAATCTAAAGATCAACCACCCCTACTACTCAAGATCATTACTATTCGATCCTCTAATTTCCAAAAGAGAATAAAATAAATTGAATAAAATAATTTTCTATATACTATTTTGTAATGGAAAATAAATCTAAAATACATGGATTAGAGAAGTCACTGCACTGAAATAACACTGGGAATGAAATTAGTGTTATGACTATCAATTTTCAAAGTTCCCAAAGAAAATACAGTTAAGGGCATGAACTTTAGAATTGTCCAAGAGTATGATAGTGTAGCCTTGGAATGCCTCTTGACACTACACATTTCGCTCTCTAGATGACCATATTCCTAAACCAAGTCACTGGATCTAAAGAGCTACTTGTAGGACTTGATCCTCTTTAAGATCTAACTATTTTTCCTTCTTAGTACTTCACAGTCATCTCTTAGAAATTGGCCTTGCCCCCATAGACGGGATAATGCAGCCTTCTCCAGCTAGTGCGACTCAACCATAAATTCGACTAAAATGCCCTCTCTCCTTGATTAAAATCTTGGCTAACAGGATTGGTGTTACCAGTGAGTGAAACCTCACATGGATTAAATTGATAGATTAGTCAACGACTCTTATGCCTCGGGAACACACTCATCTTGTCGCAGAGGAACCTTGGCGTCAAAGAGTTAGAACATTACCAGTGATGTATCAAAGTAATCCTTAGAGTGCATTAGTTCAACGAATGTCAATACCGTATACCCTCAAGTGACTGCCCTTTGCTCTTAGGTTGTCCATTCCTGTGTAACCTAGGGGGATCCTTGAAATTAGAGCACAGATACAACTCTTTCTAGGTACCAAACACTAATATTCATAACATCTCAATGTTAAAGCAATACCAATTAAATCACTCCAGTTTTGTCACACCCTCGTCCCCCGCCTAAGCGAGACGAAGGGGGCGCGAGACTATATTGAGACTCTTTACTTGCTTTTTCAAACATTGGTGGCCCAAGTCTTATAACTAAATCAAAATATCATATACAAATATACAAAAATAAAACTACCACCGTAGTGGTGTTCTGATCAACACATACGATCTAGAGTCTCATTTACATATACATATACAAAAGTACACTTATTTTATAATCGGCTGTGAAACCTATAGGTGATGAACCCCTAGAAGTGTCTTTGTGATAGTATGCGGAGATCGTGGAGCGTCCTCCCTCTGTACCTACACGGATTAAAACCGTGCTAAACACACACTTAGTGGGAAACATATGGCTTATACGTATACACATGGTAAATACTCATTCTGATAAGCATACTCTTGATATGATATTCGATGCTTGAGGATATCATAGTTTTCATGAATTCATATAACAAACTTATACACATGCTTGTACTTATAGCATACTTATACTTGGTCATATCTCCCGTAGGACACATACTTGTACTTATAGCATACTTTTACTTGTTTAGATCTCCCGTAGGAGTTACAGAGCTTATAACAGGTTCTAAAAGCTATTTTCAGGACATCAACCTCTTTTACCCTGAGTTGATAATATCCCGATCGCAAGTCTATCTTCGAAAAGACACTTGCTCCTTTCAACTGATCAAATAAACCATCTATTCTTGGCAACGAATACTTATTCTTAACTGTCACCTTGTTTATTTTCCAGTTGTCAATGCACATCCGAAGAGTGTCATCTTTCTTAACGCCAAATAAAATCGGCGCACCCTAAGGTGAGACTTTAGGTCGGATGAAAGCGCTGCTTGCTCCAGAGTGGCTCCTGTAGTTGAGTCTTCCAGCCCTTCCCGGTTCGATTAGGCCATCTGATAGATTGCCCTCGAAATAGGAGTCTTTCGTTGTACAACTTCAATAGAGAGATCCACTTCTCTTTCAGGTGGTGCTCTCGGTAATTCCTCGGGAAATACATCAGGGAACTCCCTAATCACAGGAATATTTTCGAAATTTACTTGCTCTCTTTTGGAGTCAAGAATCAAAGCTAAAAAGGCTTCACAACCTTTTCCCAGAAAACGTCGGGCTTCCATAATTTGAAATAACTTTTCGATGTTAGCTGAATCGGATACCATGTCTTGTTACTTCGACGGTCGGAACATTTAAATAGGACTATTTTCTTATCACAATCAAGCTATGGCTAGATGTTTGGATAGCAATTCATTCCCAAAATCAAATCAAACTCATGAAAGGCAAAGCAATTATATCAATGAAATTCCCTATCATGGACCATTAGGAGACAATTCTTATACACGGTTATTTCCCAACACTGTCTCCCGAAGGACTTGTAACAAGCGAGTAATAAGTACAACTCAACGGAAAGCGATTTATCACTCATTTGTTCCATACATATATATGAATGCGTAGAGCCCGGATCAATTAAAACCGTAGTCAATATCAAAGAGAGTGAAGGTACGATAATAACCCCGTTATGTCGGGGATCTTGCGAGCTCTCATAGCATAAGCTGAAGTACAAATTTGTAGTAGCAGGACGATTCATTGTCTCTGAAGCACTACCTCTTCCTTATGAACCACTTCATCCTCTACCCCTACTCTGAGTCTGTGGAGGTGCATTTGACCCTCCTCTACCACTTCCTTAGGGTTACGAACTTCCACATCCTCGAATGATTGGCTATCACATGGTCGGTGCTCCCTTGCCAAAGCACCAGATGCTTGTCTACTGTAGTAATGATTTCTATAGCAATGCGGGCATGTGGGTCTTTCCTCTTGTCGGGTTGAGGTGCCTCGACCGGAACCTTGTGTCATGGTAAGTCCTCGTCTCCTACCCTTGTAGGCGAACCTGTCTTGGATGACTTGTGACTCTCTAGGTCTTTTCTCGAAGAAGACCCCCTCTTAGGGAACTTTTTCTCTTTCTTTCTTTCTTGACTCTTCATTCGGACTTCTCGAATTTTATAGCCGCTTGTAGTAGGCGATAAAATTAACAACAACAGCGAAGTAACAGTAGTGAGGTACCTTTTGATGGACTCAGCCAGCCCTCCTCAAGCATCACACATCTGAATTTTCCGTAGAGCGCGGATTAAGTTGCATATTTTCTAAAGTATTTGAATTCTTTCTCATGTCTGACCGTATCCAATTTCCCTTGTCTTAGAGTTAAGAATTACTTCCATTTTGACTCCTTGTAATCATCAGTGACATACTTCGTACTAAACTCTGTGATGAAGTAGTCCCATGTAACTGGATCCGGAAGCAGTGGATTTCTCAAAACCAGCTTCCACCAATCATAAGTTGCACCTTGCAGCAATGACACTGCATATGTGACCTTTTGGTCGACAGGACATCTCACTTCATCTAGAGGCCCTTTCGATTTTCAAGCGGCTTCGGCTTTGTGGACTCTTCCATACTTATCTGTAGATTCTTCCACTCCATGCTTTCTTACTAAATCACTCGGAGCTCGGGGGGCCGTGAGTCGATCTAAGACCCTTGCCATATCTGAGAGATTTTACAACCGGTTAAACATTTCATTTGGTATTGAATCGGATGGACCCGAAATAGATTGATCCGAGGATTGGCGGCTTTCGGTGTTTCATCCGCATTCTTTGAGGTGGATCATTCTAGGCAAATACCTGAAAACAAGGACATAGCATTAGGCGACATATTACCTTAGGTACATCCAGCAATCTAAAACTTCTTCCCGAAACACACAAACCTAGTCTACGATACCAACTTTTGTCACGCCCCTGACTTTGCACGGGCGAGGTGTGAAAGTGCGAAGAAATATACTAGGACTCTTTACTTTCTTTTTTTCAGACATTGGTGGCCCCAGTCTTATAAGCTGAAACACGATATCATATCTGAAGATGCAAAAATAAAACTACCCACCATAGTGGTGTTTACAATGTCAATACATACGGAGTCTTGAGTCCCATTTGTATACATATACAAAAAAGCGTACATTTACATTTTACACACATAATCTGTGTGAAACTCTACGGGTGATGAACCCTATAGTGTCTTTGGCCATTGATATCACGAAGATCGTGAATGTTCTCCTCTGTACCTACACGGATTAAAACCCGTGCTAAGCTTTACTCTTAGTGGGAAACATATGACTTATACATATACACATGCACTAATACTCATTTATAGTAAGCATATAACGATGCCGGATGTCCGATGCGGATATCATAATTTTTCATGAATTCATATAACAAACTTATACACATACTTGTACTTATAGCATACTTATACTTGGTCAGATCTCCCGTATGACACATACTTGTACTTATAGCAGACTTATACTTGTTTAGATCTCTCGTAGGAGTTACAGAGCTTATCTTTGTATAAGGTACCGTAGGTACTCTGAGCTTATACTTGTACGGTACCGTAGGTACATTCGAAGCGAAACGATGTACATTACTTTACTCTTATCGATTATTCGGACTCTTATTATATAGCTTGTTTTGACTACCTAGACGGTAATAAGAAATGCGTAGGACCTGACACAATAAGTACCCCGAAAGTGCAGTGCAGTAATGAGGTTAGTAGCATAAAGCAAAGTCTTAGAAACAGCGACGGAGAATGTCGTCGCACTAATTAGAAATCAGAAGTACTAAGCGTGCGAAGCATGGTCGGAGAGTGTCGTCGCCTTGTCGAGTATCGAGTTATCGTGCCTTACGTAATAGAGGTGTCGTGTCATTCCATATCCGATCTTAGGTAGTCCTACAATTATATGTGTTCAGGAACTTATTATCTTATCATAAGGGCATTAAGTTTGCCGCGCTCCAGACTTCGAAGAGGCGAAGCGAAGCTTGTGAAGTGCAGTGCGGTCGAGATTTTCACGTACTTTACAAACATGAATGGACCCTTTCATACACCCATAGGGTCCTCGATAGTCGATAGACAAGTCCTTAGAGCAATGGAAAAACCATGAAAACCTGACACAAAAATGTCCATGCGTGACCGAGTAGCCTATGCCACGATTGTAGCAGCGCTGTAACTTTCTGACGTAACCCTTTGCGCGAGTAGCATTCTTTACGCCTCGATGTCTACTGGGTGGCCCGTCCTCCCTCTTGGCAAATGCGCCGGCGTGGACATGCGCGCCTTGGTGTGGGCTTTCTGTTCTTTGCGATGGGATCCTGCAGCCCGTACGTAGGACCTAAATAATTGCCCATATTTTCATGATTCATCCCTTTTTTCTAGAAAACCGACCAAAAACAAAAGAATACTCATATACTCTCAAAAAAACATCTTCAAGTGTGTTCTAACTTAATGAAACCAAACATAGAGATTAAATAGGGTTTTCAAGCCACCAAATCAGTCGTAAGTTAGGTTAACTTCCTAACACCCCAGGCATGTATCCATCATAAAACCCAAAAATCCATACTCATCTTATACAAACTAGGGTTTTGCAGCCCTGACTTTCCAGCAAATCTAGGGTTAGGATGAATTCCTAACTAAACCCTAGAAATCCATACAAATCATACTATTCCATACAAATCCTTGCTAATCCATACAAAAATAGTTTTCATACCTTTCTTCTCTTCTTCTTCTTCTTCTCTCCCTTTCTCTCTTCTGTCTCTCCTTCACGTTTTGCTCTCAAGAAATGCGAATAGAGACGAAATCAAGTCTTATTTAGTGTAATTTCTCTTTATTGCACTTTGGTCCTCAAGTTCCTTTCTATTTGCACTGACTTCCCATTATTTCTTGGGCCTTATAATCTTATTATCTTATGACTTTTATATCTGTTTGACAAATTCCATTTTACCCATAATATCTTGCCATAAATTTCCGAGTTTCTCAGTTTTCACGTTTTTAATTTAAATTCTGAAAAATTCAAACTATACCTACAAAATACCCTAAACACGTTGAAAACGACTAGGGTATATTTCGGGATGTTACAAGTTTTCATTCCCAAATCAGCATTAAAATACTACAAACGACAATCAAAACAACAGATACTTCTTAGAGGGAACTTAGCCTTCCATTACTAAATTACAAATAATAATGACTATTTGATCAAACAAATTCATTGAAATTGTAATCAAAATTGAATAAAAATGAATTCCAGAAAAATTTCTAGATTCCATTAAAGTTCAGACATAAATGAAGCTTGATTTACAATCAATCTAGCTCGGAATCTCAGTTCAAATCCATTACTTTAATCCTAAAGCCCAGCGGGACCGTGCGGTGATTCGTTATCCTGTGCACTGAAATCATAGGTTAAATTCGATAAGGGCTAAAATGCAAAATGATAATGAGATTGAAAAGTGCACGATTTGTGATTTGAATGATTTAGTGCATATGAAAATGCATAGCTTGAGATGACCAATGAATTGTAATTGATTTATTGAAAATATATATATATAATATGTACTCGGTTGGTGTACACTACCGATACTATCCCGTTGGGCTATGGATCGTTATGCCACAATAGTACATTTGTTCGACTCTTATTGGTATACCAATTTATCCTTAACTTGAATTTAATAGTTAACATTCTATTAAGGACATTCAAATCATTTTTAGGAAAATACAGTATAGTATGTATTTTTTTATACAAACAAATCATTTCAATGCTCATGCAATTTTCATGTCATTCATTTCGCAATCAATCAATTTCTCAAAATTCTTAATGTAAATCAACTTGCAATTCATTTCATAATTTATTTGCATCAAATAAATTTAAAACAATTTAACATGCAATTCAAACATTTTGGAGATAGAGATTCGAAATAATGAAAGAAAGGTGTAGAACAAACCAAAAAGCTTTGCACTTTGATTCCAATCCTCGGAATCTCGATCTCAGTTCAGGTTTTCCTCCTAGTAAGCTATTCAATGCAATTAAAGAATAATATTATTCGTCATTAACTTTAGTGATTTTAGTTAGGTTTGATTTGGACTTAATATCATATTTACGAAAATATGCAAGGATACAAGTCTCTGCATAGTTGTTAGTTTCCCCAAAAATTTAATCCAATGTTATAACCAAAATACTAAAATTTTTGCCCTGCCTTATAATCCTTTTCCAACAGTACTCTTGATCAACTAAACCATCCCCAAAGGAAGATTAAGTAAAAACCTCAAACAACCACTAACACTATATGCAAGGACCGTTATTTTCCAGTTTTATACTCTCTGGACTTTATTACCCAAAAATTATTCAAACAATCTTCAAAAATTATGAAACTCTCCAGTTTAGTCCTTTATATATCCAATGATATCTTGGTACCTAGAATTTAAAATTCCCTTCCCTAAGGCCCTCAACCACATAACACAAACAGGTAAAACATGCTTCTTTTTTTTCGCATAGCAGTACTTTAAAACGTGTCACCAAACTAATCCTAATGTTGTCCAAAATGAATCTCTAAACATTTGATTTGATTAGCTTAGACCAAGGCCTAACCAACCCCCAAGCACCCAAAATCAGATTATAAACCAATTGGTACAGTTTTTAACTTTATTATCAGACACTTAATTTGCAAAACAGAATCTGCATTATTAGCTCCACTTTGACAGATTTCGCAATCCCAAAGTTCCAAATTGCATACACTTCCTCATAAATTATTCCCTAGAATTCCTCTAGTTTACCCATAATTTGAATCACTTCAACAGATGAGCAGTTCATTTTATGGCCAAAACACCACAATTACTCCCAAAACAGGCCATACCCGTGAGCTACCCGAAACTCACCTTTAAGCCCATTTTTGGGAGCCTTAGTTCTGTAATATTCTCCTAGTCCCTTCTATGAATTTGTAGCTCCATCTCTTATGGTTCTTTACCAATTGGAATCATTTCATTTGGTTGATTATAACTTAATCTATAGCTAAAACAAGAACATGGGTTTTGACAAATTTTTGACAGCATTTCCTTTGAAAACCAAATATTTCCCTTTTTACAAACACTCCTCCAAACCAATCCAAACCAATACCAAAACCCATTTACAACCAGAATGAAAACACCTTTATCCACATTTGGGGTTTTCCCCCCAACCCAAACACAAGAGAAAAGGGTTAGGTTTAGTTTACCTTTGAATCTCTTTGATTCTTCAACACATAGCTTCTCCCTTCTTCTTCTTGATCATTTGGAAACTTTAAATGGGAAGACATCTTCCACTCAAAAAACATTATCTTCTTCAAACCCTAGCTCTCTTTCTCCTTTGCTCTCCAAGAACGAAAATGCACACAAATGTGCCTTATCTAGACCACATTTGGTCTTAATCTCATTTAATGGTTAAGGCCTTGTTTAGCTTCCTATTCTTTTCGCTTTCAAAATAAGTCCCATTTCTCATTTTGGACATTTAAGTCTTCTATTTCACTTCATTAACCCTACATTAGCATTTGCAAACTTATTTCGTATTTTTTGGCCCTTAGTTCTCATTTTACAAATTCCAAATTTTCCTTTACACTTAGGTAAATTCCAAGCAATATAATTTTTCGTTTAGGATTTAAATTCCAAAAAAATTTCATTTACTTTATTTTATACCCAAACACATAATAAATAAATAAATAAATATATATATATATATATATATATAGAGTATATATATATATATATATATATATATATATATATATATCATAAAATTACTAGGGTATTGGGGCAAGTAAGATAATAACATATGTTTGCTTCTCAATAGGTGAAAATGAACTCTCTATCTTTATGCACGCCCTTCTTTCCTTATCCTTTAATGGTATACTTTGGTGGAGGTCAAACTTCATTTTCTCCTCACCAACCAGAAGTGTCATTTCCCTATGTCCAGCATCAATCTACATTTGACTTGTGGCAATGGAAGGTCTTTCTACATTTGGGCTTTGTCGATTCTCTTCCATGCCAAAAGTCAAAGAATTAATGGGGAAATTGAAGTCTTCAACCTCAACAAAAACATTTTCAACTAGAAGCTTGGGATGTTTCTTTTCAACTTGCATCTCTTTCATTGATGGCTCTTCCTCCATGGCAAGCACATTCTTCTCCACCAATTACGGGACTTGAAATTCTCCCTCAAGGACCAAAGGCCTTTTGTCACATTCATTTATGTCCTTGTATTCATCCAATGTCGGGCTCAAAACTTCATCTTCAAGGCTCAAAGTTATGCTTTCACGCTCTTGTATGTCATCATTTTTTGTCTTGCTCGGGAGTTCTCTTGAAGATTGTTCCTTTATAGCTTTTGTTAATTCATCAATTCTTTCCATGATAGCTGATTACTACCCAAAAGTGTGTCAGAATATTCTAAATATACCCTAGTCAAGTTTGGAACATGTTTAGGTATTTTGTAGCATAAACGAATTTTTCATGTAAATGCAAACATGGAAATTGAGAAACCCGGAAATTGTACAAGACATAAGGACAAAATTGTAAATTGTCAAAAAAGGGACATAGAAGTCATAAGTTGATAAGATTAGAGGCCAAAGTGGAAATAACATAAATTGTAGTGCAATAAATAGAATAAGGGAGGACTAAAAGGCAAATAAAATAAAGTTGAACTATAAAAAGGGAGGGAGACAAAAATATCTCATTTTGGTCTCCAAACAAGAGAGCTCATACGGGTTGGGATAAAAGAGGAGAAGAGGAAGAGGAGGAGGAAGAAGAAGAGGAAGGAGGAGGAGTCAAGCAAAGGTATGGATTCTAGTATGATTTTGTATAAAAACTACTTGCATGGGATTGCTAGAGTTTTCTTTGGATATTAGCCTTGTCTCCATCTCTAGGGTCTTCTTTTGTTAGGAATACATCCTAACTCTAGAATTATGGGAAGTTAGGTTGAAAAAAACCCTAGTTGATATCAAATAGATACGGAATCCTTCCTATTTCTATGGTTTTGTAAAGTTAAGTGAATTTTGGTATGAACTGATTCTTTGACTAAGGTTTACGAAGAAATTCTAAACCACCATTAAAAGTGTTTGTGGAATTGTCGAGGGACTCATTTGATTTAAGGATGGAATAGAAAAGAATTATGGAAGATAGGTGAATGAAAAATGGTGAATTCTGCCATTTCTAAAGTGCATCGTTGCTGTACCTGACAAATGTGGGTGGTACCTGCATCACTTATGCAGAGGAAGGTGGTACCTGCACCATCCAAGTGGTGCTATTCACTCTTCAGAATCCCATGGTACCTAGATCAAACATAAAGGGCACCTCAAGACTATCGTCTAAACCCCGCTTTTGGTATTTTTGCATCGCGTTTATAATTCGCATACCGAGAGTATTAGAACTCACATAAATGATTAACAGGGGTTAAGATAAGAAAGAAATTAAGTGAAAAATGTATCGTACCATGCCGCCTCGACGAGTTCGATGTGGGCAAACTGCATGCCCTATAATAAGATAGGAAGTTTCTGAATACATATAATTGTAGGAATGCCTAAGACCAGGTATTAAATGACACCTGCACTTCAAGTGTAGGCATGTACGATAGTACTTGGGTGATTTATGATTAGTATGACTGCATTTCCGATCAAGCTTCAACATTAGTACTTCTACATTCCTTCGATTAGTACTTCTATTTCTATTTAGTACTTCTATTTCTCTCGATTAGTGCGACCAAGAGACTCTCCGGTCGCTGCTTCTAAGACTCCTTCTTGCGGCTATGCACCCCAAAGATCGCATCGTATCACTCGAAATATACCCTAGCAAGCTTAATTTTGCTTAGGTATATTAAAAGCTAAATGAAATTTTCTGAACAAAACGAGAGACCCGAAATGAATATATTAGAGACAAGGGCAAATTAGTCATTTACCACTGAGACATAAAAGGCATAAATCACAGTTTATATGCCATTATGAGATTTGAGGAAAGCTGGAATAGAAATAAGAGAGAAATGGGGGGACCAAGATAATTAGAGAAACTTAAAAGCAAAAATGGGTTTTGACTTGGCCAAACATGGCTTTAACTTAAAAATGGGATTTAAGACCAAATTTGGTCTCATTTTGGAGAAGATAAGAGAAGGGGAGAAGAAGAAGAAGAGGAAGAGGAAGAGGAAGAGGAAGAGAAGAAGAAGATGAAGGAGAGAAGTTCAAGCAAGGCCAAAAAGGTATGGAACTTTGTATAGATTTTGAAGGATACATGCTCAGGGGTTGTGGTCGTGGGAAACCTAACCCCAAATGAGTTCTTGTATGTAAATCATCATAAATCCCTTTGTTTTTCTAGGGTTTTGTTATGAGAAGATCTAGAGGTCCCATTACATGTGTTTTGGGGTTCTAAGTGTTATGTAAAGCATGGACATGTTTGTTCTTGTTCTAGGTTTTGATAAGAACCCTAGATTTCTTGAAGATGGGTTGAGTAAACCTAGCCTTGTATAAGAGATGAATAGAAAGCATGTTTGAGTTCAATAAAGTTTATAAGAGGTGTATCGAAAAGACAATTGAGTAGAAAAGAGATTATGCAAGATGAATCTGGGAGGGTTTTCGACGTGTTTATGGAGCAGATTACATTTGGTGTCACATATGGAAATGCAGGAAACCAGCATTTGTGGAGATTCAAAGACATTCATCAGGTCATTTTGAACCAGATACACTAGATCACTCCCACCCAGAACTGCATTTGCACAAAAAGGTGACACCCCGGCCTATTTTGGACTAGTGTTCGTATTTTTTCCATAACTTGCTCATTTATTATCCTATTTGAGTGATTCAAGTGGCTAATTAAACTAGACTTCAAGGAGAACCAAACATCCAGAAATAAGCATCGTCAAATTATGACTCTAAGTAGCCCAGAAATTCACTCAAAGTGGGGCTATGTGAAAGCCAATTCCTGCATCAGTTTGATCATAGAGTAGTCCGAGTTGTTTAGAACATAACTCGAGTTTCGGTGCTCCGAATTGGGTGATTCCAGTTGGAGTAGAACCCTTAGCACCTTAGCTTTAAAGGAGTACAAAGAACAAGTGTCAAATATGGAGTCAAGACACTAGAAAATGAGTATTACAAACTGTCCCTCGGGTAAAATCGGTAAATTGACTAGTTTGGCATGAAAATGCCATAATTTTAGTTTGGTTGATCCAATTGGAATGATTCCAATTTCTAAGTAAAATAGATTCGTTGAGGGACAAGAATATACCATGATGTGTGAATACATAAGCACCATAATTGTACAAGTATATGGAATGCCATATATACAGGCATGAAATAAGAAAAGTATAGGAAATGCAAACGTGATGGGATTGCTCACTTAAAACATGAATGTGATATGGAAAAATGAAAACGAACTCGAAACATGAATATGGAATACGAAAGGCAATTTGTCATGAACACATAATGTGGTTAAGTTATATGATTATTAATACATATAACCAGAAAATGATAACAAATGATAGGAATATATGAATAAGTAGCATGAATGAGTATGAATGAGTACACATGAATGAGTATACGTGAATGAGTATATGAACGAGTATACGTAAATGAGTATATGAATGAGTATACGTGAATGAGTATATGAATGACTATACGTAAATGAGTATATGAATGAGTACACATGAATGAGTATATGAATGAGTATACATGAATGAATATATGAATAAGCATACATGAATGAGTATATGAATGAGTATACGTAAATGAGTATATGAATGAGTACACATGAATGAGTATACGTGAATGAGTATATGAACGAGTATACGTAAATGAGTATATGAATGAGTATACATGAATGAATATATGAATGAGTATACGTGAATGAGTATATGAATGAGTATACGTAAATGAGTATATGAATGAGTACACTTGAATGAGTATATGAATGAGTATATGAATGAGTATACGTAAATGAGTATATGAATGAGTACACATGAATGAGTATACGTGAATGAGTATATGAAATCCAGTATAATGAAATGGTATAAGAATGAGTACAATGGAATGGTATATGAAATGAGTAATTTGAATGAGTATATGAAATAAGTACATAGATTGAGTATATTTTTGAAAAGATAATACGAAAGTGAAAATGGAATCAAATGTATATTTGAAACCCAATGAACGTGAATGATGATAAAGACGGATTCATTAAATGTAATCCGCTTATAAATGTGAATTGGTTGATATATCGACAAACCGCCCGACGGATGCACCAAACGCATCCACGAATCACCCCGAATCAGTCTAATGTCCCACTTGGTGGGATGCACCACCTGATCCATGATGGTACGACATTGAAGAAATGTTCCTGATTCAAGGATGCATCAATCGACATCCGCCATGACGGGCGTATGGCATTTAATTACTACCACATGTCGAGGTGCACCAAACTAAGATCCATCATGATAGACCGACAGTAATACCACATGCCTGCGCACCAAACGCATCCATGATGGAGAGACCGACAAGTAATACCACATGTCGAGGTGCAATCAAACAAAGATCCGCGCGATGGTAGACCAATAAGTGATACCGTCGGGTGTACCAAACAAAGATCCGTCATGATGGAGACCGACAAGTGATACCATGTCGGTGCACCAAACAAAGATCCGCCGGCGATGGGAGACCGATGTCGACACTGCCACGTCGTGCCAAGACTAAACAAAGATCCGCGATGGGAGACAAACAAAGATCCGTCATGATGGGAGACCGACAAGGATACCACATGCCTGGTGCACCAAAACAAAGATCCGCTGGCGCATGGAGACTGAATTGATACCACACATGCCTGGTGCACCAACAAAGATCCGGCCATGATGGGAGACCGAACAAATGCAGTACATTACCAATGATAATAAGTATGGATTCATTGTTCAACTGGGCTTAAATGTGAATTGAATAGCGTCAAAGTGAATAACCAACATTGACAAGTGTAAATGGGATTTTTATGTATATGCTTAAATCTCATAAAATTGAATTAATTGAATTATCAGAGATTGAAAATATGTTTGTGGATATGATAAATGATGTAAAATGAAAGCATAAAATGAATAGCATGAAAGTATATGTGGATATAAAGGCATTATTTGTAAATGTTTTGTTAATTGTAAATGCTTACTGGTTGCCCATACGAAGTGTTTCACGTAATTAAAAGTCTAAATGGAATAACACAAACAAAATGTTTTGAGAAGATAATTGAAAACGCCTGAGTAAATCGGCTCATTGATTCGCTAACCTGGTCGAAGCCGTGATTCGTCGCGACACTTTTGAAAACGAAAATTTAATAAAAACCAAACAGATGTTTTGAGAAGATAATTGAAAACATCGGAGTAAACCAAGCTCCAGCTTGGATCCGCCAACCTGCCGTAGCCTTCCGGGGATTCGTCGCAACACTTTGAAAAACGAAAAATTTAATAAAACGATAACTAAATGAATTAAACTGTATCGCCCACTCGACCGTATGTATTTTTGATATGATTCGATTTGCTATCAGATATGTATAAGTTTGTTTTGAATATGATCCGACATGCCATGTAGAAGATATGAATTTAAACTTAAAGACATGACACATGGAAGTAATAATAACAAGATAATGATATGGAACCGAAAAGGATAAAATCTACATGTATAATATGATATGAAGCTAGAAGTCACATAAGAATAAGCCGTTATATGCATAAGGAAAGTAAATGTAAAAAGATCAGGACGACGATTATTGTTATTGGTCGTTATCGCTTCATATGTTCCCACTAAGCGTAAAGTTTAGCACTAAAACAAACTGTAGAAATCAAGAGAGATAAAGAGGACAGACATTCCACACAAGAGTATGGCCATCTCGTATATAGTAAGCCACCAAAGATCAGTTCCGCTGACCGATGTTCAGATAGATATGTACATGTATAAGTATTTTCAGATAAGTAAATGGGACTTTAGTATATGTGTATAGGATTTTGATGAACAATTCGATGGCAGTTCTTTTTGCGGTATGTAAATGATTTCATATTACAAAGTAATGAAGGTCCACGTGTATAAGTTCTAACTCGAGAAAAAAAGTAAAGAGTCCAGATATATGGTTTCGCACCACGAAACCTGCTCGATCCGCAACGGCCCGACCGGAATCAAGGCATGCACTGCACTTTCGGTACTTACTGCGGCTTGTCCTACTCATTTCTTATTACTGGTCTAGGTATTCCCATAGTTATATAATAATAACCTGAATGACGAATAAGAGTAAACAAATGTATATTGTTCTGATCTGTAATACCTACGGGTACTTCTGAATAAGAATAAGTTCTGTAACTCCTACGGGATATCTGAACAAGCATAAAGTTGCTATAAGTACAAGTATGAGTTCTATGGGAGATCCGAATAAGCATAAGTCTGTTATAAGCATAAGTAATTATATAAGTTCATTATATGAATGCATGAAAATTCTTATATCTGTTATTGTTATATGCTTACTATAAATGTGTATATGCATAATACATATGTTTCCCACTAAGCGAAAAGCTAAAGACGAGTTTTCACTCAGGTAGCAGAGCAAAGATCTCCATTTCTCAACACTGGTGGTATTCACACCAGAATCGCCCGATTTAAATGTAAATGTATAGTTTGTGATATGTAAATGGGACACAGACCTATGTATGTGATACATCGTAAACACCACTACTAAGTGGTAGGTTTATGTTGCATTTTTTGTATACGATATGTTGAAAACAGCTTATAAGACTTGGGACACACCAACGCCCGATAAAGTAGGTAAAGTGTCCCAGCCCCGCCTCTCACACCTCTCAAGCAAGCGACATGCTATTTACACCCTTATTAATACAGGTTTTGAGCACTTTTGTGTACTAATCAGCCTAATTAACCTAATCGGCATGTTAAGGACTCAGCAGTTACTAATCAAATTTTATGGCGTTTTGTTGTTTTTGCAAGATTTTTATACGAAGATATGTGGATTCCGCTCAAATCAATCCAAGTTCAACTCATACCGCAAATCAAAAACCAATAGCAGAGGAAGGTAAAAGGTAAGAAAAGGATGTGGCTAGGAAATTTTCAACTCGCAGGTTCTCAGCAGTTGCACAACCTGCAAAATTTTCAGCGCTTTAAATTTCGTAGTTGTTGCTAAATTGCCTTCCCTACGCACTGTTCAAGATTCCAGCACTGTTGAATGTTCCTGCTTTTTGACTTTTTAACTTTTTGACTTTTTGTTACTGATGAGTCTAAAAACTCATTAGGTTTTTAATCCATTTTTCTGACTTTATTATGAGATAAATGATGAATCGGTTTGCCAGTGATACTGACTCAAATTTCATTTCAGGTGAAAATACGCTTAAACTCAAATTTTAGCAAAATCAAGAAATCACCACGCCAGACCAAGTCGACCGAAAGTTAGTCGCGATTAAAGCTCGCTTGCCACCCATCCCAGTCACGACATCAACAAATTCCTACTTCAAGAAGAAATGTAAAACTTGAATCAAATGAAGTCGCGACTTGAAGAAGGAGGTCATGCATGTTAAAGACGGTCGAGACTAAAGCAAACAACAATAAATGAGTTAGGTCAGGTCGACATCATTTCGATGTCGCGACGGCAAAAGGAGATAAATGATGTCGCGACATAACTCTAAAGTCGTGACAAGGATCTGTCTATGAAGCCACAAGAGAGGTCCTCGCAAGTAAAAGAAGTCACAACTTGCTTTACCAAAGGGTTAAATCAAGTCACGATATTATATCGTCGCGGCATGAAAACAAAGAACCTAAGTCTGATAAGAGAAATGATGTCGCAACCACTCATTCAGGTCGCGACCTAAAGAAGAGCTGAGCTGAAGAAAAGGATGTCGCGACATCACTTTGATGTCGCTGGTTTGGAAAATAGTTGGGAAGAAAGAACCGGCCGCAACTTAAAAACCGATGTCGCAACACGTGACGCCGGAATAGGAAGACAATGATGTCGCTGACATAAAACCGAGGTCGCGGCATCAACACCAAGAAACACCGAACAAAAGATGTCGCATGATTACCATGTCGCCACCACTTATCAAGGCTTTGAGACAAGCTGGTTGCAACGAGGAAAGGGAAGGGTCGCGATCATGAGCAATCAGAGGGGCCATGTCGCGACATCAACGAGGTCGCGACATAGAGCTGATGTTGGGCTTTTCTTTAGTTTCCACTGGAACATTTTGGGGATTCGGCCCATATTCTTTTTACAGTATAAATAGATAGCTTTAGAATGGTAAAGTAGTTTTCTCCTTCTTCACTACCCAGCAAAGGGAAAAGAAGAGGAACTCAGTGTATATTTTAGAGTAGATTTTATTTTTTTAGTTTTATTTTCTGGTTTGAATGCGAACTATGCGAGGCGAGTAAATTTGGATTATTGGATTACGGTATTTTCTTGATGTGTGCAGGAAATTTATAAATCTAGACAATTTAAGATTCATTTCTTTTCAGTTTATTGCAATTCACGGTGGTCGTGCGAGATCGACACTCCATTTCCTGATTAATGCGGTAATCGGAGCGTAGCTGTTTGGATTTGATTTACATTCAAGATTCTGAGTCTTTCTACTTGCCTTGATTCTGGAGAATAATTTTAGGTTCGGTTTTACTTAATCGGTGTCGTTTTAATGGATAAGTTCCCGATAGTAGTACTAGTACCGATTGAGGAATGTATCTTACTGATATCGAAGGATGCCCTCTGCGTGACACAGAGGCGGAGATTCCTGAGAGTTGAGCATTCTTTTAGGGTGTCATTGACTACCGTTGACGAACTCTTGAGCTGCGAGAGTTCGTTTTGATAAATCCCTCGTTCGCTCATGGTGAGTTGGAGGTGTATTTAACAATATCATGTCCAGTTCACCTTAATGCGAATGCGTTAAGATCCACAGTGTTGGCTTAGATCTAATCGAGGAAGGGGACCAAACCCATAGATCTGGAGTTGGAGCCACCCGTTAAGTAGTAGAGCTTAGCTAAAATCCTGAGAAGGTAAAGTAGTTCTACGCATCCAACGAGGAAATGGGTGTGAAGTAGAGAAGAGAAAAATACCGGATCTTGCGAAAATGTGGAATCTGCAGATGTTGCATTTGGTTTGATCTTGTTGTCTTCGAGAAGCAAGGATATTAATTAAATCAGTGAAAATAGAGAGATCCAATTCCAATAATTAAGAACGCTTGGACAAAAATCGAATTCATACATACAAGCAGTACGCGGATATAGTCTTTGGAATTGACATTCCATTGTATCTCATTGATATTTTAGTTTCTCCCAGTGGCGATTGATCCATTCTTTTATGTACAATTTATTTTTAGTCATTAACTTTTGTTCTAGTTAATTAGAACATATCGATAGTATAGGATTTTTAATTTTTGTCGTTTTGATAAAACATTCACTATGATTTTGAGTCGAATAGTATGAAATTCTAGTAGTTGGGTGATTAGGCGCATGTTGCTATCAGTCTATAGAATGATACCTAGACTTACATTCAGATTTACTCGCATATGACTGTACGCCAAATATTATGAGTGGGACTATGTTTTTAATCTACTGAACATTAAAGAAAATTGTTTTGGCAGCTGAGTATCCAGTGACATGGGTATAAGAGAATTGTAAGGCTCTTTATAGTGTTAATTTGAGGTTTTTAGTCTATAGAAAAAGAATGAACAATTTACCACTTTTGGTTTCCCATTTGTCCACTGTAATAGTTAAGCGCTGTTCATTTTGGTAAGTAATATTTTTAGCGGTATATAAGCCCGAGCAAACCTTTATGCTTAGGAGACCTTTTGCTCATTAATAAGTTTTTTAGGTGGGAAGATTTGACTCTTCGGCTCTTTCTTCTATTCCCTCTCTTTTTCCTCACTTTCTCTCCCTTTCTCACTAGCTAAGCACCCTCAGGGCCTGACAACTCGGAGGATGAGCGGCGAGAACCTCTCCTCCCCTTGAAGAAAGGCTACTAGGTAAATGATCCACGTTGTTGGGGTTCCATGTTTCACACGGTGTCCTTTATATTCTTTAGTTCTCCTGTTTAACTTTAGGTTTTGAATCCTTTTGAGTCACCTTGAATCTTATTACTTGAGTAAGCTTTTGGGCTTATTGTGGATTAGCAATCTTCAGATCACATTGATGTTCGTTAGTTATCATTTATGAGCCATTGTAAGGTGGTCAGGTGATGTTTTAACGACTAAGAGCTTTAATGGCCGAGTGGATATACATTTTTAAAGAAGTTTAATGAGGGTCGATTTTATAGTTAAATGAAGATCGGGTTCTAGGAGATGACTATAGGTCATCCTCTGACACGAGAAGGACCACAGAAACCCTGAGTTACCCTATGAATCCAGCCCCATTGACCTAACACTTCGAATTTGTTTTTTAACTCACTATGTTTTTAGTTTAACCATTAAACCCACTGACATCAAACCTCAAAGTCAGGAACAGATTCTGTTTTGGCGCCCAGCGCAACTCATTTGTGCGAAGAAAACCTATCCTTGTGACCGACCACAGAGCCCAACTATCTTTGCGATAGCCATGCTATACTGCGATGGGAGGAAATGGGTTTACAAATTTTTTGTTGGTCAGGACACCCCTCGGTGCTGAATCAAATGGCGTTGACTGGGGATGGTGCCTAAGTGCAAAATGATGAGCTGACTGAACACTTGTGATCCTTATCTACAGATTATTGAATTCTCTTTTAGTTTTTAGTGTTATACAGTCAGTTTTTTATTATTTTCTTTTCACCGTTAAAAAAAAAAAAAAAACTAAAACCTTTTGGTAGGACTGTTCCTTGTTGTTTGGTGTTTGCCCTATTTTTGCGGGTTGTAGATTGATGGAGTTCGAGCTTCGAAAGCGAGGCTAGTCAAGTCATTTTTCCCTTAAGACTGATTTAGGCTGGATTTGAATAATGACCCGGTAGACATCAAAGGCAACCCAATCAGTGTCGGAATGGAAGGCTAATATATAAGTCATGAAGGGACAACAAACACCCTGAAGCTAATGCACCATATGGCGATCGCGAAACGACCATATAGTTTGGGTTTCCGCATGGCTTCTCATAGAAACAGGAGCCTCCGCAATCTGATTTCTGCACATCACGGTGTCGCCTTCGGCCACGCGACCACAGTTAACTTCTTGATTCGTGGCAATGCGAGCTTGAGAAAGGTGATTGGGTACTTTAATAGAAGCGAAAAGCGGTGAATGTCTAACAAATCCAAAAAGTGTGCATGGAGAGCTCTGGACCAAAGTGGTGGAAGCAAGTGACGCAGTCAAAAATTGACATCTGTAATGCGTGTTTCGAGGCGCGATCAACACTGGCATATTCATGAGGAAGAGAATCTAGGGAAATTGCTGATTGAGCACTATTTTGGGTGAGAAACAGGCTGCATTGCAATAACCAGGAGGGAATTCTTGAAGCCCGACAGTCTTGTGAGGCAGGATGCCTCAAATCCATGTGTTGTCTATGGACAGTGGGAGAAGAGAAGAGAGAATCACCTTTCCTTGTTGGTAGGGAAATGGTGGAAGCGAGTGAAGGCTTTGGCACAATCTTAAACCACTTCCTGGTGGACCCTCGTTACTTTGCCCAGCCACCACTTATTACCATTGCCGACGGCACCTTTCTGATGACCAGCAGTACACATCACTGGCTGCACCCTTACAAACACTTAAACACACTGCTAAGGCCATCCCATACTGCCTTGCTGTATTGCAATACTTTGGAAGTTAGTGACCACTATTAAACTTTGCCATGCTGTCAAAAATTGTACTCATATCTGAAGCATAAATGGAGAATGCATTCTTAAAGTGAGATTAGTTAGACATCTAGACACCAACAATTCACAGTTCACTCGACATCTATGAGAATAAATTTCAGAAAGCATTGGTTTAAATTTAGGACTCAATCTCCTCTGTTGTAGAGTTCACTTACTTTTTGCTTCTGATTTGATTTTATTTCTTTTGTTTGCTTTATTCAATTTTCTCTTTAGATTTTCTCTAATTTTAAGTTAATCTTTGTTTCTAGCTTATTTTTCATTTTTCTACATTTTTTTAATTTTTTTCCTGTGTTTATTTTTAGGTTGAGGCCTCAAATTTTCAAACGGGAGATCAGAGTTGGAGGCGAAGTTTTATTTACTAGAAATTCACAACCACTGCTTTATAACAAATTATGCCTTTTTCTTTTATTTTATTATTTACATTATTATTATTTTATTAAAAAAATTCTTTTATTTATATTTATATATTAAGTATATATATTTTTAAAAAAATAACCATGATATGGATTGCAAATTTCGCATCCATTTTTTTTTGCACCTTTTTGTTTTGGTCATAAATTTTACATGTCAGATAGTTTTTTTTGGGTAATTTTAAGTATAGTTGAATCTTGCCCAGAGTATAAGTCCCCAAATATAATCAGAGGAAAGACACTTTTGAAATTATTATAAAATTGTAATTTTTCAAAATGCTCCAAAATGGTCCCTTTCTCTTTTCTTATTCAAACCCCATTAGTGAAGCTGAATGGAATTGAATAGTTCTCGATTGGAGAAAGCAGAAGAATCTCCCTATCCAGCAACCCAGATTGTTTAAGTAAAGGAGTGTCAACCCCATCATAATTTCCATTCAACCACGTGAGACAATAATTGAATTTGGTTGAGGGAGTAAGGGAAGGAGTGTTGTTTTGTTTTTGAAATAGAATCTTTTTGTTTAGTGAATGGCTTGCAGATTGATTAATCTTTTTGTATGGTTCATGGCTTAGTTTCGTTCCATGCTTTTAGTTTTATTTTGAAAAAAAAAAATTTGTGATGCATGACTTGCGATATGAAATTGAAATTTTGTTCGATGGTTTATTTAATGTTAAAGATGAATTATTTATGCTTAGTTGAGTTGATAACATATTAGAAACCAACATGGTATTCGACCTTTTTCTTTTCACATTAAATTTAACTTTTAACTGGCACATTAGTTCTGTTGTTTAATAAATATTCTTGTCTTTAAACACACAAAGTCGACCTGATACCTTTGGCCTTTAATGAGTTGGGACCCCCAGATTAAAAAAAAGGGGGGGGGGGGAGGGAGGCCAATGGTCTTCAAAAAAGAAAAGAAAAAGAAAGAAAGAATTGAGCGCTTTGTCTTGAAACCCAGGAGCACGATCCCAGAGAGGGTATGTAGGTGAGAAAATCTTTTTAAAAACACAGGTGCCATAAACTAGCTGGTTGGAACTTACTAGATATTGTGCTCAGATTGCATGGTGAATGGCGGAGTTTATGGTGGAGTCTAGGGTTTTGAACTCATTAAGAGTCGGGTGAAACACAGTTAGTGGTCGAAAGATCCTGTATGACGATTACCCTAAGCCTTCCTTAATTGATTTGAGGTGTGGTGAATCCTCGATACATAGACCTTATGAGTTTCGATACCCTGGCATTGCACCCACGCAGCAAAAAAAAAAAAAAAAAGAGTTGTGGAATAAAAATGGGTTCTGATTTATTGAGGTTGGTTGATCACGCTAGGTTTAAACAAGAAGTATTTGAGGGGAAAAACGATTAAGACAAATTATTTTTATTGTCAAGTTCACTTTTCAGTTTTGGCATGGAAGATGTTAGGATTGGTTCTCTGAGGTTAACCACTGTTTGGCCACCAGTTTTACCAAGCACACTTCTCATAGGGTGGTCTGGACCGGCTTTGACAACATATTTAGGTTGGGTGATTATCGATTATTGATTTTTGAAAACCATTTTTGTGTAGATATATTTATATCTCATCATACACTTTTGATTACTTTGTCTTTATGCTTTCATTCTTCAAAAATTTTGCAAATGTTGATTAGGGGTGTAATACTGCAAAAAGGTATATTTACACACCGCACCTTATTATCTTGGAGTTTGAGCACTTTTTGTGTATATCGGCTAATTAACCAATTGGCATGTTCAAGGGACCTAACAACCACTAAATCAAATTGCATAAGTTTTATTTGTTTTACGGGCTTTTTTGCCACCACAGGTGGGGTTACGCTCATGAATCCCCAGTTGACTCTGGCTGGAATCAAAAACCGGAAGAAAGAAGCAGAAACATAGAAAAGACCCGAGTGGGGAAATTTTGCAACCTACAAAACTTCACAGGTTGCTAATTTCAGTCTTTGCGAGAATTCAGGTGTTACAATTTTACAACTGTGAAATTGCCTTCTGCACAACGTTCGTTTTCACGACCACATTAAATGTTCTGGCTTTTTACTTTTTGACTTTGTTACCCTTTTTGGTTTCTTCCATTTTATCCTGTAATAGTTCTTTACTTTTGTTCATTTGGTAAGTGTATTTTTAGGCGTGTCTCGCTAATAAATACTATCTTGGAGACCTTTTGCTCATTAATAAAGTTTTTCGTGGGGAAGATTTCGACTCTTCCAGCTCTCTGCCTTTTTCTCTCTTTTTCCTCATTTTCCTCACTTTCGCTCAAGTGAAACACCCTCAGGATGACACTTCCGGGAGGATGGTAGCAAGAGCCTCATATCTTAGAAGAGAGAACACTAGGCAAAGGATCTGGAAGCATTGAGGGGTTCCATATTTTCAAGGTGCTCCACTACATTTCTTGGTCTCCTGTTTCCTTTGGGTTTGATCCCTTTTGATCACCTTGGTGGTTCCTTCACTTGTAGCTTTTGAACTTGTGGATGCTTATCTTAGATCCACATTGATGTCAGCCCCAATTGATTCCTGTTATGACAGTTGTAAGGGTGGTGGGGGCGACTGTGTTTCTTGACTAAAGCTTTAATGGCCCGGTGGATGCCATTAAAAGAGATTTGTAAATTAGGTTTTTATAGATTAAATGAAGATCAGAGTTAGGAATGGCCCATAGATTATCCTCAAACAGAAAGACCATGAAGCCCTGGTTACCTGAATCAATGAAATGACTGACACTTGAGGAGTTCTATTTTACATTTTAACTCACTATGTTTTAGTTTCACCAGCCATTTTCTAAAACCCCACTGTTTTATCTCAAACCTTATAAATCCAAAATTAGATTGCAATTTTGGCCTTAAGCTGCTGACTCATTTGTCTTTGAAGAAAGCTTTATCCTTGTGTTAGGCCCTAGAGCCGCATCTGTAGTAGTCATCTACAGCGGTAGGAAGGAATTAAATTTATAAATTTGTTGATTAAGGGACACCACTCATACATGAATCAAATGGCGCAGATTCTGCAGAGATGGTGCCTCGGTAAATGATGAACTATTGAACACTTGTGATCCTGTCACAAAGATTCACAGTGAAATTTTCACTTTTTCAAATCTTTAGTGTTATATTAGGTCACTTTTTTATTATTTCATTTCCTGAATTTAAAAATATACTGTAAATAACTAAAACCTTTAAGGTAGGAGTACCTTATTGTTTGGTGTTGCCTGTTTTCCAGTAGAGTGCAATGTCTGATGGAGTTAGAAACTGAAGAGCAAGCTAGTCAAAGTCAATTTCCCACCAGGAACCAGATTTTGGTTTCAGACTTTAATGTGTAGACCCGATGGAACCTCCAGAGGGAGGGAAGCGACACAAATTATTATCAGGTGGAGAGAGACCACACAATGCATATAGGTCCATGAGGGATTCTGAGACACCCTCCGACTGTGCCGCATGACGTGCGAGCAGCCGTTGGGGGCCACGCCATTCTCATGGAAGCCAAGACCTCGCTGGGGCGCGAATTTGCACACGGTGTCCTTGACGCTCCTCAGCCGCACCAACCACCCACAGTTGCTTCTTGATTTGAGCAAGCGACCCTTCGCCGAAGAGTGGTGGGTGCACCTAGAAGCGGCGGTGATATCCAAACAAATCAAAGGAATTACTATGGAAGGTGAAGAGAGATAGAAATAAAAGCGGGGTTTATATTTGTAAATGACTTCAATCAAAGCCAAGTGTTTTGATCACTCAAAGTTTGTGCTTCAAACGATAATCGATTCTGAGCCAAGAGATTCGCAAACAAACTAAACTAGGAAATACAAAACTAATCTAAAATGGAACGACTCTTGAATAGGAAGCCACAGAAGGTATAAATCTCGAGTTCAATACAATAAGTGAAAATGCCTTGAATGCTGACCCAGAAAAATAAGTAGCAGGCACAAAACTCTCGTCTTCTTGAAGCGAGAAGCGACTAATTGTGGTCTGCGACCGTAAAGCCTTTTGATCGCGCCACACAAGAGAATAATGGTTATGCAAGAAAGTGATATTGAGGTGTTAACCACGAGAGTTAAACGTCTTGTTGGTCGCGATCATGATTATTGATTAGTGCCCAAAAGTGCGATTTTGAACCACGGCCTTATAGGTTTTGAGTGCTGCTTTTTGTGGCCTTTAATCATGCTAATTAACCGTTACATATTAAGGGTCCACACTATTATTCTAATGATCGCATTTTGGCAGCGTTTGGAAGTTTTGCGAGGCTAATCTGGCCTGCATTGTTGGTCGTCAAAACGCTGGTGAAACCGACTCAACATCATATACGAGTTAGAAGGAAAGAAGAAGAAAATGGAAGAAAAATGAAGCGGAAGAAAATTGATGAAAGCGAGAGCGTGACCCGATGGAGCCGATGCTTAGCGGGGAGAAACCTGATTTAAGCTAAAATTTAGCGAAATACTTCGCGAAATTTTCATGCCTCGTCATGCTTTATGATAATCGGCCGACTTGATTTTGCTCATTACTCCATCTATAACTTCAGCCAGTTGTTGGCTTTTTGGTATTGCTCGCATACCATGAGGAGGCTATATAAGCCTAACTTGTTTTGTAACCTAATCATCGATTTGGGAAGGAGAGAAGAATTCTTGTAAGTTTTATTTTGTCTTTTATTTTAGGGTTTCTTTTCGGTTTTCTCTCTTCTCTCTCCTGCTTTCTCCCTTTCTTGGTTGCAAACATCCTCCGAGGATGACAACTTGGAGGATGAGCAGCTAAAACCACTTCCTTCTTGAAGTAAAAAACTCTTGGGGTGAGATCTTTGGAGTTCTTGGTGGTTCCCCTGCTTTCCGTGTTAAGGTAGTGTATTTATGGCCCTTATATAACTTAGTTGCATAACATGGGGTCTTATTGTCTTTGGCCAATACTCTCTCAGCCTTTAGGTCGGTGCTCGGGTGAGAGATGCCTTGTGGTTCTTCTAGATGGTCCTTACTAGCCTCCCGAGGTAATATTTCATGTTAGGGTTCTTTGAGTGGGTTCAATAACAAACTACAGGTTATTGTTTTGACCCGATACTCTCCATGCTTGAATCTTTGTGCTTTCGGGTGAGAGATGCCTTGGCTGACTAGATGGTCTTCTGAGCCTCGAGGCGATAATGGAATGTTAGGGTTTTAACTAAAAAGGGGCCCATAAGCGCATCCTGTGTTGACTCGGGATAAGGTTGTTTTTCAGCGGGAGCTCTCAGTTAGCTGGGATTAAAGCTGGGTGGCTTCTTGCTTCGAAGTTCTCTTTCTTTATTTTTCAGCGATTTTATTTTAGGTTGCAAACCCAGCCGCCTTTCAGTTTTTAGGTCATTTGGTTTTGACCCTTCCATATTTCGCTGGCCAAATCCAATTAATTCACGAGTTGAGTTTCACTCAAAATCATAGGAAAGGCCCATTCACCGTATTTGACCTAAGGGCAGCTATCTTTGTGGTGGCATTCCGATGATGGAGGAACATCGGATGCAAAATTTTTGATTAAGCTCCCTGCGGCGGCACGAATCAGTCATGACCACCTTCGCGCCAGTTCTGCCGACGGATCATCCAGACCGGGCGTTTTGCTCCTTAGTTTTCTATAGGTTTGCAACCACGCTTTAAAAACTTCTTTGAAAACAATCTTCTTCAATATTCTTTTTGCTCTATAGGTCGCGACCATGGGTTTCTTATACGCTAACTCATTTCTTGCAGATATACTTTAGATTTTTTGTCTTGTTTTCTTCATTTCTAAAATACACAAATATAGGGAGTTAGACATGAAAAATATAATTAGAAAGGTTCTTAGATTTATCAAAAGCATGAATTATGCTATGTTTTGCTCATAGCTAACTTTGTACATCCTATGATTATATTCATTACTGAGTAAAGGTAGGTTTAATGTTATAAATGGAATTGGTGGGGATGCAATCATGGATCCTTTCTGTTACGCATATTTTTCTGCTTTTCTCGTTCATTCATATACGTCCATCTAGAACGATGAGGCGATACTTTCAAACATTTTCTGAGAATATATTGATTCATGATTCTGTCATTACGGTAAAACTAAGGCCCAAGATTGATTAAGTCACGAGTTATCACACAAGTCTAGCCGTGTTTGGTCTATCTTAGGAAGTAAGTCATTTAGTATTGGGCATTTCTAATTATAGAAAACCTTTAGCAAGTTTAATTCAGTTTAATTAATTGACTCTCACCAGAAGTGGAACTTGAGTTTTAAAGGTGTAATCCAACATCATAGGATTTTAGTAAAGATGAAGTCTTAAACGAGGAAAATTTTATTTTGAAAAATGGAGAAAAACGAGTAAAATTTAAATGATTGAGGAAAAGCACAAGAAATTTTCTAGGTCTGGGCGGCAACGGACTTCACGTTCAGTTCGTGCAAATTAAGGAATTTAAGTTGCCCGTACTAGTTTGTTGAATTAAAAAGCGTCGTATTTTACTACAATTTTAAGAGCCCGGCAAGTTCAGGTGGACCCCAAAAAATGGGATTACGAAAAATCTAGAAGTGAAAAATAAATTGAAGTAGGTTCATTTTAAAATAAATTGAACTTGAACGGACCAAATAAATAGATTCGGGATAGAAAGCAGGATGACAAATAATCTACATTGACCGTGGCGCGACAGGCCCATTATTGGGTTAATGAATTAAACCGTCTTTAGAGCAGAAAATAACCAGTTTGCTTGGAAAGAAAACGTATGAAAAATTAGAGAGAAGAGAGTGGAGAGAAACCGACTCTCTTCGATCTGGTCGATGCTTTCGATTTTGATTGTTGAGAACTAAAGTCCGTCCTGCGACTGGCTGTGGCGAATTTTTAAACAAGGATTTCATGAGGGTTGAAAGGAGTTTGGGAAATGTTGCGGGTTTGAGATTAAAGAACTTCAAACTTAAGTGTTAATTAGGAAATTGAAGATTCTTTCTCTTTGGTTATTTTCATTCAGGCTGTTTGGTTGAGTTTAATGCCACAAAGAACATTGGCAAAATAATGGGTTTATGGAGATAGTGCTCTATTTTGCGACCCTATGTGATCATCTGGGTTTTGGGGCTGATTTTCCAGTTGAAAAGGAGATTTTAGATAAATGTCGCCCGATTGTATCTCACATCTGAGAACTTGAGTGTTAGGCTTTGGGTGCTTAAATTAAGCGGACCTCTTGCTTGAGTTATGGTCCGTTTTAGGGACGCCCCAAGGCACTTCCGTTGTTTTGGCCGAACCTCACGTCGGATTTTTGGGATTCGTTTCGGTTAAGAAAAAAGTATTAAGAATTTGGACTATTAACATCACTAAGGGGAATTGGCTCATCAGACGATGATGAGTTTTGGATCACCAAGAGATAAGGCCTCAGTAACTCAGGTTTGTAGATTACGTTTAGGACTACTCAAACTTGGTTATTTGTGGTTTGTCCTGAGTTTTGGGACTATTCAGGGCTAGTTTTCTATGAGACAGAGTTCAGAGAACTATCACTTGTGATTCTATTGCTGGCCCTGCACCTATTGTGTGAATGTTTGTGGGTATATCTATCTGATTAGTGCTGAGGATAAGGTTGTCATTGCTTGAGTTTAAATGACATGCTTGGTAGTAATTGATTGGATGTTAATATATGTGTTTAATGTATTGCCATGTGATGAATTATGTGTGTAGACATGGCCATTACATAGCATGTTGTAGGCTATTTTGTGGACATGCTATCTCATAATTAGCTACAAAGGATAAAGTGCATACGTTATGACTAAATCTTGATTTGATTGTGATGTGTTGAAATATATGCACGTATGATATTTTGACGCCGGATAAATTTTGAAGATTATATGCATGTTTGATATAGTTGTCCATGATGCATGGAAAATGCATGATTAAATTGCTCACCATAAACATGCCCGTGTGGCATGATATAGCATGCAATGGCGCATCACATGCATTTATACGGAACATCGCATGACATAGGTGTGAGTGCATGGTTATAATTAACCTGCTGCGTTTGGTATTTGATGATGTAGGCCGGCATAGTGCGGACGTCGCGTCAGGTGAGCCATGCGGTTAAAATGGAAACGGAAAATAAAAATATGTGTCGAGTAGCGACAAGTAGGGATAGATACCCCTTTGGTGAAAACTAGTTTTGGTTAGCACATATGTGTCCAAAGGGTAGCACACAGTGAAGTGTAGGAATCTTATAGGCGCGGTGGGAATCGCAAAGTGTGCGTGAAACCGTGATTTTGCATATAAATGATCTGTTGAGGGTGGCAACATCAAAACTTTTGGTTTGGCTCTGTTTGTTTTACCAAACAATCATGGATCATAAATCTATGAATGATGGATTTTATCATGGGTTTGGCATTATAATCAGAGTCGGTTGGGACTCGGGTTTGATGAGTCTATGAGGACTGATTTGCAGCCGGACATGGTGAGTGGCATTTCGACTATAGCGTATGATTCGTTAGGTTTGCATAATCTTGATTAGAATGTGTTTTTATGACATGACCATTGCATGTAAGCAGGTGAGGGTAAACTACATGTGAGTTTACTTTATTAGGCCTTTGCTCACCTTTGTGGGACCTTTCGAGTCACGGGGTGTGTGGGGATACGGCGCTCACTCGAGGCCACCAAGCGGAAAAGAACGGGTTGTGGCTTTGTTTCTTACTGTAAAATATATTAGAACAAGTTGTTTTTGATATATGTTTTTGTGTAAAGATTATTGTAATTAAACTCTTAGGACTATGGTATTACTGGCATTGCATTATGTTTAGTATGGATAAATGGACCCTATGTGGTCCTTTTTACTCTCGTCGTTGGAGGTCATGATGATAATTGGCCTCGGATGGGCCGTCTTATTATCTATTATAAGTTATATTTTTGGGTATTCACAGTACAAAGGAGACTATGTCAGTTTTGATTATGGGTCTCGGTAAAGGGAATGAGAATAATAGTGTAGTATGTCGGGTTGCAGGCATCACAAATTTTCACGGGGTTGTGGTTGGTTAATTAACCCCGTTTGGAGCTTCCACCAAAGTCTAGTTCTACTCATCATAAATGATGTTAGCGAAATCATAGTATTCCAAATATCAACTTTTGAAACACAAAAATAAGCATGATCATCCGAGCAAACTAAAGATTAATTAAATCTTACATAAGAATTTGATGACCAACCTTATGAATACTAGCTAACATTGACCATCATAACCCACAAATTCATATTATTGTGAAACATAAAGAAGCTACGAAATTGAAGAAAGATTAGAGATAGAAATACAAAGAAACAAGATTAAGCTCTGATATATCTTCAATCCCGAGATCTAAGCTAAAATGCCTCCCGTAGGTCGTTCTTGACAATAATCAGCTCTGAGCGAGTTTCTACAAAGTAAAACCTAAATCTAGAAATCACAAGAAAACCTAACACAGAAAATGGAGCAAGAAAGCTTAAAGGGGAAAACCCCAGAAGAAAGCCTCCTATCAAAGTTTGAATACTAGAGAGGTGATAAGAAAAAATTCCTTAATACATTGAAAAATATGCCAAAGCGGAAAGTTTCTAGGCTAGCGTCTTGTGGACACGACCGGCGCGCCTTGTGGTGCGACCACATAATCTGAGCGGTTTATCTGAAAATGGTTTGTGGTGAGCCACCCGAGAATCTTTGTTGCTTAATTGCTGGAGGGCTGCACAATGAACAGCGACCGTAGTCACGGCCTGCAAATGTTGGTGGCAGGGTTACATGGTTACGATATGGTTATTAGCGCACGAGATGGTAATTAGTCAGCACCTTTAGCTTTGCCTTGTGGTTGAAGTGATACTATAAAACTATGCGACTTTAAGTCCATTTTGCATACATATCTACGAGGCCTTAATGCTTAATTTATTTTAAAGAAGCCAAATCACTAAAATTCACTGTTTGTACGAATCAATATCAGGCAAGAAGCGAAAGGTGCTTAATTAGTGGCGTGAAAGCGAGGAAAGTTCCGCGACATCCACGATGCATTGCGATAACTGAAAGGACTAGGGACAAAACAGTCTAAGACATGAAGGAAGTCACGACGTCACAATCATTATTGCGATGTGCGGGTAGGACCGGGGACCGAGCAATCTAAGGCGTGACGCACCGACATATCTCATGACGCTAATAGAAGGCCGGATGGCGCCAAGTTTGTGTCAGGGCATTGCGACTTAATATTTTGCGACGAATGTGAAAATTCCACGGAGGAAACAACTAAACAACCATCACGATGGCGTATTGGTGTTGCGACATTCATTCTAGGTTGACGGTGGCATCGCAGAGCGGATTGTCGCGGCGGACCTTGAAGACTGCGGGTGGAAGGAAGGTCGATCAAAATAATGTTGCGATAGTCTCAATCCAACCTCTTGAGGCAACCCCATGAATTGTATATTTTGAATCACCTAGTAATGACCCCAACTCAAAAATTTTCCAGCAGTTTGTACTCTGCTGTGGGGATGACAACCTATGGTAATCATAATCTCTGACTCTTGGGAATAGGCTTGTGCGAGGAATTACATGGTGTGAGCTTCCACCAGCTTCTAGAATCTCCTCTTCATTCTAACCTCAAAATATCTCCTTCTATCGCTCGACTCTCAATAGCTTCTCTTTTTCTTTAATAAATTCTTCTCAAAAAGTCCTTTCCAATTATGTATCAGAGATATAAGGTATCCTTTACCCGATCTTCGCATACAAAGGCTGCCTAGTCACAGATTTAAGAGATACAAAATGTCAAGAAAAATTTGAACTGCAAAGACAATCAAAATATCTAAAGTGAGGAAGGACTAATTAGGTATCAATATTAACTAAAGCAACAATACCCAACAACGGCGCCAAAAACTTATTAGGTGCAAAACATGTCTCTAAAATTGCCTTTATGTGCATGATGCACACATCACCTGCGTAATATAATGATGAAGTAGCAATTATCGTTCCACGAGATTGGGTCTTGCTAATTACTGAAATTGAATCAACCCTAACTTTATCTAGATGTTCACAATGATGGATTTAAATAAGGCTAAACTAATCTAAGTAAGGCTCTATGTAAAACATCTTATTAATTATGAGAAAGTGAAATTAATTTGAATGGCTAGGGTTTTGACTTCATCTAACCGATTTATGGAATGTCTTATTTGATTTCTTTGATCACTTTGGTTACATATTGATGGCAAATTTCTCAACGCATGTTATTCTTTCTCAGCATGCTGCTGATCTTTTAGATAAGGTTCTTATTGTATTTATACTTAAGCCCTCATGGTAAAGTACGCTAAGCCTTGAAATCTGATAAAACATATGTAACCCGCAAGTATCGTATTACATGAGGAAACATGATGTTCTATCCATAGTCAGCCCAATTCTTGTTTTTCTCAAACCTCAAGTGGTCACACACCTGAAGCTGGCAGTAACCAAAAGCAAGAAAAGCTACAGAGAAAACATTCCAATACTCGTAAATCCACGTAAAGTTCTGAAACCAAAGGCCTTACTCCATAGTTCTTTGAAAAACATCAAAACCACTGGCCTGCTGGGTTTAGAACATAATAGAGGGGATTGCCATCTACAAATCAAATGAAAACAAAGAAGAGAAAAATGGGAACTTGGATTTGAAGAATTTGGTCTCCTCACTTCTTGCTTTCTAATCTCCACCATTTTTCTTCAAGCCTTTCCTCTCATTATTAAAAAATGAGCTCTAGCTTGCAACATATAAGCCTTGTTAGTTGTAATTTAGTTGGGCTTTTTCCATTTGATGGGCCTTAACACCGCGCTGCATGAATTAGCTCACGCTCTGGGAGTGACAAAGCAGAGGCGGTAGTGGGTTATCGTCGGTGCGATTGGCGTTGGGCATGAGATCTCTTAGGCAGGGGTGATGAAACTCACGCTGACGTGAAGTTGTATCATGTTGCGGCATGTTTCTGGCTTGCACTCTAACTCTGTAACCACCTATATTCTTCCTTTGCCAACTCCTGTTTTACATATAGTACTACAATTTACTCCCGATAGCTGCCCTCGACAAATGCCAAAAGCAGAACATGAGGCCATAAAAAAAAAATCTCCAAAATCATCTAATGCAGAATCGGATTGAATATTTGGTACTCATGATGATCCACAAGAGTTCCTTTCCATATACAAATCATGTTCCTAACCCAGAACCTGTGAAGTCTTTTTTTTTTTTTAATTCATAATTTTGCAGTGACATAAGTAGAGCGAAGGAATTTCACATTGCCTCATGGATGAGTGTGAAATCAAAATAGAACATGTTATTGAGATGGAATATAAATTTCCTTCTCTTAGATCGGTGCAAGAGGTGGAACAATGAAGTATATATTTGTCTTCAAACCTCCATTTTCTCATAGATCATCTTTATCAACAATTAGCTAAGCCCAGTTGACAGAAGCTTAAGCTTGCACGAAAGATCAGGGTGTTCCTCATTTGATTGACCTCCATGGAGTTCGGAAGTACTATAAAAAGGCCCATGAAAGCATACATGTCTTCTTGAAGTTTGATTCATAATTTAGGAAGGCGATTTATGTTAACTTAAAATAGAATAACTAAATTGAGATATAAGATATTAGATGATTCATATTGGCTGTATGTTTTTACAGGTTTGTTTTTATTCTTTTCTAAGATTATGGTAAATTTATCATTCATTCCCTTTAAAGTCTGTAATATCTAGACACAAAGGAGTTTTGCCACATAAAAATCAAATAAATGTTGACTCTTTCTCTTTCCTTAAAAATCTTCACTGATATGAGGCTACATTGTTTACTAAGTGATCGTGAATCATATAAGCCATGGTGAATCCGAAGACTCTGCCACCCACACAAAATTAGTAAGTCCATCATCTTACCGAAGTACCGACCCGTGTCGATGCGTTCACAGCTGATGCGAAAAATTTTCCCTCATCTCATTCCTACCATTTATATTAATAAATTAATGATTAATTATGGATGAATTGATAGTAAAGCTTATTGATGATGGGGGTAAACTCAGTATCTTACCAAATGAATGAAACATTTCAAACGCTAAGTCTGAATTTAAGAGAGATGAGAAAGCGTCTGAGAGGAACTCTCTAGTATTGTTTGGTTATTAACTCTATAGACGTGGTCAGCGCATTTATTTTTTAACTTGAATTGTGTGGGGACGCTATTGGGATATATATTCTTATGTGAGAATTTGTCTCATTTTCAGAAGCAGAATAGTACTAAATCAAGATAGAGTAGAGATGTTGCAGCCTACTCATGGCGAGATGGTAACATGGCATAAATTGGACACTGTTATGGATGGAAATGGGCTTTCTCTCAGACATCATTGACATAAGAAAATGGAGAGAACAAGCGGAGTGCATGCTCTTACTCTAAACTAAATCAAGAACTTAACAAAGTGAGAGAAGTGAATTCTAGTGAGGAAGCCTCTCCCCTCCATTAAATGTGAAGGTATTCTTTGAGGTTTGGCAAGAGAGGAAGAAAGCGAGGCTGAAGTGATGTTAAAGAAAGTTGAGCCAGTCAGAACGCACGGCGAGAGTTCAGCTCTGGTTTCAAGAGGACATATATTTAGATGGCGAAACAAAGAGGAAGCCTTGGTGTAGAAAACATACAAGAAGTCATGGCACCAACGACACATCTTTAGAAATTACATAGAAACCATTGATTTGAGAAAAAATGTATGTAGGTGATAGTGAGGCGTAGCAAACTATAGTGAAATTCAAAAAACATGAGACAAACTATGGGATTTTGGCCTTCCTGAACAATGAGCGACTATAGATTTTAAGTACACAGTTTTGATCACTCACTTGTTCTTTTGCCCAAAATGGTAATCTTCTTACAGTTTCTCATTCATGTAAAACATCAAATTCATCTTGTTCATGGATTTAATATTGATTTAGGAGACCCTTGATCATATGGTAGCTCGTCACAATTATTCTCATCTTATAGTGCATGTGCATGCAATAAAAGTATCAAGATTGCTGACGGGTCATTTTGCTTGATAGTTGGCATGGGATCCGTTATTATCTCTCCCCACTCTACTTTTTCATAGTCCTTGTGAGTTTCCAAACTTGTCATACGTTTTGTCCGTAAAGTAAATTAATCCCAGGTATGATCTTAAGTCTTGAGACTGTTTTTTCCCATCTTTTTGTGAGTTTTAGGAACTTGCAACTGGGAGGATAATTGGATGTGCTAGAGAAAGTGGTGGACTTTACTTCCTTGAAAACATGCTCCCGAGTATGACAAGGCTATTTCGAAATACATGTTAGGTTTATCTCTATTCTTGTAATATAGTAACAGATTATGTTATGGCACTAGACTAGGCCATCCTAATTTTATTATTCAGAATGTTTATTTATGAGCTTGTTTTAGAATAAGGATCCACCTTTCTTTCAATGTGAAGTATGTAGTCAGCTAAACATCATGATCTCGTTTGCAATACGACCTTATCAACCCTCGAAGCATTGTTCACTCATTACGCTTTCTTGAGCTGGGACCTTTCAGAATTTAAAACAGTCTGAAAAACTATAGTTTCTTATTCTTGATGATCCACCCAAAAGATTTGTTGGGTGTACTAAAAAGAATCAAAGGGTTGAAGTAACCAGTTTGTACACCATGGATTTTTAAAACTACATTTGAAAAAATTAAAGTCTTGTGTGTTAGAAAAGATACTTTTGTTAAATTTGGGAAAATTTTTCTTGAAAAGGGATTAACATCAAAGCTCTTGTAAGGACCACTCCTCAATAAGAATGGGTAATGAAAGGAAAATAAAAATCTTTTAGGTGGTGAGAGCATTCATTTTTGCAAATGACTATAAATATCGATCGAGGTGAAGCTATTTTAAGCTCACACATATCTCATAGCTTAGAATGCCCTCGAGAATTTTGGATTTTCCAAACTCCTTTAAATTTTTCAAAACACTTTGCAATTATGATTAACATTTAAAATCACATTAAAAGTTTTGGATGCATTGACATGTTTGTTTCATAATGACTCTTTGAACATGGTCGTGTAAGTTAGATCGCCGAAGCAAGAACATTTGTAGCACCTTTTTGGTAAAGGCGTTAGTAGATTCAGACCAAATCGAATACTCTGTTTTCACTATATCACTTTATCAAAATCATTTATCAAAAACAAGCGGGACTGCAATTCGAAGTTGGCATAAGCCCGCTTTCAAATATCTGGAAAGCGTTTTTAAAGGGTAGGCTATAACATTACATTTATACAAAAGTACAGTTACTTTAAAGGCATATCAAGCCTTTTCAAAATGATTTATAAAATAGATGTTCAAAGTTCAAATTGTTTTTACAAAATATTCATGTTTAGAAAAGAAATGGAGTTACTGCATATGTGACATACTCACAATTCTCTCTATGACTCGGCTCCTCGATCTTGCACTTTTTGTTCTGTTGATCATTACTCTTGGCATGGAATTTCTTACATGCTTGTTTTCCTTGCTTAGTGGTTCTATCTGGCATTCATTCTTACATTTGAGTTTAAGTGAATCATGGGTTTACCTAAAACTAAACTTTCAAATCTTATTTGGATGATCAATGTCAATACAATACATATACTTATTTCATATACAATCATTTTATTTATTCATTGATCATTTCAATATACTTTCATATGCATTAAATCATTTTATAACCAAATCATACATTTTAATATACTTCATTTCAAATTGCAATCATGCTTTTCAATTTAATATGTTAACAATCTCGAGAAGTCAATTAGAAGTTACGCATAACGAACTTAACCATGATGATATACAAGATGTGAGATCTACTATTTGATCCATTAAGGCTCTGCAGTAAACTATAAAAACATTTGTTTTCTAACACGAGTTCGGTCTACGAGATATGCGGCGGATTGGTTATTAAAATCAATTAGTGAACACTACGATCTTGTCTCGTAGGCTGGCGATCGGAATTGACACACATCATCACGTTTGTTTTGCAATGCTGTTGACCCTTGTTGGTATACGATCTATCCTTAATACGAAATAAATAGTTAACATTCTATTAGGGCATTCTAATAGATTCATTTATAACAAAATACATTCGTATTATGCACATTTGTATAAGTAGTTCATTTACAATACTCATGCAATTTTCATATACAAACATTTCACAATCAATTGCCTCAAATCAATTAAAACGAATCAATATGCTTTTCTTATACATTTAGAGCAAACATTTCAAATCTTGAAACGAGAATAGGAGAAGATAGAACAAACCAATCTATCTCTTTCTTTTTGCCTTACCTTCAATCTCGGTCCTAAGTTAGGTGATCCTCACCGGCCCCTAGCAAATCACACACATCACATTTAGTAAACTAGCACTACTCACACTTAACGAATACAAGGTGTTCGGAAACTATCAGTGTACGAATACGAGGTGTTCGGAAACAAAAAACCAAAAAAAAAAAAAAATTGCTTTGTTAGGATAAGAGCTGCGCCGCACAGAGCAATGCTATGTCGTGGCGCATCGAGGGTGCCATTTTTGCACTCGCTCACATGGCGAGGGTATCCCACGCTACGTAGGGTCTACGCGCGGCGGTTCCTACGCTAATGGCCATAGGAGCCCAATAATGCAAAAATTTCTCAGTTTTTGCACTTTTGTGATTTTTCTCCAAAATCACCCCAAAATCCCAAAACAAAACATGGGAATCACTCCCAATAACATCCTAATATCATCCTAAACCAACCATGATCAAAACCTATGGATGGATTAAGGTTTTTTTAACTCCAAACATCAAATACAACTTTCTTGGGGTTTAGGTTCATACTTGAATCTTTGAACTTTGAGCAGCTTCCTCTCTTCCTCCTTGATCACTTAGAAACCAGAAATGGGGATGATCTCCCACCAAAACCTTGATTTATCCTCAACCCTAGCTCTTCTCTCTCTCTCTTGCCTCCAAAAACGATTTTGCCTAAAATGAGCCCTTCTTAGACCACATTTGGTCTTAATTCCCATTTCCTTCATTAAGCCTTTGCTCGCTTGCTCATTAAATCCCATTTTCCATTTTTTCTACTTAAAGCTTACTAGTCTCCTTATTTGCACATTCACTTATCATTTATTTCATACTAGCATTTAAGCTTATCATTTGACCCTTAGATCCTCATTTTACAAATTTCCATTTTTGCCCCTTTTACACTTGAGTTAATCACTTAATCACTTAACATATCACATTCAATCATATATCATTTGCAATTGACATTTAGTCATACAATCATATAACATTTAACAAATTCCCAAAAAAACCCAAGTTTAGTTCTATTTATACCCAGAATATATAATGTAATTATTATAAAAATTCTAGGGTATTTTTGGGGCGTTACAAACATGTATTTTTGTATATATGCACCCACTCAAAAGGGGTATAAGTTTTTTCATCCTATTTCCAGAAAAATGTTTATAATCATGGATGTAACATTTTTTGAAGACAAACCCTTTTTTGAAAATCATCTTTAGGGGGGGACACGACATGTAGAAGAACTTATAGAAGATGATATTTTTTGTATTGTAGATCAAAATCTTGATCAATTTTTTACTGATAGAGGCACTAATTTTACTGATTTTTTTTAGAGGAATCTTGAATTCACATTAACCAAAAGGAATCTTTCAAAAATAACATTCCAGAAAAATCAAATGTCTCTATCCAATCTACTAATGAAAAAGAATTTGAAACATCTAAAAATAATGATCAGGCGTTAGAAAAACAAATAAGTATTGAAATAACAAGTGTTTGGATTCCTTGGCTTTAGTGCCTATAACAGAGTCTAATTCTCCTAGTGCAAGAGATAGGAACAAGGCTGAAAAAAATCGCAAATCTATGTTAGGAAAAATTATCGAGCAAAGGAATAAGTTCTCCCTTCTCTTCACAACCAAGAATCTGAACCTTGGACAGAACCTAATGTGTCAGAGTCTTTAGGTAAAAATCCTTTTGATCCAAAAATTGATGATTTAGATCTTCCTAATGCTTCTCGAAAGGGTGTATGTTCATGTAACAAACACCCCATGTCTATGTCTCTTATAATAAATTATACCCACTTTCTTGGCTTTTACTTCACAACTTTCTTCTATGGAAATTCCAAAGAATGTACTGGAAGCATTACAAGTTCTAGAGTGGAGAAAGGCTATCGAAGAGGAGATGAGGGCTCAGACTTGGGAAGTAACAAGCATGCTAAAGGGGAAGAAGACAATAGGCGTAAAATATTCTTCTACAATCAATACACCTAATGAGACACTAGAAAAATACAAAGCTCGGTTAGTAGCTAAAGGGTTTACTCAAACCTTTGGCATTGACTATCTTGAAACTTTTGCTTTGGTGGCATAATTAAACACTATCAGGGTTCTTCTTCAATGGCAATAAACCTTGATTGGCCACTTCAACAACTTCATGTAAAGAACGCCTTTCTGAATGGTGATCTAGAGGAAGAAGCACACATGGACTCTCCCCCTAGATTTGAAGGAAAGTTTCAATCTAAAGTTTGCAAGCTGAAGAAATCACTATATGGCCTGAAGGGCCTGGGCTTGAAAATTTTACTGGGTTAGTTAAAGATCAAGGCTATGCACAAGCTCAAAGTGATCACACCGTGTTTGTTAAACAGTCGGAAAAAGTGGAAGATAACAATACTTATTGTGTACTGATAGCTCTTTTGGCGTAGCACCAAGGACTTGTTAGATCCCCGGCAATGATACCAAAAACTTGATAGGCATATTCATGATGTATAATAAGATTATGCAATAAAATATGTAATGAGCGCCTATTCTGCGCAAGTATACACTTGTCAAGTAATATAGTGTACAAAATGTACAGATATCGATCCATATGGAAATTGGGGATGCTAAGTACCAAAATTAGAATACTTCTTTAATATCTAAATGGTCAATGAGGGTTTAGAACAGAATTTAAAACTAAAATAAGGAAATCTAAATCTAACTAATGAAATGCGCAACTAAGGGATACCAAGAGATGATAGAGTTCTAGGGTATTTGCTGCAATTGGACAATCCTCCTATATCTAAGCCAACATTCCATCCTATTGTCTCTTGAAAAATCTCTCTAAGGCAACTCTTGCCTAATTTAATTAAAAGCCTCTCTCAAGGTCGGATAATCTACCAACTAATACTAGGTTTCTTTATTTCTAAGCTCAACCCTGCCATTGTAGATGCTGAAGACCTAAGAATCCCACGCCTCCTAATTACCAATAATTTGTACATTACCAAGCTAATTAGGTTGATTCAATGTGTATAATTCCTTACACCCTTCTCAGATCTCGCAAGGAACCACTCACCATATTGAGATTAGCTAGAAATAAATATGTAAATAGTAACCAAGCATGAATCAATACATAGGCAAATTATAGAGAAACAATAGAAAAAGGGAAAATTAACAAATAGATATAAGATTCATGTTCAATATACAACCAAAACCCTAGATTAAGAAATTAAAACATAACAAAGGTTTGGTATATCTCAAAATTAAGATAAACAATGAGAAAAAGGAAAGAAGGAACTCTAATGGTGGAAATTGGTGAGTTCTTGGTCTTTTTCTTCAAGATCCCAAGTTCTTCTCCCAAGCTTGAAGACTACTACCAAGCCTCCTCTCTGGTCCCAAAGTGCTACTGGTTCAAGAACAAGAGGAGAGAAACCCCGAGATATTTCCCTCAAAGTGTCGATGTCCTAGTCAGACTCTCAATCTCGCCTCTCTCCAAAATTCGATCCTAAACCCTAAAACGTGTCTCATCTTATGTGCCTTCGAAAAATTGGCCAAGCACGGGTTGTACGTGAGCCGCTACACCAACCTTCGTCGTGACGAACCCCGTAGCATATCAAATGTGGTTCTTCTTCTTCATTGCGACGAACAACTTTGCTGTGACGAACGCCACCTTTGTCACAACAAAGCAACTCTGCAATTCAGCAACTTCTTCTTTTGTTCAATTTTTCCATCTTTTTGCTTGGTTTTCATTCAAAATATACAAAACATATTCAAATGAGGGATTAGTGCATTCTTTAGAGATATTAGTGTGAATTTAGCATTAAACTTGTATAAAACACGTGAAAAGTATGCTAAAAATGCTAAAAAAGTCACACTCATCATGTACGTGGATGATATAATCCTCACATGGGATGACTTGATAGAGATTGAGCAATTGAAGAAGAGTCTTGCTTCTAGTTTTGAGATCAAAGATTTAGGAATGCTACAATATTTCCTAGGGATGGAGGTAGCTCGGTCAAGGAAGGGTTTAGTTGTGTCCTAACATGAGTCTGTCTTGAACCTTCTCAAGGAAACAGGGATGAGTGGATGGTGACCTGCAGACACCCCTATGGATCCGAATCACAAGCTAGTAGATATTAAAGATGAAACTATTGTTGATACCGCTCGATATCATAACCTAGTAGGCAAGCTTATTTACTTGGCTCATACTCGTCTTGATATAGCCTTCTTAGTGAGCGTTGTGAGCCATTTTATGCACTCTCCATATAAAAAGAACCTAGATGCAATATTTCGGATTTTGTGGTACTTAAAAAGTACCCCAAGAAAGGGATTGTTCTTTAAACAGAGATATCGAAGGACTATTGAAGTCTACATAGATGCTGATTGAGCAGGATCAATTACTAATAGAAGATCAACTTCGGAGTTATTGTACATTTGTATGTGGTAACTTAGTCACTTGGAGATGCAAGAAACAAATTGTTATAGCCCGTAGCAATGCGAAGGCAAGGTATCGAGCTATGGCTCATGGTGTGTGTGAAATGTTATGGCTGAAACAAGTTTTAGTAGAGCTAAAGAGACCCATTGAAGTCCCAATGAAGCTTTATTGTGATAACAAGGCGGAAATTAGCATAGCGCACAATCTAGCACAAAGATGATGTGAATCCAAACAAATTGAAATCGGGACGCCACTTCATAAAAGAGAAAACTTGAAGAAGGTGCTGTGGTTTGCATGCCATCTGCTCTTCACCAACAAGCACATTCTCACCAAAGAACTCTTTAGATCGGATTTTGAGCTTCTTACAAGCAAGCTAGGCATGACGAATATATACGCACCAACTTGAGGGGGGTGTAGAAGATTTGGTTCCTCTAATTGAGGAAGACTGATTTGATTCCTATAATTGAGGAAGACTAATTTGATTCCTATAATTAAAGAAGACCGATTTGTGTTTAACTTAAATAGAATAAATAAATTACGAGATAGGATATTAGCTACTTCATATTATTCTATTTCCTGATTTATTTTATTTTGTTTCCTAAGATTGTAGTAGGGATGTGTTTCCTAAAGTCCTATATACATCAACCTTGTACAAGAGTTTTATTCACAAAAAAAAATCAATAAAGTTCAACTCTTTCTCTTTCACAAAAATCTACATGTATTCAATAAAACCATTAGTAACGGGTTTTCGGACTAACAACTCGCATAATCAGTTAAGTGTGAGTTTCCATCACAAAAAGGGTTTTAAAATAGGAAAATTAAGTATGTAGAAATCTCTATTTTGAACGGTTATCAACTCTATAAATTAATAGCCACCATACTCTAATCGTGTACCCTATATTTTTAAAAATAGTGATTTTTTCTTCATCAACTCATGGTTTTTCTCTATTTGGGGTTTTCCAAGTAAAATTTTGGGTGTTTCTTCTTTTCGTCTTTCTTTTTCATGTTACCTATTATTATGTTTTTATCTAAAAAATTGGTATCGGGTTTGATCCTGACAATGACAACAATTAAGTATGATATTCCTGCTTATTGATCGAAAACACCATTTTTTTATGGCTGGTGTAACATGCATGTTATCCTCGCTTTTTCTTCCAAATGGACTCGATGAAGCATTACTATGATTGGATAAGATGCCCTCTCTATGGACATTAAAGGATAAATTACGTAAGGATCGAAAATCCCTATCTCAAATTCATCTTAACATATCTAATCAAATTCTATAAGACGTTTGAAAGGAGAAAAACATTGTCGTGTTATGGTTAAAGTTAGAGTATTTCAGGTGACGCCCCAAAATCCAGCCCGTCGACCACCCGTCAACCTCGGGCGGAATGGTTAGCAGGTGAGGCTCTGCCACCCGACGCCACTTTAGGAAAATTCCAGTAGCCCCTTTGTACGGAGCTCTACCCAAATACAAAAGCCTCGTATAAACCCTCGTCTCCAATCAACAATATACGCAATATATATATCCAATACGCCACTGGGGCTCCACTAACTCGGCTCACCACATATATCCAAACTATATCCAATAGTTTCAAGAGTTAATATTTACTCTAAACAATACATATATTAAGATTAGAGAAATTCTAATACATGTACATATCAAGCCAAGCCAAAAGCCACAATCCGGCTTTTCTTCTAATCCACGGTCTCTGGGATGAGCCGTCTCGCACGCTCCCCGTGCACTGCAAAAGGGGGATCCCACGACCTGCATGGAGCTTGCTCGCAGAGACCGCCCTGCTGCCACTCACCACCTAAGCGCAGCTGGGCAATGTTCCACTTAAACAAACATTCAAGCAAATGCATGATCCTACTTGAATGTCTACATGACCAACTCGCATCCCGAGTCCTCACTCGACTCTCTCACACTCCTCGCCTAAGCTTCCAGATGAGAATTATTATTTTATTAAATGACAACTCCTCCGATGAATATATATCAATTGGGCCGTCCGACGATTGATATATATTATTTGTTTGTGGACTACCCGATGAATAAATATCAATCAAGCCGCTCCGACTGCTGATATATATTATTCGATTCGATCAGCTTCTCCGATAAATAAATATCAATCGGGCTGCCCGACTTGATATATATTATTTGATTTGGACTACTCCTCCTGAATTTACATTTTTAGACTACCAACCGCCTTCTCTAGACTTATACCATGCACTAACTCCTATATTCCTAGGATGTTCCAAAGGCATATGGAATGCATGTATGCGGCCCAATATAATTCAACCACATGCAAACATATCAACATGAATATATTCGCATAACATCCCAATCACACAATCACGCCATGTAACACCAATTCCAAGCATCAAAATTAATTTCTCGGGCTAATGATCATAATCATCTCCACGGCTATGCTCACAATTATATTCCATATAATCGAAAGCAAATCACAATTTTATTCCCAATGGCCTATACACACACAATATATTCCATATAATCACACCTCACGTTAATCCTCATTAAGCATTAACCTATTGATTTCTACACAACACCAACTCAAGTCATTCAATTCACACAAGTCAAATGCCCAAAACACATGGATGATTTTTATCCATTTCAATAATAAACCGGACTGCTTTACAGCCTCCCAAATAGGGGAAGTGGCCGCCCACCCGCAGCCCATATTCCTACGTCTGCCTCTCGTGGAACCGATTTCCATTCCCATTTCCTATCTTATAACACCCAAGCATAATTTATTGAATAAATTATGATCTTAACACTTTGACCCGGGCCTCCTAAAACAGGGAAGCGGGTCAGCCCACTGGCAGCCCACCATCCTACATCGGTTCTAATTTTTGAAACCGATTTCCATAGCTAATCCCTGCCCCATACATACCAACATAGAATTTAAAGCACAATCTCAACACAAGCAATTTCACCGATTTTTCCTGGGGTTCACTGACAAACTCAAATGTCCAAAATATTTTCCATAATTCGATCCCATGTTTTCGGGACCTAATTAACAACTCCATTCCCGGCATTTATTCACATCAAGCACATGATTTAAAGAGAAAATTCCAGAATTAAAGAGACCCAAACAGCCCTCGCCTTCGGGCAACCCATGGTCAAAGAATCTCCCAAGAAATTCCAACAATTCGTCCCATACTGGGGACTGATCAAACGGCCCCCTCACGCCAAACGAACTCGAAACATCAAAAACACTTAAACGGAGTAAAACTCGCTAGGAGAAATTCCTACCTCTTTGAGTTTAAGCAAAACTCGCAATTCGTGGTCCACGCTGCAGCCGCTCCGCTGCATCAACGTTTCCCTTTCTTGTCTGGCCGACCGCCAACCTGTCCGATCAATAAGATAACCTAGAGCAGGCGGAGGTGCTTCTCTCTAAAACCCTCAAAATTGGTGGCTGCTGGAAAATCTGCTTCAAATCACGTTTTTCCCCTTTGCTTTAATTGGAGAAGAAGACCCTATTTGCTATTTCGTCTTCTAGTCACTTAAATCAACTCCCATAATTACCATTTTGTCCCTCTTTCTCAGATTTGATATCTCTGCACTACTCTACCGTCCATTTTCAATATTTCTCTACTTATACCACGCACAAAGATAATGAAGACACGCAGACACGCCGTCGCAGATCGAAACCGATTTATTTCAGACCCGAAACGCGATGCCTCGAAAAACGTGTCGATCTCGAGATCGTCTTTAAAAATTAAATTTACGTGCTAACTAGATTTCGTGAGACGATTCCAATCTGCATAACTAAGCCATCCGAGATCTAGATAATTAATTGATGGATTTTTAACCGTAATTACAATTTTGCATCAAATTACGATTTTGCCCTTATTCCATACATCGAATTTCTGTCTACATTCTCCCCTCCCAGCGGAATTTCCATCCCGAAATTCAAACGATCTTTATCAAACACATCCACATGCAACATGCACTCTACCCGCATGTAACCAATATTTAAATCTTAAACGACTAAATTACTGCACCTTCATCCCTAAACAAGAAGGATAGGTGGCCCGCATCGTGTCCTCCGCGCCCCACGTCGATTCTCCACTCCACGTTGCTGCCATAAGACTCCCACTAGCCTCGGGCCGCCTTGCGTCAGTAAGACCCGATCACTCGCTATCAACAATGCATAACGGGTTCCTCCTCAGCGTCCCATCGGTTGTCAACCTCAATCTATCCCCAATCCAATTTACGAAATGGATCTCGAGTATTTATAATGGAGACGTGAAATACCCCTGACACCCGACACGTCGGGCTAAGAACGCAACCTGACAACACGCCCATCCTCTCGAGTATCTCGAAGGCCCAATAAACCCTACGGTGAGCTTCCCGGCGTCATTTAACCCACCACTCCTCTCTGTGATTCACCTTAGCGAAATGGATCTCAACCTCGAACCCTAAGGGCCGACGCGTACATCTCGTATAATTCTTCTCCGCGCCCGAGCCGTGAGAATACGCTATCATATCAAGCTCACCTTCTCAGAGGTGTCTTTAACCAGATCCGGACCCGTGATGGATCTCTCTCTCACCTCGGTCCAACATAACGGTAATCTACATGGCCTCCCATATCATGACTCATATGGTGCCATTCGTACACCCGCCTGGTAACTGTTGGTGTAGGCGAATTTCCTCTAAGGGCAATTAATCATCTACCCTTATGACCCAGGACACATGTTCGCAATATGTCCCCACCGTATGTAATCAACACACACATAATCTCACACAACCTCGGCTGTGTGTAACGCTAACCTCTCCAAGGTCACAATCATTGACAATCCCATGGACCACCAATCCTAGTCCATGTCAAGGATGACTTCCATTTACCGAGCCCTTGCCAGCTCAACAACACCCAATGCAATTTCCAAAGGGATATCCAAATCTCGAGTCACTCCCGACTCCTATCACTCAACTCTAAGTTTGCGTGATAACCATGTCCCTGTGTTTTCATTTTGAGTCACAACTCTTCGGCTTACACTTCGAGCCTCTTACATTTCCTGATTTAAACTATGAGTCTTCACTGACGTAGCCTCCCAAAGACAAATTCAACCCAACTTCACCAAAAAGCGGCTGACCATTCATAATTGCACTCCACACCGACTGGCGCGATGTTACTCCGTGCATCACGAACGCTTATAATGTCACATCGCAACACCCAACCTCGGTCCACCATGAGCAGAATCTGTAGATTTCACCATAATTCCGATCTATCAGTCAACTCACCATACATCCTGGTGGAAGAACATCTATACTGCTTCTAAAGGCCTTAACCTCTAAGCCCAAATCCCATGTCGTGGCTCGTATGATAACCCTACTTATGTCCCCACTCATCGACAACCGATGGTCAGCCAACTCATCCACATGTCAAGCCCGACAATCAACAACCAATAGGTCTACCACCTAAGGTCCCGCTACGCTCTCACGGGGCAGAACCCCGATCTATCCCCACTTCACCACACTTCGCCCTTCCGTCTATCCGTGTTGTTGGGAAGTGCTTGTATAGCACCTCTAAATCAAACTAGTTCCTAACCCTTACTAGGTGTGGAGGAAATTGAAACCGTATACTCTCCTGCTCTATCGCTAACCGGGACTCTGTTGTCCCAAAGCTTTGGGATCCCCGGTCTCTCGGGGCAATCCCCAATACCATGCCTTAATCCCCGCCCTAGCCCCGAAACTAGCATGAAGCGTAAGTCTTCTACCTCTTCCCGAACTAGGAGAAAGCCGATCCTCCCTTTCTCACCAACACTCAGATCCCGAAAGTGTTCCAAGTATCCTCGATTTCTCTCTCTATGGTCAGGGCCGTCCCAACCATGGAGTCCATATCCCGTTGGTGAAGTCCTACGATCCTGTCTCGAATGGACAACTTTAGCCCATTCTCATGTCTCTCGTAATACCCAGCCAATCCCAAGAAACTACGTATCTCGAAGATTGACATTCTGTCTTTTCCAACGCATCGCTACCTCAACCTTTTCTAGGTCGACTGACACTCCTAATGCTAACACCACATGTCTCAAACTCTCACCTCAGTAAGTCAAAACTCGCACTTACTGAACTTAGCGTACAACTGATGGTAACCAGCGCGAAGGTCTATCATGGAGTAGACTCGCGCTCCTCTCAACCGGTTAAACACCATCAACTTCTAAGGTACCGATCGGGATCATAACCCTCGTTCAACTGTCAGAGCCAATGCATAGCGTCGAAGGGTCTCGCCTCTTCGCAACCAGGAATCGGCGCCCCATGGTGAAGTGCTCACATCAAAACCCTCATTCAATAGCCCCGTATCGACTCGAAGTTCCTCGCAACTCAACCCAAGTGTCATCCCATGCTGAGTCATAGAGATGGGTGAAATACCAGTGGTGTAACTCAATACCAAGTCTATATCCCTATGCAAGAGGTAACCCAGTAGCCTATCCGGGAAACATCCACAAACTCGCACACCACCGGGCAGATCTAAGTTTGGTCTCACTCTCTTCCTGTGGTAAGGCCTTGCTTAGCCAACCCGCCAATCGTCTCCTCACACTCTCGGACTCGTGATAATCGCTTCGGGGCAAAATATCACACTGCCCCTAAAATACCACCGGAGTACCGTCTCTCGCGGTAGCGTGCACCGCCCAAGGCCACAATCGATAATCGACTTCGTAGTTATCGGGTCAATCCATCCTCGTGGATGACCTCGAATTTTTGACATGTCCATAATCCTCAGGTCCACCGTAGTGTCCCCAGATCTCTAACTCGCAACCTCGATACATACCGTACCTATTCGCTCCTAACCTGTGGGGAGAATTCACGCACCGACTCCTCTAAGGTCTCTAGAGGTCCTGGCCCATTTCCACCATATTTCGGCCTCATTCTCTAGCTAGAACGCAGCCTTGTCTAATCCGGTCGCGCCGTATGCACCTTACAGCCTCTAACACTTTCGATCCGTCTCGAACCTATGGTATACCGCCATCTGGATCTTTCATGAATGCCTGAGGATGATATGCCCTAAACCTCTAAGGGTTACTAGATCTTCTATCTAACTCCGCTTATACTCAGCCTCGTGCTATAGCATTCGCTCGTAATACTCACAACTCCTGCAAAGTGTATCGATTAAACACCTGGTGGTGCCGACCAGCACTTCGCAGACGTCCTCCATGTCCTCGCCCTCTACTAGCCATTTACACAATTAACATGGCAACAAGAATCAAGCATCTTCATTTCGCCCCAACTAGTAATGCAAATGCCGACATTACTGGGATTTGACAACCCCGAACTGACCAATATTTTCTATGGTGCTAAATTCAACCACTTAATCATTTAATTCTATAAAATTCTGTGCTCTTGTTCATTTCAAAGACCCAACTCTAAGGTCATAATTCTAACCCAAGATTCACTCCATTTTCCTATACGCATCACACCATGCATATAATTTTCGTGACAAGAACTACCACAAGAATCACCATTTCAAATGGTAGTTGGGTCCAATAAGATTCTAAGGCATAACCACAGCCTCGAGACACTAATCATACACATAACCTGTATATCAATCAATTTCAAGGCTTAAAATATTGTTTTCAACAAAATTTTATTTTCAAAAATTTTATTTTGAAAAAAAATTTTATTTTTCGGAAAATTTTATCAAATTATTGGATTTATCGATTTTAATAAATTTTTTTTTTTTTCGAAAAATTTTATTTTACTATGAACGGCGCTCATTCGCGACTGCGAAAAACGAAGCCAAACGGATCAACGCCGAGTGCACCGGCGCAATCGCCCAGCCGCCCCGTCAGCCCCACCCACGCCCCAAAGCCAAGGCTCGCCCCGCCGTGCCTCGCACAGTCAGCTCAAGGTCAGCTTCGCCATACAAGCTTCGCGCTTTGCCCGCTCGCGTCGACGCTTCTTTCTCAAGGCATTTCACGCCCCTCGCGTCCTAAAGGCTCCAAAGACGCCTAGGGCCACACGCCAAATACCACCGCACGCCCAGCTAGCTCTAGCCCAAATGCTTCCAAATTTCCAACCGCCTGTCGGTCGAGAATACAATTTTGTATTGCGACATTTTTTTTTTGTCTCCCATAAACAGAAGACATTCACCTGTATTGCAATACAAGCCTGGGGCCAAATACCCATCTCAATACACTTCCACCCTATCGCAATACAACCCAAGCATCTATAAGTTTTTATCTTCGTAATACAAACTCGTATTGCAATACAAATTTTTTTTTTCTTTTCTCTCACAATACAAACTGGCAAGAGTCTTCAAGAAAATTTCTTTACCAAAATTTCGCTTTTTTCATTATAAATGATTTTTTTTTCATTTATTTGACACTCAAATAAATTTATAAAAATTTATTTTCTTCATTTTTCTTTAGTTTTACACTTGTAAACCCCAAATAGTATTTTTCTTCACCTTCTTAAACCAAATAAATTTGTAAAATTTATTTTCTTTTTCCAGCTTTTTCACTCCAAAATTTTTCTCCACTAAATAAATTTATAAAATTTATTTTCTTTCCATTTTCACTTACTACTGAAAATCATATACTATTTTCTTCATTCTCATCAAATAAATTTAGTAAAATTTATTTTCTTGGCTTTAAAATTTCTTTCTCATCTTTCATTAATCCAAATAAATTTAGTAAAATTTATTTGATTTAATTTTCTTCACCTTTAAACCTAATTAAATTTTTCCACCCTATTTCCATTTATTCTTTCTTTTGCTCCAGCTTACACACTCGTAAAAACTCCTAAACATGTTCCAACACCCATGTGCTAACCACTTAAGCACACAACAATTCACAACACAAACAACATGGGATACACACCATTCATCAACTTTCACATGTTCACACAATAATTCACCAATTAATTCACAAAATCACACAAAACACATACACACATGCACGTAGTGTCCTAGTTTTGTCCCGATTTCTAGGCAATCCTGCTACCTAAACCGAACATCAAACCACACCTAGTGGTGATGCTCATCCTCAACTATGGCCTAAGCCCAAATTTCTATCCATAGGTTTCCATAAACTTATACTCCACACCATACCACCAAGTGGTGATGGCTACCCAACCCGAGCTCCCTAGGTATTCGTATACCTAAGCCTCCGATATCAGCCCGCGACGCCCAAAATCTCGTGTCCGCTGACTACCACAACCCATGAATACAAGTGGAGGTCGGTTACCCGACGCCACTTTGTGAAAATCGGGCGTAGCCTCCTTGTACTAGGAGCTCTACCCAAATACAAAGCCCGTATAAACTCCGTCTCCAATCAACAATATATAAATATATATATCCAATACGGCCACTCGGGGCCCATCAATCGTGCTCAACACATATATCCAAATCCATATCCAATAGTTTCAAGAGTTAATATTTTTACTCTTAAACAATACATATATTAAGATTAGAGAAATTCTAATACATGTACATATCATTACCAAAGCCAATCCGGCTTCTTCTAATCCACGGTCTCTAGATGAGCCGTCCCTCGCACGCCCCCTCGTACCTCGCAAAAGGGGATCCCACGACCCGGTGAGCTAAAGCTCGCAGGAGAATCGCCTGCTGGCTACTCACCACCTAAGTGCAGTGCAATGTTCCAATTTAAACAAACATTCAAGCAAATGCATGATCCTACTTGAATGTCTACATGACCAACTCAGATCCCGAGTCCTCACCGACTCTCTCACACTCGCCTAAGCCTTGTATGAGAATTATTATTTTTATTGCTGGACAACCTTCCACGAATATATATCAATCGGGCCAGCCCGACGATTGATATATATTATTTGTTTGTGGACTACCCTCCGACGACAAATATCAACTGGTTTAGCCCGACTGCTGATATATTATTCGATCTGGACTGCCTCCAGAATAAATATCAACCGGGCTGCCCGACATGGATATATATTATTTGATTTGGACTACCCTCCTAATTTACATTTTTAGACTACTCCAACCGTCTTCTAGACTCTATACCGCACTAACTCCCATATTCCTAGGATGTTCCAAAGCGCATATGGAATTTCATGCGGCCCAATATAGTCTAATCACATGCAAACATATCAACATGAATATATTCGCATAACATCCAATCACACAATCATGTCATGTAATTAATCAATTCCAAGCATCAAAATTAGCTCTCTTGGGCTAATGATCATAATCATCTCCAATGGCCTATGCTCACAATTATATTCCATATAATCAGCAAACTACAATTTTATTCCCCAATGGTTTATACACACACAATTATATCCCATATAATTGTGACCTCATGTTAATCCTCATTAAGCATTAACCTATTGATTTCTTACACAACACTCAACCTGCCATTCCACCACAAGTCAAATGCCCAAAACACATGGATGATTTTATCCATTTCACAGCAAACCCTGGACTGCTTTTTACAAGCCCCAAAGAGGCTGGCTGTCTGCCCGCAGCCTATATTTCCACGGCTGTTCCTCTGTGGAACCGATTTCCATTCCCATTTCCTATCTTATAAACACCTAAGATAATTTATTGAATAAATTACGATCTAATGACCTCAATTCAGCCTCAAAACAGGAAGTGGGTCATCTATACCTGGCAAAATTTCACTCATCCTACATCTGCTCTAATTTTTTGAAACCGATTTCCATAGCTAATCCCGGCCCCATACATACCAACATAGGAATTAAAGCACAATCTCAACACAAGCAAACACTCATTTTCTCTGGGGTTCACTGACAAACAAATGTCCAAAAAATATTTTCCATAATTCGATCCCACGTTTCGGGGACCGAATTAACCCATTCCCTGCATTTATTCACATCAAGCACATGATTTAAAGAGAAAATTCAGAATTGTATATATCCCAAACAGCCCTCAGTTCCGGGCAAATTCTACTGGTCAAAGAATTCCCAAGAAAATTCCACCCGTCCCATGTTTTCGGGATCGACTAAACGGCCCTCACGCCTCAAACTAACCGAAACATCAAAAAACACTTAAATGGGAGTAAAACTCGCTAGGAGAAATTCCTACCTCTCGAGCTAAAAACTCGCAATTCCGGTCCACACAGAGCTCCGCTCCGCAGAACCCCCTTCTGTTCGGCCGACCGCTCAATCCAGCCCGATCACAAGATAACCTAGAGAGGCGAGGTGCTTCTCTCTAAAAACCTCAAAATTGGTGGCTGCTGGAAAATCCGCTTCAAATCACGCTTCCCTTTGCTTTAATCGAGAAGAAGACCCTATTTGCTATTTGCCTTCTAGTCACTTAAATCAACTCCCATAATTACCATTTTGTCCCTCTTTCTGCATTTGATATTCTGCACTACCTCTCGGTCAGCCCATTTTCATCATTTCATTATGGTCACTGGCGGTATATGAGTAATACGTTATATGTGGCTTTCTGGGTCGCATCAGTAAACCGACGATTTAGACTAAACGCGATGCCTCGAAAAACGTGTCGATTCCGGAATTGTCTCGTAAAATTACGGTAAATTTTACGCGGCTAACTAGGATTTCAAGACGATTCCAACTAAGACAATCCGCTGCCATCCGAGATCTAGATAATGATCAATGGATTTTAACCGTAATTACAATTTTTGTAATCAAAATTACGATTTTGCCCTTATTCCATACATTGGAATTTCTCGGGTCTTACAATTTGTGCATGTCGAAAAGCCTAACAAATAAGATGCTCTTGAAACAATGACTATATTCTCATCGTGTGTCAGAAGGTATGTTTTTAAAAGATCATTTAACCGTCTTGAAGAAGATCGTTTCTAATTTAGAGACCATAGAGATTAAGTATGATGAAGAAGATTTATGGTTGATATTTTCATTACCCTCTTCTTATGCGAATTTCAAAGATACTATTTTGTATAATTGTGACACCCTAACTTTAGATGAATTATTCAATGCCCTATTGTCTAAGTAGAAGATGAAGCACTTGGTAGTTAGATGCGAGGCTTAAGTAAAGGGCCTTGTTGTTCAAGGGACGACACATAAGAAGAATTTTACTGGTGGCATGAAGGGTAGATTAAAATAAAAAATAAAGACAAGACTTGCAAATATTGAAAGAAAAAAGGGCTCATTAAATCTAAATGTTATAAGTTACAGAATAAAAACAAGAGAACTATTGAACAGAAAGGGAAGCAACCAGGAAATTCCAATGAAGCTAGTGTTGCAGAAGATATTTACAATGATGGAGACCTCCTAGTTGTTTTTTATGGCGACTCCAAACCTTTCAAGGATTGAATTCTTTATTCTGGTTATACGTTTCATATGTGTCCTAATCGGGATTGGTTTTCAACATATGAAAATGTGTTCACAAGCATTGTGATGATGGTAAAGAATGCATCCTATATAATTGTTGGAATTGGAACAATCCAAATCAGGATGTTTGATGGCATTGTTAGGACACTTGGTGATATGAAGCATGTTATAGATCTAAAGAGAAATCTTTATCTTCGAGTTCTTTTGATTCAAAAGGCTATAGGTACATTGGTAGACGTGAAGTTTTGAAGATTAGCAAAGGTGCCCTTATTGTGATGAAATGTTACAAAAAGTTTTCTAAATTATATGTCTTTTAGATTCTACAATTGTAGGTGATGTAGTCGTTACTACCCCTCCTTGTCAAATGATGATGTCACTAAATTATGACATTTGCACCTTGGTCATATGATAAAGAATGGGATGGCTGAAGTGAATAGAAGAGGACTTCTTAATGGTCAGAATATTAGAACGTTGATGTTTTGTGAGCATTGTGTTTTTAGGAAGCAAAAGAGAGTTAGGTTCAATAAAGGCATTCACAACACAAAGGGAACCCTTGACTATTTACACTCTAATCTCTAGGTTGCCTCTAAGGGATGTGCCATTTATATGATGACTATCATTGATGACTTTCCTAGAAAAGTTTACATGCTCTTCTCGGGCAGCTTACGATGCACTAAGAACATTCAAGGTGGAAGACTTCCACTTGTGAAGGCGTATAGGAAGCAAGTGAAAAGGCTACTTAGCACTAATAATGGCGTGAGTTCTATTTTATGATTTTAATGTTTCATGAGAAGTCGAAGTAGTAAGACACTTGACACTTTGTCATACACTTGAGCAAATTCTATTGCAAGGTAGCTTAATGAATAACCCATCGATAGGGCTGGGTACGCTATGCTTTCTATTGTTGTTTTACCCAAGTCTTTTGGGCTGAAGCTACATCTTTACATTGTTTACTTATTAATCATTCTCCCTTAAAATCTATTAATAAAAGGACGCTGCAAGAGGTATGGTTTCGTACTCTTGCTAATTACTCGTATTTGAAAATATTTGAATGTCCTACTTATGCTCATGTTAATAATGGAAAATTGGAACCTACATTCATAAAGTGTGTTTTTCTTGGCTACAAGTAAGATGTGAAATGATAAGTTATAGTACTCAGAAACAAAAAAAAAAGATCATAATAAATAGAGATGTGGACTTCAAGATACTTAGTATCTAGAGTCTCCTTTCATAGAGGAAGAAATCTGTGCTACTAATGAGTCCTAAACTCATCTGTTTTTAGTCCATTTTTCTTGCAATTTTTTAGAAGTTTATAATTCATTTTAATGAAGAATTATGGAATAATCACCAACTTTGTGTTTTGCAGTTTTTGAATGTAAAAGAAACAAATCCAACAAGAAAAATAGAAAAAATTGGCTAAGGAAGAAATGTCATGACATAATCTCAGAATGTCGCGACATAATCTCAAAATGTCGTGACATAATCTCAGAATGTCGCAACAGAAGCTCAAGGCAACTAGTAGGGCATTGTTGCAACAAAAAGTATTATGTCACAACAAAGACAAAGTTGAACTCAAGTTGGAAGTTTTAAGATTGTCGCGACATTTCACAACTTTGTCGCGACATAATATGAGAAGGATTGATTGAGAAATGTTGTAACAAATAAATGAATGTTGCGACATAATGAAAATCGCGTGGTGATCCATGTCACGACAATGGATTTTATGTCGGTGGATATCGTCAAAAGTTCCCAAGAAGTGCCAAAATTATGTCGTGACATAAAAGCATTGTTGTGATACAAATGGAAGATAAAGGTAAAGTAAGAATGGCGACATTCTTTTTCTCTGTCGTGACAAAGATCAAAGTAAATGGCGGTAAAGTTTTGTCAAGACATTCAAACCTATGTTGCGACATAAAGAATTGAAAAGGGAAGAAAGAATGTTGTGATACAACAAAACTATGTCGCGACAGAAAATGGTAGATTAAATAGACAAGTCAAGTTAAGTCTGTCAAGACAAAGGTTTTGATGTTGTGACAAACATTTCTCGTGAGAATGATGTCTAAGGCATGATATATGCTCACCCACATTTTTAATCTATGTCGCGACATAAAGTTCAAAGGGTAGCATCAAAGGCAAGAAATTTATGTCGCAACAACAAAAGTTTTATGTCAACAACAATCATAACATAATGTTGAGATGGAACTCTGTTGCGACATAGAAATTTATTGTCACGACAAAGGTTGAGAAGAACTACAGAAAGAAATGTCGCGACAGAAGAAAATTATGTCGCAACACAATGACGAGCGATAGGAAAAAACATTTGTCAAGACTAGGGTTTTATATCGCGACATACCATTCAAGTATTAACACTGCAAGGCATGAAAGAAATGTTGCGACATAAGACACTTATGTCGCGATAATGTCTTATGTCGCGATAATTACAAGACATATTAAGCTAAGCTCTATCGCGACATTTTCAAAGTATGTCGCAACATAATTCAAGAAAAAGACACAGAACATTGTTGCGACATAACACTGCAACCCACAACAAAGCTGGAGGACAAATATAGCTACAATGTCATGACATAATTTTTCTATGTCGTGACAAAGTCGTCAATTGGGCCAGTTTTGGGGATCCACAACTTCAACCTCGAATATCGGCCCAATATTTGAAAATCTATAAATAGAAGCACATATGGCACTGTGCGCAGCTTTCGCCAAACCTAGAATATCTGGGTAGCTAGAGTCTCCTTTGTATATTATTTTTCTTTTATTTCTTTTCATTGATTTAGTGTCAGCTTAACATTTTAGTTAGTTTTTCTTGGATTTGAGTAGAGATTTGATCTGAAGTTTCGAACTGGGTTCATTGTAAAAATTCAATTTTCACTACTATCTGAATTCAATGGAATTTGGAAATTTTCTGGAGTTCATTTGTTTCAATTTGCTTGCAATTTCAGTGAATTTTCCTGATTAGTTAGTCACTGTTATTTGCAATCCAGTTTTGTAAGACTGAGCTCCCTCTAGAAATGGATTTGTGTTAGTTATTATTTTCTGCACAATTTAAAAGAATGTCATAGTTAGAAATCTTGAATTTATTTAATTGATGTTGTTCTTGAAATTAACTGTTCTTAATATTAGTAGTTTGTATCCAAAAAAGGGTTGTATCTTGCTCTAATTTCAAGGAGGCCCTTTGAGTGACACGGAGATGGAGATTCTTAAGAGTATGTAGCAGTTACTTGGGGGTATGTTAGACTAATATTATAAAACTAATGAACTTTGAAATATTACTTTGATAGATCACTAATTTACTCATGGTGTGAGGATTAGTTGGATGATATATCAATTTAATTGATTAGAGGTTTCTTCTTTGTCTGATGAAATGATCTTGACCCTATGTTAGCACATATCTAATCAAGGAGATAGAGATTTTGATCATATTCACATGAGATATCAACAGATCGAGAAGGCTTGAACTGAATTCGTCTTACGGGGGTAAGAAATCTTCGGTCCTAGGAAAAGGGTGTGAAGTACTGGAAAGGAAAAATACTCAATTCTTAGAAAGAGGATTATATCCTACAAGTAACTTATTAGACCCGTGTCTGGAAGGAATATGGTTTTTTAATTAGTGAAATGTATAGTGTATGGAGGAATCTAAACTATACTACCTTGCATCTTTGACGAGTTCAAATTTCAAACTAATGGCTAAACTATGTTATAAAATGATGTAGAAATTGATAATTATACATAGATCTATTTCCCAGTGTTAACTTGACTCAATGAACTCTCCAATCCAATTTATTTTGATTTTTTTTTTTTTGTTATTTTGTTATAGTCATAGAATTTTAATTAGTCACTTTTCTTTAGTTTAAACAAATCAATTTTGTACTTTGAGTTCAAATAGTAAAGATCTTGAATAGTTGGGGTAATTGATCTTTCGATTTCTCAATCAATCCTCGTGGCAATGATACTTAGACTTGTTTTTAATCCACTTTATTACTTGTATGACCTGTTGATGAGTCTAAAACTCATCTAATTTTAAGCTCGTTTTTCATAATTATTTTAAGGCTTAAAGTCCAATTTTAATGCCAACATCGAGTATTCACCCAAATTTCTGGTTTTGCAAGGATTTTAGAGAAAAGAAGTCAAAAGAAAAATAAAGAATGGGGCCAAAAATTAGAGCACAATGTAAACGGCTAAGTGATGAGCTTAAAAGTCATCTATTTAGTCCATTTTTCCCGTTTGATTTTCATCTAGAAATGAATAATTAATATACAGAAATATGAAGAAATCCACCAAATTGTTATTAGCAGGAAAGAGAGAAAGAAAGTAGAAAAAATACAATAAGTGGAGGAAAGTGCGTCGAATGGCGAGCGTAAAATGAAAAGAACTGGCCGGTCATTGATGCGCTGGGGTTTACATACCAAACATGAGGTCGCGACATCAGAAAATTAAAGGAAATCTGATGCAAGTCGCGACATGGATAACAAGATATTGAGGTCACGACTGAGACCGCCTTGAGAAAGTCGCAAGAAAATGAGCCGACGCCGCTGACGCGGGAGATAGTCGCGACATCGTGGAGCAAATCCAGCCCAAAGCTGGGCGCAGAGTCATAAATCAAAGTCGCTTACAACATATTGATGTCGCGACATCCGGCCACGTTAAAGATCAAAGACTTAAGCCGATGTCGCTACGCGGATCGAGGTCACGACATCGTAGTTGTTCGGCCAAAGCCCCGCAGAACTGTTGATGTCGCGACAAGATATTGATGTCGCTGACATCGGCGATGTCACGGCTAAGAGGCCAAGTCACGCATATCAAGAACCATCAAGAGAAGACTGCAAGTTATGTCGATGTCGCTGACATGAGATCAAGTCGCGACACCAAACCCGCTTTCGCCATGGGTGAAGCTTCATGAAGTGAGGTCGCGACAAGATATCGGCGTCGCGGACATCAGAACGAATGTATCAAAGCCGCAAAGACGTGAAGAGATGTCGCGACAAGATATCGACGTCACGACATCGAGCTTACCAAATAAGCTTCATGTTTCCATAAGATGATGTCACGACAAGAGATTGATGTCGCGACATCCGAAGACATCAGTTGAAGACTGCAGACGAAATGAGCTGAGGTCGCGACAAGATATCGACGTCACGACATCAGGAGAGAACAATTGAAACCTGCCAAGACGTGAGAAGATGTCACGACAAGATATTGATGTCGCGACATCAAGAATGACCAAATCAAGCTTACATAGAGCAAGTTGATGTCACGACGTGAGATTGATGTCGCGACATCGATGATGTCACGACAAGGAACCGGCGGTCGCGACTACCAGCTGAATCACTAAACCATTTTGAATTTTTTTTCTTTTCCGTCAAGAAAGTTACATCAGATTAGGCCCAATTGAGGAACCCTATAAATACGCCAGCCTATCCAACTCATTAAAGCAAATACGCCACAGACGAGAGGTCTGATAGGCCGAAAAGCTCATTCCTTTATTTTCTTTTCTTTTCTTATTCTTAATTTTTTTATTTCGCTGCTTAGAAAGCGCGTATTATGCCTCGTATTTTTATTTCGTTGTATTTCTTCGAACTGGGATGTTATCGTTGAAATGGGTCAATGCGTATTTCAATTTCTTTTTCAAATTACTACCCGAATGTTTTGAACTGTATTAAATTCTGAATTCGATTGTTTCAGCTTTCAAATTGCAATATTCTTATGATCAGAGGAATGTCAGGACGTGTATCTCAAGAATCGAGAGAATCCAAATTATTATGAACGTTATAGTCGAATTTATCTTTCCTTGTGAGTCGCTTTCCAAAGAGCTTGTTAATTTCATTAATGAATTTATTTCTACTTTTGGGTTTATTGTCTGGGATCCGAATATCGCTCTTATACCCGTTAAGATTTGCGCTACGGTTCATTTCAAGGAGGTCCTCCTCAGTGACACAGGAAGACATTCCCGAGAGTTGGTGTACATTTCTTTTGAAGGATACTTCACCCGCACAGTGATCTTTTTTGAGCTTTCAGAGCTTCACCTTGGGATAAATCCTTCCTCAATTTGAAATCAAGAACGAAAGGCTGAATGAGTTATCTATTTAACAAGCAAGAGTTCACCCTCACCTGATAGCGAGGCTAACTCGTGTTAGCCGTGATCTAATCAAGGAAAGGTCGATTTATTCTAATTTCGAGGAGGAGAACTGAAGTTGTATATCCTTACTGACCGATAACTGGGAGCTAAGGCTTTATGTACCTCCTAAAATGGGTATGAAGTATTGCAAAAGAAAATACCTGGGACATAAGTCCTTGAAAGCAGAAGTTATCTAATTCCTCGTATTCGAGAGAATCAACATAAATTAGATAACGAAACTGACGTGGAGAGATCCACCACTCACAAACGCCTGCATGCATTTTGGAAACTTGAGATAATCAAGAAATTTTAATGTAATTAACTACGCGAATCGATAGTTCACTATAACTCGCTTCTATTGACGTTATTTTCCGGGAGTGATAACTATCTTATTCATTTCTTTTATTAGAAATTAACTATTCTTTATTCTTTGTATTTTCCAAAGATGTCGGATGGTTCAGTTTATTTTCCTTTTGTCTGCTTAATTTTCCAAGACTTTAATATCGATCCTACTATCATTTTGTGGTCCAAATAGGCTGGAAAATTGAGTAGTCAGGGTGCTTGATTTAAAATTCTTGGTGATCTCGTGGGATTCACACCGACTTCAACCATTTTATTACTTGTCGACCAGCACTTTTGCACATCGACCAAAACCAAACTTTGAAAATGATTTACTCTAAGAGATCGTGGTTTACATGGCATAAGGATAACAAGTTTTGGCGCCGTTGTCGGGATTAGACAATATTCCTTTGTAATAGTGTGTCATAAATTTGTACGAGTTCTTGGTCCTATGACTGTGTTTTCGTGCTGGCCACGGATTGCATACGCCAGTCCTTCGTAATAGTGTCACAAATTTGTATGTGTTTTGTTCGTTAACAAGTTTTATGGCGCCATGGCCGACTAAAAGAATTTTGTAATCATTCGGGATGAAAGAAAGAAATACTAATTTGGACATTTTTAAAAGAAAAGAACAAAAATACAGAAGCTTCAAGCAAAGCGGACTGTAGCCACTGACCTTTAACAACCCATACTGAATATACTTTATGATTTGACTAATCCTATTAATGGGGAGTATGTTTTGCTTTCGAAAACCCTCGACGATAGGAAAATTAAAACATCGATCCCACACAAACACACTTAAATAGAAGTCGAGAAAGATCAAGAATGCGTAAAACTCAATCCATAAGTGTATGAGCAAGTGTGATCGTGCCGAAATATTATATAAATAGCTAGAAGGTCCAAATAATGATACAATGAGGATTTCTGGGAGACCAATTATACAGCTAATACTCAACGATCAAACAATTTCGTAATAGATGCTAATAATTTCTGAATTAAAGCCAAGACTTATTACAATGGCCCAAATAAAGATCAGTTTCATCGTCATCCTAATCAAGATCCAAACGAGCACTGGAAGATTCCTCAGATGGCCAATACTGCATCAATGGGGGTGAGACTGTAAGTCATAAAACCGCACCTATTCTATCTTCTTAAGAGATACGTTGTTAACATGGTATGAATCTTACCATATGGTTCGTTGATACTGGGAGGAGTTAGTCGAGTACCACTTAGGTGAGATTTTTTCCCACCCTAACCATACGTAAAGAAGGAGGGAGATCATGGTGTTCCAGTAGTGTGAATATGCTCAGACGTAGCTCTCAAGATTCAAACTAAGGTCGAGAAGATGTCCACACTGGGATAGATCCTGGCGACCTACAGACATCAGATATCATGCCATGAATGATATATCAAAAGGATCATCGGGATGCTTACGCCGCGGGACATTCAAATCCAAAAGTTGGCCGAAGAGGCAAAAGAGTCAGATCAAGATCCGTTGTAATGTAACATGAAAAACTCCTTCTCAGCTTCAAGAGGAAATAACAGAGTGAAAGCGGGGATCATGTGAGCCGAAAGCAAGATGATGTTTCATGGAGGCCAAGTTGATGCCATTATGCAAATGTGTTAGACAAGGTGAAGAAAGACACACCACTACTTAAATAGGAGCAATTAAAGGGAGCAATGAAGTGAGGCCGGGAAAGAGTAACTCAAGGACTTTATTGATGCCGAAGAGGTTAATTATTCGTGAGCCAAGAGCTTACCATTTCAAACCCAATCCTAACCTTCCAGAAGACATTATCACCCAACATCAGAACTATGAGAACTTTCGTATATGAGGGGCTTCAAGGCTCCAAGGCATACGTAACTCTCATCATGGTCATGACACCAAGGTTCAGCAGTTGCGCAAAGAGAAACATACGTAAATCAATATCGTGTGGTCGAGATGGGCCATCTTTGAGAGTAATGTGGCGCCAGCTGGCTTGGGATAATAAAAGCTGTTTAATCCTCCATAACAAAGCCTGAGAATTGAAGCAATGCGCCACCTCACCCTTAACTCACAAATGCATCCCCTAATAGGCAACCTGAGACACAAGTAAGGCTGCCCACCCCTGTGCTGTAGTGAAAGTGATGCTCTCTCTGCGACACAAGGAAGAAACCTAAAGATCGTATGGTCAGGCAAACAGGAGTTGAAGGAGTTAGAAGAGGGCAAAGAAAAGGGGTGACAGCAGCAAAGAAGTAGCAAGAATGCAAAGGAAGAGACACTGAACGACAAGAAGGAGAAAAGAAGAACATCCATGAACAAAGCTCATACCCCATTTCCAATAAAGACTCCGCAAATCAAAGACGAGTGAGAGCAGCTTGGCAAGGTTCTTGAAACTTTCTGCTTCTGGATCAATATGCCTTTTATCGAAGTGGTGACTGACGCCACTTTGCGCAAAAATTTCGGCCGACATACCGAAGCAGTTAGTTAAAAAATAAGAGGTTAAGGAATAGTGAATCTCACCGCCCACTGCAAGAATCGAAAGGAACTACCAAGAAGACGGCGACCCGTGAAGTGCTCAAGCACTCTGTATCGCTTTGAGAATAATCTTCCATGAAGCTCTATGACTAAAGAGCTAGTATCAACTGATGCCTCTTGCTGCCAAGAAATTAAGTCAGGAGCTTATTCCCACAATCATACTCTTCAAATGGCGACAGATCGATTAAACCCGGCTTGGCCATTGAAGATGTGTTGGTCACTCAAGTGGGAAGTTTGTATTCCCAAATAGACTTCATCATTCCTGACATGGAAGAAGATCACAAGCACCTCACATGAAGATCATCTTAGTTACCGATGCTGATTGACATGCAAAAAGGAGTCTCTCATCTTAAGGGTCGAGAAGAAGTCATTGCGGTTTAAATTTGATTAAAAGTATGCAAGATATAGACAGTGGAAAAGGAAGGCTACAATGTAGCTTCGATTTTGTCTCTATTTCAACTCGATGTTAATAATGATTGTAACACTCAGCTTTATCAATGAAAAAGAGATGAATTCCCAAGATACCGAAGATGTCTATTCTAATTTCCATACAAGAAGCCTCATGCTATAGAAACTCGTGGTTGAAGCCACAAAATGTAAAGATAATGTAAAGATAGCAGCAAGAGGAATTCATCAAGAGACCAAGATGTATGTTTAGTTTTGAAAGAGTTGCCATAAGCCATTTAAAGTATGCCTACTTGTAAACTATCAAAGAAAAAACCAAAGGATCATTTCAGCCAAATTATGAGAGAATGGAGGGAACAAAGATTGTCGAAATATTAAGGAAGCATAAGGAATCGCTTAGCCTGGGTCCATCAAGAGTTTGGCGGCAACAATCACAATTTGCATGCATAGACTCGCTAGAAGAGACTTCAAAACCATCCGTAGAACACCGTAGGAGGCTGAAACTAATACGGCTAGTAGTCGAAGGAGGTGCTCAAATTGTTAAATGTCGGTTTTATCTATGCTATATCAGATACCAAGTGTTCATCATGTGGGTTCCAAAGAAAGGGGGCTGATCGTGATCAAATGAAAATGAATTGATTCCAACAAGAACAAAGATGTGATGGAGGGTATGTATTGATTACAGAAGTTGAATACGTTAACTTAAAAGATCATTTTCCTTTCGCTTTTCATCGATCGTGATGTTGATAGGTTAGCAGGACACCCACACTTTTGTTTTCTGGATGGGTACTCCGGATATAATCAGATTGCTATTGCACCAGAGGATCAAGAGAAGACCACTTTCACATGCCCTTATGGCACCTTTGGGTATCCGTAAGGATGCCGCTTAGTTATAATGTCTTACCACATTCCGTAGGTGCACGATGTCTATATTCTCTGATTTGGTCAAGAAGTGATGGAATTTTCATGATGATTTACCGTGTATGGATCCAGCTTTGATCAATGTTTAAACAACTGAAACAAAGACTAAAGATGCCAAGACAAGCAAATAGCACCTAATCGGGGAAAAATGCCATTTTATGGTAACAAAGGTATTGTTCTGGGGCATAAAATTTCGCTAATGATCAAGTTGACTTTAAATTAAAGTATCCATTATCAAGACTTGCACCACTCTACCACAAAGAAAAGGAGTAAGGAGTTTCTCGGGGCATGCCATTTTACAGATTCATCAAAGACTTTTCAAAAATACTGCACTAATTATGCAAAGACATGAAAAAAGATACAAGGTTCAATTTTGATGACTCCCTAAGAATGCTTACGAAATCAAGCTCAAATTGCACAGCACCTATACTGCCCATCGTAATGACTGGCGATTTGAAATAATGTGTATGCTGATTTTAAGTATAAGATTGTTTGGGCAAAGAAAAGAGAAAGTATTCAAAAATACATAATTATGCTAGTAAGACCTTCACGAAGCACAAGAGAACTACTCAAATAATCCAAAGAGATGCAGCCTTCATAGTATTTGCTTTCAGAAAATTTAGATAAGGTATTTTAGGATCCCATGTGTGGTAATTCACACCGATCACAAAGAATCAAGTACCCGATGTCGAAAAAGGAAGCTAAGCCAAGATTGATAAGGTGGGTGTCACAAGGTAAGAGTTTGATTTGGAAATAAAGGACAAAAGGGATGTGACAATGTGATAGCCACCACTTGTCAAGAGTAGAAGAAGTAAGATAGCAAGAAAATGTGCAGCTAATGCAGAACTTCCTTACGAAAGCAATTATTCGTTTCCTTCCAACTTCCATGGTATGTCGATATTGTGAATTATCCGCTTGTGGAGTAATGCCTTCCGAACTCGGGCCTATCAACGTAAGAGGAACTCAACTACAAACAGAGGATATACTGGGATGACCCACTATTATTCAAGAGAGGTGCTGACATGATAATAAGTAGCATTTAGGTGCTGAAGGTGAACAAGGCAACATTTTAAATGAATGTCATGCATCACCAGATACGGGGACATTTTTCTCTCGAGAAAGAACAGCCACAAGATACTCCCAATCAGGGTTTACCGTCCACCATCTCTCAGATCAGGCAAGAGTGGGTGAAATCAGGTGATCGATGCCAAAGGATCAAATATCACAAAGATGAATGAAATGCCCCTAAAGGTGTTGGTGCGATACAAATTTTTGATGTTCATTGGGAATAGGATTTTATGGTTCTTTCACCATCATTTGGAAACCTATACATACCGCTAGCGTAGATTACGCCCAAAATGGGTGGAAGCAAAGGGTCTTCGTCTAAGGAATGATGCTAATACAATGTGAGTTTTTGCAAAGAATATTTTGAGCAGGTTTGGAACCCCCAGAACCATCATTAGTGATGGGGGAACCCATTTTGCAAACAAAATATTTGCAAAACTCATGAGCAGGTATGGGATCAAGCATGTAATGAGCTTAGCCTATCATCCCCAAACCAATGGACAAGCAGAAATTTCCAACAGGGAGATCAAAAGAATACTTGAAAAGACTGTGAGCTCAAGCAAAAGGATCGGGTCTTCCAAACTTGACGATGCACTCGCCATTAACCGCACATACAAAACCCCCCATCGAATGTCCCCATGGCCAGAGTTGTTTTCGCAAACCATGTCATCTACCTCTTGAATTAGGAATACAAGGCAATGTGGGCCATCAAGAAGTTAAACTGACGAAGGTCGCAAGGAAGAAAGATTGCCCAACCGTCCGACTGGAAGAATCGAGAAATGAAGCCTATGATAATGCTAGAATATACAAAGACAAGACAAAGAAATGGCATGATCGTAAAACTCGAGAGTTATTCAAAACAGGGAACAAATGCTTTAATTCTAGACTAAGTTGTTTCCAGGAAATTAAAATCCAATTGGAGGCCATGCTACGCAGTATCAAGTACTACATTTGGAGCAGAATAATCAAGCACGATAATGGGGAAGAATTCAAGGTCAATGGACAAAGGTTAAAGCATTATCTCAACAGGAAGAGGGAAAGTGAAGAACTCCAACCTGTCTCGAGGAAAAAGAAGATGAACCACAACAAAGAAGTCCAAATGAAGGACTCAAACTCGAGCAGCCTAATGGGAGGCAACCCATGAGGATTTCAAATTCCTCGAATTTAAATTTTGAAATATTTCTTTTCTTTTAGTTGTCAGAAATTAGGCCGATGTGTTTTCTAGAAGGATAGATTTTAATTTTTAGAAATAGATTGTAGTTTAATTAGAATTTTCTCAATATTGCAAAGGATCTTCCGAATCCAAGTTAAAGACATGAATAGCAAGGCAATCCATGTAGTAATTCCAAAGAATCCTATGTAGGAGTCGCGACATGAGAAAAGGGGGAGTAACTTTCCTCCCTAACCTACCTCAGAGATATATTTGAATTAATTGTTAAATCTTTTGCTTAAAATATGCCTCAAGAGATGTCTAAACTGTTAGAACAATAAGAGAATTCAAAGTTTTTGAAATCATTGAATTAAGGGCTTGGTCACGACAGCAAGGTTATGTCGCGACAAAGCTGTTGTCCTACAAAACATTGATGTCGTGACCAATTTGGAAAGAAGGGAGATACATGTCGCGACACCACAGTGATGTCGCGACAGTGAATTAAGTTTCAAAAAGAAGAAGGATTGTCGCCACATCAAACAAATCCTGGAGAATCCTGTATTGTCGCGACATATTGTGTAGGTCGCGACATAAAAGCACATGTGCCAATCCACTCACTTCAATAAGCCCTAAATTTAATGACCTCAATAAAAGAGCGGAATTGAAGTCGCGACAATTCTTAATCAAGCATTAATTAGCCCACAAACATTGATTGAATTGCACGCTTGGAAACTATTTCATTCACTCCAACCCACATAACCATTCACCGCCTTCCTCCCGAATCTCAACCTCCAAAACCCTAGCATTCCAAACTTTCGAAAAGCTTCCTCTCGCTCGATGGTCGAAATTCCCACCCCGTCCCTAATCTAGACGATTACGAGGGAACACGAACAATCGTAAGAAGAAGAAACTTGCCAAGGAGCATCAGGCTAGATGAGATTCGTCGGAAGAGCAAGGTGAGAGCAAGCATCAAAACAATTAAGCTCCGACAACTTCTCAAGACAGAGCAGAAAGGGAAAAGGAAATTGGGAGTCAGAAGAAGAAGTCCCCAGAGCTTCACCACTCCTTCTGACAGGAGTTAGCAAGGGGCCAAGAAATCGTGAGGAAAAAGGAGGCCGGGTAGAGAATGTAGGTGAAGCCTGCCGGGAGGACCGTAAAATGGCACCTAGAGGGCCACCGATCAAGGAGCAGAGCACCAAGGACATCACCTCGACCACAATGATTACATGTTTGCAAAGATAATGAAGGGCGTGACGAAGACAGCCTAATAGACTTCTCCATCCCTCGCGCCTCCTCCGTACAAAACAAAATTTCCAACACGGAGAAAGCTCAAAGAGGAGCACAAGAGAACAAATCAATTCGGAAGCTCTCAATGCCATGCGTAAGAGAATGTAGGAAAGAGAGAAGGAGCGAACTTAAAACAGAATTCGAGAAGCGAATGTATGAAAAGAATTGAAAAGAAAAGACCAACAAAGGGGGTTAAGAGCAAAATGTAAAAGAAAGGGAGCATGAGCTGAGATCCAAGAAGAGAAACAGCGGGAAAGAAGAATCGAATGTAAAAGAGGAACAAATGGGAAAAAATGTCAAGCAAAGAAGGAGAAGAGTTCAAGAAAGAAATGAAGGAAAGAGACTTATCCGTTAACGAAACTCAAACTCCGAGTCATGAAGCTTTCTATAACAAGCAAGCTGATCGCGGACTCTCAACTCTAGCATTGTTAGGAGAAAAGAGATAAAGAGCATGACACCAAATTTCCGTGAGCAGATAAAGGGTTTCAAATTACTATACAAATCTCTACAGAGCCGGAAAACAAATCAATCTGTGAGACAAAAGCAATGGGAGACTAACTTACAAAGTGTAAGGAATGGCCGGAAAATTTAGATTTGATTAACACCCTAAGCAAATTCTTAGAAGTGATGACTAAATGGAAAATACAATGAATGGCTTCGGGGAAAGAGGCAGAAGAGTCGAACAAGAAGGTTGATCTCTAATGAGATTTTCATTGAAGAACAAAATGGAGAAGGAAACCAAGAAGAGAAAGCAAAGAAGAGAAATGAAAATTCTGAATTTCCAAAACCCCATTTAGGCACATTGGGGACACCTAGATCCCCAACATTTTGGCCCGACTATTTCTGTAAAAGAAAAAATAGACCTCTCCCCGCCTAACTTTCGCATCATCCTTCTCCCATACTCGTATCCAACAGCTTGTAAATGAATCGAAATAAAATGAAAAATTTTAAACTGAATTGCTGCGCATCATTTTGCATTTGATTGTTCAATGTTATGATGTTTTTGCGGGTTGCATGATTAGGAAATCAAAGTAGAAATAGCCTTAATAAAAACCGGCCGAGAGGACATTATCTTAATTGAATGAAGCGCTTAGGTAGAAGTGTTTCGAAATGAGGAAAATTGCGTATCAAGGACAAAATGAAGATAGTTTAATCAAAACAAGGTAAAATTACTTTATATTTAATCGATAAGTCCGTATTAGAGGAAGGTAATACGCAACGATGGAACAAACATATTTTTGAGCTCGTGTATGAACAAGAAGTCAAGGAACCTGCTGAATATCAATTAACTTAACTACTCATAAATAAAATGAGTCAAGATACTCCTTATAGTTAGTCACAGTTGTTAAATCCAGATTCTAGAATTTGTTAGATTATTGATTGAAGCGAAATCTTAGGTGATACGCTTGACAAGAAATGACGCAGCCATTCTCGATAGCCTGAGCCATTCTAGCCATCCCTATTCATATGTCGATGCATATACGTAGTTCCGTAATCAGCCAACAAGCCTATTTTTCAAAAAAAATAGACCGCCGGAGACCCTAACTCATCCTAAGACATCAATCCTTCAAGAAGAACCTATGATTACCCAGAATTCAAAGAGGAAGAAAGAAACGAAGTTCGGGGGAGTATATTTTTGAGGAACTCAAAAGGGAATGAAAAGAAAAAAAGGCAAAGAGCAAGTAAATGCAACAAAAGAAGGTTTAGTGGATAAGTTTTATTCAGGGCTCAACTCTCGAACAATTAAGTTCTTAGGTGTTTCAACACCTAGCAATTCCTAATGCCATCCGTAAGGAGTTACTAACCCAAAGTTCGCTAAGAGTGTTAAAGCTCAAAAAGTTAAAACATTGCACTATCCCTTAGTGGTAGTAACCAAGGAAATTCCCTGAAATTATAAGTGTAAAATAGGGGAATACAAATTTCGAAAACAAGAAATCAAAGAGATATCCCAAACATGAAGTTTAGGGAGTTTATTAGTGAAACTATAAGAAAGAAAGGGTAGAAGAGAAGAGAAAAATGTTCAGGGTAATCTTAATCCTAAAATTCCTTCCATCCTACCCATTACCCAAGCCTCACAATATAAGCCCAAAAGACCTGATTGATCTGGAAGGCTGAATTCACCTACATTAGTGGAGATCAATATGAAAAACAAGCCTATGGAATTTGGAAGAAAGGAAACAATCAAAATTGTGAAGAACTTTAGGGAGTTAAATGACTCAGTATGAAAATGAGAAAGGAAAACAATTCATTATTCAACAGGATCCAATGAGTATATTGTTTGTAAAACAATTTCAACATTTTAGTTTTGCATAGCATAAAGAGTAGAGACCAACCTTGAACTGACTCAAGCTGGGGATGCATTTAAAATTTTGCATACCTTGCATTGCAATTAAATTCGAATACCACTGTAACAAACCGTGAGAAAAATGTCCTTAAAATTTTTATTTTGCCTCGCATAAGCAACTTCTTTTCTTTTTCTTTCGCTGGCGGCGCTGTAAATTTTAAGTTTGGGGGAGTTTGATGAGCTTAAAGTCATCTATTTTTAGTCCATTTTTCTGTTTGATTTTCATCTAGAAATGAATAATTAATATACAGAATATGAAGAAACTCACCAAATTGTTATTAGCAGGAAGAGAGAAAGAAAGTAGAAAAATACAGCAATAAGTGGAGGAAAAGGTACTGAATGGCAGAGTAAATGAAAAGAACTCGGGCCGAAATAATGATGCAAGCTGGGGTTTACATACAAACAGTTTCATGAGGTCGCGACATCAAGAAATTGAAGGAAACTGATCTGTGTCGCGATTACGGATAACAAGATATCGAGGTCACGACTTGAGACCGCTTCTTGAGAAAGCCGCAAGGAAATGAGCCGACGTCAGCGACGCAGAGTGAAGTCGCGGACATCGTGGAGCAACCGCTTCAAAGCCACAGAGTCGTAAATCAAAGTCGCGACAACATATCGATGTCGCGACATCCAAGACAAGTTAAAGATCCAAAGACTTAAGCCGATGTCGCTGACGCGGGATCGAGGTCGCTGACATCGCGGAGGTGCAAATCCAAAGAGTTTCCCAAAGAACTAAGTTGATGTCGCTGACGTGATTTGGCGTCGCGACATCGATGATGTCACGACAAGAGGCTGGTCACGCATCAAGAACCATCAAGAGAAGATCGCGAAGCCATGTCGATGTCGCTGGAGATGAGATCGTCGCTACACGTAATTCGCCATTGAAGCGGTGAAGCTCATGAAGTGAGGTCGCCAAGATATCGGCGTCGCGGACATCGAACGCACTTATCAAAGCCGCAGCACGGAAGAGATGTCGCCATTAAAGAGATCGACGCCGCGACATCGTGAGCTACCGCCAGTTTCGCGCTTCCATAAGATGATGTCGCGCGATAAGAGATTGATGTCGCGATGATCCGCGACATCGCCTTGAAGACTGCGATGAAATGAATGGTACCGCGGCAAGATATCGACGCCGGCATCGTGAGAGAACAATTGAAACCTCGCTTAAGACGTGAGAAGATGTCGCGACAAGATAATACGTCGACATCAAGAATGACCCAAAATCAAGCTTGCATAGAGCAAGCTGATGTCGCGACGTGATCATGTCGCGACATCGATGATGTCACGACAAGCAAAACCGGTCGCACCAAATGTTGAATCGGGCCAAACCATTTTGAAACCCACAAAGAAGTTACATCGGGATTGTGGCCCACCGGCGAACCCTATAAATACGCAGCTATCCAACTCATTAAAGCAATTTACTGTCACGACGAGGTCTGATACCGGAAAAGCTCATTTTCTTTATTTTTCTTTTCTTTCTTTATTTTTCTTAATTTTTATTTCTACGCTTCTTGCAGCAGATTATGCCTCGTGATTTTTATTCGCTTGTATTTTCCCGAATCAGATGTTATCGTTGAAATGGTCATGTACTTCAATTTCTTCAAATTACTACCGAATGTTTGAAGTTCGCACAAATTTCCGAATTGATTGTTTCAGCTTCAAATTGCGCTTATTCTGGCGGATCGTGAGGAATGTCAGATCGTGTAATTCAAGACCGAGGAATCCAAATGCCCATTGCTTAACGTTATAGCCTTAATTTATCTTTCCCTTAGTCGCTTTCCAGCGAGCCTTGTTAATTTCGCTTAATGAATTTATCGGGTTTCGGGTTTATTGGTTCGGGATCTCAATATCGCTTTCTTATACCCGTTAAGGGCCATTGCTCGATTTCGTGAGGTCCTCTCGAGGACACAGGAAGACATTCCCAGAGTTATGTACATTTCTCAAGGTATACTAACCTCGCTATTGCGGATCTGTACCAGAAGTTCACTTAGATAAATCCTTCACTCAAAATCGCAACGAGTCAATGAGTTATCTATTTAAACAAGCAAGAGTTCACCTCAATTGATAGTGAGGCTAATCCCGTGTTAGCCAGGATCTAATCAAGGAAAGGTTGATCTATTCTAATTTCGAGGAGGAGAAATCAGTTGTATATCCTGTTTGACCGGAGCACTGGGAGCTAAGGTTTACAAATTCATAAAATGGGTATGAAGTATTGCAAAGCAAAATACCCAGACAAGGAAGTCCTTTAAGAAGTATTCTAATTCCTCAGACATTCGAGACCAGTCATAAATTAGATAATGAAACGTGAGCGTGGAGATCCGTAATTCGCACTACAACGCTCGATGTATTTTGAAACTCGAGATAATCAAGAAATTTTATCGACTACCATGTGAATCGATAGTTCACTATAACTGCTTCTATTGATGTGTCTTCCGAGGATAACTATTCGCATCTATTTCCTTTTGATGAAATTAACTATTTCTTATTCTTTATTTTCCAAAGAGTGTTGATGGTTCGCTTATTTTCTCTCTTTGTTCGCTTAATTTTCCAAAGACTCCACGCTTCGGATCCTACTATCATTTTCACATTCAAATAAAGAGTGGAAATCGAGGTAAATGTGGTAGTTGATTTAAAATTTTCAGGATCTCCGTGTGGGATCGATATCTCGACTTAAACTACTTTATTATCATTTAATTGCACTCGCACATCGCACCAAAACCAAATCCTTTGAAATGATGCACTTAAGAGATTGGTGGTTTATATAGTATAAGGATAACAGTTTTGGCGCCACGTGACATAATAGTCCTTCGTAATAAAGAGTCATAAATGCACGAGTTCTTCGTCCTGCTAATAAGCTCGTGCCGCGTTCTGTGGGATTCTTTTTTTAGACAATAGTCCTTTGGTAATAGTGTCATAAATTTGTATGTGTGTTTTTATGTCTCTACACTAAGTCAAGTAAAGGCAAATTGTCGCAACAAAGATCACGACAATACTCTGGCGGCAAAGTACAGCAAAGAACGCCACGATAGAAACAACTAAAGTCAATACGACAGTCGAGAAGAACCCCTAGAAGAAAACTGGATAATGTCGCGACATTTTCGAAGTCCATCGCGACACAGTTAGAGCAGAAGAGTGAAAACTATGTCGCGATATAGAAATTATTTGTCGCGACATAAAAAAATGTTTAGAAGGAAGAAATTGTCTCGTGACACAAGCAAACTTTGTCGCGACAAAGCTGGCAGTCAAGTAATGTTGATTTTGTCACAACAAGGTTTTTATGTTGCAACAAGGAACAAAGCAATGGAGGAAAAGCTATGTCGCGACAAAGGATTTTTATGTCACGACATAAAACCAAGCAAAAGGTAGAAAATTATGTCGCGACACTTCAAACCTATGTCACGACATAAAACTAAGCTGAAAGAAGTGCACTATGTCGCTACATAGAACATCTGTGTCGCGACATAACAAAGAGTAGAAAGAAGAAAGTTTGTCATGACATAGAAAACTCAGTCGCGATAGAAGCTAGCACAGAGTTGGAAAATTTATGTGCAACAAGAGTCCTTATGTCGCAACAGACCATTCAAACATTGACACTGCAAGGCATGGAACTTATGTTGCAACAAAGTTATTTCATGTCATGACAATCACAAGCCAAGGTCAATAAAGTTATGTCGCAACATTATTAAACTATGTCGCGACATAAATCAAGAAAATAAAATGTTGCGACACAAGCCACGACATAAGCCACAACAGAGCCTGCGACAAAAACGACGCTACTATGTCGCAACATAGACTAGCAATGTGGCGACAAAGACTGCTATGTCACGACAAAAACAGTAAATGGGCCTGTACTGAAACCCATGTCATTTGCCTTGATTTTCGGCCCTACATCATTTATTGTGGCTATAAATAACAAGCCTGATTCGTACACGTTAGGCGTATCGAACCGTCAAAATTTATATCCTAATCCCACCGCCATACTGCTATCGGCAAAGATAATATTCGCCGGCCGAACACGCGATGAAGTTTTCTTCGTATTGCCCGACGGCGCGATTCAAAAAATGCGAATTTCAATTTGATTTTAAGGTCGCTAAAAACAGGAGCTGGATGGTTGCGCCGGAGCACAAATGAAGAAAAATAAGAAAAAGAACTCCTCAAGCATCACTACCGTTCCGGTGATCCTACAAGAATCGGTATGCCCCTGTTCATTTCCTGTGTCAGAAGATGACCCATAGTTATTTCCCGAACTGCATCTTCATTTAGCTTTTAAAATCAACCCTAAAATTATTATCCTTTTCAAGTTAAAAGATTTACATAAAGATAAGTGTTCCCCTCGCAAAGTGAATTCGCCCTGATCACCCTATAATAATTACGTACACAACCAATCGAATCTCGCAAAGATAACTAAAAGACAAAAGGTATTACTTAGCCAGATCTACAGGTCTTTTTGACCTTGTAGGGAGAAAGAAATAGTCGAGCACTTAAAAACAAGGAAGATTATATTCAAAAGATTAAATTTAAATTTCTATATAATCTAGGCGCGGTCCTCCATTTTCAAGATTTAGGGGCCTTTTCTATTATAGGTTTGGGAGGCAACTTAGAACAGAGTTCTAATCCCATTATTCAAAAGAGAGGTAGAGCAATAGTGAACAAAATGTAACTCCTATGGCGGAGGAGGAGGAGGAGATTCTTGCAGATCAGCTCCTCATCATTGTAGCAAGGTGAGGGATGTTTGACACCTGTTTACTTTATTTGGGATGTGTCAGTGTTCCCTTCCACAGAAAGGATTGTTGTTTAGCAATATGGATGTTTTGTGGGGAAGAAAAGACAAGGTATGACGAGCTACATCTTTGTGTCTCTTTTGGACCTTGTAGGGAGAAAGAATTAGTCGATCACTTAAGAACAAGGAAGATTATATTCAAAAGATTAAATTCAAATTTCTATATAATCTAGGCGCGGCCCTCCATTTTCAAGATTTACGGGCCTTTTCTATTATAGAGTTTTTGGACTGGTTAGGGCATTCTTCAGGCGAGTGTTTCCACGTATGTGGTCATTATGTCCGCATATGCCTATCCCATCATCCCAAGGTAATATTATTTTATCTTCTAAAAATTAATTTTACCTTTTTATAAAAAATATCTTTTTACAAGTTTATCTTAAAACACAAATTTGTTTTACTTTTATTCAAGAAAAATTCCAAAAAAACTTTTCCATTTTTAAAAAGTTAAAATATTATCCAAAAATGGAAATTTTCTCTTATATTTTATCGATAAAAAAAAAATATGTTTTGCGACTTGATTTAGAAAACAAAACGATTTTTTGTTTTTAAGAGATTTTGAGTATTTCACTTAAAATATTAAGGAGAGTGGTAATGGATGCTTCATAATTAATGCAGATTCAAAGTGGTGCTCGAATTATTAAATTAAGTACATAGACTAACTGAAATTTAAATTCCTAGTTTATCAGACATCTAAAACTTTGTTTCTAAAAGTCGTATGTAACACTTTTAAAACCATAATTTATCGCGAATTCAATTGCTTTTAATCACAATTGATTTATTTTTCATTGTAGAAATTGCAGCAACATCAAATTGACGCTACAAGATAATTTCAAATGTTAAAATTGCATAATGATTTCCAACAATAAATTATAAATCTATTGCTAATCAAATAAGCTCAACCGTAGAATCCAAAGCTGCGACACCTCAAAACCCAGAGGTTCATTGACCAATTGTCAACCCATGGAATACTCGTGTGTATTGAGTAACCCGATACCACATTGTCTTGTCCCCTTTACCAGGACCCATAAATTCAATCACTAAATGGCCCCACTAGATTCATTTATCCATATAGGTTTTTAAAAAATATACACAAATTGATTTAAAACAGTTCTTAAGAGTTAAATTACAATCCTCTTACATAAGAAGACAAGTTAAAACTAGATTGTTCCAAAACATTTGACAAAAAGGTTATTAGCCATATGTCGGCTTTCTCTTTCACATTTACTTACCGAATGAGCGTCTTTCCACTGGTCTGCTCCAGACCAACATTTTCCCATATAAGGTGATAACTCCTATAAAGGCTATCTCCCCACTTATGCAAACTAATACTAAACACTCGTGATTCACGTCAACCATTCCAATCAGAACATGCAATTCTATCAAGGAATCCTATATGTCATGCCATGAATCATGCCATGAATGAGATGACTTAACCATGTACCATCCTCCGAGTCATTACCAACTCCATTACTCAGTGTGATGCCAAAGAGTAATAAATTCCAAGTCAATCGCCGACTCCTACCACATACCACCATGCTCATGTGTGATAAAACCGTCATTAATGAATTGTATCCAATAATCATTTTCAAACAAAATTTCATTTTGTTTATAAACCAAAACCTTTTGGATGTCATATTCTAATGACCACTTCATTTACAAAATCATGTGTCTTTTATGGGTGGCGACCTTCAGGTCTCACCCCAGCTTCGATTCCTTCTTATACTTTCTTCACTCGCTTTCACCATCGACACATACAAGAGCAACCAAAATACTACTAAGATCTCTCACCCGATAGTATCTCTCCGTCGCATTAATTCGACATGTTTTCACTTTCCATGTATGCAATCGGTGGGATCAGTTGGACGCCATCCAACAAAGATTTGAGCCCATCATCAAACACCAAACGTTAAAGCAGTTGATCCATACCATGCACTTCACACACCTGCTGTTTATGCGGGCTTGCAGTATAAATGCACACGATGCACTATCGTGATGTCTATATTATAGTCACATATATGATGAATGCTATATGGATAATTGAACTGCACATTCACCAAGTATTACGGACAATTATATTAATTACATATAATTTCTAGTTAACCTCATATCGTGTCGATATATATCAACATATTACCACACAACTACCACCAAACATGTTATTTAAAATCAAGTAACAACACCCTTGATCCTCGAGGCTAGTGGATATGTACTACACCCCCAAAATAGTTCCGCATTCACCCAAAGACAGGCCCAATAACCAGCCAGTTAGCCACAAAATCACTTCCCGTGGTACTGACTCACCAATTCCTAAAATCGACAAAATCGACACTAAAACCTGTAGTCCTAAAATCGGGACACAAGTTGATAAACAACTTAAGCTATAGCAAATCTTAAAAATGTAATTACAACTCGAAACAGAGGTCCAATTCAAAGATCCCAAAAGCCTAACATCAAGTTCATAGATACAACTACAATTTCTACAAAGGACCCGAGTCCAAATTCACTCTATTTCCCAATCGAAAACCGGTGCTAAAATCCAGTCAATGCGTAGGATCAAAACAGGACAACATTCCCATATTTTAAAAAAACAGCCCCTTATGATGGAAAATAAACCAAAGTAGGAAGAATCTCTACCTCTTGGAACGTAGCCTCCATCGCGTAGACGAACTTTACTTCTTGGTCCGACAAGTCCCAACCATCGAAACGCCCAACGAGCTGAGGACATACCTATTTCCTTTTCTCCCTCTTTCTCTCCCTTCTCTTTCTTTTTCCTCTTTCTTCCCCACTCCCTTTCCTTTTTTCCTTCCTTTCCTTTGTCTTTCTTCCCTCCTTCTAACAACCATCTCCTGTTTATACAAATTCTCCATTTATGCATTTTGACATATACTTGTCATGTGTCCTTACATGTACCCATTTGTATTGTATTTTGACACATGGCTTGCCCCATGTGTCCTACATGCACTTGTCTCATTTTGACACATGACTTGTCATATGTCACTCACACCCGTTGTCTCAAAAAACGTGAAATTCCAATTATCTTGAAATTCAACGAAAATCGCCTAGGTAACTAGATTTCACGAGACAAACTAACAAGTAGATCTCGTTGGCCATCCACATTCAAAAATTTCGTGTTTTCAATCTATACTAGAGGATAAATCACTGTTTTGTCATTTTTTCATAAAAAATTCAATCTTTTCAGGGTTTTACAAAAACCAGAAAAAAAAATTAAGGGAAATTAATTAAGAAAGTAATGCATTACCAAAAATTAGCCTTCATAAATTGGAAAAAAAAGTCCAGAACAAAGGACAAGTTCCAAGGCAGATGCTTTTCAATCTTCAAGAAGATACTCTGTTCTTCTGTAATTCAAATGCAAATCTCTATATGCCAAGGAGAAAGAGGAAAATTGAAGAATTAGTGGCTGTCAAGAAATTATTATTACGGGAAAGATATGTTTGGAATGTTGGAATGGCTAAGGAAAAAGAAAAATTCATCCCACTCCACACTCATTAATGTAAATGGGAATAGGAATTAAAATTCATTCTAGGAGAAACTAAAACTCATACTTGCCAAAATCTTAATTATTCCCTTGCCCATGATAGATATCTTTTATCATCTTCATTCCCATTCCTATTCCAGGACACCAAACGCAACTTAAGGGTATGTTTGGTATGCATTAATAGGAATGAAAATAATATGGAAATGGACCTGAATCATAATACCATGCAAAAGATAGGAATCAAAATCCTAACAAGAGTGAGATTTAGGTGGGTCTTTGGTTTCTGTTTTTGAAAACTGTTTTTGAGTACAATTTTTGAAAACACAGAAAACACTATTTTGGTGTTTTCTGAATTTAAATGGTGTTTTCTGAATTTAGTATTTTACGAGTTCTCCATATTTTTCATAACGAAAAAAATGAGAATCAAATGTGTTATCTTTGTTTTTTAGAATAAAAAACCATTTCAAAAAACAAGAACCAAATAGACCCTTAATGAAATTTTTATTCCTATGCTCATTTTAAAGACAATTCAAACACAGTAATCAACGTGAATGAAATTAATTTCCTACTCATATTCTCTATCCCAACATTCCAAACATAGTCTAAAAACATTTTGACTTCTTACTGAGAATATCTGTGAATAGGCCTTCAACCCGGTGAGGAAACGAATATGAGTAGGCTTTGTTGATCCACTGACAGGGATAGATCTGATGTTTGGAACAAGGTATTCTGCAACCTAAACAACCACTATAACCCACCACCCAACGAAGAATAATAAATAAATCGAAAGCATGGAAAATAAAAAGATTAAAAAAAAGAAACAGAAAAAAGAAAATAAATACAGCAAAACATATTTCAACAGTGGATATCTTACAATCATGATAGATCAGCTTCTCAGCTATGCATGATGGTGTGGATTTTCAAATGGAATATGGGAAACATATTGAACATCTAATACTCTACAATGATACAACATGGAAAAGGATTGTATATTTGCTCATGTTAGATGGTGACGGTCTTACCACTTCATGGTTCTGCCAAACATTAATGAAAAACTTGGCCTGCAGTCCATGAAATTATTTTATCAATCAGGAAGCCTCTGAAAAAGGGAGTGAGAAGTGCATATATGCTACAAATTCAACCTGTTTTGTAGTAGCACCAGACATGAGAAGATTTAGTGTGGTGACCACGCCCCTGGCTGCAAAAGTTAAGTAATCATAGGATGGTATCATTTAGCAACAGTCATTGTGATTTAGGTTCAGAAGACAAAATATAAATTGATGAATCAAGGTTTAGAAACAGAAAATATAAACTGAATGAATTAAACACATACCGAAAGATTATGTACTACAACATTTTTTAACATCTGCATACAATTCTGCTCTGTGAAAATATCAAATGACTGTTATTTGAAACTTCATTCGAGTACTTAACAGACAAATCTACACCTAGAAAGGCATGCATACAACGTTGCACTTAATATTAATTGAGTTACCTGAGCTAGTGCACAAGTTATTTGTAAGGTTTGGAAAGTGAAAAGATAATGGCAATAAAGACAAAAAGAAGGTGAAAGAGTAAAAAGAGTGAAGTTTGTATGTTAACTCTAAGTTTCTGTCATTTATACATATGAGAAAATTGGCACAAAATTCTTCATTTAAAGTGAAAAATAGCTCCAGGGCAGAGAATGCAACATCATACCTGATTTTCTGGGCTAGTTTGGAGAAATAAATTACTAAGAATAATAATAATATTAAACCAAAACCAAAAATGAAAATTAAACTAAAAAAAAAAAAAAAGACAACAACAACAAAAAGAGACCTCAAATCACTTGTGAGTTACTGCCCAATGTTTGCCATTTTTTTGTTGGAAGACACAGAAGGGATCCTGGATTTGAGGCTTGACTTAAATAAAAATTTTTGACTATAATTCACTACTCCAGCAAACTCATGCTCAACAGATTCAACCCCAGACCTTACTTCTGTATCTCAGATTTCAATAACTTCTACAACCATCAAACTACAAAGGGAAACAAATCCCTCAAATCAGGGCATCTACATGGTAAGATTTGCCATGTTGTGGACCTGAATTGATCATACACTTTGTGGGCTTGTGAAAAATTGAAGGGGTGTATCCCTTATAAATGAACTTTGTTGAGGTCAAGCTGTGATCAAAGGTTCACTGGGTTGTGGTATACCATAATATTGCTCCTCAGGGTAACTGCTTCTATTTATAATCTTAGTTGTTGCCAAATCTAAGTAATAATTGATTTCTTAAGAACATACGATATGTCTTCATCAAGTAATTTTTCTATCTAAAATAGGTCCTTCCTTAGTACAAAATCACTCCTCATAAAGCCACTTTGAGTCTAGACTCCATATATATATATATATATGTATGTATGTATGTATATTGATAAGTATGGATAAGCATTTAATTTGAGCAACAAGAAGGCTTTCCAGAAAATGGTAATTTTCTACAATTTTTGGCATGTTCTACTATTCTAATTTACAGCACAGGAACAATAAAATGCTTAAATCAACAAGGTAGGGATATCCACTCTGGAGTGTTTTGTGATGCAATTTAGTGGTATTGTAGTTTTTCACAAAAATAGTACAGAAAATACCTGTAATGATTTCGTTAAATGAACCACACTGCGTTTTGTTGCTCCATATGCTGCAAATCTAGGTACAAGAAAATAACAACAGTCACACAGACATGACTAGTAAAATGGGATTGGACTGACCAAAGGCATTTTCATGTCATATGGTTTGTAAGTGACCTAGTTATCATGGTTTATTTAAATGCATAATAAAAACAATAGTAACTATTCGGTAGCATGAATGAACAAATCACAAAAGATAGGAGGGTGAATTAATTATCATACTAGACTGGTGCAGTACAGAAGCAAAATGCAAGGAAAGAGCTGTAGAACCGAAAATACCCCAGGAACCACTCCTAAAAAGCTTTAGGCTTCACACCAAACACCCTGCATCACACAGGAAATAGAGACTGCTGGACATTGTTCCATTCATTCATTCACTGATTTAAAAGACGAAATAACTACTATATAAACTTTTTAAGGGACTCATAACTCCTTGGAACTAGGATGTATGATAATAATGCATCTTGAAAATGACAAACTTGGACTGACTATAGGACCACATTGTAGAAAGCAAAAGAAAGGGAAGATTGGAGGAATAAATTCCTTGTGATTTTCCATTAATCTTAACATGTATAAATACAAGAGCTAAATATATACAATTGGTAGGTCAATCTAACATTCCTAATTAGTTTCACAACCTACAAGTAAAGTATATATTTACATTCTATAACACTTCCCCTCAAGTTGGAGCATAGATGTTAATCATGCCCAACTTGTTATATAGATAAGTAACTCGATCCCCACTTAAGGATTTTGTGAAAATATCATCCAACCGATCTCCCTTCTTTACATATCCTCCTCCCAAAGATCAACGTTGTATTAAGTGATTTAAAGAATGTTATCTCAATGTGCTTAGTTCGCTCATGAAATACAGGATTAGAAGCAATGTGGAGAGTGGAAAGCCTCCCAATAAAGTCCACTTACTCAAGAAAGAAGTCATGTGGGAGGCAACTGAGCCCTTAGGGCAGTGGGACACGCGGCAGTTGTTGGGGCTGTTTGAGGGGGTATTTAAGCTTTCTTTTGTGGGGGGTACAACATTCAGCGTAAATTTAGGGTTTCTGTAAGGGGTGGACTGTACCAAAACTGGTATTAGAGTGTGGGCCTTGGGGATGGCAACCAAAAAGGTGGAAGGGAGGATGGAACAAATTGAGGAAAAATTAACGGAGGTCCAAGGCGAAGATAAAGATGAGATCGAATTCATTCGTAGTGATCTTCAAACGACTAAGGCCTTTAGAGAGAGGTTTAGAGGTTTTGTTGGAGAAAATGTCGATCTTAGATCGAGTGGATAGAGCTCTCTAGAAAATGAGGGGGGAGACCGAGATTTCCAACCCAGATCGAGGTAAGGAGAAGGTCTAGGGTGGACAGACGTAGCCTCCCATCATGAGTTCGAGTGGCATTTTTGGTGTTAGGGGTGGATTTGAAGCCATATCGGCTCCAAGGAACTCACCAAAATGTCAATTTTCACCTATTACTCTAACGAGGGAATGAGTTGTCGAGGGGGACGACTATAGTGGCTTGCTGACGCGGAGCCACAAACGAAGGGATGGTATGCCTGAAATTCGGGGGCGATGCTGAGATACCTATATTTGAAGGGGGGAATCTGGAGGGCTGGATTTTTGGAGTTGAGAAATTTTTCTCCGTACATCGCTTGTCTAAGGCCAAGAGGCATGATGTAGCAACTATCTACTTCCAAGGAGAAGCTCTTGCCTAGTTCCAGTGGGATGATCGTAGGAGAAAGGTCAGCAGTTGGGACAAATTGAAATCTCGCCTCTTAGACGATTTTGGGTTATCTTACAAAGGGTCTCTTTGTGATAGGTTTTTAGCTATGAGACAAGAGAGTTCAATAAGGGAGTTCCGCCAAGCCTTTGAGGCGTTAGCTTCTATGCTACCGGGACTGTTGGAGCATGTTCTGGAGGGCATCTTCATCAACGGGCTGAGACCCAAGATTCGAACTGAGGTTCGGTTAGTAATGGCCCAAAAACTAGAAGATCTCATGGAATATGCTCAATGGGTGGAGAAAAGGAATTGGGCTAACTGGGCCCTAGCAGATTCGAAATATGGTCCCCAAAGGTGTGAGCCTCAAGGCGCGATGGGCATCAATTGGAACCCGGATCGGGCCATGTCCAAAAGAAGCCCGATTATTTTTTAAAAAGGAATTTGGGGCTTCACCATGGGTCGCAGAGCTGGGACTTCAAGCCCTAATCCAACCCCAAGGGGGAAACCTAAATTTCAATCCCATGAAATATCCCATCACTTGGGCTCACCATCCAACCCAGGCTCGAGCCCACAACTCCCTTCACTCCAAAGGCCAATTGTCGCAGTTGCAAGATCCATTGTTGTACCTCCGCTAGTCAATTTGAATGGACAACGTGGGGTATTTCCTTACAAAAGGCTTACATAGGCAGAATTGCAAGATCGCCGAGACAAGGGTATATTACAAAAGGCTTACCGCTGTGATGAGAAATTCTTCATAGGTCATCGGTGTAAGAATAAACAATTACATGTCTTGCTAGTGGAAGAAGACGATGCAGAGAAAGGTACCGAAACAAAAGAGTGGGAACAGGATCAGCCAATGTTCTCGGATGGAGCAGAACTCTCCTTAAACTCGGTACTGGGCATTTCTACCCCTAAAAGCATGAAACTACGGGGGAGGGTTATGGATCAAGAGATAGTAGTCCTCATTGATCAGGCTTCCCATAATTTCATCTCAATGATCTAGCTACAAGGTCAAGTATTCCTTCCTGATTCCCACAACTCGGGAGTCCTCATGGTACGGACCATCGCTGTGTCAAGTGTGTCTTTGTAAAGGGGTGGTGTTACAACTGCAGGATGTCGAGGTCAAGGCTAATTTTCTCCCCTTAAATCTAGGTAGTGCAGATATCATTATTAGGATGCAATGGCTTGAAACATTAGGTGGCATGCAAGTTAACTGAAAGACTTTAACAATGCGCTACCAACAGGGTATTGTGCTTGTAACTCTTCAAGGAGACCCGAGCCTTCTAACTTCCTTGTTTTTAGCTAAGGCTTACATGGGAAAGGGTGAAGCGGCTTCATTGAGTTCGCAGCTTAGTCCCCAAATTCGGGGCCATGAACTAGCAAAGATCGGTGACCATCTCCTACTAATGGGCCGAATATAATCGTTGTCTTCGTAACAATGAAGCTCCACTCCCGCTCGCGCCCGAGATCATGCAATCAGGTTTTTACCAGGATCGTGGACTCCGTGGAATGTGCATTTTAGATACCCACCCACCGAAACTGGAATGGGAGATCCGTGACGACATGTCGAGAGCAAACCATCCCGCCACTGGCAACCCTTTCTCCAAATTCCGCCTTCTTAGTCAAGAAAAAGACGGGGATGGCGCTTGCGGTTGATTATAGATCTTTAAACAAGGTAATGGTCTTTGATAAATTTCCTATTCCGGTAGTAGATGAATTACTGGATGAGCTCCACGGTGCTACAATTATCTCCAAGCTAGACCTTCGTTTAGGCTATCATTGGATCCGTATGAGACCCGAAGACATTCCGAAGACAGCCTTCCGCACACACAAGGGTCATTATGAATTCTTAGTCATGCCCTTTGGACTCTCCAACATGTCGACGACATTTCGCTGAATAATGAACCAGTCTTCATGATTACTACTGGAATTTGTTTCGTTTTTTTTATGTAATTCTGTTTATAAGGCCCTTGGTAGATCACATGGAAAACTTGCGAATGGTGCTCTCCTTGCTCCGAGACAACCAACTATTTGCCAATAAAAGAAAATGTCAATTTGGCTAAACCAAGCTAGAATATCTCGGCCATATCATTTCGTACTAGGAGGAGGCCGATACTAATAATCGCAGTTTGCGCGTACATGGCCCACTCTAAAATCCCAAAGGAGCCAAGGCTCTCTGGGCTAACAAAGCACATCGCTTCGATTTGTCAAAGGCTGGGAAATCGCCCAATTCTAACTGATCAATCAAGAAGGACGGGTTCAAAATGGTCCCGCTGTGTCAAAACAACATTCCTTTAGCTGGAAAATGGTACGTCTTCAATCCGTTTAGTTCTCGCCTCCTCGACTTCACCAAGCCCTGACATTCCGACACCGATGCCTCGAGACACGGGCTCGAGTGGTCCTGCGGCGCAAGACCACCGCCCATTGCTTTTTTTCAACCACGTGTTATTCCTAGGCCCGCTTAGATCGGGTTCATGAAAGAGAATCATGGCCATTGTATTTTGTTATCCGTGAGACGGCATCACTATCGGGAACAAGTTTATTGTAACCGAAAAATCAACGTGTCCGAAATATTTATCGAGTAGAGGAACTGACAAGATTCGAATATCGTAAGTGGGTCACAAAACAATGGGCTTTGACTCAGATCCAAGCTTTAGCCCGTCTAAACAATAAGGTCATGATAAGCCATTCAAGATTCCACATAGCTCGTCTACCCCGCAACCTTACTCTCCCATATTCCGTTGATTTGGAGCAGTTGAGTGACCAAATCCAACAAGACCCCTACTTGAAGCTCATTTGTACCGACCTATTAGCTAATCCTACTTCCCATCCCGGTTTCTCTCTTCTCTAAGGTAGACTATTTTACAAGAACAGGGTAGTTGTACCATCTCACTCCCCCCTTGTATTTGATATATTAAGACAAGGACATTCTAGTCCAATGGGAGGTCACTCAGGTATCTTGAAACCCCTGCCGTAGGACACACCCGCATTGGTGGGCATGAATCACCATCAAGAAGCTCGTGACGATCGCGATATTTGCCGCAGAAGCACTTAATCTTGTAATAGCAGGTCTCCTCCAACCACTCCCTATACCGACTGCCATTTGGGAGAATATATCCATGGATTTCATTGAAGGTCTCACTCTATCCGAGGAAACTGATTCTATACTAGTGGTGGTCAACCGCTTGAGCAAATATGGTCACTTCCTCAACCTACGCCACCCCTTCTTAGCCTCTTCAATGCGAAACACTTTTATTCGAGATAAATTCGCATGGTTTCAAAGTCGATAGCGTTTCAACAGGATAAAATCTTTAAGGAGCAACTTTTGCGCTCCTTTAAAAGTCAAGGTACTTCTCTTAAAATAAGTACTGCTTATCACCCGTAAACGGATGGACAAACGGAGGTAGTCAATCGTTTTATTGAAACTTACTTGCGTTGCTTTGCTAGCTCCAAACCACCTGCATGGGCCAAGTTTCTTCCGTGGACAGAATATCGGTACAACACCTCCTTCTAGTCTGCCACCAACACCACACCCTTCCAGATAGTATATGGGAGAGATCCACCGCCCCTAATCAGAGGTATCCCAAGTGCCCTTCCAACTCGCAGCGGGACAAATTACTAGGATCATGGACTCCATGCCGACTGCCTCATGAGTAACCAGCTCGCATCCAACAAAAGATGAAGTCGCATGCTGACTAACATTGTCGTGATTTATCTTTTTCGTGACAGGATTGGTCGACGGAAGTCATGTCTTATCATCTCCTCTCTACCGGCCGAAAAATGAGAAGTCGCACCTAGGTTTTATCGCCTTTTTCCTATCATCCAACGTGATGTGCTGCGGCGATAAGCTCCAACTACCACTTACCTCCATTCATCCTGTTTTCCACATTTCCCAACTTCGCCTGGGCTGCGGACTGTGACTAATAATCCTAGCCCTTCCTTCCCAATTATCCAAGACTGAACTCTTGCTGGAACTTGTAGTTTACTGGGGTATCGTATGATTGGAAATTCAATCCTCATGTCAGGAAGTTTTAATCCTTCTGCCATGTTTGCAGTTTTAATCAGATGGAAAGACCTCCTAGCTCATGAAACCACATGGAAACCCTTCACTTTGATTGCTTCTTTCACCCGAGAGATAAATGATCGTCAGGCAAAGGGGGCAGCTTGATACCTCCATAAAGTTCACTTACTCCAAGAAAGAAGTCAATGTGGAAGGCATGGAGCCCTTAGAAGGCGTGGGACACGTTGAGCAGTCATTGGTTATTCTGAGGGGGTATTTAATCTTTTCTTTTGGGGTGGCTAACATTCAACGTGAAATTTAAGGCTTCATGTGGCCGGGGTGGGTCAAAAGCACGCCAGTGTTTCTACATCACACCCGCAGCATACTGAATTGAAGACTTAATGCAGCATTTCCATTAGCGCCGCAAATCCACATGATTTCACACGATTGTGGTCATCGTTTATATTTTGATTCTCAAGACCCAACGAGACACCACATTCTATTTCTTACTCTTCCATGAGACTAGATTCCCTCCAACAAAGACACAGTAACCTATAGTGGACCTCTTGTCTCTCTCGATCTTCGCCTATCCAAGATCCTCACTGCGAAACTCTCACCCCCTGTTATGCCTATGATCATTATGGAGAAATACCTGAGTCCCAGTGGCTCCTTCAAGTAACATGGGATCTATTATACAACATTTCAATGATCATCCATTAGAGAGGACATGTATCAAGCTAATGCAAGCAATTGATCAAGCGTGTGTAATATCAAGACGCATATTTGTAAGGTAGTTCAACTTCCCAACTAGTCTTCTATATATCTCGTATTCCCAAACACCTTATTCTCTGGGCAGCAGAGCTTTGTGCCATATGGGACCTACAGTTTTCATGTCTCCCGATTTTCTGTTTCAAACGGTTGATCCAGCGTAGTTTCCTCGGTATATGCTAAGATTACATGTTTGCTCCTCATACTAACACTAAAGAATACTTTAGCATCCCTAAGTCCTTTGTGTGGAATTGGCCATGAAGGACTTAAGTGATGATATATACCTATGATACCACTCCTAGTAATAACAACACCATTAACATACACAACTAACAAGATGATATCTGCTTTAGAATTTATGTAAAAGACAGAGTGATCAAATTTTCTCTTCTGCATGCCAAACTTCTCAATTACTTGACATAATTTACCAAACCACGTGCTTGTACTCTATTTCAAGTCATATAAGGATTTACGAAGACGACAAACTCTAACACTCTCCCCAATAAACTTTCAGTTGCTAAGATATAAACTCTCTCAGGATGTCCCAATTTATACATTCTGCAACCAAAGAGAAGGTATCATCGTAATACTTCCCTCCATTCTCAGATAAGGGCCGGTGCATACTTTTAGAACCAGTTATGTAAGTTTTCAACCTAGCAACTGAGCCAACGAGATTAAACTTTACTCGCAAACACTGGTCTGTACCAACATTTTTTCTTCCGTGAGGTAAAGCACTAAGTCCCATCTACCATTGTCATCTAAAGTCTGCATTTCTTCAACCATAGCGCTACACCAACCAGGGTGTAATAAATCCTCATGGATAGTGTTACGAAGAGAGATAGAATCCATAGATGCAATAAAAGAATAGGAATGTGATGACAAATGGTTAGAAGAACAAAATAAGGAAATTGGTGAACACACTAACGTTTTCATTTACAAAGGGCAATAGGAAGATCATCACTGGAGACTGGATCTAATGTCGAAGCAGTTGGTGTTAGACTCGAGACCTAAGGGTTTTGGTGTCGAGAGTATACCTGGGTAATGGGAGGTTTAATGTAGAATAGTGAGGGGAAGTCAGAGTGTAAGAACCTGTGGAAGAAAACAGTAATAAGCCAACAAAACTACTCACATCCCGACCAAGGGTAGCAGACGAAAGTAAAACAAATGTAGCTCAAAGAATGCAACACCAGTGTACACAAAGTAACGTCGAAGCGTGGGGCAATAACACATACCCTTTTTTAACATGAGAATATCCCACAAAGATACACTTTATGACTTCTGTGATCAAGTTTGTAAAACTCGAGGAAGAACATCCTCGAATAAACATGTGCATCCAAATACATCGGGATCATAAATGTGGATTATTTTGGAAACAATAATTATGTGAGAGAGGCCCAATTAAGAACCGACGAGGCATCCTGCTAATAAAAAGAGGTCAGGAGATCGTGCCACCCAAAACAGCTTGTAACATTCATACGAATAAAAGCGGTCCCAAGCATAGCCTCGGCACGCTCTATTCTTTCTCAAAGCTACCCCATTATGAGAGAGTGTATCAACACACAAGGTCTGATAGAGAACCCCAAGTTGTAACATGAAGGACCTAAAGGTTCGTGGTATTAAATATTCATCAGATTATCACTCCCATCGTTGAATCTGAGACGCTGCGGTTCAATTTTAGCAATAAAAGGCACCAAAATGAGAAAAAGCTCAAAGCCACTCTTTCATTAAATAAAGCTAAGTGACATATAGAAATTATCCATAAAGGTAACAAATATTTAAAAACCCAAAAGGAAAGACATAACCTGATAAAGACCTTAAACATCATAATGAACTGACCCAAAGGAGCTTAAGTTTCATGTAACACTTTGTGACCAAATACAATAACATTTGAGAATAAGAAGTTTAGCATATTGACACGACTACGTTTCAATGAGGATAGGCTAGAAAATTGAGGATATAGCCTCTTCAATAAAGAAAGAGAAGGATGACTTAAGCAACAATGTAATTCGAATGGGGTAACAACTCTAGAACAGGCAACAGACTTTGGCACCTCTATTTCAAGGACGTAGAGACCCACAGACTCGCTTCTTCTACCAAGAATCTGCTTCGTCAAAAGATCTTAAATCAAACAATAATCAGAAAAAAATAAGATACTGCAATTAAGTGTACGAGTGAGTTTACTCACAAAAATAAAATTAAAAGAGAATTATGGTAAACTTAGAACATATGTTAAAGTGATTAGAGGAGTAGGATGAATTGTCCCTAACCCAATGACACAAGATGTCAATCTATCCGGGCAAGGGAAATAGTGGTAGCGTATCAAAACATCAGATACCAAACCGGAATTACTTGGCTATGTGGTATGGGTGGCTCTTCAAAGTCACCGACCTATCGGAGGAAGAGGAAATAACGCATGTGTTAGGTTTACCTGACCCGACAAGCATAGTGCTAGGAGTAGAAGCATTATTCAATGATTCATGAGCATACTGAAACCTTCAATTTCTATTCTACAAGTTCCTACAATCCCGACGACGTACATGCCCTGGATTATAGCAATAATGACACATAACTCCACTTGAGGATTTTTTGTCAGTCATAGGAGCAGATCTAACTAAAACAAGACTTTGAAATTCCGAAAAATACCAAAAAATGGGATTCTTGCATAGAAAATGACTACTTTCTACAGAAAGCTCCACACCTGAATGGAATTTGGCCCTACAAACCTCAAAATACCCGTTGATGCCATTGAATCACAAAAATAATCTTTGAAAAATCACGAAAACCCTAGGAAAAAAGTGCAGCTGAACACAAAAATGGTCAAAATGTATCATTGCAGCTCCTGGACAGCAAGGACGTATAATGAGAAGGGTTGTGTCAACGATCGGCGACGCCGCGAAGGAAGAAGCTCGCTTGGCAGAGGAAGATCATACGCGCTCCCATGCACCAGCTCGTGAGAAACAAGCCAAATGTGTAGATCTGTGCGTGTAGCTCACGCACGCACTTTTCCGACAACTAGACTTGATGGCTCTGCTCTTCAACGGCCGACAGTCACTCCTATGGGGGTAGCATCACCCCACTCTCCCTTTAGATGGGTGTTTCAAAAGAACACCCCCACTGCCCTCTTTCTTCTTCATGAAATCCCTTCCCAATTTCCCTTAAATCCGAGCCGTATGCTCTGATACCATGTATAAAGCAAAAGAAAGGGAAGATTGGACGAATGAATTCCTTGTGATTTTCCATTAATCTTAACATGTATAAATATAAGAGCTAGATATATCCTATTGGTAAGTCAATTTAACATTCCTAATTAGTTTCATAACCTACAAGTAAAGTATATATTTACATTCTATAACACATATTAAAGACTATTGGAAAAAGACAATAATGATGACTTTTGACTTAAGGAAAATACTTTCTAGGCTGAACCCATAAAATTATATGATATCCTAACAAAGCCCATTATCATCCTATGAGTACCAAGGTAAAATTTGGGCCTAGGAGCCCATTCTTTTGCGCCTTTAATAAACTTTTAAAGGTGACTATCATTTAGCTCCATCATCTCTCCCCGACTTAGGAAAACTAACCCTTACGAGTTAAAGGCATGAAACATCTCATAAAGGTCTTGATTTATGTCTGAATTCTATATGTAAACCATATGTGTAGTCCTGAGAGCAGCCTCTTCTCCTTTGACAAGATAATTTTTTGAATCTTGATACTCTCTTTAGTCAAAATAAGATGACTGGCCAATATCTCTCAATATTTCCTTCAAGGAAAGAGCTAGAGGTAAGCAATGACTTGGATCACCATCAGTTGAAACACCTTTAGGATTAGAACATAGGATGAGATCCTCGATGTTAAAGATGTTAATAATGCCCATATTTTTCTGGAAAATCAAGAACATAAGCATTGGAGCTAGTTTGAGCTAATCTGCTTAAGCTCCTTTGTATGGACCAACAATCTTTCAGCAAAGTTTCTTGTATACACCTGTAGTATATTGCTCAAGCCTTATCCTCAACATAACCATATTTCCTTCCTTAAAATTGTAGAAAGCAAGACAAAAGAATTGGAGGAATGAATTCCTTGTGTTTTTCATTGATCCATTGTGAATATATATATACAAAAGTCAATCTAACCTTCCTAATAGATTACAACTCTATAAGACAAGTTTCCTAATAGATTACAACTCCACATATAAAGTAGATACATGCTATAACACTCACCCTCAAGTTGGAGCATAGATATTAATCATGATCAACTTGTTACATAGATAACTAACCCGGTCACCATTTAAAGCCTTTGTGAAGATATCACCCAATTGTTCTCCAGTCTTCACATATCCTATAGAAATCAAGTCAAGTTGCATTTTCTTACGAACAAATGACAAATCGTCTTCAATACGTTTGGCCACCATGGACCACTGGATTATGGGCAATATGAAGGGCGCCTGTTGTCACACTAGGAGTTTTGCTGGGATCAGATGTTCTAATACCGACTCCACAAGAGTCGATGAAGCCACATAATCTCACATGATTGTCATCGTCTATTTGTGTGACCCGCACTCAGATCGAAATAACACTGTTTAACTCTTCCACGACTAGATCTCTCCAACAAAGGCACAGAATCTATAGTGGACCCCCGTCTCCTTAAATTCTTACCCAATCAAGATCCACAAACACTTCAAGTCTATTATGCCCATGATTACTGGGGAGGAAATAATTGCTGTCCCGATGCTCTTTCAAGTAACATAGAATATGCTCTATGTCAAGCCAATGATCAACTCATGTAGAAGAGCACAACCGCTTAAGCAATACTAACTGAAAGGGTACATCAGATGAGGACTATAAGGTAATTCAGCTTCCTAACTAGTCTTCTATATCTATCAGCCTCAAATGTTTCACCTTCTCTAGTAAGGTATACTGAAAACTATAGGGGAAATCGATTGTTTTACTCCCCAACTTTCCAATCTCAAACAATAGATCAAGCACATATTTTCTTTGAGATAAGAAGATTCCATGTTTACTTCACATAACTTCAATGCCCAAGAAGTATCTTAATATCCCTAAGTCTTTTGTATGGAATTGACTCTGAAGAAAGGACTTAAGATATGAGATACCTTTAGAGTCACTCCCAGTGATAACAATATCATCTACATACACTACCAACAAAATGATACCTAAACTGGAGTTCCTATAGAAGACGAAATTGTCAGATTTACTCTTCTGCATGCCAAATTCCTCAACGGCTTGGCTGAATTTACCAAACCACGCACATGGACTCTGTTTCAAACCACACAAAGACTTCCGAAGACAACAAAACCTCTCTATCTCCCCTTGAGCAACAAACCCTAGAGGTTGCTCCATATACACCTCCTCCTGAAGGTTGCCAAGAAGCAGCACACTTTGGCTATCAAGCTGGGCGGGAGATCCCAATTATAAGTGGTGGCGTACGACGAAATAAAAAGCCGAACATATGTCATCTTAGCAAAATGGTAAAAAGTCTCGAAATAGTCCACACCATAGGTCTAGTATACCTTTAGCAATATACGAACAATCAGCAATGGATCCATCGATTAACCTTCACCGCGGAATCAATGACAACCAATGGCTTTCTTCCCAATGGGTAAACGAACCAAGTCCAAAGTACCATCGGCGAAATAAAGCATCCATCTCTTCTATCATGCCACTACGCCAACTAAAGGGTTTGTACTTCAAAAAACATCAAGTAGTAACCAAATGTAGTCCAAGGATGCAATAAAGAACAACATGATGACAAGTGGTCATAAGAGCAAAATGAGGAAATCGGACGCACACCTGACGCTTACCTCACGGCAGCAAAATGAAGATCATCAATGAACCGGATCCGATGTCTACACTGGGTGAGGCTCGAGACCTGGAGGTGTCAGGGCGCCGAGTGTAGACCGAGTGATGGGAGGTTTTACCAAGGTGATAGAACAAATTGGGAGAGATAAATGGGTGAGGCAAGAGTATAACAATCAAGTCTTCTTCCTCCCCTAACTCAGAACAATAAGAAAGGGAAATGCAAGCCTTCAAAGAATGAACATCGCAAAAACACAAAGTAACGTCGAAGAGTGGACACACACCGGAGCACTCAACATGAGAATATCCCACTAAGAGTATGCTTTAAGGACTCGATCAAGCTTAGAGACTCGAGGGACGAACATCCCGAACAAAGTACAAACCAAATACCAGACCAATAGGGAACAACGGATTATCGGAAACAACCGGTGGTATGAGTAGCACAATTAAGAACCTACGTGGCATCCTATTAATAAAAAAATGTTGTGGAGACTCCGCATCGACCCAAAAAAATGCTTGGGGAGACATTCAGCGAACAAAAGGGCTCGGGAAGTCTTAAGAAGATGTCTATTCTTTCTCTCAACTACCCCATTCTGAGAGAGTGTATCAACACATGAGATCTGATGAAGAATCTCATGTTGTAACATGGAGGACTGAAAAGGTTTCGACAAATATTACTTGGCATTATCACTTCTCAATGTTTGCACAAAGACATGAAATTGTGTTTGAATTTCAGCACAAAAGGCACTCAAAAGAGAGAAGAACTCAGAGCGGCTTTTCATAAGATAAAGCCAAGTGATACAAGAGAAATCATCCACAAAGGTAACGAAATATTTAAACTCGACCAAAGATAAAAATGGACAAGGACTCCAAACATCATAATGAACTAACTCAAAAGGAGTAGAAGCTCGTTTATAAACTTTAGGACTCAAATGCACTCGATGAAGCTTAGCATATTGACACAACTCACAGTTCAATGAGGTTAGGCTAGAAAACTAAGGATATAACTTCTTCAACAAAAGGAGAGAAGGACGCACTGTGTGAGAATGTAATTAATGAGAAACAACCCCGTAACAATAGGTTTTGGCACTCGTTTAACGATGTAGAGACCCCGACTGTGTCCTCGAAATTAATAACCGCTTCATCGAAAGATCCTAAATCAAACAATGATAAGAAAAGAATGAGATACTACAATTAAGCGTACGAGTGAGTTTACTCATGAAAATTAAATTAAAAGAGAATTGTGGTAAACTCAAAACAAAGGTCAAAGTGATTAGAGGAGTCGGATGAATCACGCTCTAATCTAAGGACACAAGATGCTGGACCCATCCGTATGGGTAATACAGAGAAGGGTGTGACCGAAATAGTAAATAAACTGAATTACTCACATGTAGTCGATATTCCGAGTCAATGATCCATGTGGGAGGAAGAGGAAATAAAACATGTTGTTGAACACATTTCAAGCGAGTGTGTATTAGAAGTAGATGTAGACTTAAGTGATTTCTGATGTTGAATAGATTGAAATTTTTTATTTTTATTTTGCACCTTCTTACAATTCTGGCGTACATGTCCTGGTTTATGGCAATAATGACACAACTTCTCTTGAGGATTTCATGTTAGTCATAGAAGCAGATCTAACTTGAACAAGCCTCTGAAAATTAGAAAAATAAGAGAAAAATTGGATCTTGCAAGAAAAAGAACACCTTTCCATGAAAAACATTGCACTGGGATAGAACATGATTCTACAATCCACAAAACACCTTTGGACCTCGAAGAAATTAAGGAAAACAAGCAAAAAAACCCCAAAAAAGAAGGCTGTCGAACATAAAATTGTTTGAAAAACATTGTTGCAAGGCTTGGACAAGGGAAGCAGGTGGCTGGGGAGGACTGTCGGAGGCCGACAATGCTGGAGGAAGAGGCATGTCGTCGGAGAGTATGTGACGCGCTCTCACGCGCGGCGCATGTGAAACAGGGCAAAATCATAGTGCTAGCATGTGTGGCTCACACATTGGGTTTCACGGCCGCGGACTTGGTGGCGGTGGTTCAGCGACGGCCGAGGCGCTCGCCACTCGGGTGAAGATGTCACCCCACGGCGTCCTTGAGGTTGGTGTTTCAAAGAAACACCCTACGACTCTTCTCCTCTTCTTTGTTCTTTTGAAAATTCTCTAAAAAAATTTGTCTTTTTTAGGGCAAATTCAAAACCTTGCTCTGATACCATGTAGAAAGCAAGACAAATGAATTGGAGGAATGAATCCTTGTGTTTTTCATTGATCTAGTCAATCTAACCTTCCTAATAGATTACAACTACATAAGACCAAGTTTCCTAACATATTCTGACTACACATGTAAAGTAGATATATCTTGATAAAAATCAACAAACTTTCTTCTCAAATCAGCCTATCCATGTAATTCTCATTGCTGAGAGCAATCTTCCTTTGAATATCGTCATGTAAATCATGTATATGCTTACTAAAAGCATTAGCTTCAACATTAGGTTGTGCTTACAACAAGAATGGAACTAAATCAATCAACCTACTAGGAAGCAAACCAACCACAATCTCAAAAGGGGCTTTGACCTGTTTACTGAAATGATGTATGCAAACTCAACCATTGAAGAATCTTAATCCCAATTAGTGACTTGTCCTCCAACTAGGTAGTGATGTAGACCACCCAAACTTCAGTTAAAACATCTGTTTGGCCATCAGTTTGAGGGTGTGGTGAAAAGCTAAAGAAAATTTCAGCTTTGTGTTCATCTTTCATAAGCTTCCCCACAAATAACTCATAAACTTTGCATCCTATGAAACAACCCAGGCAGCCCATGAAGTCAAACAATCACTTTGAAGGAAATGGTTTAACAACGTGGACAACATCAGTTTTGAACATCGAGATAAAGTGCCGTTTGAAACAATCTACCGTGACATATATAGAGTTAGGTACCCTAAATGTTTTGGCAAACCAAGGGCAAAATTCATGCTTAGGTCTTACCATCTCTTATGAGGCACCAGAAGTGGCATTTACATACCAAAATTTTTCTTCCTTCCTTAGAAGAGAGAAAAAACAAATTTTCTATTGAAGTGAGACAATATATATATATATATATATAAAGTAAAGGCAAAACTGGAAAAGAACAAATGTATAATCTCTAACACTTTCCTTCAAGGTAGAGCATATATGTCATATAAATCAAGCTTGTTACATATGTATTTAATCCTAGGACTTTTGAGAGATTCAGTAGAGATGTCTTCTAATTGGTCATTCAATCAAAAATTTGCGGCCATGCATTACGATGTTTCATGGAGCCGAGTGTGGGCGCAAAATGTAAAGTAGCTTGATTATCCTGATGAGCTTCATTTGTTCGTGATATGAGTTCACGTATTTGCCAAGACCATAGCTCGTCTGACTTCAACATTAGACCTGACCACCACATCTTGTTTCCTACTATTTCAAGATATTAAGTTATTTATAATAAAGACACAGTACCTCGAAGTGGAACGTCTATCTATTGGTGAACCTGCCTAGTCTGCATCTGTGTAGACTAACAACATTCATATGAAAAAGAAATGTCTGATCGAGTAATGATGAGGTAGTTCATTTAACCTACAAGTTGTCTATATCTCCTAGGGTCTCCTAAAGGCTCCTCCTGTCCTAGTACAAGTTTGACTTTTTAGATTCATAGGAGTATCTACACATTTACAATCTTGCACACTTGTTGCTTCCAAGATGTTTGAGTATACTTTGAGAAATGACCACACTGAAACTTGATTGAGATATCTCAATCCCTAGAAAGTACTAGAATTTTCCCAAGTTTTTAGTCTGAAAGTGGTTGAAAAGGTGTTGTTTTAGTCTTTGAATACCATCATAGTCACTGTTTATAATGACGATGTCATCCATATAAACAACCAAATAAATACATTGCACTAAGGAGTTATGATGGCAAAGAATTGAATGGTTTGTTATACTGCGAAACATATGCCAAACTCTTCAACAATTGAACTAAAGTAGCCAAACCATGCTCAATGAGATTGTTTCAAGCCATATAAAGAGTAGATGATGAACACACTTTGTACTCATTTTATCCCCACATTTTGTGTAATTTTTAGAGTGTTTTTAGCATATTAATAAGTGTTCTAATGTGTTTTTGCTCATATTTGAATATAGGTACAATCAGGCATGGGTATGAAGCAGTGTTGGAGCGTATTCGAATCTTTGAATTAAACAAAAAGAAGTGAAGTCTGAAACAACCTTCATGTCGCAACATTGGTTCACCACATCACAACATCAACATGCACTCACATCGATAATGCGAGCCCGCAACGTCAGTGGCTAAATCAGGAAAAACGCAAACAACACACCTTGCGTCGCGAAGTGGCTATGGCTGACCAGATTAGCCCGTTGAGCCACGTGCGAAGGAGAGACCTATTTGGAGAACATTGGGGTTTTGAGGATTTGGGAGGAGAGCTCTCGGGCCTCTCACGGGAGAGCACAAATTAGTCCCTAGGGTTTCTAGCCACCAGGACATCTGAAGGAAAGAAAGATTGAAGGAGGAGATTTACTTACGTTTTTTTTCTCTTCTTTAGTTGTATTTCTTCTCATCATGTTTTGATTTCATTTCTAGGGTTTTAAATGTAGTTTAGTTGCGATTTATGTAGTTGAACACTATTTTGTCTTCTAATTGATATTTTAACCACATTTCTATTAAATGTCCTATTCTAATCTTCATGTCTATTTATGATTTACCATCATCTATATGCTTTGTGATTCAATTCAAGAACTGAGAAGTGAGAGTTGAATTAGACATGTTTAGGGCATCACATTTCACCACTGACAAGAAATTCTCATAGGTTTTGTGTCGTAATTAGGACTTCTCGGGTTTATTGCACTCTTAGGGCTTTGGGGTTGAATAGAGATGCAAAATACCTAAGTTCTATGGGTAGAACGTGGGTTATCGAGATAGATTTACATGTGCGATAGTGAGACTTACCATTAATAGGTGATTAGAATGTCATTTGGGAGTAAATTGGATCATGATGCATAAGGATTAACCAAATGAAGTCCAAACCCTAGGTTTTCCATCTTTCATTTCACCCATTTCACATGTTAGTTTAGATTTTCAGTTTATTAGTTGTTTTTATTCTCATCTTCACCTTATTTCATCATCCAGATAAATGCTAAGACTATTCTAATTTCAGTACTTAGTAACCTAATCCTCGTGGGAACAATACTCTTACTTTTTACACTATATTACTTGAGGCGACGCGTGCACTTGCCCACATAGGCATATTATTTTATATGCATGCATTCACGCATTTCAAGTTTTTGGAGCCGTTGTCGGGGATTAGGTGCTTTTACTAATATTGATACCAAGTAGTCTTTCTTTACTTTGGATATTTCTTTTGTTTTTCTTGTTTGTGCATATCTTTTTATCTTTGTTTTTTTAGTGTAGAATTAGAAACTAATTGGGAAAATGAAACATGTATTCATGTAGAGTTAGGAAACTTAGAAAACTTTGGAAACTTTATATTCTTTCCTATTTGGTTTAGGATTGTCTTGTATATAAATAGGTTGTTTGTGATCAATGAAAGTACAACTCTTCTTTCAATTATCTCTGATTACATGGTATCAGAGCAAGGTTTTGAATTTGCCCTAGAAAAGACAAATTTTTTAGGGATTTTTGGAACGATAGGAAGAGACATGGGGGTGTTTTTTGAAACACCAACTTCGAGGGCACGTGGGGTGACACCACCCACTTGAGGAGGAGTGCCTACCGCCAACAACAACCATCACCAAGTTTGATGGCTGGAAACCCAACCCGTGAGCCACAAGCGCCTCTATTGATTTCAGCCTATTTCGCACGCGCCACGCTTGGGAGGCACGTGGCCTCTCCGGTCATCTCATGAAACTCTGGAAAAGTGCGTCTTGGCCTCGGGAGTCCATCCATCTGGTTTGTGGTGCCAAACTCCAACTATTTTTGGTGTTTTAAGTGAAAATTCGCTGCAAGACCTAGGGTTTCTTTAAGGAATTTTTTGTTTCTTGTCTCTGGGTGCTCTCTCGGTTGTTCTAATGAGTGACACAACCGAGAAGTTTGCTATGGTGTCGGATGATTAGAAGCCTGCTTTAGTGGCAGAATTGGTTCCAATGATGTCCAAAATCACGAAACACAAACTGAATTGACTTATTTAGAGTGGAGTAAAACAATTCACTTCTATGTAAGGAGCATTCGTATGGCTGCTCATCTCACTAAGGAGCCACCAACTGATGACTCGAAAGGACAGTGGGTGGAGGAAGATGCTCGCCTTTATCTGGGATATAATTTCACATTGGCCCGGTGAAGTGTCGGTTTTAATTAATCTTTAATGAATTTGTTAAAGATTTAATGGATTACTTGGAGTTTATGTATTATGGGAAAGGGAATGTCTCAAGAATATTTGAGGTATGCAAGGCTTTTCATCGACTTGAGAAAACGGGGATGGATCTATTGTGCCTGATGACAGGGAGTTGAATATGTTGTTGCCCTTTAGTGCCAATATCAAGTCCGTGAGCTTAAGAAACGGATGGCGGTTATGAGTTTCTAGCTAGTCTTCCCTTCATAATTTGTCTGGCCAAATCTCGATTCTCTCGAGTCTGTGACTTCCTTGCTGAGAAACTTTCAATAGGTTATTATGTATAGAGATCTCTACATTGGATAGGTAATGCATTGGTCGGTAAAAATAACTATGAAAATTTAGTGAAGTAGCAAACGAAGCGATGGATCGGCTCTTGAGCCTCTGGGTCAGCCCTTGTTGGTTATTGTCTGTTTTAGGATCTTTTGATGAAGCGGGTTATTGGTAGAGGACAAGAGTTTGGGGGCTATGCATTTTTATCGGAGTTGCCAGCTTTGTGCATGTTAAGGATTGCCAACTGCCAGCGGATTGATAATAAGCGGGTCATCGGAGTCTTTTTCTATTGAAGAAGTTATTTCCTCAATTTTCTAGTATGTCCTTGTTGAATTGTGAGTCGTGTCAATATGCTAAGTTTCATCACGTGCATTCGAGTCATAGAGTCAATAAACAAGCTTCCGCTCCTTTTGAGTTAATTCATTCCGATGTTTGGGGTCCTTGTCCAGTTATGTCCCCCACTAGATTTAAATATTTTGTTACTTTTGTTGATGATTTCTCTCGTGTGACTTAGCTTTATTTAATGAAAAGTCATTCCGAGTTATTTTCTCATTTCATTGCCTTTAATACTGAAATTAAAACCCAATTTCATTTACCCATTCAAATATTAAGGAGTGATAATGCCAAAGAATATTTTTCTGAACCTTTTCAATCTTTCACGTTACAACACGGGATTCTCCATCAAACCTCTTGTGTGGATACACCCTCTCAGAAAAGGGTAGCTGAGAGAAATAATAGACATCTTCTCGAGACTACACAGGCCCTATTGTTCCAAATACATGTTCCCAAACACTTTTGGACTGATGCAGTCTCTACCACTTGTTTCTTGATTAACAGGATGTCATCATCGGTTCTAAACTGGGCAACTCCTTATCATCAATTGTTTCCTAATAATCCCTTGTGATGCGAACCCCACTGCTTGTCACTTCGAGATCCACCAATTGTTACGGATTACACCAAGGATTTTCATGGAAGATCTAAAATTGTGGCCCTGTCCCCTTGACTATATTGAATCAAGAGTCGTAAGCAAAGATGTTGCGTCTCCGTCCCCTTGATTATATGAAACCAAAAGCCGTAAGAACAAAGGAAAGTAACCTCGTCCCCTTGATTATAGAATAATTAAGAGCAGTAAGTTTGAACACTATAAGGAATTAACTTTGATAGGCTCGAAAGTTCTCACAAGAACCATAAAGTGAAGAAAACCTCACAAAATAATTTTTATTCATCAATTGTCCCTCAAAGACTACAATAAAGGGGGTATATATATATATATTTATACCGAAACTTTCTAATTTAAATAAAGCAACTCCTAAAAGCAAATCTTTCTAAAAGAAATAGAAACTCCTATTTGACTAACAAAATAAACTTTCTAAATTAAATAAAGCAACTACTACTTTGACTTGGAGAACAAATATTTCTAAAATAAAACAACTTCAAATCAAAATAGTAATAAGACTCAAAATACTTGGATTTAGAAACATATTTGGTGTCTCTAAGGTTTCATAGCCTCCCGAATCTGAATTTTCCATAATTAAGATCGAATTCCCAATGTATGTTATAGAAACTTCTGCATCACGGATCCTTTGTGCTTTGATTCTCATCATTCCCCCCTTCTCGAAAAGATTTGTCCTCGAATCTTAACCATAATGTTGTTGATGGCATGAAAATAAATATACATCCTCCACAATCCATCATTTTTGGGTTCAAGTAATACATGTATAACAAATGGACTAATAAATTCCTCCACTTGGCTTTGAAGCTCTTTTGTCTCCTTGGGTGACAAACCACTAGAATCATCCTCGGGGAATACATGCTCAAACTCCTTATTATTAACATGGAGGCGAGTATGGAAAATATTTTCACGTAGTTGCTCAATGTCATCCTCCTTCACTTGGGCACTCAAAACCTGCCTTGTACAACGCCTCTCTCCTTGTCGAAACTCGAATCAATGTCACTTGTATCATCGAGTGGTGGCATTGGCTCATACGTCCTAGTCTGAAGCTTGACGTTCGGATCCATAGAAGTGTCCTATGGGTTTGCAATCTGGCAAGCGTGTCTGTAATATTTCGAGAGCATACTTTCTCTAAATCATGACCACACCGGTTTTAGATTGAGTTATCTCAATCCTTAGAAAATACTTGTGTTTCCCAAAGTCCTTAATTTGAAAGTGGCTAACGAGATGTTGATAAACAATCAAATAAATGCACTGCCATGAACTCGTATGATGATAGAAAACCGAGTGATCTGCTATACTCCGAGTCATACAAAACTCGAACCACGAGAATAAATGGCCGAGCCAAGCCCGGGGACTACTAAAAATGCCATATAATGAGTGGCTGGGCTACATACCAATCTAGACTCCCCACCGAGCATGAGCCGGGTGGTTGCTCCATATCGTTCCTCCTACACCAGTCGCCCATGTAGCAGAGGCATTTTTTTATGTCCAACTGATACAAAGGCCAAGATTGCATAGAAGCCATAGATAGGAGAAGACGAACAGAGGCAATCTTGGCGATAAGGGAAGAGGTATCATAGCAATCGGAGCAATCGGAACCATAGACCTGAGTGTACCCGCTGCGACTAAGCCAGGCCTTAAGGCGATCCACCCGACCATGAGGCGATCTTCCTTTGTATACACCCGGCTTGACATCCAGCGGGTGTTTGCCCGGCCAGTAAAGTAACGAGTCCCGAGTGCCACTTTAGAATATAGAAGCTGACCATTTCCTCAACCATAGCCTGTGTCACATGCTTAGTTTTTGGCTTGTGCATGCGGCGCCTAGGAACTCCCTAGGCCAGCCTTCTCAATGCCTTATGTTCTCACAAACACAAGACATATGGAGCTCTCTCCCCAACTCGTATTTTATTTACTTAAAATACAAGACTCTCACGCAAAGGCTCCCACATGGTCGGGATGCTCAATGCTCTCTTTAGATCCAATTCTCAATTATCTAGCCAAATGGGCACGTAGGCCTTTCATATAGGCTACCCGAGAGTGATCCAATCTGAATGCGACTAAAGTCCTACTCACAACTCTAAGTCTTGATGTGAGCCAAGCGCGAATCCTTCTTGCCGGATTAGGAGTCTTGCGATCGGAACTCTATGCAGGCCACGTGGTCCCAGCCCAGCACGGAATTTAAGTGCTGCTTTCGGGATTATAATGCCTTGGGAATCCCTTGTGCCTCGAGACTCCTTGTTGCACTCGATTAGGAAATTTAGCGCAGGCTCTCGTGTCAATATAAGGTAGGCTTCTCACACTCGATCTCGTTTTGCTTCAAGTGTTGTGCCCCCGGCTCCTCTGGCCCGAGTGAGTCTTGGCGATTACTCAGTCGACGTCCCGAAGCTAGATCCACTTGCTTGCCTTCCCTCATATGTGTGCTTGGCTCAATCACTATGCTATCAAGCTTCTCATCCCGTGTCAGCACTTGCTTCCTTGATTTGCCTTGATCTCCTTCCCTGATGCGCGCATGGGGCCAAGGCAACACCCTCATGCCGCATTGAACTAGGGTCATCTAGTCGAGGGGCTAACAAACCATCCCTTACTAGAGGTAGTCGTTGTCCGCATCGATTTCATCTGCACATACTCATTGATTTGGTCTTCAAACTGCCATAAAGTAGCACCCTTCTCCCAACTTGCTTCACTGATGGGCGTCCCCTTCTAATGAATTAAGTACTTAGTCCACTTGTTCTTCGGTTACCATGCTTCACATCTGCGGGATGCTTGCGATCTCTTTGCGAATTCAACCACGACCATTAGGCGGGTTCCACTTTTATACTCTGTTTGAATTTAGGATCATCATGATATAAGGTTTGAAGCTTACATAGAATGTCGGTGAAGCAATCTCTCAGTAACCGGCTTGTCAGGCCACGTTCCCAATGCGCTTCACAATTTCAAAGGGGCCATCATACTTTGGGATCAAGCCTCTTTGAAAATACTTATTTTGGATTTCCTTCCAAATTTAAGGAGTTAACTTGATGCGAGGCCTCAGGCCTTTATCCACTTATATTTCTTCATGCTGCCCAGTGACACCAGGTATCCGGGCTTCATCAAGTAAATCTTGCTGAGACTTCCCAAACTTGTATGTAGCGAGACTCACGCTGCGGCCAGGTTGCTCAGAAACTAGCACATCCAAGGGCGTGGGAGGTTGGAACGGTGCTACCTGAAAGGGCTCGTTCCACGTGGCTGAACCGTTGCGGTGTAAGACAAGCTGCGCGAGGCTCGAGTTCCAACCGGTTGTTTGGCGGTTGTCTGAGAGCGGTTGTCCACATAGTGGCTGTGAAGTACTCCTCGAGCATCGATTCACTTGCTTAATCGGCCCGAGTCGATCCCCGAGGATGATTAGGTGAGACACACTCAGATTACGTCTTCGTTTCTTCAATTGAATCACTGTGAGCGAAAGTGTCTCGATTACTCCACATATGTCCTTAGGCATCCCAGTGCTTCAGCGTTCTTTGAAAAGATCTGTATTTATGGCATTTGTGGACACTCATCGGCGGGTATGAATGGTGTGCTTAGAGAACTTTGTTTACTCTTGCAGAAAGCGATCGAAAGCCCTCGACTTTCGGAGGCAAATTTGATAAAGTCCATTGATAAACAACTGTATGGTCTTTTCGAGATGGGTGGGTATAAACAAACACCTTCCTTCTTCCGCTTGGTCTTGTCAACTTGACAAACATGGCATGTCTTGACATGCTTCCACGTCTTCCTTCATCTTAGGCGATGAAAAGACCGTCTGACGATACCCGATGTTCTCTCTTCTTGGGGTGACCCGACCCACTTTGTATCGTATTAATACACTTGCTGACTCGTCTGATTTGCTTAAAGGCACATATAGCTTCTCATGAAGAAAACGCTCATTCTCTGCTTGATTATCGCATCGTAGTTCCTCCTTTCACACCTTTCAGCGCTTTTGATATGTCGAGAGTCTTGTGGAGCTTCTTGTGTACTCGTTACGTGGTTGCCCGCAATGACTTCGACTCAGCTTGATCCCCACATGCTTCATGACTTCCTTCTACTCAGCGCATACGCCGCCCAGTTTACAGTGATGTCGACCGGAAACTATGCACCCACATACGAAGTCAAAGTCAGCCCAGAACTCTTGCCATCGGAGGCTTGCTTGGTAGTGAGCTTCTTCGAGTTTTTGAAGAAGGTGTTAGGTACATTGTCGAATCCTTACTATAGGCAGCGTTCCCATCAAGTAGTGCTTCAATATCTCTAAGCAATGGATGACCACTGTCATCTCTTTCTCGTGGGTGTTGTACCTCACATACACTACATGCTTCCGACTCTCAAATGCTACCCGAGTGCCTCTTGCACCCGACACACCACACAGGGCCTGTCAGAAGCCAGTGCGTGTGCACTTGGCAGCGACTCAAGTCGACGAGTCTGGTGTAGCTCTGAGGTGATCACATTCTTGAGCTTTTGGAAGGCAGCTTGGCACTCTGCATCCTATTCCCACTTCCTCTCTTTTTTCAAAAGGTCTGTGAGAGGACAGGCTATCTTAGAATAGCCCATGATGAATCTCCTGTAGTAGTTTGCTAAGTAGAAAGATCGGGGATTACGTAAACGCGAAAGTCGGGGCGCGATCTCAGTGCTACCACCTTCGCACCATCCATTTGAATCTGAGACTTGGAAATCAAGTGACCCAAAAACTTGATCTTGGTCTGAACAAACTCACACTTCTCCTTCTTGACATACAACTTATTCTGCCTCAGTCTATCAAATGCCTTCTCAAGGTGTACCAAGCGATCTTCTCGAGTCGGGCTGTAGATCACGATGTCGTCCAAGTATACCACCACAAATGAGTCCAGGAAGTCGAATAGGACATCATTCATGAGGTTACAAAATGTCGTAGAGGCGTTAGTCAATCCAAAGGGCCAAAAACTCGAAGCTTCCATACCGCGAATAGGACATCATTCATGAGGTTACAAAATGTCGCAGGGGCGTTAATCAATCCAAAGGGCCAAAAACTCGAAGCTTCCATACCGCGTATGTAACACCCCGAAATACACCCTAGTCGTTTTTAAACGTAAGTAGGGTATATTAGAAGTGCATTTTGAATTTTTCGTAATTATTATTTTTCTAAGTGAGAAAATTTCGGCTTAGGAATTTGTCTGAATCACGAGGTAAAGTGGAATTTGTCAAAAGAGGATATAAAAGTCATAAGATAATAAGAATATATGCCAAAGTGGAATAATGGGAAGTTGTGCTGCAAATAGAAGGGAATTTGAGGACCAAAGTGCAATAAAAGGAAACTTAAAAATCAAATGGGATAAGACCAAGTTGGTCTCTCATTTTAGGAGAGCAAAAACGTGAAAAAGAAGAGAGAAGAAGAGAAGAAGAAGAAGAAAAAGAAGAAGAAGAAGAAAGAAGAGGAAAGGTATGGAAACTATGATTTTGTATGGAAACTATGGCTTTGTATGGATTACTATGGATTAGTATGAATTTTTTTACTTTTGTATGGAGAATAGTTTGTTCCTTTTCTAGGGTTTAGTTAGGATTTCATTCTAACCCTAGATTTGTTGAGAGTTGGGTTGGTAAAAGCCAAGTTTGTATAAGATGAGTATGGATTTGTATGGATTCTTGGTTTATGGTATATGGATACTTGTTTGGGTGTTAGGAAGTTAACGGCTTACAGAAGTATTTGAGTTAGGGTTTGGAAAAACCAGGTAAATCTCTAGGTTTGGTTTTGGTTGGGTTAAAACCCACTTGGGAGATATTTTCTGGAGGGCACAAGTTTTCTTTTGTTTTGGATTTGGTTTCTAGGCCGAGGGAAGGAAATCGTCGAATGCGGACAATGTCGGGGTTCTGCGCTGCGGCGTAGGGATTCCCACGCAGCGGCGGGTCACGCGAGGCGTGGCACGTCCCACCACGGGTGGGCGGGGGGAGGGTTTGGCCCGGCCCAGGTGCGCCGCGGCGGCGTGGAGGGCCTACGCCCGCGGCGTGTGATCTTGCAGCCGGCGTAGATGCTGTTTGCGCCGCCAGATTTTATGTTTTGTTTTGTTTTGTCATTAGTTTGCTCGAGGACTTGTCTATTGGACTAATGAGGACCCTATAAGCGTATAAAAGGGTCCATTCATGTTTGTAATGTAAAGGAAAAATTATACCGTACCTTGTCGCCTCAGCGAAGCGAGTTCGATGTGGGCAAAATTAATGTCCTATAATAAGATAGTAAGTTCCTGAACACATATAATTTCAGATCAAGACATCAGAGGAGCACATAATCGACACGCACCTCTCGTTATCGCGGGACAGCCGTGTAGTGCTTCTACTGCTTAGTGCAATCCAAAGACTCTACGACCGTGCTTCACACATTTAGTACTCCAGATTTCCTCTGATTAGTAAGCCGTACATTTGGGCACTTCAAGATTTCCTCTGACAGGCACTAAGACTCGTCTTCGTGTTTTCATTACCCTGCCAGGTTTCAAGACCTCAAGATTACATTCGGGTACTGGTTGTGTTTGTGTCCACTCATTCCTTGGCTACTCGGCTCCAGTAGTCAAAACAGCTTATATGATAAGAGACTAAAACGACAAGAGTAAAGTAATGTAAGATCGTTATGCTTCAGAGTGTTCCACGCGCGCCTGCATAAAGTATAAATTCTAAGTTCGAATGTACCTACTGCACCTCCTCCAGAGGCGAGGCCAGCGTAAGACCTACGCACCTCCGTACAAGGAAATCAAAATTGCACTCATGTAGTAATCCCATAATCTGAATGTGATCAACTAAGGAAGGAGAATTATTCAGTAATCCCGAGATATAGAAGACTCCGGGTCGAGAAATTAAATTACCTTACAAGAACTCGCCGATATTACGTATTCAAGAAGTAATAGTCAAGATATGTACTCCACCACTATCATCGGGATGCTTATAATATATCCATGTCACTGAAGAAGCTCCGAACGGATTGTATAAGAAAATCCATACCGTAATCGAAAGGCGTTTTCGATTTGTGCTAGCTTAGGTAGTTATTGAGAGAGATCCACCTCGTAATATCGGTCTTTATCGGAGAATCAGTCTACAGAGTAAAGTGAAGTGTTGTCACGCTGCTCTAGTTCTGAGTCGAGTATCGAAATCATGGCAATAACTGTATGTGAGATTACAGGGACACATCAATTCTTCAGCAAGTGGAAGTGGGCATCAAAACTTCATATTACCAAGAAAGCTGTGTGATAAACTAAGATGCTATGAATATAGCATCCAACCTTATTTCATGAACTAACAAATATATATGTAGATAGATTGTCATTTTGTCCGTGAGAAGATCCAAGTAGGTTGACCACAGTGATATGTAAAGAGACTATAGAACAAGCTAGAGGATATTTTCACAAAACTCGAGTAGTATCGCGAAGCTTATTTTGTAAATGTTTTACGAACAAGATCATGCCCAACTCAAGGGGAGGTAGAATTAGAAACTAGTCAAAGCTAAATACTTTATTCATGTGTTAGAAACTTAGAAACTTCTATATTCTTTCCTATTCGTTTAGGATTGTCTTCAGAGAAAATAGATTCATCTCATGATAAATGAAAACACAACCCTTTTTTTTCAATTATCTCTTATTATCACACACCCCAAACCTCAAAATCACACCACCCGTCAACCTCGTGAAGATTACACGCCTCATATTACGAGACACACACACGAGTACTACACCCGCCTAGCAAGGTCGGTACCCATCCAAATCACCAACTAATTATACATACGCTCAAGAGTTATACACACTTTAAAACAAATACATATTAAATTTTATAATTCTAATATACATATATCCCAAAAACATCAAAGTTACTAAACTTGGCCTTCAAAATCTAGCCTCTCTAAATCGAATCGTCTCGAACGCTCCACGTATTCAAATGAGACTTGCAGCTATCGCCCAAGCATACTGAATCGCCCAACGCCTCCCACCTAAGTGCATAGCAATGATCCATCGTAAACACACACTCAAGTAAATTCACGACTTACTGAATGTTTAAATCATCAACTACGCCCCGAGTCCTCACCACCTCGTACACTCGCTTGCCATATATATAAAAACATCATTTTCAAACAAAACTTCGCTCGAAAATACACTCAATTTCTGTGAAAATAATGGATCATCCTCCCATGAATCTTTTCTGGTAACTCCAAAACAATACTACTCCTCCGACGCAGAATTCCAGGACTATCTCCCCAACACCATTCTCTCTAAAATCATCCTCGTAAAATTCATTTCAACCACGTACTTTTCACATGCACACACACCTAATTTCTAGTTAACGCGCATACGAAATGACATGTCATTTCAACACAATTTATATACTACGCAAATACATCATGCATATATTGATATAAATTAAATCACAACAACATGTTATATTAATTTCCTCAATCCATTACACTGCACCTACCACACAGCTAATTAACAAACGAAAGCAATTCAATTCAATTACTCAACTAAACACATTTTCTCTCACAAAATATTTCATAACACTATTCATGTGAATATGAAACTGCACTGTCACATTAATCACTCAACATCTGCCCACTGTGAACCCGAAATCCATACTATTTCCGCCATACACACCATAAATGATTTAATGCATAAATTACAACACAAGGTACCAAATAAATAAGTGGATCCCAAACCAGCCCAAAATCCAACACCCGGTCCTGCCAGAACCGATCAAACCGCCTCACACTCAAACTAACTCAATCATTAACAAAACACTTAAACAAAGTGTAACCTGCGAGAGAAACCTCACTTCACTGAGTTTGTTGAACTCCAAGAAAACTGTCCACGCTGCTCCCGCCGTAGAACAACTTCTTCTCTTCGCCCGAAGAATTTACAACTGATCGCTGCGATCTGCAGGTGTTCACTCCCTCTTCTCTCTCTAAAAATCACCATTTTCGCCATCAGAAACCTTTTCTTTTCTCCTCATGCTGGCCTCTAATTGAAGAAGGAGATGACACTATTCACCTTGCCTTATTATCATTAAACATTCAAATAATGTCATTTATGTCCCTTTCGATTTCTACTTCGCACTATCCTACGCCATTTTATCCCTTCCTCTACCTACGCAACACAGGTCACATGATTACACGTTATGCGACTTTGTCACATCACACGCCGTTTTTACTAAAGACCTGATACTAATGTCGAAAACGCAAATTCGACTATTCAAATTACGAAATTGACGCGATAGCCTGGGATTACAGATTTATCTCCAACTGAAATCCATTTCACATCCGAGATATAGAAAATTTCTGGTTTTAACTTAAATTACGATTTTGCCCTTTTCGTAAAACTGAATTTTCTGATCTTTACAATTAATTTCGCTTTGAAATTATTGTTTTTGTTTCAGATTCAATCATACTGATCTTTTTCAAGGAATCCAAGTAAATCGAGATGTCCCTCCTTACTCAACAACTAAGATTAAGGGAAATGGCCAGTGAACATCATCAAAGAGTGACAAATCAAGAGAGGAACCCATATATGCATTATTGCCCAAGTTCACGGGAGAACCTCATATTTGAACAATTATAACTCAAAGTCAGCAACACATTGCCCTAGCACTACGTAGAAGCCATGACTCTCTATCTTCCACAAGTCCATAGATCAAGCTAAGACGAAACCATAGCTAAATTGGCTAGGATAAGAGCTGAAATGGAAGATTCTAGAGTTCAAAGGGCTAAATCAAGTCTAGAGGAGACGCTACCAATTGCAAGATCTCAAGCTAATTTTGCCATGGTTCCTCAAAATGAAATCTTAATGGTCGTATACGGACTATTCTAAGTTCGTTTCAATAGTTTACGCTCAAAATGAGATGAATCAACATCCATAAGAGGAAATGTCTAACCAGAGGCAAACACAGAAAATCAAGAAGAGTTCCAAGCTGAATCGGCAAACATCTCTGCTCATTCATGAGGTGAGATGCACACACCTTCACACAAGAGGAGTCAAATTCCTCGAAGTAAAGTGGGATAAACCAGCCATCACAAATCTGCTGGAGGCTTGAATTTATTCATAAAGAGACAAGGACCAATGTTTCAACCCAATCAATACCACTTGAAAGCTTGAAAGAGAAAAAGAATCTGAAGGCCACTTCTTGTACCTAACATGGACTTGAGAAAGAACAACCTCTACACGAGAATGGAATGAGTATACAAGAGCTAGTGGCCAAACACATGAATGAGGAGAAGAGCATGGTTGAAATGTCCTTTGAAGGACAACATAAGAGCTTTTCATCCCCTCTTGAGGTGATTAGAGAAGAAAACTTGACCTACAATGAGATACACCAAGAAACAATGAAGAACTTGAGAACTAGAAAAAGTGGAGGATGACGTGATAAGAATCAAAAGACTTAGTTGTAATAGAGATGAGCAATCCTCCGTAATCTCATGAAATGATGAAAGAAGTTCTGGGTGACTATTCACGATGGCTATACTAGGCGACATGCATGAAGAGTTGAAAATTAAGGAAGTAACCCCCAAGTCCAACGTGGAAGAATATATTATTCAGTTGAGCAAGAAAATGAAGGCTACCA